>SEMN01000034.1:0-1200000 GCA_005408345.1 Macquaria australasica | reverse complement strand
TAACGGCAGCGCTGTGGTAGTCCAGTGCCACCTGGAGAGTGAGTAGGAGAGCTGATGAGTTTTATCACCTCGCCAAAGCCTTCCTCAGGAACTTCTAATTGACGGCTGGGCCTGTTTCTCTGTCCCACACAATTTCCCGTCATGCCTCTCCTGCTGCCACACAGCTCTCACTACTCGTACCCTGGTTCTCCACCTCCCTCCTCCTTCCCCCCCAGTCTATCCCTCACTCTTTCCCTCTCTACCTTTGTTTTCACCCGTATCCGTTCCCCATCTCCTCTCGTTTCTCCCGTTCCTGCCGCGCCTTGGCTTGGCTGAGCAGGCCTGACAGGCGGATTCCTTTGCTTTTCGCCGTATTAAAGCCACTTTCTTGCTCTGACAGCCTGCTCTCTCCTGCCACCTCATAGCTCTGGCTTCACACTTCTCTGGGCAGCCACTGCCTCTTGACAGACCACTGTCACTTCCCATCATGCTCTCTGCTGATCGCACCTCCCTCCTCTGCCGCTCTGACACCCCCCATACCCACCCAACCCCTCCTCGGCAAGCTCGTGCGAGCCCACTTCCATACCAGTGCAATTATTTTTTTGACAAGCCATCCATCAGCCTTAACTTTAAAAGCACTCTCCACTGATATCCATTGTTAAGCCCCCCTTTGCAGCTCCTGCCTTCTCCCTCCAGATAGAGCTTGCATGAGAGAGTATGATATCAGACATCACCAAACCTACCAAACCATGTAAATTTACTTTGTTCTCTGCTATGTTTCCAATTTCACGTCCAATTTTTCGGTACATTATGCGTAGTTGTTGTGCCTAATACAATGTTGTCAAAACCCATTAGAGTTTGCTCCCTTAGTCGCCTCTGAAAACAGGTTACAATTGGTATTCTATATGTGTAAGGCACCATCTGCAGTTGAATCTTATTAAAATTATCTGTTCAATTCTCACGTTCTTCGGTCAGCGCAATTTGCAGGCATTAGCAAAGACACATATGAAAATGTCAGCATGTCAACTAATAACAACGAAAGCAAAGGGAGTGCATCGCTGCAAGTCAATAACGCTGCCTTGCTGGTGACACAAATTTGATGGTAATCTAAGAAAATGAATAAGGAGAAAAAGCTCTGCGCTGTTTGAATGGGAATCTTGTGTTGAATCATTTGGCGCTTTTCCACTTGGCCTACATCTTAGCCTTGCAGTACAAAAAGGGGGGCACGACAACAAAGTGCTCTCCCATCACTGCTGTCTGGTGTGCTCAAACAGCACACATTACATGTGCATGATGAATTGGCTGCATTATGCACAGCTCATATGACTGTTCTCTTCATCTGACCAATGCTTCTATTTTTTGAACATTACGATGCTGTGAGCAGATACTGAATATGGCTGCTGAAGCCCCGAAAGTACAATTAAAAACACTCTCAGCAGCTTCCCTTCATGAATATTCCAACTTATGAACTGTATATTACCAGCTGATTAAATGTCACACGGAAGAGTTTATGGATTGCTCCTATACTAATGCCAATCTTATGTACTTACAGAAGCACTACTGTGGCAGACATGAAAATAATAATCAATATGCTGTGTAATTAATCTAGCAACCTATTAGCTTGTGAAGCTCATTAGACTCAAGGAGAAAGCATGGTGAAAAAAGGACAAAAAGTCTATGATGTCAGTGAGTTGAACACTTAGTGACACAATACCACTCCAAACTAAACTAAAATGGGTTTGGGCCAAAGGACTGCAGAATTCCAGCAGCAGTTCATAAAGAATATTGAAGACAGGCAAATAAGAAGTGACAAAATTGCTACAGCAGCACAATGGAGCTTGGCTGCCACACTACAGAATCACTCAGCCAAGTGAGTTTGTAAACTTTAGGCCAATTGCATTCAAAAGCCACCCTTCAACAAAAAGGAAACACAATTAACAAGCTGATACCAGCGTGTGTCTGGCTGACTTAATGAATATCAAATTATACACAAACACTAATAAATCATCATTATCCCCCAAATCTTAATTGATCCCACAATTAAACATGACAAATGCTACGTATGGCAAGTCTTGACTTTATTCTTTCCCTATATGGGACTATTTATCTCTCTTTTCCAAGTGCGTCATAGCTAATTTCACATTGCGCGTGCTGCTAATTAACAGGGACAGACAGACAATTTTAGTGCAAGGTAATTTCTTTTGTTTACAGCAGGGAGCCTTCTGTTTCGAATAATTTCCAAGGCTCTTAGGAATTCTATTTTGCTCCTAATGGCATCTATTCTAACCTTCCCTTAAGTTCTGGGCCGACAATTTCCTTGCTGTCAATTTACTCTAATAATTTGTGTAGCATTTAAACCGTACATTCCACTTCAATAATAATTTTTCAAACCTGTTAAAGGAATCCAAGTCTGATATTAATATGCAGAGCTGTTCATTTAACAGTGATGAAATTCAGTGAGCATTCTTTTAAATTGAATTTTGTAAGTCTGAAAACAATTAATTACATGCTTGCAAGAGTGTAGGCGTGCATTTGATTGTGCACACATATGAATGTTTCTGTGTGTACAAGTGTGTGTGTGCACATTGACATGTTTGTTTGAGCTGTGTTGTGTTTACACCTTGTGCAGATGCTGAGTCTAATGCACCGCAGACACCTGCCACTGTCGGTGGCCCTGACAGCTCTGGTCCCAGCAAAGCGAAGCAAGGCACCAGCATATGGTTATCAATGATCCAGATGGCTCCTGCTTGTCTCCAGACTGACAACTTTGCTCCTCCATTATCAAACACTAGTAATTAACCATAATCAAGTAGGTGTTAATTAGACATAATGAAACAATTTCTGTTTAGTCAGAGCCTACTATTTGCCAATTACTTGTAATTATATGCACTAAGCACTTCAGTGTAATCTCTGCCAGTCAAGCAGCAGGGCTGTTTCTGTTTGCTAGACTGAAGAGCCTTTTGTTTTGTCTAAAAATTTGGCAGATTTAAACCTGCAGCCCTCTGATTGGCCAGCCTGTCATGGCTGCCTCAGGGGGGAACAAAGGGAGCGTCATACTTCTTGGTGACAGCGCCAGGAAAGTTTGGCATTCCCGGGAGAGGATGGCTGTTAATCAGAGCGACCCCTGACCCCAACCCACGGGTCCCAGCAGCACCGCTGGTCGTACCCACCTGGAAGCAACGCATGTTTCTGGGGGAAATTAAAGCTGTAAATTTGCTTAGTGGAGATCAGAGAAGAAATACAGCTTAGAGAGGAGGGGGGACAAGCAAAGACGGTAAAAGCAGGGAAGGCGGGAGGAATAGGAGTTTCAGAGTGAGAAGGTGATAGAAGTGGCCAAATTCCCATCAAAGAGGAGTGAGGGAGAAAGCTGCTTTTGGCAGACTGACACTACTGACACTGCAACTGGTGTTACTATTTGTCTTTGTATGCATGTAGAGAACAATGAGACTGTTCTGAGAGAACTTAGACAAGAAATAATGATAAGAAGATGGAGGAATGTAGTGACATGTATGACACTAGAAACACAAGCAAAGAACAATATTTGTGTATTGTTTTGGAGCAGAGTTTATGAGTATGAGAAGCATGAAAGACCAGTGTACCCGAAAAAGTCCTCTATTGAAGCTGTACTGTGCATCGTTTGACATTTTTGGCACATATACAAAGACGGTGCTTTTTCGATACTCTAATTTGAGAAACATTGTGTTTTTCAATCACATCAGAGTTTAATGTTGCTTAATGCATATTAAGTAAACTAAGTTCTCTAAATAATGCACCAAAACAAAAGTCAATTGTAATTAAAGGCTAATAGCAGTTGTAAGAGTGAAGCTATTGCATCCAAACTAAATATATGTAAGATAAAAAACTGTTCACAATGCATTTAGTGTAGCATCTGTGTTCACATAAAGTATAACAGAAGATTTTTCTCAGTCTTTGTTTAGCAAAGATCTGTGTGTCAGCTTCATCAAAACCGATATAATACAAAAGCACCAATATGGTTGTTATTCAAACTGATGATGAAAACAGAGGGAGACAAAGCCTGCCACGACACTACTGGACACGGCCATGTAATTCAATATCAGATAAAATCCTTTATGAAGACAGGATATGACATTCCTGTTATTATTTCCCTGATGGAGGAATTGGTTTTCACCTTTTTTTTCCTCAGATGAGGGAATAATAGTTTTCTCCCGAGGCTAGCGTTGGACTGATATATGTGCCTTTACAGCAGAGTCAAGATACTGAGCTGGAATCATAGGAAGACACAAGACAAATTAAAAATAATAGTAATGCAAATATATTAATAATACTACTAATGATAATGGATAAATTAGTTCTTAGGCTCAATGCAGGGTGTAGAGTTAGTAATGAAAACAATGTGAGTTTTAAAAGTTAAGATAATATGTTTCTAAGCTTAGGTAACAATCAAAAGATACAATCAAAGCCAATTGTGCTTGTCAGATATTATCCCCACTAACAAAACATTTACCTTGGAACAGGGATGTTAATTATAAGATATCTGGGTAAATTTCATGTGGGAGATAATAAGATAGCCCTGTCTTGCCCTGTTTAGTGCTGAAGTATGAGCTGGACAATAAGACATGGCACTAACAAAGCTTCTCTTTAATAAGACCATCCCTTTGACTCTAAAATCTGTTTAGCAAGTTGGAGAGAACAGATCCTAACTAAAAGAAAGAGCGGTATTTAAGCTAATGGTAAAACAACCTCCACACTGTACAGGCATCCACGCTCAAGGACCTCATGTTTGTTTGTTTTTTAAACTAATCTGTCATCTGTGCTGGCTGGGTTTCTAAATCCAAATTCCACACAAGTCCACTGTAAATTTGAGTGTCACCAAAATCGTCCTAATTAAAGAGGACCACAGCTGTAAAAGAGCCCGTTTGTGTGCGGAGTTAGTCATTTCTCTAAAGAGGCATCAACAACACTGTAAATAAGTCATTTACAGTGAGACGGTAATCACAGAGGCCATAACCCAGGACCAGCCCTTTCCCATAATTACTGCGGTCCGGCGTAATCAACAGCACATCATCTGCTACGAGCTGGAAAACTACTCACACTTACTCCACCCTGCAACACACACTGTCTCCCAGGACTAAGGACACAGCCACCCAGTGTGTGTGTGTGTGTAAATATTAATGGCTATACTTAGACACCCAACTTCATCTAACATAACGTTGTCAATACAGTTACTGACACTGATTATAGAAAGATTAATTTAATCTATACTGGGTTACAGAAACAAATCCACCTTTGCACGGTGTTATGTATGCAGAGTTTTGCTGCACTCATTTATATATTATAACTATGTGATGTTCAGCGTCTTCCTTAACTTATCCTTAATTCATGCATGCTCGCACTTATCTCATGATAAAAGACAGCTACTACGTCGAACGTCAACCCACATTTCACCTAAAATATATAAAGTATTATATCGTAGTGGATGAGTCACGTAAGTGACATCACCATGACAACTGGGCAACTCCATCCGCTGAGGGAGGCCGTGAGATGTGGTTGAAAGCCTTGGAAACAACAAGCAACATTGCAAAATTCTACATGTAGGTGACAATGATGTTCAAGCCGTGCAAGACTTTTTATTGTAGATTAAAAATGCCTGTACATGTAGAAAACTATTGAGTGATCAAGGATAATGTACCTACTTTCCCACAAATCTCATCATATACTTGTACGTTAGCTTCTGTTTTCTTATGTTTACCAGAATAACATTTACTCAAAAAGGACCATAGGTACTGTGGATGCATTTGCTTTACGGTCCCTGATCAGAAACTTGTTTCTGCCTTGGATGGATTTGTCCCTGTCTGACTGCTGAACAACTGTATGAAACAGGAAGGAAGCTACCCCCCAGTCAGTTCTGAGTGTCTGACATTAGACAGCTTTGAATGTTTCTGCAATGTAACATCTCAACATTTGTCTGAGCAACTCTTTGAATAAAAAACAAATAGCAACAACAAATCACAACCCATGAGGACATAAATGCATCACATCCCATATTTTAAACAGCGTCAAAAGCATAGATTTTTCCTACAAGTTGCTGTATATTAATTTTACCAAGGCATCAAACCTTAGGGATACAGAGATAAATAACATGTCTTGCAATATCTGAGAAATGGAGTCAACCTAAATTCTTACTCTGGACTGAAGCCTCTTCTCTGCTCCTCCATTGTAATGACACAGAGTCATGAGGAGGAGTGGATGGAGAATTGCTGAGGTGCTGAGGCCTGAGCTGCTTGTCAGTGGCATGACTGATCACCAAGGCCAACTCTAAAAGGATTGCTGGTGGAAATAAAGACACCAGCATGTCAGCTGTAAGCTCCTCAGAAGGACCCATCAGACAAGTGGATGCGTATTGACAGGCCAGAGACAGAATGAGAGAGACATGGAGAGATGAAGGGGAAGACAGAGAGAGAGGAAGTGTCCTGAAGTCGCTCACCTTGGCACAGGCTGCAATGTCAGCCGACCCGGTGGCCATCACTCTCCGGCCCTGTCCAGGGTATTATTTAAAGCCAAACAAATATCAGGGGCTGAATGTCACCACAAGGACACCCAGGCCTCATCTCCACCAATCAGTGTCCAGGGTTTCAAATCACCCTTTCTCCTTCCCTCACTGACAAATCCATCTTCCTCATTCCTATACCCTGCTTCACACCCCCATTCGACCCCTGACTACCACATTGAGGGGCGGCACTGTGCAACAGATTTACGATCCCCCCATTTCAGGCCGAGCACGATTTATTGACATTAGTTGTCAGCTTTCTTTTTGAGAAATTGCACATAGAATTAATTTTAACTACGTCTTAATGTTAAATATCCTGGAAACACTAAATTTCATGGTAGGTGATGCTCAGAGCCGCATAAGCATATATCAAGTTCTTGGGCTTCACTGAAAGACCCCTTTTTTTTTTCTTAGACTTTAATTTAATAAGAAGCAGCTCATAACTGCTTCATCTCAGCTGTTAATTACACATCCTTTATGCTGAGGAATGATCTTGGGACACTATTTAATGCATCAAAAGTTTAAGTAATTTAATTTAATTGTTTTTATTACTTAATCATATCCAAGGCCACACAACTTGACGGAGAACAACCTGAACAAGGTAGCTCAGAGTGTCATTCTGAGAGGAGAAAAAAATTGCTGTTACACAATTTTGCCCTTCAAACTATATGAAAAAGAAAAATCTTTAAAAGCTCAGTGATCATGTTCATCATTAGTGTAGAAGATATTTTATCTCCAGTATAACGAAAACAGCCAAATGAGACTCAATCAATATGTTGACCATATCATTTAAGGAAAAAGAAATCACATACATAATCACATACATCACTATATTTTGTTGCTTCACTGAACACAATTCATAATATGTTTTTTACTCCAATGTTTACAAACACTAATAACATAAACAGATATTGAATCAGTACAGTATCAGACACTACAGAGCCAGATTTAGGTGACAGCTAGCAGGATGAAATCTTGTGTTTAAATTTTTTCATTCTTGTTTACCTTTGGATCATGGATTGTGACTTTACATTATAAATCATCACGTAAAGCCTATATACCAGTCAGTTCTTGTCCACCATAACTTCTAATTTTTGCTTACACAATACATTAATAAATATACAACATGAAAAGACTGTTTGAGCAAATGCACAGAGTAATATATAGGGGCTACGAAAATATTTGCATCGGGTTTCTTGGGGCTTCTGACAAGTGACTGAAAAGCAGCTCAACCCAAACAAGAAAACACAGTAAAATAAATCACAATCTTGGCAATAAACATGTAAATCTTGATCGATATGTACTTGCCTTTTTCTCTTTTTCAATAACAGCTGCCGTAAAGGCCTGCTGAGCACAAGCGGCCATAAAAGTATGTAAAATAAATTAGGAGAGCATAATGAGAGGCTCCAGCAATTCCCCCATAAATATAACATAACGACCACAACTAAAATGTCAGGGAATCCAGTAAATCAATTTCTCAGGGACAGGCCGGCCTTTATGTGCAGAGCACACAGTCATATTTATAATTCTTTTTTTTTCTTTCTGTCAATGGATCTCATTTTTTGGAGAGAGGGCAGCCATGGAAAGGGTGCAGCTCAACACAGGTCCCTCTCACATGAGGAAGGTTTAATATGTGTTCTATGTGATTCATCACCGTGACACGGACACCTGAGGCCTGGGCCCGCTCCATTTCTACTGCCTAAATGGTTTCTTGGGGACTTTCCTACACACACGCACACAAAAACACACACACACGCACACAGAGAGCCCAACGTAGAGAGCTGAGAGAGATAGAAGAGGGAGAGAAACAGAGAGATGGGTAATGGATTGACAGAGGAGGCCTCATTTAAAAAGAGAGAGCTATTTTGTCCTAGCCATGTAATAGATTGTGTGTCCAGAGTTGTCCAGTGTCACCAGTGCAGGAACTAACTCACTCGTGATGTAAAGAGACTGGGAAAATCCAGGGGAAAATGGGATGATTGAGATTGCAAGCCCATTTCAGATAACCAACATGCTAAGAGAGGAGTATTCATAGAGGCACAGGGGTTACAGACCCATTACACCGGATGAGGGTTACTTCAAACTAAATAACGCTATTATTTATCCTGCCGACTCTTCAGTATTAAAACTTCAACAAGTCCACAGTGAGCATAAGTACACCCAGCAGTTCAGCCTGGTGACATCAAAGCAAAATATCTGCGACCCTAGAAACACTATACAATCTTGTCCTATTGTAGCACTGGTCCATTACATTACTGACATCTCTACAGAGACATTTATAGGCAGCATCACAAGTTGTTGTTTGACCTCATAAGAGCTCTGTGTTGTAAAAACAAATAAATCTAGCAGAACAGCGAACTGCATAGGAATGCAATTATTCTAATAGCATACCCAGCAAAATAAGTCCAGTCAGTTATAGACAACCTAATAAGGAGTTTGTGATTGATGGTGGGATCATGGAGCCTTTATAGAGGAGCACGCACGCATACACACAGCCGTGCCTCTATTTCCACTGGGAAGGAGCAGTGCTCCACTCTCACAACTCCAAGAAATGTTATATTTTTGAAGGCCTGGCTGGATGTCAAAGGTACCACTGTGGTAAAGATGTCAAAAAGCTAATTGCATCAGTTAGGTAAAGGACAAAACAGAAATGCTGTGATTTTCTTTGAACTTGAGATTCTCTTTGAATTTGTTACAGTTGACATGTATTACACACAGGACATATACATATCAGAACCAGATCCATAACTGTTTGTGTTCATCATTTATCAAAATCCAATATGATTCTGACTTAGTTGGATGATTCATACCCAATAATACATTATTTAGAACTGATAAAGAAATCTAACTTTAGAACTTCAAGAAATGTTTGTATGAAGTTAAAATATGACTGAAATTGAATTTCACACACCAATTGGTAAGACATATTTTTGTCATACCTTATACTCTATTACACACACATATGCTTTGCTTTGCTAACTCCAAATACTGACTCAATTAATAGGTACGTCTTCTACTTGCTGTAATTGCTTCTACAAGTGCTTTAAGTTGAAAAAGGACTTGTCGGCCAAAGCAAACTGAGCAACGTTGTCCTGCTCCAGTTAAATAATGTGAGTAGTTTAAAAATCAGTTGTTTGACCACGAGTTAAAGTTTAGCATACGCCAAACAATGCCAAAATGCCACTGCTGGAGAATGGAAGAAAGACATTTTTACAGATGGATCAGAGTTTGAACCTAACTTGTAACCAGCGAGCTCATTTGAGCTTCGCATGGGGAGTTCACATCAACGCCACTGAACATCTTTGGAAACATTTGAAAATGTCCAGTGTGAAACATACTGTAGCATCATCAGACAGTCTTTGGATGCTCTTAAAGAGTGCTGAAATAATTCTGAGACCCAAATTCTACAAGATTGTGCCGCGTTTCTGCTGAACAGAATACACACTGTGATAAAAGTACCAAGAAACTCTGGCTTTTGAACAAACTTTCGAACAAACTTGGTTTAAACTGTATAAGAGAAGGATTATGTAATCTTGTCTGAGAGACGAACAATAACTTTGTGTTGAAACAACAAAGATGAAACAAAAGAGTTGTTTTTGTGGACTCTAATGTAACTGTGTAAACTATATACAGTGCAACCTTCTCCCACATTCTCCATTCTGTTCTTAAACTCTGTCCCTCAGCCTCAGCCTCTAGAGGTGGCTTGTTTAAGAAACAATTAGGGGGGTATACAGAGCCATTTGCAGGCAGCAGGCCTTGCTGGGCAGGCCAGCCGGCTGGAGTACCTTTCACAACTGATTTATAACACTGTCGCCTTGGCAAGGCAACATAATTAATAGGAGCATGGACTTCTAATTCCAATGACTTCCACACCAAGTGGTTTTCATTTGATTTATGATGGCCAGCAACTTTGCATTTTATCAGTTCATTCAGTCATTATTTATGCTGATGATCAATTTCAGTGGGTCGCTATCATCTAACTTGCCACTAATCAAAGAGAATTAGGGTTCACTGCATTATTTAGAAGCTGCTAATTTATCTTTGAACCAGGCAAGAGGAATAGTTGTGGGAGCACTCACTGTGATACACCACAGTGATTCTAAAGACACATTCAGTGATCACTGCACTATGAATGCATGTGTTCATGACCATGTGGGAATATAGTACAGATTGTTGGGATCAGAGGAACGGCATTATCCATTGTATGAATTTATGGCATTTGGATGCAATAAGACTGGTCCTGATACAGATCAAAAAAGGATGATCAGGATTAAATGAAAGCATAATGCATGTGTGCAGAATCTTGAGTGAAGCCAACATTTTTGAGGCACTAGGCTATTCATTAAGTTCAGTAAATGACTGACTGTGTTCGTAAAACGCATTAACGCAGCAAAAACATTTTCAAAAGAGGCTGTTAACAGCACCGCATAAAAGAGAACCTGACACACTAACAACACCGAGCCAACCTTTGCCTTTGTAAAATAGCAGGTCAATCTGTTGGTTATGTATTAAGCTTGACTTGTCTACATAGTCAAAAGTAAATTGGGGTGGAGTAGTGAAATTGTGAATTCACAAAATCCACCTCCTCAGCATGCACTGTAATTGCACTTCAAAGGTGACACATTCCCAATTTATGATTGATGAAACTAAAGCAGGCTCAATTTAGGGAATCAGTGGGCATCATGTTGACCAGCCTCAGCCCAAAGGCACAGATGGACATATCAAAGCAAGACGTCTCTCAAAGTGTCAATATCTTATTCTGTGCTCATCATGCCAACACACACCCAATCTTGGTTAAGATGATGCACAGCATTCTTGATGACTGTCTGCTGACTGAGAAACTTGATATACATGAGATCGGTTGATTTATAAGTATATTTTCCTTCACTTCAAAGCCAGTTAATATAATTCAGTAGGCAAGCATGAAATATGCAACATGTAAGTCATATCAGGCTGACTGATGCAGCTTAAGCTTGAGGGTCAAGCAACTACACAGAGAGAATACTTTAAAAGTATGACTTCTTTATGCATTTGTTTTGACTTTAAAGGAACATAATAGCACAAAATAACATGTTGACAGTGTAGATATACTCACTGCTAATATATAAAATGGTTTAAATTCCAAACATTTTAGTATAATAAAATAGACAGAATTCTCTAAATACCCTATTGTATAACAATCTGTTTGGGAATTGCAGTAAACACCGTACAGCAGTTCATAAAAGCACAGGTTTCCATGCTAAATGCAATAAGCAGGGACTCTACTAGTCCCTTTGAAACAAACACAAGCAAGTGCAATTTACTGTACAGAAAATGAAAAATGCACTCTTCAGATATTTAACAACAGGTCCAACGCAAATGATCAGACTCCATTTGTTAGCCCATTCCCTTCCCCTGATTCCCTGAGTGATAAATTGCATTCAGCAAACCGCAGGAGGCTAAGCATTCTTGACATTTTTTATTGATTTGCATGAGCTATATGCATGTAATCCTGTTTGTAGGTAAATCATGGCAGGGGCAAATTCAAGTCACTGTGGGTTTACTTTGGGGAGAGAAAATTGGAGACTTCGCATGGGAGGTGGAATAGAGCTGGGCAGGGTGGGAAAGAGATGTGGCCGCCCATTGGAATCTGGGAACCTCTATTAAGATTTATAGGTGTTGGGATTCTACGGACCTGAGGCATTATTCATGGTAAAGCTTCTCTGTCTGGGCCTGTTTATAAGATGAGACAAGGCTGACAAAAATGGAGGCCCTCTACAACAGGGCCAAGCTGCTTGAACATGGGGCTCAGTCACCTGACATACCCATGGCATCAGCTCCAAGCATTCAGCATCTCACAGAAAAACACACAGTATTGTACACCACCAAGCACAATTGTCAGTTTCTATCACAGAACTAGTTCCATGTTCTCAGTGTTGTCTGGAATTGAAAAGTGTGGCCTTGCAGGTAAACTTTTCCTATCCCAAAACACAAGAAAAACTGTCATAGTACAATGTTTTTCAGTTGTTTTTCTCCTGAAATCTACTCCTTTGAGGGCTTCATAAGAATGCGCTGACTGATATACTTTACACTCAGGATCCTAACTACAGTGTCATGTAGCCAAGACTTACTTCAAAACCAGAGCACCTTGGGTCCTTGTTTAAGAAGCCATGGCGATATCCCGTTTATTCAGCAATTTCCTGAGAATCCCACCATACTTTATTTGGTCTTATTAGATGAAAACACAAGGATCACCTTCAACTTTATTAATGATGGTACTCTGGATGAAAGATGCTGGTGAAAATCTGCAACATCTGTTTGCTGCATTCACTTCTCAGCGGGCTCCACCTATTCCTCATGCCTAATGATGCTGATCCACACTGCAAGTTTTACGGACAAATGTGTATTTGGCTACATTCATCATCCTGAATGAGTGTTCCTGATGAGCCATCCCCTGGCCTGTTTCACTCTTTCTACCATACGTTAACAAATGACAACTCCTGCCACATGTTTTCCATTTGGGAGATGCAGAGAGGGGGAGGAAAAAGGGGTCGAGGGATTCTGAGGGCTAAAAGATGGGCAGCTTCAAGGGAAAAGAGTCAATGATGCCTGCTCTTAACAGAATCACCCCCGTGTGCCATCAACTAACCGCAGCACCATGAAAATACATCAATTATGTAATGCCTTCAAGGAACAGTTACAGAACTGATCCATGTCACTGCCATGGCCCAAACCCGAATCCTTCATGAGTGACATTAGCAGCCACCAGTCGACATACATTTACTGTAGGTGGACTATAACCCCAGCAGCCAGTGGATGTAACCCTGCAGAACCACATGAAAGGGCCAACAGAAAATATATGGATATGGCCAAGAATGTTAACTTGGATAAACAAGTCGATGGTCGTTCAAAGTCCTGGGGAGTTGCACCCCTAATAAATCATATTCCTTTTGATGTGCAGCTGGTTACAAGTTTAGAAGGGAGGGGGGATGGTTAGAACAGACGTGAGTCAGGCACCAGGACACACCGCCTGCTTTTCTCAAAGCCTGGGAATCCAAGTTTAGTGAAACTCTAGGGACGAGTGTGAGTAGTAAATAAGTTATAAATAAGGGCATGAGTGAAAACAGACTGTCAGATGTCCTTGGATCCAGTTGTAGTCAGTGAGAGAAACAATGCCCGAGTAGCTAATGTGCTGACAAAATTAGATGAAGGTGACTCAAATAGCACAAGTGAAGGTTGCACAAGACAAACCTATTATTGAATACAATAATAGCTTAAATGTAGAGGTTTGACTAACACAATATGTATTTGATCTGGAAAGATTTACAGTGACCACTGGGTTTAATTCTTGTAGTCTAATGTTCTGCACTGCATTGACATAATGAATTCAGCCCAACGTTATTATCCAACAACATGATAAATATTACTTTTTGAATTTTTAAATGCTCTGGGCTTTTGGTATTTGCATCCACGGAGACAAGAGTATTGACGTTCATAGCTTATCTATCACACTATGCTGCATTAACTCCCTAAGGGGGGGGCGGGGGTGTAGTGTGCTGGAGAGGCCTGAGCCTAAACACAGGAACACAGGAGTTTGTGCCTGCATGTTCTGGGGATCAGGATAAGCCAAAGAGTCCTGCAGCAGTGGAGATGGATGCTCTTGAAAAGCAAAGCATATTCAGCATGAGCCAGTGTAAAAGTATCCGTCACACAAACAGCTGGGGAACCTCAGCTGGACTGACGGGGATAAATCATATCCAGGAAGCCAAAACAGACACAGCTTGATGCCAAGCCCAAGGCTAAAACGCTTGACAAATGTACAGTAAATGCAGACGAGCTGGTAATTGTCAGTTGCTACCACCCGTTACTCCAGAATCCTACTCTCTCTATACCATTTTCAAGACTAGCTAGTCATTTGATGTCAGATTTCTTTGCTGCTACATTAAGAGTGTGATTGTGCCTAATTACAACATATTTCACTGAACAGTGGTGTCAAAAACTATGAAGATAGACTGTGTAACATATTGCAAAAACGTTCATTATTGCTCATTTTATACTGTTTGCTGGGTCAAAGAATGGGTATGGTCATGATGACAGACTACAGGGCTCTTTCTGTCCAGTTTGAAAAAAGGACATTTTGTTTTTGCTTTTTGTTGTTTTGGTAATCTAAATCATTAGGGCATTTTTCAACCAGTGCTAAACCTTGAAGCCAAGCATAAGAAGCATTTCCTCTAATGGCCGCTGGATGCTGTTGGGTATTTGTTTGGGTATTGGTAGCAATTTTGAAAGTTTTTTTGTCCCATAAAGGGGATGATGTAAAAGCTCAAAGAGAATTATGTTTTGGGACAGGTTGGCCTTGACCAATAGGTCTTTTGAACTATCTTAGCTGTGGTGGCTCATGTTGGTTGTTTAACCCCGCTCATCTCTATTTAAACCCAACATTGTTTCCCACATTTTGAATTTTCAGGGTACAGTAATTGACAAAAGATAGCAGCACGGGCTACACCCAATCCCAAGCTTTTAAGCACACCATCAGAAACATATGGGTAATATCATAGGTTTAATTACCTATTGTTAATGGTAATATTGATTGTTTAATGCTGTGTCCTTTTTGGTTAAATACTGGTTTTATCCCCTACTCTTTCTCCTAAAAGCCTAACTTTTACAGCAAGTTCAAAGCGTGGAAACTTATGAATACAAGTTTATACTGTATCTCTCTCTCATCTGTCCCTTTCCCACACTATGATAACAAAGATGGCAGACACTGGTTGGTGTGATTCCCCAAATAAATCTGAGCCAATTAGAGGTCTCAGTCTATTTAAAGTAATGATGCTGAAAATGATTACTGTTGCAAAAAAATAACCAGAACATGTGCACTCAGCTGACCTCCAAATCCTTCTGCATTCTGAAGAAAACCCCAGTCTGCCTGTGATGTCTGAAATAAGCATATGTCATCCCTACTGGGTATCTAAATGTGTAACCCTATTATGACAAAGTCATTCTCATGCATAAATATTAAAACCGACTTTATGACAGTAAATTCATTAATGGTGAAACAAACACAATCTCAAAGTAATACATGAAGGTGGAGATGTTTATTATGGCATGTTCTGCATTATGAGCTGTGAATGATGAATCACAGAGAGAGCATATTACTCCAATTTTCTCTGGGCCTTGTAACAACAAAGTTCATAGACACCAAATCAGTTTCAAGGGAACCCGGGGGCTACAAGTGCAAGACTGCTATATGAGACATTCATAATTTATGTGCACTTGATGTAGTGATATGTAAAAAACTTCAGAGGAATTTTAATGGGCTTGAGGCTGAGAAGGGAGAGAAAAATCTCTGAGATGGTTGTTTGGCGCTTTTTTTCAGTGAATCACTTCTACACCAAAAGGAAAATAAAAAGTTTTTGAAATCTAACAAATTCAGCCATTGAGCCTAATCATTGAGTAAAGGGGAATTTCATCTTCTTATTTCAATGCTTTATTGATCTGGTGGCTTGGCTCTCATGAGCTCCATTACATGGCCCGGGCAGTGGCCGGCAACACTGTCCAATTCAGTCAACAAAGGAAAGCTATTTCCATTGATCAATGTCCTTCCACACAAAACAGATAGAGATTGATAATACACTTCAGCAAAATCCTACAGTCAATTAGGGCTTGATGAAAAAACAGTCCTGTGCAGGGACAACACAAGGTGTTAATAAGCAAGAGCAAAATAAATCACCAAAACTGGAAAGTCTATCCCTTCTCTTTGAATGAAACCATAATTTATTAATCTTTCAGACAGATGGCTTGTGTTTGTGTAGGCTATTGATCAGCAGTAACCTTTCATTATTTGTTTTCTCCGTTAGAAGCACAGATTAAAACAGATGAGAATTGTTTAACTCAGTAACGCCCAGCATTAGGCTGCTCTCTCTTTACTCCGGAAGACCGAATGTTTTCACTGATGCTTATGTAGAAAAAATCATTGCAGAGAAGGTTGAGCCTGATCATTAATTTGTCAGCCCAATAGGAAAACCCTCTCCTGATGGTGATCCAATCTAGATGGTGGGAGTGTCCATGCCCACTGAGCAGCCTTATTTGAATCAACTCAACGCCAGGTCTGATCAGGAGCAAGGAGACCGCGGCCAGGTTAAAAGAAAAAGACAGGCGAGAAGACAAGATGGAGAAGAAATCAAGCAGACAGAGGAATGTGATGAGACGGCACTGTGGTACGAACACACCAAATATGGAACACAAATCCTTGTAAAAAGGCCTCTTAAAAAACCTGAAACCTATAGCATTTATGAAAAGATAACCTATGAAAGAGATAGCTTTATCTTTGCCCTTCTTTAATTCGCATTTATATAGACAGAAAGTTGATACGACCACAGACAAAAGAGACAACTGCAGCCAAGCTGTTGACACACAACAAGATTTAATTCTGTGCAATCAAACCAAGTGAATTGAACTGAAGGATATAACTGCTAGGCAACACATTTAAAGTTTCCTGAATGCTAAACTATATAAAAGTAGTCTTTGTGATTTGCATGACAAGCAATACTGCTGTATCTTCTGATAACTGGACTGGCCTTCATACTGTACTGTACAGCAGGGCCCACAAAATCCCACAGCCAATATCCACAAAAATTGGTCTACTAAGACACGAGGGACTATACTTCAAAAATAGGCCTTGATTGTGCCATGTGGGACAAAAAGCATCACTCAAGCTAACCATTCCTCCATCTTTCACTGATAAAACCCACTTTCCATTCATTACCCTTTATCATAAACACAAGTCTACGGGGAAGCAGGGCTTAGAAGTGGTTAAGCCTGTCCCTGGTTTCTTATTTCTAGGGAGCATTTATCTGATGATATATATTCCTTTTGGTAAGTGAAAGGAGTTATTCTGCTTCCAACAGGAAGGACATTGATAGGGCATTAGGGATTTGTTTATTTCAACTCAAAGCCATAGCATTTATCCAAGTATATATTTCGCTGCGGGCTCAGACCAAATTATGTCTCAAGGCAAGATAAATCACAAGGCACAAGTCAAAATGCCAAGCGTTTCATGATCCTACACAGAGCCCTGATGGGAGGCTACACTTTACTGAAATCTATGTTGCACCGTGAATTTTCAGACACAACAGCCTAGTTGCTTGTTTGTGACTCGACTGTGATGAATGTGACAGCTGTCATATGCACGTCAACTGTCTAGGTTTTAGACACTCAACAGAATGATGGGATTTGAAAAGAAGTTCATCTGTCTCCCTAATAAATCCATTGTCTTGTCTTTCTTGAACAAGGAATGCAGTGATGGACACATCCAACATTGCCAAACAGGCTTCGCGAAATATTGTAGATGCAGAAAGCTCATTCAGTTTAAGTGAGAGTGAAAAGTGAGTTGATGTGCTTGAGTAAACAACTCAACATCACTCTAGCAAAAAATTGACAGACAGGACAGGGTGCGTTGAAAATTTAGAGGATATAAATTACCTACAAAACATTCTAAAACAAGTTTGGAGGAAAAAAGTAGATTTTTTTAATTTTATTTTTGTTTGTTTATGACAAGCCTGTGTGCAGTTGTGCAAACATCAAGGACATCTTTTCTCAAATACGTATTTTGTGTTTGTTCAAATGGCAGGCTTAAATATATTCCTGCATGTTGCCACGTAAAGTGGCCTGGTGTCTTTCACATGATCTGTCAAGAGACTGTGAGGCTGAGCCAGTTAGAAAGGCCTTCTTACATAAACTCCTAAACTCAGCATCCCTCTGCTCTGACCCAGGCAACAATGCCTCCTTATATGCCCAAACAGAAGCTGTTGAACAAAACTCAACAGCTTGTGTAGAGAGGAGTTGAAGGGTCATGTAAACTTGCAGCGGACTAGAAGGCTCCAGAGTGAAAAGAGGAAGAATCCTCTTTTCAATCTCGACATTGTTTGTTGAGAGGGATCCCTGCCATCACAAACATCAACCCAAATTTCTTTACAGACGGGGCAAAGAGAGGGGACAAAGGGGGTCCACAACAACATGATACTGTTTTAACAATGTGTGTGTGTGTGTGTGTGTGTGTATGTATGTGTGTGTGTGTGTGTGTGTGTGTGTGTGTGTGTGTGTGTGTGTATGTGTGTGTGTGTGTGTGTGTGTGTGTGTTGTTAAAAAGGTCTTCTTTGCAGTCTCAAGCTCATTAACCACTGAGGACCCCCTGGGGTTTTTGGAAAGATTTTATTTCTAACAAAGAGTTGGATCTCCAAAGAGGGATGCAAACGCTGGTGAACACCTTTTAACAACCCAATGCAGAGAAGGCATTTGACCCTGACAAACTTCAGTCAAGTATAAAATAAATGTCACAAAACATCCTGTCCAAATGTTTATGGACTTGTCTGATAAAGGCTAATGGCTATATCTTTTTGGCGGTGCAAAGACTGCTGTGCTTTCAAATGGACTTCGAGGTAGCACACGGTAAAATGTTGGTAAACCACTGTCATGACAAGGGGCAACAGCTCTGTGTTGTTGCATTTGTTCCAACTAATCTGGCTTTTTTAACTGCAACATGATGCAACAGAAGAAAATTTATATATTTATATTATAATAATGTTGGTTACATTTGATGTGAATGAGTCAAGAAACAGACTTGTCTCTCTGGATAGTCAACAGGATAATTGGGAAATGGTTAGTTTACACGACCATGTAAATAACCCATTTCCTCACTCAAGAGTTTTGGCGTGGAAATGTCACCAAATCTAATAGAATGTAAATTTAAGTAAGTCAAACAAAGTAAGGGCAAACAACATTATTTTGATCATAATAATTCTGTTGAGCTACAGATGCTTGATCATTGTCTTTAAAAATAAAACTGTAATGCTGTAATTACAAGTGAAAAATCTGACTTTTGTTATCTCCACAAACATAAAACTATTTATAAAAAGCACCTCTGCCTTTGGCAACATATCTATGGTGCCATGTATACATTCTGCAACTCCTGGACAACAATATTATTTTACTACTTAGAAAAGCCAGTCTGTACTCATTCACTCTCCCATCAACCAGGGTTGTGATTAGCACAGCTGTTTGAAAGGTATGAGCCAAGTAATGACCTGGATGAAAAGATAATGATTAATCACTACACCTGTCCTATTTAGATTCCCCTTCACCCAACCTTTTGCGTCTGGTTTATATGTAGCACATATTTACTTCGTGTATAGTGTATATAGATCTATATAAACAGTATTTACTTTGTCATTGTTGTTAAAAAGCAGTGCTGTGAATGAGCTGAGCAACAATATGATTTCGATTTTTTAAAACTGGTACAGCTGCCATGTACTGCGGCTTACACATGAAAATAGGCAGATAGAATGGAAGCTTGTATTGTAATTATGCCAGCCTTTTAAGCTGCTGACTTTTCAAACAATCCAAACAAGTGTTCTGGCAAAACTTTGTGCTGAAAAAGGCTGAATACCTTGAAGCGCATAATATGTTGTTTGAAGAGATTTCATGTTGTTAAGTTTTTTCAAAACTTGAATCTATCTGAAACAGTTTTAAGTAGGATGCCTGAAATGCGGTGCATACTTGTGGTCAAATCTATACTTGCATTCTCAATTCTCACAAGTACTAGAAATACCCATGGCCAACTTAAAATTGTATGGCATTACATGACATTGTAACCCATGTAAGAGGTCATAAAGAAAATGAGGATTAGAGCAACTTAAAAAACCTTCCACCCACATCTCTCTGCCATATGTTAGAGTTCCTGGTGTCCACAGAGAGCCAGACATCTCGCTGCTCTGATCACTAACTAGCCAGACAATCAAAGCCTTCTGGCCATGGAGCATTTATCTGCTCTCCATAGCATAGGTGGAGAATGAACCAGCAATCCCTGCAGCTCTCTCTCTGTGTCTCCTGAAATAACTACAAATGCCTTACATATTCTTACACTTGCATGTAAAACAGAGAAAAAAGGATTTGTTTTCCTCAGACTCAACTGAGATCACATTACGTGCCATGCCAAGTGCAAAGTCTGAAATTGCAGGGGTGGATTTTCACCTCTCACTGTTGCAAGGCATGAATTCTTGTCATTACATCAATTTATTTCAATGTCATTTGTGTGGGCTAGAGTTTGTCTAATTGAATGAAAGACAACATGACTTACATTGGACATGACTTTATTGCCCTTTCCAAGCCACCTACTGTACTGGACCAATAAAAAATAGCACGGTTTTGAGCTCAGAAAGTTCTCTTCACAGATAATCTAAAAGCTGAAATCATTTGGAAGACTGAAGAAACAATTGAGGGTCTGTTATATACTGTTGAGAGGTGCTCAGAAGTAAGACTTGTAAAAGGATGCTTCCATTTTGTCACAGTGGGTGGTTAACCTTTCTATTCCTCACCAGACTGACCTCAGCAGGATATAGAAGCATGGCAGATGAAGACAATGACAAACACTCACAAATGCTGTTTGATGCACTGTGCGTTTGGATTTGGGTGGGTTGCGTCCAGTTGTGACATAGAGAGAAAAGAAAAGAAGGATAGTGCACAATGGCTTGTATTTGGCTGCATCGGGGTGCTGTCATCACATTCGTCATATTCTCTTGGTTGGATTCATGCTACTGTAGGGAAACATAGGGATTTAAAAACGCAATAGTTTGTGTCTAGTCAATACGTTTGCTTAGTTGTCATTTCTTTTCAGTGAGTTTTTTTTTTTTTTTATGTTTCTGCCATGTAAACAATGTCAACCAGCTTTAAAGTCTCCGCTGCTGTGATTGGTCAGTTTGTAAAAGGTAATACCAACAGGTGCCTCCTCTGAAAAGCTGAATAAAGTTAAAAGACTTTGGCACTCAGAAAGACACCTGGTGAACATCTAAGAGACACCCTTCACAATATCTACTGTGATTCTCCATCTCGAGAGGAGAATATGACTCATGCAAGTACAATAAGAAGTATCAAAGAAACATCATAATACTTTGCAATACTTAACAGAGAACAAGTGATCTGGAAGAAAACTATTTGAATAATTATGTGGAGAAAGTATGAATAAACAGTTTAGTGATAAAAATGCAAATAGATTCATTACAAATAATAATTAATTATTTGAATGGGTAGTATCTTCTAACTTTACATTTCAACTTTTGTTAAACCAGTAAAGGTGAAAGATAAAAGTAATGGCCTATGTTTCTTAAGAGATGTGGCTACTTTTACTTCTTATGATCTCGCTGTGAGGAAATAGGTGTTTGCCTGTTTCCTAAGGAACACAGTGTCCAGGGGCCCTTGGCTGCAGTGGGCCTGATCGTGGGGCTTGTGTGAAATCCAAACTGACTGATCCAGGACAGAGCCAGGATTACACCACTTCCCCCCTGAATTCTGTCCTTCCCAACAATGGGCTTCTGTAAACCACAGTCAAGTGAGCCGTTAGTTAGCCAGTGGAGCCGCAGAGTGGTGGTTCAGGGCCACTGTGGGAAAAGGCAGGGGACTCCAGCATCATGTTACTATTCCTCCAACATAAAGCCCAAAAGCCCCCACCATCGGCATCACCACCAACCACTTTGCTCCGAGTGCCTTCAGGAGGTGTCAGGTTCTGGCACCTGCTGGAGGCCCTGGCAGGTTCGTGCCCCTGGCAGGTTCAGATGTCATTCCAGCGAAGAGTCTGTCAGTGCCTCAGTGGTCAAAAGGGGTGGCTTGCTGTAGTTTATTTCTGCCATTGAACGCACTACCCTCAAGCAGAAAAACTCGCATTATAAACTTCACACTTCAAATGTATAAGAGTTCAATATAATACATGATTATGACATCCCTTTAGTTATAATGGATATTGAAATGAATATTCTGATATAATAACATGCAGCTAAAGAAATAAAGAAATAAATAGTATACCATTTACTGAAGGAGAAAGGTTAATAAAAATAAATAAATAAATAAATTCTTATCCCAAGTCCATATTAATAATGGGACCAGAGATTCATTGATATTATAAATCATTTGAGCAAGAGGTCAATATCATGTCACTGAATCATCTCAATTTGCCTTTGATAAAATTGCTTCTGTAGCTTTTTTAAATGCATAGCAAAATGCAAAAGAGGGAAGGAGAGAGGGAGATGGAAAGGGTGAGAGAAGGAGAAAAAGGGTGGTGGGCTATTGAGGAGTGAAAAATCCCTCAGCACAAAGGCCATCAACAACACAGATCTTTTCTTTAGTGATGTCTTCAACAGTCTGGGAGTAGTCCACACCAGGTTTAATTATGCCACACACAAAAAAGAATGTTCTCTGTTATGTCCTAAATCACAGTGCAGTGACACCCAGCTCAATAAGTCTTTCTAGAACAATGCACTCTGTGCCATCGACATCCTCTCACAGAATACAAAAGGTGCATCATTTGGCCGGGAATGATAATTAGATGTGGAATTTACTGAAACTGTCAATGGCAACGTCAATAGAGGGGCTCTTAGCATCTGTCATCCTGCAAATCAATGACAATTTTCAGCTATGAATTCAAGAAAATGATAGCTTTCAAATAAACAGCAGGAGAGGAAATTTGAGACACTTCAAAGCCATCTTCTCTTCACATTTTTTCTTTCATTTAAAAATTTTATTACCAGTTTATTATTTAACTTGGCCTAATAGTATTTCTTTCAGCTATATTGTTGTCACCTGTCCTAGATTAGAACAAGTTAACCATTCTCTCTCTGTGGTGAATATATAATTATAGCTGGACTGGTGTTATTACAGCTGTAAATATCCAGTAGTAATATGAATACAAGGGGGAAAAATGATTCTAAGATTTTATGTAAAACCTTTTAATGTGAGAAACACTCTGGCCCCTGCTTACATTATGACTTACCTTCATTAAGTAATAACCTCTTAAACAATGTATTTTGCTATTGGTATGCTGTATTGTCATTTTGTATGTTTAAAGTTTATTTTACTCAATTATGAAGGTTATTATCACAATAATAGTAGTAGTAGTAGTGGTGGTGGTGGTGATAGTATTGTATATGGCTGAAATAATTAGTCAATCAACAGAAAAATAATCACTTCACTTGTTTTTCTAAGAAAAATGCCAAACATTCACTGGTTCTAGCAGTTCAGATGTGATGATTTGCTGCTGTTCTTTGTATGTTAGTGAACTGAATAATTTTGGGTTTTGGACAAGCAATTTGACAATATCAGCTTGGGCTCTGGGAAATTATAATGGGAATTTTCACTTATTTTTTAGATTTAATGGACAAAACAATCGATGGGTTAATCGATAATAAAATAATAGTTGGTTGACATTATTGTTTGAGTCTATTATCTCTCCATCATTTCTGCTTTCACTGTTGTAAGGCTGCCTTAAAAAGAAAAGGTCAAGGAATATCACTGGCAGAGTATATAAAGCATGATGTAAAACAGCTCTGAACCATGAGCTGGGCTGGACAGAGGCAGCTCTAAGGGGCCCATATTTATCTCCATCCCTGACAAATTCAGGGCTGGGGTCAGCAGGTGTTGGGGTCAGCAGGAATTGAAGGTCAATGACACGGATTTGGACACTGAAAATAAATGTTTAACTGCTGGTCACATCACAAAGAACAAATCAACACTGCAGCAATGCAACACTATAATCTTCAGAGAGGTATAAAGACCAGTTAGTCAGGCCTGGAATCTCACAGAGAAAATGAGAGCCACTTATCCAATAACGAGAGCTTAATGAGGGTCCCTTTAACTAGCTACAATGTCTCTCTTTCCCTTGGAGAAACATTTGTCTTACAGTACAAATGTGATTCATGCATCGTTTCTATTGTGAGAGAGAGTGCTGTAATAACGGTATAAATCACAAAGGGCCTAGGTTGGGGTAATGAGACTTAAATCTCTTAAAACAACACCATGAACTCAGCTGAATGATAAAATGATGTGGTGGAGGAAAATACTACCTTCTTCGGGTAAAGCTACACCACTCTCCACATAGGCACGTATGGCTTTTGGCAGTGCAGAAGCCCTACTTCATTTAGCTCTGACAGGCAATTTAATACCACAAAATTACTAACCTTAGCTTTGCAATTACTTTTCCAGCTCTGAACATTTTCAACCCCTCTGTAGATGTAATCTTAAGGCTAAGGCCCCTGGATAGGGCAAACCCCAAGGTCTTAACTTACACTTTTACTGGGGTGCTGATCAGACAAAACATGGAGAACATAGGAAACGTAGAGAGGATAATAGTTCACCCATTTACGGGGCAATTCTATGTTAGATCTTGCTGTCTAAGCCTACCATGTTCCTCTGCAGCCTGCCAACATAATGTAAGATGAAAAGTACAGATCGTGATTATGTATCTAATAGCTAAGGCATGACAAACCAAGCTCTTATCTCATCATACAGAGGTTATCAAGTGTGACTGTGATGTTAACTTGATAAATCATTATTCTGCTGTTAATGGTGTGATGATCACACTTTCCTTAAGCCAAGACAGCAGATGAACTTTCTTCATTATACTCACAAAAACAGAGAAAAAAAGAACAAAGGAAGAAATAACAAACTATGCAATTTTCTTTAACATGTGAAGAACATAGTCCAGCCCCTTTACCTGAGGTTTTCTGCAGCTGATTTGTCTCATCCAACCCAAAAAAAGCCTACTTATAATAACATCCACACATGCCTAATGAAATCTTCTATCAGCCTCGAGTAAACCTCCTCACTTTATCATCTTAGCATCCTAAGGATAACCTTAGAAAAGTCATATTTAATTCCCTGGTGGCCTTTTCACATTTAGGCCTGTTTTGTCAGCAGGGAGAAAGGGGGAATGATTTGTACTGATCAGTCTCTGCTCTCCATGGCTCCTAACTGCAGCTTTACTGAGCTTCTGACAGATGTGTCCCCTGCTGTCTGATTAAAAATGGTCATTTCTCCAGCACACAATGTGTTGCGGTAACCTTTCATTTGAAGGATGATTGCTGCACAGTGACAGACACTCCTACGTTTGTTCATTTTGTCTGTCCACGGCGAGGATATTGACATTCAGATTTTGCCTGTGCTTTCATCTTAGAACAGATGTCACAGTTGGCAAGTAGTCTAGACAGGAACAGCAGGTAGGGCAGAGCTCAAGGGGCAACAGGAGACAAGAGGCGAACGTGACAATGTGCAAAACAAGTGTATGTTTTACATCAGTCTGTCCTCTTTCCCTTGCTGCAACTCACAATGACCCTCATAGAACATCTGCCTGCTGTGCTGGGCAGGTATTTGTGCCCTCCCCTCTCCTTGGCCTGTTTCTCATTCTCACAAGCGGGTCTGGAGCGAGAGGGAACACCAGCCAAATTATGGAAACCCTCGCTCATCTGCGACAGGCAGAAACACAAACCTCAAACCCCTGTGGTGGGCCAAATCCCCTTGCTAGCACAAATGAGGATATTCTAATGTCAGGCCTGTTTGCAGGGGTGTAAACTTGTGGAAGTGCTGGTATCAGATAGGATATCAAAGTCAACAAGCCTGTTGCTTTAAGCTGATCCTTCTGTCCCCAGGAAAACCTCTGCTCTGTGAAAGCCCAGAGGAGCCTTCAAATGTTTCCCCAAGTGCAACCTGATCCATAACACACAGAGTCATGCAGCTCCCAGTGCTATCAACACTCCATGCACAGCAGGGCCACTCTAATACCCCATTCCAACATGGCAGCCAGAAAGCACTTGAAAAACCCAACAGCCAAGCAGTAGAAGTCTATGCTACACATCTGCTGAATGTAGCAGTCACAATTTATTACCACCTGTTGAACTACAGTTAAAACTTCTAGTACTATGACATTTGTTTATTTGTATAAGCTACAGAATGTTAGACAAAGAGCTTCACTGTTATTTATAAACAGGAACATGATACTAAATGTGCAGATTTCTACTGCAAGCCAACAAATTAGCAGCATTTTGCATGTTTTTGCCCAACTAAGTCATAAAATAGGCATTAAAGGACCACTGTGGCCATATGGAATAGTAAGCTCATTCTCCAAGGCTGTACCATAAATCTCCTTTAGTTTTGGGGGACTTTTTAGGGGTCCTATATTTTTCCAATATTTTAGAATTCTTCATAGCAGGTGAGAGTTTTATAGGTCCAACCTTTTTGTGTCTGACATGTCAAAGGGCACAACTTGCACCGTGCTATAATCTCAGGGATTATTTTAAGGTGAAAGACGAGTAATTTCAGTAAATCTTAAAAAAGTTAAAGCAAATATCACGGTGCTAGTTTTGTGTAAAACCTGCCAAACAGTTATTGGTTGTGAGATAAGGCGCTTTGGACATTTTCTCAACCTTTTTCTCTGGAAATAAGTGTGTTCCAAATATACATGTTTCTTATTTCTGTAAGAAGATTTGTGGTGACATTATCTATACTTTATTTTGGTGTGTTCTTAAGTGCCTCAGGTTGCATGAAGGGAAATGCTCCCGATAGTGTTCCCGTTTTCTTTGCTTTAAAAATGGTCTCCCAGTTATGTGTAGCGAATATAGTAAGTCTGTAATTGCTGCAGTTTGTATTAACCTTAAGGTGTATGCCCAGGACAGCCACTGTTGACTGTTTTCATTCAGAATTTTAACATCATCCAACATTACAGAAAACATACTGAAACAGAGTAGAACAAGCAGACAGGAGAAAATGCACAAAAAGTGAAAAAAGGGTTTGTTCACAACAAACTGATGTGAAGAACTCACAAGCTACAAATGTCTGGATAAAGTTTTGTTTTTTGTTTTTGCTGATATGAGTCATTAAAGACTGAGTTCAATTCAATATTGATATTTTCCTACGTGACAGGCACACTTAGCAACCAATAAAAAGGTTTAGTGAGTAAAATGAATAAAGCCAATCCAGGAAATATTACCTGTGTAACAGCTTCTCATTAATGGTTTTCTATAACATTTTTTAAAGTGTTCTACAGTATATTGCAAGTGTCAGTCTAATGTTTTTGGAAAGAAGAGTTTGGACAGCCTCTCCTTATCCTGTTGCTCACTGTCAGTGTGGATATCATCATCGAGACTGCTGCTGTTTATTTGTTTGTGCCATGCTGTGTATTAAGAGCAGGTTTCACTATTTCAACATTGTGCAATGAGGCATTTTAGGAGCTGGTTAACCTGAGGTACAAAGTATTGATATATGCGCATAACATGACGCTTACAGGTTCAGACAGGAACATACAGTCATGCTCACCATGCAGATCAGCCGATCATCATCTGATCTACCAGTGGTTTCTACCTGGCCAGAAACCACAGCTGCACCATTTACCTATGCTTGTAACATTTCGCTCGCTGTGATATGTTTACAGATAACAATGAACATCAATATCATGCCGTCACCCCATTCACTCTCCTCCACTGAAGGTTTTACTTTTGCCCTGCTCAATCTGAGATGACTCTGATTGGGTGGACAAAAGTGATTTGGTTGCCTATTGAAGCAAATTTCTGTCAGTCAACCTCAGCAAGTGAGTTGTCACACCATCACATCAATGTCCATCAACACAATGAAAACTCTGCAGCTCTTTGGGCAACAGTGTCCACACAGAGGAAACTATCAGAAACAACCACCAGAGCACAGCAGGCCACATCATGTGGAAAAGCTCCTTGGGTGATAAAGGTACTTATAACCCTACATATATTTATGGATACCATTAAAAACAAAACTGCTATAAAGAAAATAGCTGACTGCAGAGCAAAAAGCCCGAAGGACCCAATTTTCTCCTGAAGCACCTGATGGACACACTGACAAGCAGATTGCTTTCCAGTACCAATTTTTGGAGCATGTGAAAAATGGTCCGCGCAGCCGGTATGTGGTCTGAGATGAGTCATAAATCTTCTTTTATCTCCACCGTGGTGGTAGCAGAAAAGGATGAGTTGCTTTTTTTTCATCTCATTCACATGTCTATCTGTCTGTTATCTGTGCCCTTGAGCAAAGATTACTGATGCCCTGTCTTTGATATATGACACATCACACAGAGCAGCTTTTCATCCTGTGAATTAACCCAGAGAGGGAGAAAAAAAAATGCTAACCTGACTGCCATCAGCTAGGGGGGCTCTCTCACTGTTCCTTTGTGCTCCTCTGGCCCCCCTTCCTTACTCACATGATCCTTCCCACCTTCCTTCCTTTAGAACCGTGGATCCCCTCCTCTTCCCTCCCTTCTGATATTGAGCAGAGGGGGAGCAGAGAGCATCATGGGTAGCCAAGTTTGGTGGCAAATTGTTTATCTGACCTCTGCACGTCTCTGCATTTTATAATCTAGTGTGTGTCACCCCTGTCTCATCCCTATAACAAATAGCCCCTGTCAGTTCCTGTTTCCTTTATCAGAAGCAAGAGGTAAGGAGAGGGCCACTGTAAGTTACTGCACAGGAGGAAATCTCCTACAGAAAAACAAAAATGGGATTTCGAGTGAGTGATGAAAACAGAGATTCCCATAATGATGCCTCAGGAGCAGAAAAAAGGATAAAAGGCAGAGATTAAAGAAACAAATGGTGGCATATTACGTGTTAACAGCTTATGTATGTCATGGAGGAAGAAAAAGACTGCGATAGGCTTTCAGGAGAATATTACCGCTGTGTTACTGTCCCTGGCGAGGAATATTTTATTATTCAGGAACCAGGAAGGCAAGCAGCATTGAGTGCAGCCTAATGTATCATCTAATACATCTGAATAATGGTGATTTAAATGAGTAAGACAAATAGCAGTGACCACTTTGTGCAATCTAAAACAGAATGTAAAATAACACATTAGG
The DNA here is from genome assembly GCA_005408345.1 of Macquaria australasica. Lineage (NCBI taxonomy): Eukaryota > Metazoa > Chordata > Actinopteri > Centrarchiformes > Percichthyidae > Macquaria > Macquaria australasica. Next base: position 1,170,829 of record SEMN01000034.1, on the reverse strand, counting down.
CCTGACTGCCACAGTGGAAATTAAAAGACTCTACATTACAGAGTAATAACCATTTCTCTCCTGACTCCAGACTTCATTAACCCAAAGCTAATCTCCCACTCAAACTCCCTGATCTTCACATGCCATGGGGAAAAATGTGTTCAGTAAATACTGGTTGTTTTGTGTTTGGAAAAGGGCCATAGAGCAGAACACTGTCTACATTTCTTTTTTTCCTTTTTCATCTAAGTAATCCAAAAAGGTCATAAATAAAATATTACACCACAAGGAAAGTGCTGTAATCCATTATCATAATGGCAATGTTCATGATCTATTTCATTAACATGCAGTCTTTAACCCAAACAAATGTGTTCCTCACCCCAGTGTTGCATACCCATTTACAAGATACAAATGTGCTCATGTGTCTTAACTTAGAGAGCTGCAGGTGTGATGCATCACCAGCGAGCGACCAGAATGAAGCAACATTTGCCATATTGTGCACTGTTGTGCTGAACATTACATTACATTAAAATAATACTTTATTTCTGGGCAACACAGTGTCATACGAAAAGTCTATTAATAGATGATAAGGTTTATATCATGCCATTTTTATAGGTATACAATGGGAAAACTCTTTATAGCCTGCATAGGGTGCTGCATACAGTACTGCTGTGCATGAATATGTTGCGATCAAAGAAAAATCAAGACAGGATCGGATACAATAAAGGAGTGTCAGCTGACAGTAGGATGTGCTGACAATATGCCCTATGTCAGAGGCACTAAGAGCAACACACTAAATGTGTTTATTTCGCACACTGACATTCACACATCACCATTTAAAAGATGATGTGGACAGCAGCGTCCATATGTGTGAATGACTGCAACATAAAGCTGGAGGGCACGGAGGCCTACTTTCTGCCTCCTGTAAGTGTTAATATAACCTTTTCATCTGCTCACCCAATGGCTCTCCTGAATCAATTCCCCCTCAGTGTCCCTCAGCGTCTGTACAACTGGCACCTCCGCAACTTGTTCCATTTGTTATATTGAGCTCCATCTGGCCTTGGTCATTTGGCTTTTTAATTTAGTTGTCTCCTGCTCTCTAATTTGTCAAACATTTACAAATGGCATTGGCCGCCCGTTCCAAGCTGCCCCTCGTCAGCGGCAGGAATACATTTTCACCAGCCGCCGGGCCAGCCGTAAATCTGTAATGCCGGGTTATTAATAGATAGTAACAGATGTTTACTGATTGTTGATTACCAGTCTTGTTGACCAGTGAAATCTGTTCATAAACGGAATGGAATTTATAGCAGAGCAGAATATGCACCTCTCCCGGGGAAAATGGAGAAACAGTGCCAACCTTTTAACTGAGAGACAATAAACTGAGATCTCTTAGTCTCTTTCTCTAATTCTTCTTCTAAATCTGCCAAAAACAAACTCAGCTAAACTGTGTATGTTCAAAGTAAGATCTAATACATTCAATGAGGTTTATTTGAATGAAATTTGGGTATTTGTAAAGCTGGATTTAAAACAAGTCTTTTAAGGACCTGCAGACATCCTGGCAAACTAATGGCTTTCTCTTTCACAGTCTAACTCCTCTTCCCTTTTACTACTTATTACAGTGCAGCTATAAAGTAACTGTTTGGCCACAAACACTTTCCTGACAAACACATCGCTGGAAAGCGACATGACACATTTCACTTGTCACTCAGCAGCAGTCACAGCTGGCAGGCTGGTGATCAATCTTTCAATAAGCAGGTGACATTGCTGACTTCTAACAGTTTGCACATCACTTTGGAGAAAAGTTCCCATAAAACTATGATTAAATGTCACCAAGGTAAGGTGGCACAAATGGATGGCCAATACTGTTCACCTTGTTTCATATATTTCTATTAAGTTGAAAAATTATTTCAAGTATTACATTTGTTTAGTAACATCACATTGTAGCACAAAATAAGTTTGTTGGGAAATGATGGCAACTCAGGTTTTACAGTCAATCAGCTAGTGTATTATTCCTCCATTAACTGTACTTCCTGTTACTGGTTCCAGATTTCTCTGCTTCTCCTCTTAAAAGAGTAATCATTTCTGTGTACAATTTTCTATTTACAGACGCTGTGTCGAGAAATTGGGGAGCGACAGACAACAAGTTGCAAACTGTGACAAGTTATAAAACTTTAAAGCAGGCAGTAAATAGCTTTGTCACTCTATCCCCAGTGTTATATTACCTGGACACATTTATCTGACGGGTGGTAAATCTCAATTCCCCTTACCCCCCAAAATGGCAAGAGGAGAGGGACAAAAACATATGACTAGTTAATCAAATGAACATGATGTATCAAAAGGGAACATCATTAATAATGTCAGCTAGGAGTGACAGCAGTTTTTGGGAATAGAAGCAAGAGTCTAAACAAAATAATTCAATAGTGTTTTCCTCCTGCTGTACAGTTTATAACCGTCCCTGGAAACAGTTTGTATTCCCTAATATTTTTTTTTTTACAGTTGCTTCACCTGCCTGATATCCTTCAGCCCTTTCCTTCAGAAGCTGTCAAAGCCGCCAAGTATAATATATGGCCTTTCCAATGAGAACAGCTGTAGCCACTCTCTCTGCTGCTGCTGCTACCCTGCCCTGCATGAAATAATACATCAAGATTAATTGATTTCCCGTCACACTCTTAGAGAAAAGAAAATTAATTTTCATGTATTTCCCCCCCCCCCCCCAACCCCCAGCATATGAATTTTGTACATGGCAAGTAATTTAAGTTTTTAATTATTCATAAGGACTAAAAACATGATAAAGTGTTTTACAGAAGGCCCCAAGGCCGTAGCCAAAAGCTCAATGTGTTCTGAGACAACAATAGCAGTTCCCTATGCGTATATAAATAATTAATGTATTTAAATACATCCTAGGTCAAACCCCACCTCTCTCTCTCTCGGCTCAAGTAGAGTGAATGTTGGTTTATAGAACAATGAGTGCGATGATCAATCTATCATCATCAAACATCAACATCAATGTTTACTGTATTAATGCTGTGATGGAAATTAGCTTTTTAGACACCCTCAACTATATTCACTGCAAGTCTCATAGTGTCCTGTCTCTGCACTGTTGAGGCACCGCCCACCACCAACAAACAGGTAGCTGTCAGAGTATGACATGTTAATTGTTTTATACTGTATGTTAGCTTTAAGGACACCATTATTACTAACACCCATATGCTACAGAAAACAAACACTACTACTACTACTACTACTAATAATAATAATAATAATAACTGTTGTTTCTGCAAATATTAGTGGTAGTATTGTATCACTTTGTGCAAAATGATAATGTTGTACATGTGTGCAGTATTATTTGTTGCACTTAATAAAGCTACAGGTATCACCTGTGGTGGAAAGTAACCAAGTACATTTACTCAAGTACTGTACTTAAGTACAATTTTTAGATACTTGTACTTTAATTGAATAGAGACATATTTTTACAGATGAAACTACCAAACCGTATGTAAATTAGTTTATATTAGATCCACCTCAAACAGCTACAACATTAAAATGCTGCTTACACATTCATGCATCTGTAATAGTAATCCAATAATATATCATAATAGAACACTGAATGCAGCCATTCTGTAAACTGGGTACTTTTGCTTTTGATTCTCAATGATACTTCAGTACTTTCAGTTAAGTAAAATTTTGAATGCAGGACTTTAACTTGTAATAGAGTATCATGTGAAAGCACTACCCTTGTTCTTTCTCAACTGTTTGTAGCCATTTGAGATATAATCTCATAGACATTCTTCCACAAAAAATACAATTACTACTTGTTTTACTAATAAAAAGTACATGAAACTGTAAGGTCGTCTTTGGTGTGAGCAGACACAGTAACAACCCACTGGAGTTTGCTCTGCTATGTGTTTTAACATTTTCCAACTGTGTGTCAGTGGATGATTGAGAAGTATGTCTGCTGTGAGAGGCAAGAGCGCTGCCCACAGCTGCTGGTTTTATGTGCAAGCCAAAGGAGGATGCCATGCCACTGACGCCGTGGCAACATGCAGGCCTGACTGGCAGGCAAGGCTGCAGACTGATGTGCATGCTGCACTCTGATCCTTCGTATTATGGGACACGGCAACCGTGATGAACACGAGGCAATTACATTCACTGAAAGTGACGAGTGTTCGTTCACAAGCTTCTGTGTGCATGTTTGCATATTTAGATGCAAGTGCCAGAGTTTACTGAGGAACAGCATTTACTGTAGGAGGAAGGGCTTTTCAAAAGTGAAGACCTGCCAACAATAACTGAACAAAGTTCCATCTCTTAGCAACCCTTACCTGTATTTACCTGTGTTTAACACACTTTTCTAACTTAGTATACTCAATTAAATACCCAATAAGACCACACACACTTTATAAAAGCTCACAAGAACAAAGGAATGATTAACGTATTAGGGGGAAAGTGCCCCTGCAACCCCCACATTTGTCTTGTCTGATAGTTAGCAAGAGTGTAATTATAAGGTGAGATGTTTGTGCGTGCATGTGTGATATCGCGTGTGTATATGAGTGTTAATCTTCTTGCTCTTACCACGGTACTAGTTAAATTGGTCTGTCTAGCGAAAGATTCTAATTATGGTTGTGGAACTAATTAGCATTCGGTATAACACCACAACAAATGCCGCAAAATCACACTAATTCCGCTATATAGTGACTCAATGCTACACCATCAAGCTGCTTTGCTGTACAATAAGATTTAATCGTAGCACGCTGCAATGGGCCAATCATGCACTCCTGCTGAGTGTTAAATCATTTTTCACTCCTTCCAGATTGTTCCTATCAACAACTATTCCCAGGAACCCTAATAAGCACATATCCTCATTAATATCATAAAGCCTAAATGATCTGCAATCTCAAAACATGCTTTAGCAAATTATTAGGCCACTAACCCCATGGATACTGGTGTGGAGTTTTTCCACAGGGGACAGGGTATACTGGTGGGTGTTGATGGTGACACATTCAAAATCTTTGCAATAGGGATGGGAATCTTTGGCAATTCCACTTCCAAATTTGATTTCAATTCCTCGGATTACGTTTATATTCTAAATTCAGTGAAGCTGCTACAAATTTTAACTGTGGTTAATTTTTGCATGACGAATCATTGCCATTTGTTTGAGGGCAGCATTGTTCACATTAACTTGGAACAATGCAAGTAACCATTTCCAATGACTAAAGTAACAAAACCTTAACCTTTCCAAATTAAAAAAACTCATGCTCCCACAAATCTTTTATGGCTTTATTTGTCAAACTGATCTTCAAGACTGCTAACATAGTGCTATAGTGTAACTACAAATTATGTTTCATATATTGCAGTGGACTAACAGGAAAACAGGAGTAAATCCATCCTATATTAGCGTTCAGCACACTGGAGCAGGAGCCTAAAAATTGCACCCTATAAGCTTGCACATTGTATGAGTCGTTGCATTATGCTCCTTCTTGCCCTTGAGATTACAAAAATCTGAAATGTGTCCAAATGCTTGCCATCATTAAACAGGCTGGTTGAATTTACTTTTCCTTTCCCACATCATAGTTAGTAGCAGTTAGGAGTTACACAGATGGCACTGACTATATTTTGAGAACAAAAGTTAAGCCAAAAGTTATTTCAGGGTCCACCTGCTAGCCTTTTCCGGAGCTTTCAACTGCACCTCTAAAAGATCCATCAAATACAACTCCCTAACCAATAACTAATATCTAGAATGGGCTGCTATTAATATAGATCACTGTTAGGAAACCTTCCTCCCTTAAACCTATGTTAAATGGCAACACCATCTAATGAACTTGTGTGTCGTAAGGCAATAAATTCACACTAATAACCAGATGCAAAGAGCCCATCTGTTCTGAAATGCTAAGACACACAGATGTGATCTGAAAACCAAGAGGGAATACAGATAATATTTGATATGGATGGTTGGTTACATATATGTGGATATGGAAGATGAAGATTGGTGGAAGAATGCAGATACTGATAGATGACAGTTATAAGGAATAAAAATCTCCATTTGGTTCTTCAGCATATGGCATTTATTGCAGCCGACTGATATATTATTTACTTTCTTTGACATCTGGAGTTAATGTTCCTTATCTTGGTAACAAAAACAATTTAGAAAGGCAACTTCCACAAGTCAAACTATGCCATTTCCCAGGCTCCTCTCTGCTATCTGTCTCCATTGAAATATTCTCTATTTATTTTGGAAAACTTAAACAACTGCTGTTATGTCCGCCTAGAGCTGGCATAAGCCAAAGTAGCAGATTCATCATTATAATACTTAGCACTGAGGGAGAAAAAATGCAGAGCTGCACTATATCGCAAGCATGATTTAGGCCCTACAGAGGCCACAGGAATTCAAGCTGTCAGAGTGTGAAGTAAATTCAGTTCCTGTAAATAAATTGGGGTGTCCAATGCTTGCACGTTATCTGGTTCTATAAACCAAAGGGAGGATCCTTGACTACAGTTGTGTTCTGGCGTATTAGTGAGTGCGTGAGGCAGAATAAAAACAGAATGAGCAAATATGGCCATGTTTTCCCTCTGTACCAGATCACAATAAAGGGAAATGTGTAAAGAGAGGCTAATTTACAAGCAGGCAAAACAAAACACCTGTCATGCTCCAAATGTATTCAGTCCTCCTGAAACAAGCTTTCTTGTCACCTCAATGACATCTAACGTATTTAGGTACATCTAAATTGACAAATATTGACAACTGCTTTGTTGTTATGCAACAAAGAAAAAGTGGCAGCCATTGTCTGTGCTCCACTGGGTTATGATGGCAAATACAGTGTTTCCGTAACTAAAGTGGCACACTGGTTAACTACCAATATTGACATTGTGAGGACACGTGTATGAGAAAGCACTGATGTAGACGGTATTCCAGTCAGTAACATTGCTATAAACGCTTGGTTTATGATTCATCATCTGCGGGAAGTCCAAGGGCTAGAACATAAAACTGCTCAGCTCTGAGAGGTCCGGTAGAGACATACATAGAGGTTACACTGCAATCTACAAGCTTGACTGAATCATTGAGCACAAGGTCACAAGACTGATACCACAGTTAATAGCAATATTAAAACCAAACAAGGGTGTTATTCCAAAGTGATACACTTTGATTTGAACAGACAGAGCCTGCATGCCCTACAGTAATCCTGATGTTACTAATGTAATCACATTTTCTGATAATGAATACATTCATTTGAACAATGCATTTATTGGAGAATTCTGATAATGAATACATTCATTTGAACAATGCATTTATTGGAGAATTTGAACATTTAACTTCAATGCACAGGAAGACAAAAGGTTCACCTGAACAAAGAGAACGAACAAACTACAATAAAGCTAAAGAACACATTTCCATTGGCTGTTTGGTGAAGCTCGAAAGGAGGAGATCTGAAATGGAAACAATTTGTATTCAGAAACAAATGTATTTAGCTCATTATAGTGCAAACAATAATAGCTTAAACATACTTGTCTAGATATTGGTTGTTTAACAAGAAAATTAGAACAATTCTAAAAAGGTATATACTACAAAATAATTTACTTGGTATGTGCACTTACATGTATCTGTATTACAGCTCATTGCCCTATGATGTTACACTGCTCACTCACATTTATCTGTATGAGATACCAGTAATGCTGAAATATCTGCATGAAAAATGATAACCAAACCATACAGCCTTCAGATCGAAAGAAAAACAAACGGACCCAAGACACTTCCCTGTGGGACGCCAAACTCCACTCAGACCAGGAATGTGTGCAAATATCTACAACCTGTGTCTCAAGATTTTAGCAAGACTTGAACTGCCTCACTGCAGCCCTGTTAAAATCAGTGCCATTTAAATAAGATGGAAACAAACCCATAAAGCCCGTATTCTAAACAATAATGAGCACACAATCAGCCACCCTAACACCTTTTAATGCTACTAGGCATCCTATTTAATCCACAAATTAAGTGGTGATGTACCCTCTGTCAAACTCAACATCTAATTGACAGTGTCATGGCTTTAGAGTACATTTTACATATTGACTTACACATTCAGCACACACTCATTTAACCCACATAAACATTCCAGGTGTACGGTACATATTACTGTATATAGCATGCACTTAGTAGCGTGTTTGCATGTATTGGTATGGAGAAACACAATGTTCTTTATTAATTAAACACAGTTATACCTCAGAGGTTTGTGTTGTGACAAATAATCCAACACCCAAGGTTAAGAAAAAAAACATGCATAAACCACAATATTATCAGGTTTCATTTTATTGCAGTATAACCTAAAATAGCTACATCATTACTCACATAGACCAACCAATCAAACATTGTTTGCATACTGTTAGTTATAGAGAAAAAAACCCTGCTAGATTATGTGGTAACAGAATTGCAAATTAAGTGCTTCAGGACAATATACATACTGCATTGAGGAGAGACGTATATAATGGACTTTGAGCTTATATGTGGGAGCTGTATTCAATATATTGGAATAAAGTATACGATTTCAAGCAAAGGAAATAAGGGAATAATAATAAAGCTTCTCTTTCCGCCATCTCATCATAATGATTTACAGAGTACTCTATGCAAACATGTTATCTTTTCATTTCTCATAGTGAAACAAATAGCCACTAAACCCTCCTTGTGCTTTGCTCGGGTCCCTTAAAAAAAAGCAGATTTGAAAAATGTAAGGCTGCAAGCTAGCCTGCTTCTCACTACTAGCTGACACAGGCATTTATAACCTTAAAAATGACTTCTGGGTACCAGGTATCCAATTATTCCTTACCCAGGAAGCAGTGCTAAATGGAGCACTGCAATGATTTACTCGCAACCTCTCCTTTTATTAAAACACTTTGTCTTATTGTTTTATTGATTTACAATCCGTCCTACTTTTTTGGCATCTGAAAACAATCAAGGCACAGGGCAGCAGAATGTTTGGACATTAATCGTTAAAAGACAGTGTTTTATTCCTGGCCTGGGGTTTGCTGCACCAGCTGCTGTGCATTCTGGTAAGAGGCAGTGATTTATGACCCGGCAGCAATAACGATGAGGCGTGCTCATTAACATATCGACAGGCTCCAAGATGGATCATCAGCATTGATTATTTCATGGCCTGTTGATGCCATTTGTTAAAAGAGAGAGAAAGAAAGGGGGAGTGAGAAAGTAGGAAAAAGAGGAGGAGGGAAGTGATGGGCTGGCTTAGAAGGTGTGAGGATTTCTCGCTTGAATCCTTGCAGCACAGGGGAGAAAGACAAAACCCTGACTCCTTCAATCACCACAGCCATCACTCTACTGTCAGAGGGAAAAATCAATGATTGACAGCATTTAACCAGTCCTCAGCACTTGGCAGATCCATACAGAAGAAAGGTGCTCAGTAGGGAGGGCCATACAGATCTGTCTTTACGCATGCTGTAAAACATTACTTCACAGCGAGAATTACAATATCAATCAGTCAATGCCATTCTCTATTCAAACAGGGAGAGAATATACAGTAGGTGTCATTTATGTTCAGTATTATGTTCAGTATGCTAGGTGATAGAAAGGTCTTGCTCTGTTAGTAAAATGCTAAGGCAAGTAAAAATGGGGACTAGTGGTTATGTGATGGTAAACAACAGTTGCCATATCGTTTACAAGATAATACAAAATTAATTATAACACAAGCTTCATCACAGGCTACAATAAATTCCATTATCTAATTAGCACAAATCAAATGGCATAAATTTTGTGAAATGAATGTTGCAGTCACAACAATGTGAGCAAATCATATGCTGTTCTTAACGGGTCCACTTAGACTTGACAGAAGCTATCTTATACTAATTAGTCAGGTAAGATGGAAATGGAAAAATATCACAACTCTCACATAACATGTTTGAGCTTGTTGAGAAAAACTCGCTACAAAATTCACTACCTTTCTGTGTAGTGGCACAAAGTCTGGTTCCCTCCTTCCAAAGAGTTGCTATTTCTCTGAGGAGCTCTTCAATGTTCTCTAGCTAGTGAGCTTCTACTAACTGACCACACTGCTAACAATATTCACCTAAATTATTAGTTAATATTCATTTATAGATTGTCTAATCATACTAAACATTGACAATCACTGTAATTTTCATGAGATTTAAGGGACAAAATCCTCCTTAAAAATCATCCTTAATAATTATTCACTCTAAAAAGTACCTCGAAGCAGTAATTCAACTTCAATATTTAGGTTATAAAAGATTTATACTATTATACTACTATTTGTACTCATGAGTTTGCAACCATACAACCATGGAAACCAGTGTACAACCATAGGATTTGTTAACAGAGATGAGCCTCTCTGATGTAAAAGAAAATCAATGATTTGTGTACATGTTTCATTATGTTCCTATTTCATTTCTGTCTCCCCTTGTTTGGTCAATAGAGGGAAGAAATTAACAGTAGCTTCTAGCCTGTAACAACTAGCAAACAGCATTAAACATTAGTTACTGTATATGTGAAAGTCATCAAAATGCAAAATATTTACCTCAAAAAACTACACGACTTCAAAAGCACAACTTTGTCGATATACAATACAGTAGATTTCTTCCTCCCTGACAGGAACGAGGATGAAACTCTCCCCTCTCTCCTCCATCCTGAGCAGTGCTGTCATTACTGTGATAGAGTTGCCATGGTGACAGGTGCTAATTGATGGGCCTATCATTCATTATTGAGTGACAGCCACCCTAGTGCTGGCCCTGACGGGCATTCTTCTGGACGGCTGTCACAGAGGGGCTCAGAGCAGCTGTAACCTTACTGTGGAGGTGAGTCACAAACACATAATCACACAAAACCATTCACACACACACACACACACACACACACAAGCATACACACAGGAACAAAGACAAGCATGTCCAGACTTGCACAGGCACACCCACGGGCTCTCAAAGCTCACACTGATGTGCACGTGTATAGCCTACAAAAAAACTTCACAGTAACAGCTACACACACCAAGCCAAAAAACACACACTCACACATGCATTGCACACACTCACTCAGTCAGTCAGTCTCAATGACATGCGACTGACACATATTGACCGTCTAATCTTTGTCGAGGTCTGCGGTAGTGTGAAAGCACCTCACACACACGCTTCTCCTGACTCAACATTATCAACTCTCTTCTGTACAACACATCTCCATGACAGACCTACCAATATCGGGCTTCTGTGTTTTCTAGACACTGAAGCAACATGCAAACGGAAGCAGTCTGCCCCATCCTCTTTTCTTCACAGGTTAAATGAATTAAAAGCCATGAGGAAAGAGAGTCAGTCAATTAAGTGACTAAGGGTCTGGCCTTGAGGAGTCCTTGGAGGACAGAAAGAGGGAGCAGTGCAGTTGTATTACTATGTGTTCGTGTGTGTGTGTGTGTGCGTGGAGGGTAGTGTCTCCCCTCCTTTGACAGTGGGGGCTTGCCCTGCCTCTTGTACTGTAAAGACGAGGGCTTTAAATTGCTTCCGTCACTGGGCCCTGAGTAATGAGTGTGATTCTAATCGCAGTTCCTGGGGCCATCGACATTAGTCTTAATCTGAGCAGGGCGCTCCAACACCACTGACAAGTAATGCAGAGCAGGTAGGGGCGTAATGAGAGGACGCACGCACACATGCACACGCACAGGTTACCCCACCCAAGATGCAGAGGAAGGCTTTTGTAATAAGAACACAGTTACTAGAACCTCTCTCCCATCTTTCTCCTCCAGGGCTGGTTAGGTATGCAGGGGCTGTGAAAAATGGCTGAAACCTCCTACACACCACTTGTACACACTACTGCAGGGAGGTTTGGGTCTTTGGGCATACACAGATGAAAAGCCAATTCAAATTTTAGCCTGGTGTTATTTGATAATACAAACAGCAGTACAAATATTGAATAGCTACACTCTAGAACTGTTAAATTATGCATGTGGTGGTGCTTGGAATAAAAGGGAAATGTATACAAACTATTTCATTTTAGGTGTTTTCAGAAACAGTAGGTCAAGTAAATCAAGTTTTCATCAAGTCTCAACAGTAAAATCACAAAAATGCGTTCCACTTGTATGAGTATGCAGTGTGTTTTTATGCTTAGGATAAATACAGGAGTGTGTTTATTGTTCTTTGTGGGCACTAAATTCCTCTAGCCTCTGCATGCTGTCACAGTCGTTCACATGCACTGGGGGAAAAAAAACAGGTAGCGAGGCTGAGAGTCCACTGGCACTGGGTTAGTGGAGGGCTAAATTGCTGTGGGGCTGTGAGTGGCTGCATAGTCGAGCAGGTCGTTCCTCTCTGTCTCTCTGTGTTTGCCTGTGTTAAACTCCCTCCTCTGCCCTCATCCATCCCCTCATCCAGTCTCCAGCTCTGTCCATCCATCAATCCCAGCACTTTGTCAGAGCCCACTCCATCCTCACTGCTGAAATAACAAAGGAGAGAGGGCTGGGGAGAGAGAGAGTCTGTAAAAGAGAGGTGTACGCAATAAAGCAAGAGACAGATTCAGAGGGAACAGAGGAGAAAAGAGGGGAGGGCAGCCCTGCCTCCGCCAACAGCCACTGCCTCTGAGCCTCATCACTGGGGAGCTTTTCACCTCCCATCTGCATTGGTGCTGATCTGCCGACAGAGGCCCTGACGCACGTCGCCTTCTATTGCACAGGCAAGCAGAAACACTAATGCCGCGCCCCACCCTACCTAGACCACTCACCTCTGCTCAGACAGCCAAGACAGGCAGCTGGCAAAGAGGAGTTGGAAGGTGGCAGGAGCTGAATGGGTGACAGAGGTGAGGACAGCTAGCAGGAGGAAGAAGAAAGAAGAACTCGAGACGGATAGTGGAGAGGATAAATAGCAGGAGGAAAGTAGAAAAGCAGAAAAGATGGAAGCAGAGGCTGGAAAATGAGGAAAATATATAAAAGTTATGCAATAACCTAAGAGCACACTTAGAGGTAGATGTAGTTGGAGAGACAACTAACAGCGGGTAGAGGCTGGAAGGAGTTGTATACTCAATTTCCCTGCAGTCCAGTAGGAAAGTGGCTCAGTTTGTTTTTTTCTTCGCTGTGCATCGACAGAAATCACGGGAAGAAAATGTCTCCTTAATTAAGGCTTGATCAGCTGCATGTCAGTGGTGGTTTGGAGGCCGAGCAGAGTTGTGGGGCCTCATTGACCTAACCACTCAGACTGGCTGAGACGCAAATGAGAAGAGGTTGCTTACACTCCATCACCAACAGCACAAACGTAAAAGCTCAATGGAACACAGCACAAGCAACTCATTATAATGATAATATAACATAATTATTTGAAGTGTAAGAAATAGGGATGTGCTGATCATGTTTTTTGAGTCTGATCCAAGTCCTGTAATATTGAGTACATGCTGATATACCAAGTTGGACTTTTTTTTCCACAGCTGCACAGTGCACTTAGCTTACAGTTAGCCTACATTAAAATGAGTATATGTAAATATGCCTGACAACTGAATGGCTCTTCATTAAGAAAATGTACCCTGCATTACAGCTTTCTTTGATGGTTTCTTATATTGTGTATAAAGCCCTATCATGTTTTGTATAATATCAGTGGAAAGAAGACTGTCTTGACTGAGTGGATCTACAAGCTTTAATAAAATGCTGAAGTTCAAATGCAGATTGAACAACAGAGCTTTAGACACCTTGTACACTTTGTACACCTGAGAAATGTTGCTGAAATAAAGACAAAACAACATTTATTTTAACTCCACAAAGCTAGTCTCACAACGCACGCTGATGTATAATTAACTGAAATTGCTGGGTGCTGTATACTCTGCGGTTGTTGTTCCAATGTTGTATCAAAGCTTAATGGGCATATTTGACAACTGCAGTACATGATGCAAACAAACAAACGACTGGAAACTAACAAATACAAATCAGTATGGTTGGATCGGTTCGGATCCCAATTCTGGAGTTTGGCGTAAGAAAGTTCAATCGTGATATTATATGTAACTCTAGCGGTGTTAAATGACTCAATAAAACAATCTATTCAATTCATCTGAACACAGCAAAGCACAGCCGGCTACAGAGGTAATATGGAATTCCTGCTCATTTCCTCACTTGGGAACTGAGCATGGCAAATTCCCTCATGCACATAACTTAGGATTCAACTCATACAGCAAAGTCAGTACGTGTGGTTCTAATTCATACAAACATCTAGGCCTAATTTTGGTTTACAGGTTGTTGGTGTTAATGAAAAGAGCATCAGCACAGACCAAGCACCCCAAAGAATGATCAAACTTGACTCTGTGCACCTTCAAAGGCAGGCTCTGGCGATGCTGATGACGCTGTAATGGCTGATCAAAGGGGAATTACAGCACAAGTTTATAGTAAGATTACTAGTAACATACAGATAAGGGAGTATGTTGAATGTAGACATGACACTGAATGAAAAGCTCAGATGGTACGACATGTTAGTGATGGTTGGAGGATTTAGCATTGTGCTTTCATACATTAAAAAAAAACACACCCTTTTTACTGCAGGGAACATTACTCACTTTCAGAAACTACCAACTCTGCTGATTCCTTTGTGAATTTGCCTCCACTGCACACACTAAAACAAAGCAAGCAAGTCTCTCTCTCACTTTCTGATGCAGTTTCCAATCAGCCGACACTAATTAGACAGCAATAAACTGTTATTAATCGGCCGGACAGCATACAACGAGCCAGATATAAATGGTGGCTGTCAAGGCCTTATTCAGGAACCAAATGAGTATTCTCAGTTCACTGCCTGTGTGAGGCATCACCACCTATGTCCTCTAACAAATGTTCACTATTCACCATACTGTTAATAGTGTTGGCCCTGCACACACACACACACACACTATAGCTGTAATATGCTGTCTCTGAATGTAATGTCATTGTGAATAGTGTGTCCAGAGTCTTTCAAAGGACACAGAAAGCAAAACCATCATACTCACAGCTTTACAGGCACTGAAAACAGGTCCTACTATTAATCAGCTCACCAAAATAAATGTCTCATAATTATCCTCCTTCCTCCTCTGTCTGGGTGATGTGGGCTAAGCATCTTCTTTGAGGACTCTTTCAGTCCGGCTTGCAGATAATGGCCCTAATAAATGAGAGCCCTATTTACAAAGTCAGCTCCACTTTAGCCAATCTGTGCCTGAAGAGAGCAGTTAAGGCTGGAGAAATGAAAATGTGTATCGACAGAAAGGAGTGGGACAAGCTCCTCTAAGGCAGCCAAGACAATCTATTAAGGCCATGTTTTTCAACATCTTGATTTCTACCATTTTATCAGGTCTGTGAATAACCTCACAAGAGAGGCATTTATGATAGAATGTGATTGGATTACACTGAGCACTAACCATGCGTGATTGGTTTAGCTGAAAAATATTAAATTCCTGTCTAAATGGACTGGGGGTCGATATTATGTCTTCTGCTCTGGAAGACAGGGTAAGGGGGGGGTGAAGTTAGGGGATTTGATATTTTATCACTCATTTCATGCTTTAGTGCGGCATGAAGACTGACACTAATGCACTGGAAGGACGTGGTGCTGACAGCACACCAACATATTCATGTCCGATCACCCCTGGCTCAAGAATCTTCCGGACTGAGAATAATATGTTCTGAAAAGATGAAGTGGAAGTGGGTGTGTTCAGCTGTTCTTCTCATAAGTGGTTTTGAGAAGAAAAATGAAGTCATGGCAAAAAGGATCGGAAACGACAATGAAATCGGAGGAGAAGGGGGAAAACTGCATGGGCGTGGGATTTCTTAACTGTTAAAGACTACACATTTAGAAAATCCCTGAATGTGGAAAACAAAAACAACACATAATGTGGAATGGAGAGAGGGAGGGAGATAAAGAGAGAGAAAAAAAAAATAGAAATCCGTGAATAAATTCAAACTTTGTGTCCTGTGAAGAGCAAATATGAAAAAAAGGCTTAGGAGTAATGAAAGATTGTTTATGTATTCTGGCATGAAATGGGGCGGTGTTGTGAGGGCGGCAAGCGCAAGGAGACGGATGGACGGGAGTGACAGGCCGGTATTCATCCTGCACGCCCCAGCGGCCGGACTGCTACTGGCGCTCGACAGAGCAATAAATCACCAGCTCTCCAGTCTGTACCTACAGCTTATTACATCCAAGATGACAAATAAATAATAATCCCTGTCACGCCAGGCCTTTGCTCAAGGATTGAGCCAGAAACCTTTTGCTCATCACTCTTGATCTTAAGTGAAAACACTAGAACAAGGGAATTGAAGGCCATGCTTTACTGAGCTTATGAAAGTTGGAGTGAAAGAGAGGGAAAAAAGGAAAGGGAGCCAAAAATGAAGGGAGAGAGAAAGCGAGGCTAGGAGAATGATGCTGCCACTACAAAGCCTTTCTGGGTGTGAAGGGAAATGATCCAGTAAAGAGGGGGAGAGAAAGTGGAAAGGGGGGGGGGGGGGGGTTGCCCTTGTGCTTTGCAGGATGAGTGTCGCTCATTCAGTTGAATAGGGCTCTGGAGGATAAAGTAAATCAAATGCCTTCATCACTAAACAGGACTAGCGAAGTGGCCACAAACAGCATTTGCCATTTAGGTTGGAACAGCTTACCATACCATTACAGTCCACACCAGCTGTTAGAATTTAATCATAAGATACTTCTTATTGCTATTATTGTGACTTACAATTTAGACGAGAGTTTAATTAAAAAGTACATGTTGACAATGAAGAAGACAAGAAGGAACAGAAAACATTGGTACAGGCAAGTAAGCAAATGATCTCCATACAGACTGAATGGCTGAGAGCTGACTAAGTATGGTATAAAACTATGAGTAAAAATACTCTTATATAATCAGCTTAGAGGTAATTCGCTGTGTCATCATGCGACACATTTCTACCTTTTTTGTCATAAGCATGTTCCTAGACATTGCAACAATACACCGGTTAATTATACATCAGGCTGGAAAATAGCAGGTGTGATATATTTTATAGTAAATGGCACTTTCTTATAATAGAGAATAGTCAGAATAGAACAGTCTGATTGTTCAATACTTCACTCCACTATCCTTTTAAAAAAACAAGCCTTCTCTCTTAAACAAGACACAATTTACTTAGTGCTGTCCCACCATAAAAATTAAAAGCCTTCTACAACAACAAATGAAACAGCATCGGGGTATTGTAAATCAGATGCGTCACTTTCACCAGCTCTCCCAGCCTGGGTATTTCATGGGCCTCTACACCCCTCTTGATGTCTATATGTGTGTGTGGTAGTGTCCGCACTGTGTGTATGCGAGCGTGTGTGTGTGTGTGTGTGTGTGTGTGTGTGTGTGTGTGTGTGTGTGTGTGTGTGCGTGTGCGTGCGTGTGCGTGCGTGCGCTACTCTACAAAGGAAATAGGGGCCTCTGATTAAAGAGTGCACTGTCATAAAGGTTACTGAATTGCAAATGGTCCTCTCCATCTTCCCTGTAATGGAGACTGGTTAAGAGGGAGAAAGAGAGCAAGTGTGTGTGAGAGGGAGGCAAAGAGAGGGGAGAGAGAGAGAGAGGTGTGACCATGATAGGAATATAAACAGGGAGTCTCAGCCAGTCCCCCAGTCTCAGACTAAGTCCCAGTCCCTTCACAACCACCACAAGAGACATTAATCACTGGATCACCAAGCCATGCTTAATTGCAAGTTGTATATCATGGTGCATGCAGTGGCTAAAGGGGGAAGGAAACTCATTATTTCGGTTTGCTGGATGCAGGGCTGGGTGCGCCTCATCTGGACTCCACCACCTCTCCCTCTCTGTCACAGTACACCTGGGACCAAGCTCAATGTGACAAGGAAAAATGGAGTATGCAGTCACCTCCTAATTAATATAGCTCTGCCACTATTGTTGTACCACTAAGGACATTCACGACTGATCATAAACGCACTCAACCAATCACACACGGGCACATCAGCAGCGGCCAGGGCTGAAGCTGTGTGACTGACATACGAGGAATCGTTCTATTAGCCACCTACGTGAAACATTTTTGCTTATCACCTATGGTGACATCAAGATCTCTGGCTTATAAGTGGTAGCGTTTGCACTGTCAACAGTGGGAGGCCTCGCTAGAGTCAAGGTCGCAAAGGCTTCCGAGAGAGGCTTTTTCAGCTACAAGAAAAATGGAACCAACTCCCAATCGGCCACTTTTATTTAGATTTCTGCTAGTGCTTCTGTAGGCAATATGCTAATGAGAGGGACTTGATAAATGACTCGTAATATTTCCCAGACATTTTGCTTTCCCTCAGAAGTTTGCCAATCTGATGTAGCTTGAAGATAATAAGGCATACTCCGTCATTATATCAATTTTTGTTACCCAGATATTTCATCCCATGTTAGTAATGATGAGCAAAAAAACAAACGAACCAAGGGCAGAGCCTGGCACCATTGATCAAACACTGTCATTTAAGCACCGCTAATCCTACACAGAGAGGGACACGCACACGCATGCACACACACACATACAACACCCGCACACATAACAAACCCACACAATATATGCACAAATCTGTGCATGCATGTGTACACATGCATGAATG
Organism: Macquaria australasica; assembly: GCA_005408345.1. Taxonomy (NCBI): domain Eukaryota; kingdom Metazoa; phylum Chordata; class Actinopteri; order Centrarchiformes; family Percichthyidae; genus Macquaria; species Macquaria australasica. The sequence continues at coordinate 1,152,334 of SEMN01000034.1, read as the reverse complement.
CACCAAAATGCATGCACAAGTGCACATATTACACAGAGAGAAACACACAGGCAAAGAAACTAAACGTAATGGGGTGTGATTATGGAAAATTATATTCACCATGTACTCTGGGTTGAATAAAGACATTTCAATATTTCCCAGAAATACATCATTGGTTTATATGTTTCCTTAGCAAGCAAAATATACAGTATCTCATTTTAATGACTTCCAAAGACATTAAGTCTGTTCAGATCTAGTTAATAGTCCATAAATAGGCTATTATTCAAGACTGCCAGAGCTTTGGACTCATACGTGACAGGTTCCTCTTGTTCGCTGTATATTGTATTCAGGCATTTGGGAATATGCTGTGTTGTTTAATGAATGCACGCCCCATTTTAATGAACACTGTTGTTTTGTTCAATGCCTTTTTTGACTAAGCACATTTATTTCTTATACTTATCACCTCATGTTCTTTTCATGGATGCCTCTAGTTAAGCGGTCTACAAAGTAAAAGACTACAAAGTATTAAAGCTCAAATAGCACAAAAAAGTGGTGTTGTAATATCTAATGTTTATTCACACCCTCATCATCACTACTTTTAGAGATGGTCAAGAAAATCTTCACACCAGTGCACTCGGCTGTGGTCACGTGGTCAGGACTTCCTGACTCTAAGAACTATGCCTGACCCCTCCCCAAGTTTAGCCCTTTGCTCTGAGTTGTAAAACTCCATGACCTGGGAGGGAGGAGGACGGAAAAAGGGTCAAGTAACTGCTTCATGGTTAGGCAAGAGGTGAGGGACAGGTTCCATATAGATAAAAAGTAAAGGCCAAAATGCCTGAGAAGTAGTCACTGAGAGGTCAAAGTGCACACAGAGTTTACTGGGCCGGCAAAGGACACAGAGGGGAGGAGTGAAACAGGCACAAAGAAGAAACAACAAAGAATGCAAAAGTGACATGGAGGGCTTCCTTCACCTTAGTTTTCCTCCAATTAGGGATGCTGGAATAGGAGGAGGTGAGGATAAGATTAAAAAGAATGAGGTGGAAGTTTTTGCCCCCCTGCCACACATGCCCTTTGATCTGCACAGACAGAGATCCTGTTGTTCAGACCATGCTGTCCATTGCTAACTATATGTGGACAAAACAAACTCCAAGCACAGGCAGCTCTGCTGAAGCTAAAAACAACAGCATGTTTTCTCCAGAGATCCAACATATTCATAACAGCCTTTCAACACCTGTCAAACGAAATTGACCAAAGGCAACCTCAAACACAAAGTCAGAAATCAAACATAATGGATTTTAAGTGAAAAGAGGTTGACGAAAATAAGATCAAGAACAGGAAGAATGCAATGCAACCCAAGGAAGCTACAGTACATATTCCCAGTGACCAACTACAATGTTATTTCAACAAAACAAAACATTCTGCTTTCTGAGAAAACATAATTTAAATGTACGACCACAGATGACAAGGTGGAAAGGTGCAGCAGAATAGAGCGAACAACAACTCGGGGTAACACTTAATCTACAGGAAAGACACAAATATAATTATATAAAATATAAAAGAAGATGGCACAAGGTTGGGATCTTTAGATGAAAATTAAATAGTGAGGTGCTAACTCTTTCACTACAGGGGGCGCTAAGGCAACAAATTGACATCGCCAATCCTAAAAACCTGTCTGGCAGGGAGTTAAAATATTTCTGTATGAAGAGTAGTTGTACTATTAATCTAAGAAAGTAACAAGTGCAAAGGATGACATTGCATACTGTGTTGCTGCTATAGCCTAAAAAAAAAAAAAAACACTGTAAAGACAGTAAAAACAATCTTTCAGGCTATTTGCACAGATTTAGGCCCCAGTTCTTTGTAATGCAATTGATAGTTCATCATCTCCCTTTTAATTAAAGCAGCCACTTAACAAGCTAAGTATATCCCCTGGAACAGGACACGGCAAAGGAAATATCTTTTCAGCACATTATTAAAAGAATGCATCAACAGAGCAGGCGTACAATGGGCAATTAACAAAGCTCCAAGAAGCCATAAATCCTTCATTAACAAACAATCCTGTCACACACTGCTGTGGTTGCAAGCAAGGCCTAAATTCCTCACCAGTCAGCCAGGCTTATTTTGTTAACGTGAGTATATGTTAGGAACCGAGAAGCGAATGTAAACACCATTCTATGAGATCTCTGCGCTGTCACTTACAGGGGAGATTGCCCCTTCTGATTAGAACCAAAGCAGTACTGGCTTAGCTGAACTAATATTTGTACGGCCAAGATAAATCACTCAGGCTTTGTTTTACCACATGCTAGTCACTCAGTAGTAATAGACACAGTTATGCCTCTCCGCCTGCCAGGCCTAATGTCCTCTCTGACAAAGAATATTACATGTACAAAGTAATGAGCATAGACACCAGAGTAGATTAACTGGACCTGTTGACAAGATGATAACCCCAAAATGTGTAGTTATGAAAAGTAGTGACTTTGTGGTGCATCTGCGTATCATTTTCAAATCAAGCTATTCATCAAGGTGCTTCTTCTGCAGCATTCTGCAACTTTTAGATTCAAAAACGGCTTCTTTCATTTGAAACTGCAGCAGGAAAGGCACAGACAAAAAATAAGATTTACAAAAATTCACAGTGATGAAATCCCTCTCAATAAGTCTGCTGTGCTGTTGTAGAGCTGATGTTATATTACACCACACTCACAAACTTTGGCAGGTAGTAAATCAGTCCACAGTAAATGCCATCTTTTATCAGATCATAAAATCTGCTTGTAGGCATTTAATTTCCCCCCCTCTTGTTTTAACGGGGAAACAGGCAGCCTAGAGAAACCATGTTTTGTTTTTATAGAGGTTACAGGAAAAGTAGAGTGTGTGTAAACAGGGCTAAGCCAAGCACTTCTTATGGATTTGTTTTTGCCTACGAGCGACAGCAACACGGGGAAGTGCCACTCTTGTGAAAACAGGTATGAGTGTAACTAAATATTTTACTTGACAGATAAATAAGGGAAGATTGCAAATGAATGTTTGTTTTCAGACAGTTACTATGCTAATGCTTCAAAGCAATATATATATATATATATATATATATATATACATACTGCCATTAAGACATCTCACAGGAAAGCTTCAGATTTAAAATTCAGTCACACAGAGTTAGATTAACCCTCATTAGGATACTACAAAATTCCAAAACATCAATTTCTCTGTGAGTGACCTTGTCTTGCAGATACTTTAATCTGTGTTACTCAGAAGGCAATGTGCAGACAGAGGCGTCAGTCAAACTACCTCAGATCTCGGCCAGTGCTGTGTCCCTCCTTGGCCTTAAGGGGCAGTCTTTACTTATTTCACATCTATTAAAAGGCCTCTGTGTCTGGGGTAAATTGGCTGAGGAGTGGGCCTTGCCCCAGCCACTGCATCACCTGACCCTTTACTAAACCCCTCTGGCCTCTGAGAATGGCGGCCCTTATAAACACTATTCACTGTGCTCCCTTTTACACTCGGTGAGGTCAGAAGTTCAGCCCCCAGGTTTTAACAGTTAAGGCCGAGCTGTGAACTTGTGACCTCCTGGAGTGAGTAGGAAGGGGGAGAGAACAAGAGGGAAGAAAAGAAGAGAGAGAGAGGGAGGGGGGGTCATCTCTCTTCAATGCAGAATGGCTGGATTTACAGCTGCATGCTGACTGCATTGCAAGCACAGCAGAAAACACCTGATAGCATCTCCTTGGGGGAGGAACCGCCCGACCCCTTTGTTGTCTCACTAACAGTCATCCCAGCACCATAAATCATGTTAATTACTTGACTGATGGAATAAATCTTTTAAAAAGGCAGTCTGTGGCAGTGAGGCTTGGAACAGGAGGTTCCCGCACCTCAGTTCTGCTTGCTCTGTGTTATCTGTCATCCCATAGTCACTGTGTAACCCGTCCATTTGTTGTTGTCCGAGCAGGACTTTTGAAGATTTGGACAGGCTAAGGGAGGGCTGGGTGTTTGTGACACAGACATCTTCCAGTAATCCATCTTCCTACGGGTGGTCTCTAAGGGTTTTCATAAAACAAAGCTAATGTTAAACTCAGGATCAGCAGGTTGATGTGGTGAAATGCAAAGGGCGCAATGGTCTTTATTTAAGTCATAAGCCAGAGAGTCAGAGGAAGTATTAAAAATTATGCTTTTGACAACACTATTTCTGTCTGCTTTTGAGAGAACGGTTTAAAAGCAAGATCAATCGTCAAGAATTCAGACTACAGAAAACTATTATTGTATGAAAACGAGGATAAAGTTGTTTTTGAAAGCCATCTTTTGTGAAAGCATCCATAAAATGACATATTTATTTCCTATTGCTACATCCTGCGAGATTACATGGAACTGCCACAGTCCGACTCAGAGCCACGGAGCAGCATGCCAAAGACATGAAAGGTCATTCACACACAATAACAATCCCTCTAAGAGTGCACTCACAGGCTTGTGGGTAATTACAGTTCTTTCGCTGGAGTGTTTTGTGTTTCGCTTTGCTTGTTCTGTCTCAAAAGCTAACAACCTCTCATTATTCACGGTTTGAGTTGGGCTTTTTTTTTCCTTCAGCAGGGCAAATTACACACAAGAGTGACAGCTCTCAGAGAAAGACAGGACCAACAGCCTCGCCGGGTTCTGGTAACTGCAGTCTTAAATCAAGGGGGCAGGGACGCTGACTACAGCCCTGCAGTCTGTTGACTTTGTGGCAAGGGCAGCAAAGGGCTGGAGACATGGATATACTGTACTCTTACAGTGCCCACTACAATAAACTGCCTTCCATAGCAGCCATAAAGTCTCCATGATATACTATTCTAAGATACTGGTCCAACACTTCATATCTTAAAAACTGTGCAATCTATCCACTGCAGGAGCTTCTGGTCCAAACATAAAGAGGGCTGTCCTAATTCTAAGATAGAGACTTTTTTGAAGCGGGTAGATCTGTGTGTGTGCAAAGACTTCAAGCCCTTCAGGCCTTCACTGGCACCACAGAGGGAGGCTAGGACAGACAACCAGAACTCACACATACTTGTACATGCGCACACACACAATCCAGCCCCGCACACACACAAACACACACGCACAGATCTACCTGCATGGCTAGTTTGGGGAATGCTTCTCCTTCAGAAGGATTTATGATGGCAAACAGAGGCTAATGAAACCCAGAGAGATATTTACTGTCAGTGTCAGAGCTTATTATCCCAGGGAGGAAAATGGGGTCAACAAGAAATACTTGCTGAAAACTGGGTGTTGTCTCTTGTCTGAACGGGAAAAAGACAGCCTTTCCTCTGTGTCATCAGAGTTCTAAGATCTCAAACAGTGAGGTCAGTGTTGAAGCATCAAACATCACTAAGGCAGGAATAAACGAGCAATTCACTGAGGACGTCTGATGTTCGGATTATTTTACCGCAGCATTTTGCCAATGGTGCACTGTTTAATTACTTCACTATGGTCCATAACTCTCACGGTGCAGCTGATGTGGCATCTCCCTCTATTTAAAGTGTACACAAGACCACCATGTGAACATCAAGATGATTTATACTCGCCATACAGAAGTAGGGACTTTGTCTGACGCACACGCCACTGTCTGCTATCACACTCAATGACAGAACATTTATTAGAATACAGTCATTTCATGGCTTAAGCGGTGCTTTAATTTGACCAAAGACATAACACTATTCTGCCTGCGTTACAGGCTACAGGCTTGCTGCCCCCCACATAACAAAACAGGGGGATCACATTTTAAACAGCAATCCACTAAAACATCATTGGAGGCTTGCTTGGTTTCAAACAGCCATTGATCACCAGTTGTAACTTCCTCAAGTACAGCAGATAGTCACTTGTCTTTATGGAAACACTGGGCACAAGTTGCAGATACAACCTACAGTCAAATGTTGATCTCTCTGTTGACCATGAAAAGTTTAAAACTATAAACATTTTTGGAGGAAAAGATATCATATTACCAAATGGTACCATTTTATTTCACAGAACAAAGCAGTTTTAACTGTGCATTTATTTTTACCCATTAGACTTTCACATGGACATTTCACCCTCATAAAGTCACCATGATCCTGCTCCCCTTTAGTCTCTCTTGCCATTTTCACATACAAGGATTATCGTGATAATGCAAGCCAATACCACAGTATTGATCATGGCATTTACCTTGACTGCTTAAGAAAGGCTTGTCAATACAATCAAGCAAAAATGAATGACCTGTTCGAACAAGCTTCTCTGCAGATAATTAATACTTCCAGAAGATCATAAAAGCACAGGACTGGATTGGATGTGTTCACGGTGCAACGGCAAAGACTCCCGTGATGCTCAGTTTGAAGAGGAACACAGTGGTATGATATTAAAACCAGACGAGTGTTGATGTATTCCCATTCACGCACGACTCCACTGAACCAGAGCCCATGAGCACATTCAATTATTCTTTTCCTAAGCCATTACAGGGAGAATGGCTAATATTATCCCCACCTAATGGCAGATAATGCACAATATTCAGGAGTTCAGTGTACTAAGCATTTGCACAAGCCTTAGTAAAGTCCCATACTTAATCATCCATCTGGTACTCTGGGGAGTAGGTTGGAAAAACCAGAGGCAACATTTCTGTTGGCACTGAGGCCAAGCTACAGCAGAACAGCACATGTTCATCAGAGAAGCATGATAGGATGCAGGGATAGAGCTGTAGTGTCTGTTATGGCAGAAGTTGTACGATTATAAATTGAGAAAATGAGTTTTTGGTGTGACGGATTGTGTATCCTGCATTAGCAACATCCTTTAACTTAAAAGGACAATAAAAGCTGAGCAAGGAGATTTAAGGAAGTTAAGTTGTGACAGACATTACACAACGCTAACATAAACAACAAAGACTACAACTGACCTAAGTTGGGCGAAGCGCTTCATGAATCTCAAACAGCTTCTCTAGAACTCGTATCCTTAATTTTGCACCATCATTTCCTCTGGGGAACAAACTTAAATAGATCACATTGGTCGAGATCCATTATCCATCACAGCATCCCCATTCATCTCAAATGCATAATTTCTATGGGTGATGTGTTGCAGTTCCCAATGCATCAACATTATTTATGGTTTGACATTATAAAAGTAAGTGCATAATTTATGGGCCTAAATTAATGCACTACCTTCCGTGTGCTGTCTGTTTTTCAGAGATCCAAAGCCAGATTGCCGCATGCCAAAACTATGGAGCAATCCCATTTAGAGCAGAGAGCCCACAGCAGCCTTGATTTATGACGGTAAATTAAAAAGAATGAAAAATTTATGACAGCAATTTGTGGGCAGTCATAAAACTATTATAGAACTTTGAAGTGGCGTTTTGTCCTTTTGCATGTAAGTGATGCAAGATGATCCAATGTTACAGAAATATCGCAACTCCTCTCATTTGAAAAAGATCGCCACTGACTAGTTGTGCTAACAACGTGTATCAAAGTTGGGAAGTTAACTGACAGACAATTTTAATGAATTCTAATGAGCAACAGTGTTTTAGAAACCAACACATCACTACAGCCAGTACATGCACGCTAAGTGTGTATTCAACTTCTCTTTTGCATGAAATCGAAGCCCCAGCTGGTATTTGAGTGGATGCCAAGCCATGATTGAATGAAAGCCCATCCTTGACTGACAAATGACATATTAAGCTTTCAGTCAGCAGGGGGGGGAAGCCAGGCATGTCAGTTACCTGCTACAGCAGAAACTCCACTTGTCAATCTGCCATTGGCAGGGCTAAACAAGATCTGAAATGTTAAAAGCCCTGCACACCGTAGTTTTTCACTTCCTTGTGCGTCCCAGGCACTTAGACATATCAGCCATGTGACGGCTATGAATCAGTGTCTGCCATGAATGTCAGAGTATCGCATTCATAAGTGAAATACCATTTGTCAGGCCTGTGGGCATGCTCCTCCGGTTTCATGCAGGATATGAGAGAACATCAAAATGACAGACAATTGACTGCTGAATATTAATAGAAAAGTGACCTTCATAAGGAAGAATACATCATCAGGTATATCGTCATGACATGTTTCCTATAGGCAAATAGACATACCCATTTAAATGGCAGTGTTAAAGTTAGTGTTTATGTGTGTAATTATGTTTTTGTCTAGACCATGTGTGGGCCATTAATAAAGATCTGAGCGTGCATGTGACAGAGGTCTGTGGGCAGTGTTGGGCAGCTCTGAGTGGCCCTCTCCTTGACTCTGAAGGTGTTGATTATGGATGATTAATGGCATAAAGGAACAGGGAAAGAAAGGTCATCTCCAGGGTTTTAGAGGGAGCAGCTACATTGGGAGTAATTAAGACACTTGTGTAAGCATGATTAATACGCACACACTAACGCTGTGCACGGTAAACAAGGCAACCAGATGGTTGAGCTATGGACTTCAAATTCTATTTCTGCGAGTACAGCAAGGTATAACAGGGACCTTCTCACATGATTCTGCAATTTCATGCTAGACTCGATTTAATTGAGGTAAATGGTTAACAACTTACCTGTTTTGAAGAAATTGATCCAATTAGCATTGTACAGGATCCAGCAAAACAGGCAGACAAAAAAAGAGAAAGTAATATTTAGTATTATTATCCATTACACCATATTACATACAATCTTAAGTTATACAAGGATGTTTGTGTATTTTTTTTAACATGCATTTAAATGTCTGACATGTTCCTACATACTTGATTGATGCAGCTGATAGGCCTACATTACATGGCTAAAGCAGTTCAGAGTAGCATTTGAAAATGAAGACGAGTCAACCTAAGATGACCCATTGCTGCAGAAAATCAATCAACATCACTATGTTCCCACCAGTCTTCTCCCAGACAGAACACATCAGCACATCCTGTAACCAGCTTTTACTCATATTACACTACCCTTCATGTATCATGTAGCGCAAACTCATGGGCAATACATCAGGTTGCACACTATGCTACAGCAAAGCAGTCATAATTATTATCCAAATATGTTGATGGATGAAAATACTAACCACAGACGTAGTGACAGCTCAACCCAAAATGATCACAGTCTTTTAATCTTCAATTACAGCCTACGTTTTAATACTAAAACTATTTAGAAAAACTGAAGCTCCCACTCAGGCCTCTCTCACCCTGTGGTCTTCTCGGTCATGTGACAGGCTTCTACATAAGGATTAACTTCACAGTGCACATGAGTTATGGCAGTCTGGGAGACAGGTGTCACTTCACACCAGTAAGCAAAGCTAATATATTATATATCTTAGGTTTAGTTTACTAAGAGAAAACAGAAAAAAAAAGACAATTACACTGATCACTATGTTGTAATAGCAAAAGTACGCTGCCTTGGTAATAGTTATACTATCTATGTGCACAACACAATTAGGTTTATGATGACTGATGAATGTGATGGTCACCAAGGACTCATACTAATAGCGCTATTAAAATAATAGCTGACAAAGGTCTTCAGCTTTAGCTCTTGTCTAATAATCACTGACAGTAGAATAGTACAGCTATAATCACTCTGACTAAACTCATTATGAAGGCACGGGGGCTCGGGGGCTGTAGTTGTTGAGAAGTTGGAGCAGAAGCGTGGGGAAGCGGGGACACTGAGGAGAAGGAGAGCCAAGTGGAGGGAAGTGTTGATACATGCCTAGTGAGACAGCGTGCAGCTGGGAGAGACGCTACCATTCTCCACAGTGTTCGTACATCGCCTCCATCCTTCACTTCCTGTTTCTCATCTGTATTCTGCTCACACATACGAAAAAATGTTTTTTGAAGTTCATGCATTCTTGTAAAGTTAGGTCAACATCCATATAACGTCCTCTTAAATAGGCACAGCAATAACTGATTTATGCTCTATGGGATAACACACAGCTGTCTCTTCCCGATACTTGTCGAGACAGAAGGCCCCGTGTCAGCGTCTTCTCAAGTTAATTGTAAGTGAGTTCCAACATCAGGCCTACAGTATGCTGCCCGGCTTCACATGTCAGCAAACAGAAGACTACCAGGGCTGACAGTCATCAAGCAGCTCCACACGCTAACCCAGCCTCTACCAGAGGCCCTGCGATGTGATAGCACCACAGAAGACAAAGGGATGGGCTCCATATGGCCAGGAATCGCAGCCTTCAAAAAGAAAAAGAATGGAACCGTGAAGAAAATCTGCATGACAGCGCCAAGAAGCAAGCAGCATGGAAATGGGATCCCAGCCAATACGACACTGATTTGGTGCTAAAGCTGTTTATAATATAAAGAGTGCAGGGAAGATCAAACTGCTTGAATAATTTTATGTTTAAAATCTAGGGCAATAAATTGTATGTATTGAGTGTATTTTGTGTGTGTAGTTTTTTTTTTTTATTATCATACTTTCCAGGTCAAAGTTTTGTGGGTTTCCAGTATGATTGGGGGGTTTGAATTCATGTAGAAACCGTTTTAACCACTCATTCATCAAGAGCAGTCCTGTTTAGTGCATATTTGGACAATCTGGAAAACTCTTATTCCTGAGTAAGATAGAAAGCAGGACTTTTCACTTCCTAACACAAAGTGCACACGAATGTTGGCAGCATATTTCCTGTTGGAACTCCGTGTCTCCTTTGTCCCATCCAAGTTTGTTAAACCGCTGTCATTTCAATTGTTCTGCTATAGAAAAATTATAATCCACCTGTCAACAATGACAGGGTGTTGGAAAACTTGGATAATGGATAGTGTAGGGCCCTGAAAATTCCAACCAGGCCACTTACTGCCAACTAAAACCATTACAGAATGACAATTCTTTTTCAGTTTATTTGAAAATTGCACTGAATCACCACTGCCTCTCTGACCATCTAACCACAATCAATTTCCACAGCCAGACACAGATATGAATGAGAGAGGGAAAATGAAATATTGACTTGTTTGGTTAGGGGTTTTATCTCCTTCCATTGTTGACACCACCATAAAAACTCCATCCAGCACACTTAACTATTTCACCATAGTGCACATATTAGTGAGATAGTGGCCCTATATTTAGGGTTACACTGACATTGAATTAATAATTTGATTCATGAGGCCATTCCAAGCTATTTCCATAGGTAATCAACCTTAAAAGGGAAACAGTGTTGTCCACAATTAAAGATTAATGCTGTCTTTGGCCAACTTGCTCGCTGGCGTCATCAAGGTAATTAAGGAAAGATAAATTTCCACAGTTTAACATAACAATGAAAGTCAAGTAAAAGACTTAGAATATGTTCTGCTGGGAAGGACACAAAAAATATAAAAATGAAACATAAAAAGAAAAAATAATAAAATGACTTGACGTAAAATCCTGTTAAGATGGTAAAAATGATATATAGTGATGATTCCTCTGGTGACCTCTGTACAGTTAGCATGCTGTTAGTTCACCAGTGTTGTGTGGGATTGGTTTTGTTCACACTCAGGGCCTATACAGCAACAGCCCACTGACAAAGGCTGGGAGGGATCGCTTTGATCTCTGTGCCTCACTAAATCAACACCAGACAGGGTTCATGCAAAGGTCGGCAAAGTCATCTGATCATCACATTCCAAAACCAAGTATTTCTTGACAGCCATGCACTGGTACAGGTTAAATGTCACCAAAAGTTCAGGCATAACGACGGAAGATGGACAAATTTAACATGCCCCTAATGCAAAAAGAGAAATAGATAGGCCAAAGAAAATAAGAAGAGGCAGACATGTGGTTTTATCCCTGCAGTTAGTGGATTTAAAGCTGTAAGACATATGGCATTTTATTAACTATTTATACCCGCTATCATTTTCACAGTTGTGAATTTATAAAACAAGAGAAAAGGTAGATTTGTTCTTTTAAAATACTTCTGCTCCGAATATACTATGAAAATCAAAAGTTAGGCTAAAGTGGGTCTGGGTTTACATCACTTCACACCATTTAAACATACTGTATACACATTTTCCAAGCTTTGATACTGAGCAGAGACAAGGATAGCAACAGTAATACAGTCCATGTTCAGATCACACAAACACAGCGGTTCCCTGTACTATACAGCCATTTACACAGGGTCACTAGTCTTCACAGGAGACCAAACCTATCATAACACAGCTGTGAGTACAGACCTCCTTTGTATTCTGAGAAAAGAAAGGGGGGTAAAAAGATGATCCAATTAAAGTTGTATATCATTCGCCTCTCCTCTGTCAGTGCATATTCCTCTGGCTCTATTAGAAGCCAGCTCCTCCCAGACAGGCCAGTGTAGCTCTGTAATTACACCTCTTCCTCTGACAACCTGCATGATTGTTTTCCTAACACTGTATTACTTCGTTAGTACTTTCCAGTGCGCGTTATTTTTAAACTGTCAGTCTGGCCCGACTCATCCCCCCAATCTGCACTCGTCTGTTTATCATAACAATCATTAATAACTGTCACTTGCCAACATCCATAGAACAAACTCATTGCCTCATTACCATGTTGCAGCGTTTGTTCCGGCACAGCGCCTGTGTATCGCTCACAACAGGGCCAAGCCAATTACTTTGCTGAAATGGAATCGCATTAATCAAAACTTAACAAGGTGGCAAATTTAAAGATATCACATTGCAAAAGACAGCATAACTAATATGTCACTGTCATGGTTGCTGTGGAGGTATGCAGCAGGCAGGGACTAAATATATCACCTTCCAGAGTACATATGAATTTTGACGTTTCATATGAAGTATTAGAGAAGTATTAGAATCTGAATGGACTATACAGAGCCGAGCAGTGGCTCCTTCAGAGGACTTCCTTGTCTCTCTACTGAGCAAATAGACATATGGAGGGCAGGAAAGGTGGAGGAGTGCAAGAGAGTGAAAGAGAAAGAAGGAATCATACAGAGAGAAGAGTGACACAACAAAAGTGAGTTAAGTAAACCTGAATAAAAGAGGGAGGACAGAAGTGGAAATCATGGGGGCAGTAGAGGGACAGGAAGAGAGCGCAAAAGGAAAAAAGTGTGAGGAACAGAGAAGAAGAGGAGACGGCAAGGGAGGCGCTTAAAGACTCAAATGGTAAAGAAGAAAGGAAGGTGAAGAAAAAGAAGCATAAAGGGAGAGAAGGATAGAGGGATGGACAGGGGAGCTGTGAAGTAGAAACGAGGAGAGGGAGAGGGAAAAGGGAGAGGGAGGAGGAAGCACTGAGCGTGTCTCTGAGAGCGCCAGCAGGCGGCAGTTCATCATGTCTCCCTTCACAGAGACGTTTTCTTTTACACTTTAAATGATGATACTCATCAATCACTGGCTGACAGCTGCATCAAGCCAGCTGCAAACATGCAAAGGCCAGCAGTGTGAAACCTGCTGACGCCACCCATCGCTGCATACAGGAGGAATCAGTCAGCCACTCGGCCTCCGCCCAGGATTTATCTGCTCTCACAACACACCAGCTTGCTTTTCTCTCCGGCAAACCTAGAGTAAATACAATCCATTTTAACAAAAGTACCTCGCATGGCTTTGAGAAGTGACATGTAGGCTTACTTTCACTGAGCATGCAATCTGCAAAGGTTTTAATTAATACAGACTAATCATATACAACACATTGTTATTATTGCTATTATTGTAGCAAGTTTGAGTTTATTATTAAGAATATTAATAATAACAATATCAATAATAATAATAGTATATGTATGTATATGGAAATAATTAAGACTAGCAGCCACAAGTTTAACTAACATCTGTTCCATATTTATTTTATCTTTATTTATTTCATTTTAGGAGCATGCAGTTAAGAGAACATTTGTGGGTTTTTGCAAACGAGACTGAAGTCAAGATATACTTGACCATTGACTGACTGGACAAGGCATGAATCTGGACTGGAGCTCACTGGCTGGGCCTTTCCTTTATCAGAAAACTACAGTGGCAGGCTTTAACACCAGTGTCACAACACATGGCTGCAGCTCTTGGGATAGTGCACGCTCACCATCAACCACAACAAGTCAGAGATCCTGGTTCTCAGTAGGGTCTTTGACAGAAATCCCTATTTGGATCAAGGTACATATTTTTTGACAGATGTAATAATGTGAGAAATGGATGCATACGTTCAAACATTACAATGAGAAGTTACAAAAGTTTTGATAAAATTAAAGCCATGCTGGAGGTAGAGTTCAATTGAACATCTAAAAATGTTTTGCGTAATCCAACTGATTTTCCCATGAATGATTATAGGAATATAAGCATGGTTACTATATCTACAATTCATCTGCATTATGATTCTATCATTCACCAAGACAAAAGGCAGTCCTTGGTGCCAGAGGTTATCCATACACAGCTCATGCACACTACTGGTCTTAGATTACTCCCTTCAGCCATCCTTCACTTTCTCCTCCTCCTCCTCCTCCCTTTTATTTAGCGTTCTTAGTGACTGCTCATTTCTAGCACTCAGACAGAGGGGGGTTGAGCTGAACAGAGCCAAGCAGATGGATGCGAATTCAAAGTTTCCTGATCTTTAGCAGAAGTTATGGAGGGTTATCTTTGGCTGTATATCTGGGCCCTGGCAGCTCTCCCCTGGTGATGAAGGATTAAGCAGCACAGCTGTCTCTTCCCAGAATGATGCAGTGCAGTGCTCCCCGACACGACAGCATCACTTAATCTTAATGTCCGCTCCTCCAGCGCAGACGCACAGGACAAAGCCAATCAGCATCACATGCCACGGGGATGGACCCTGCTGCCTGGCCCGGGAGTCTCTCACCCTCGCAGGCCGATTAATCAACTTCAGACAGCCCAGTTCAATCCTGACCACAGCTCCCCCTGCTCTGATCTGTTCTCTCTTCTCTCTCTCACACACACACACACACACACACATATACACACTAACTGTTGTGATGTATAGAGCAGGGGAGGGCTACCATGCAAGAACACTTATCAGATTGCAGTTCACATTCTGCATGTCTTTGTGTTACACTGAGAGAAAAGGGTAGTGAGCAAAGAGGGAGGGAGCAGAGAGTAGAGCAGGGGGGTGGGCTATTGAATGCTTACACCTTATTTCTGTCACAGGCCACCTATTTGTTGTGAGAACCATGAGCTCCAATGAGGGCTTAAAGAATAATGACTAATGCTCATTTGAACAAATGACTCTCTGGGAGGTCCTGAGCAAGGATTTAAACCCGATATGATGCCAGAGCATTTACAAGGAGACAACACACTCCCTTGCATTGCTGTCTTGACTTCTCAATGCACACGATAGCTTAACAACCTGGATCCAGATCAGAGGACTGCATAAATGCATGTTGCACACAGACAAACCATAGAAAATGGCTTACACTGCCCCAAAGAAAGGAAATCCTCAGAGAATCTGCTCTGACATATCAAATGCAATTCATCAAGCCACCCAACAATTACAACACCACCATAAAGACAGACAGGGAAATAATATGCATGGCAGAATGATGTTTGGAAAATACACCCAAGTGCATGTTTATGACGTCCTGTAGAGCCCTGGTTATGTGCAGATATAGAATATTAGCTCCATAAGTTATTCTCAATTGCAGTCAGTCTCATTACCCACGGGCATTTCCCTGTTTCATGGAATGATGAAGAGCATTCCTACTTCAAGTAGAATAGTGGGGTGTATACAACATTAACACATGCAGGACTCTCGGGCGTCCTATCCGAAAGGCCACTATGATTTAAGAGAGCTAATTTAGAGCAATAAGCATTGAACACCATGAAAGCATCACTGTGCTTCTAGTATACAGTATGACCTTGAATAAGTAGTAAACCAACATAATGGGGTTCTTTATCTGAGGAATACTCTAATCTTTCTTTCACACAGCACCACTGTATCTATTTAATATATGTGTGCTTATATAGCACCTTAATAAAAGACATAAAAAGGGAGATGTTTACATTATTATATCCGTTTCACACTGAACTGCAATTCATAACAGAAAACCACTCTTAGCTTTGACAATAAAGACCTGCTTTTATTGCAATAGAGTTCATGGTTATAAACAAAAGGAATTCATCTTATTAGTCAAGTGATGTTATGAAACAACTTCTGGTCAGATATACAGCGCAATCTGGGCTTGATTTCTTTATCCGTCATTTCCAATCTCTTCACAGTGCAGCCTCTTAATCTAATAAGTTATTCAGGAAATATGATATTCACCAGGCAGCAGTGGTCATTTACACATAGTTAAGTTGTTTCTACCAGGGTAATTGCTGTTGGCAACAACACAGCGTACCGCTCGGGCAGTTTGTGATGGCGTCTAAGAGTGATTTTGCAGCATTATCGTCCAGGCTAGGGGGAGCATTCTGGCCAAAATGAGCAGAGCCCTTGGCAGATCCCAATCAGAGTGTTTCCATGCAGACCTCACTCTGTGAAACAGAGCAAAAACCACAACAAGACTCGGAAAAATAAATCTTTTTAAATATGGGACACTCCTTTGCCAAACTGGGCATAGTCCATTTTATGTGCATTATTACAATTTCATGAACGGAAGATACTTACTTGTGGATTGGAATGAAAAAAAGGGTAGACATAGCAACAACATGATCGAGGATGCTGTGGTCTTTCCATTACAAGGCTTGGGTGATAATCTACAGAGGGACATGCAGATGAGAGAGTACAGGAAGACGGGTTGTGAGCGTACCAGATGTTATAACCATTATCTTGTGATAACAGTGTTGCTCATGGACATTTCTAAGAAAGTCAGCCCCATTAAAACAGAGAGCTGAACTCCATTTGATATTTATTTTGCCACATTTCCTAATCCACAGCTTGTTGGTTCCTCTAACCTTTGTCCAGCATGTAATCACACTGCTGTTATTCGTGCTGTGGGTTACCATTTGGCTCCAGCTGAGTTGCCTGAAAGTCCCCAAAAGCCACCAGGTGTTTGGTAAATGTGCTCGATTTCAGACTGCTTCTTTGTCAAGTTCATGTCATTAACAGATGAAGACAACTGGCAATTGCTTAATAATTTGGTAGGAAAATAATTTAGTAGCAGAGAGACATTAAGTCAATAAAACTGGCAGTATAGTACATCTCTCTAAAACACACACAGACACTGATACATACAGTAGATATACACTAATAGATTATTCATGTTAGAAAATATGGGCCACGGTCTGTAGCCATGTTTGTGTGCCACAAAAAATGTTAAAAACAGGTCTCTGCTTTGTCCACAATTCCAGACATCCCAGTTCACTTGCACTTGAGTGCCCATGGAGAATATGAACCCCATACTGCACCCATGATATAGTGCAGATAATATAAGCTGCTGCCTAAATATTACTGTGCCATTACACTGTTATAGATTTCTACCTGTAGTGTGAAACCATCAATGGTCATCTAATGATATGATGATAGAGCCAGGACATAGTTCCATTAATTCATCATTCTATATTCTCCTCCACAGCTTCCAGAGACCCTGCTAATACAGACATCATCTCCTGTCCCACGCACATAATAAAGGCCTGCCAGAACCACAGCGTTATTAATTAGCACTTCTCTGAGGTGAAATTCAATCAATTGCAGGCCCTCTGATAGCTTTTTAGCAGGTTATGCAAATCGAATATGACCAAGCCCTGTCGCTGCCACAGCAGCCGCCGAGGAGAAAACCTAGCTGCGCTGCACAGTCACCCCTCAGACTCCTCTCCTCCTCCTCCTCTTCTTGCTCCTGTCACGGTGCTAACACATTCATTACTTTAACATTTGAGCTCTCCTAGCTCTGATAGCATCAGGGAGGGTGAGAAAGAGAAAGGGATAGAAGGAGAAAGGGGGGTCTTAATGTTCATTTAATTAGAATTAGACATATGGCGTATGGAGCAGAGAGGGTGACAGGCCCTGCAATGACTCACCTGAGGGGAATGGAGAGGCAGCACTCAGACACCATGAGATCATACGAGTACAATAATGGATGAACGGACGTATTTGATCTCAGTGGGTTGACTACAGCTACATGCTTTGAATTAGTATGAATTTCTGTATCATAACAGGCTTAATACTCAATTTAATACTAAAGCAAGTATATAGCCATAATACATTACTGTTGTAGAGTCTAGCATGCAGGTGGGCTGTGTGATAAAGCTTCTGTAGATGTATAGCAATAATACTTGATTCCTAAGAATTCTTTTTCTAAAAGTTCTACAAAAAATATCATGCACACTTGTTTTAAATGTTGTGCCGAGACAAAAAGATACAAAAAATAATATCATGGTTCTTCTGTGATAATGAAGACATACTTAAGATTTGGCTATTGTACAGTCATACATCACTGCAAATGCACACTTACATGAAAACATTTGAGGATGAGGACAGCTAATGGCTCCAAAATCTCTCCTAGGAACCCATGCATTTTTCATGTGGCTGTAAAAGGACTGTCTGTGGCAAAGCTAACGGCGTCGGACGCTAATTGATCTGCGCCTTTAATGTGTGTGAAACAAGGGAGTGCCGAGCAATGCTGCAAAAGTGTCATCTCAGCCTTTTTCCTCTAATGCAGCCATAAATCCTGTAGCCGTCGCCCCCTCAGTCAGATGTTTTCATTACTACCATATCAGTTTTATTGAAATTACTGACATCTGCATGTTTCAATAATTGTAGGTCTTGCAAAGCTGTTGTAGCAATTTTAAAGGGGGAGGCCCCGCTCTGCATTCTGGATCAATTTTCTGCTCTCAAGGGACAAGAGAGGGAATGTGGTATTGGAAAAGGCACAGAGGCCCTGATAGATTGTGTGGTTACCCCGTGACGGAGACAAACAGTTTAATCCGGTGTAAATCGGCAGGCGCAGTGCAAGATTGTTTTATACAGAGATGTAAATTGCATTGTCAAAATCAGTCATCTTCCAGGTATGGGGCTTAACAGGAGCCACTTTAGAATGGGAAAGACAAACGCTTATCTCACTCCGCAAACCCTGGGGAGAGGCACGGAGCCACCTGGAGCTAGCTCTCTCTTTGTGAGGACAAAACACCGTCAAATGAGAGGAAGCACAAATACCTGCTGAATAAGGTGTTTGGGATTTATCAAAGCTGAAAACTATGACACAAATTTGTACATGTAGCCGGCTGCACTGTAGGTTCTTATCATTTCACTGTAATGGGATCCCGGTGCAGTGCAAAACAAACAACACCACAACCTAATATAATAGACAGTATGAGACTGGGAGGTTACAGCGCCGAGGTAATGCATGTGTTCCTCCTGTTTGAATTATCTATGGTCTATCTATGCATAATGCATACTGGGACGACTCCCATTATTATGGCGTAGCCAGGCAAATGAAATATCCCTGGAGTTTTCTCAGAGACACAGTCCACTAAATCAATGCAGCATTTTGATAAAGCTGTGTGTCTAGATAATAAGTCAGCAATAACTACTTGCAATCATTTCATTAGGTACAGTATGGATGATACAGTTAGGGAAATGAGAAAAAGAGGGTTGAGTCTCTAATGTGGAAAGTGCTGGCTCTGTGTCTGCGCGCGCGTGTGTGTGTGTGTGTACGAGTGGATATGTGGACTGTTACTGCACTTGGTCTGTACTGTTTTACTTGTGAGTTTAGGCCTGTGTGCGTGTGTATGTTCCTGTATGACGCACAAGCATGTGTGCATGGTTAATGTGTGTGTGTGCTTGGTGTGACTGGGACTAGACTGATGAGGCTTTAGTATATCTGTCAGGCACAGTTTGGGGATTGGAGGAGTAGGCGTGCAGGAGCCAGTGGCCATACGTCTCTATTACACTAGATGGTCACCACAGTGGCCAGCTGTTTATTCTCATTAGCGCACACATTGGCCGTCCAAACCGACTCTCTACAGCCTTGCACAAAGCCAAGTCCATTGTGCTCCAGTTTAAACCAGTCCAAAAGAGATGTAGTCACATTTGAAGTGTGTTGTTCTTTTACTGTTTAGTCAATGCGTATTTTAACAGTCAGTATATTGGAAAAACCTGCACTGCAAAGGCAGAGAAAAATATCCCCAACAAAAAGGCACACAGAGCAGAAAGTATATCGGCAAAAATCAATATTGATGATCAATTCTACCTTACAGCCACTCGATAATTCCTCCCATATTTCCCCGTCGTGCTTGGTGAAGAATCACAGGTTTTGGATATAATATCCATTTTCTACATTACAATAGTTGTCCGTCGTGTGCTGAAAATGCAGCCGTGTGACAGTGAGGCAGAAGTATTAGCAGGCTCTCTTGGTGTGGGATGTGAGAGAAAAGGCTGCTTTTTCACAGCGGTGCACAGACAAGGCTGCAGTGAGAAAAGCTAATGGCTATGATTAATGACAAAGGGCCAGAGGAGAGCCGGGACACAGACGCTACATATATCATCCTCTCCCATCAGTCAGTGCACCTCCCAGGACCCTCTCGGCAGAGGGGGGAAGAGAGGAGAAAGAGGAGGAGGAGGGGAGGTGGAAGTGAGAGTGAGAGTGAGAGAGGGAGAAACAGAGAGAAGGAGGAGAGAGAGAGAGTTATCTACTCCCAGTGCTTTACACACAGGAATTGCTTCTCTCTTTCTTCTTGGGGGAAAGTGAAAAAAACAAGTGACAAAGAGGTGATAAGGTGAACAAGAAAATGGCGTGTAAAATAACTGGGAGATATTCTGTGAGAGAGGAAGAGAGAGGGGGAAAGGGAGGGAGCAGTCTGTGATCGTTCCTGATTTCAAGCAACTTGACTCTTCGCATGCCGAAGCCACATTTCCAAGGTCTTATCTGCCATATGGTCTGCCCTGTTTAGATGATTTATTAGGTGAGGAAAAGCGCACTGATAAATTTTACTGTGTTTCCCTGCATAGGCAACCCATGGTGTCAATAACAAAACTCAGACGTCTTTAATGAAAACTTTTAGTACTGAAAGGGTAACCATCTATTTATGAGTCACTATAATATTACACCGGCAAAAAGAAATTATCTGTGCTTCTCACGCACTCTACAAAAAAAAGGCCTGAATTGGAGCAGGGGGGAGAGCACAGATCATATCCATATGTCAGCAGCTCCCAAGCGCCCTGCATTTAACATGGCGCGGGTGTATTTCTGCTTAATTGAAGCATTCAGCTGTTTACAGCTCACACAAAAACAGCAAGGGTTTATTTATGGCCAATTATAGAGTAGTGTTTTGAGTGAAGGAGGCCCATTATGGATTCCAGCCCTTTTGATTCTAATTAGTCACTGTGTTCAGGTTTTTGGTTTACATGCCTGATTTACTGGGGGGTAGGCAGTGGGGGTGAGAATTAATTTCCTATTAAACAACATATGTCCCTTACTAAATCAGACAAAAGCTTGCTGAGAAACAAGACATGAAAACAATAACTGTAGAACAACCTGCTCGAGTGGTGCAGTGTTTCCCTCTCAACTCTCCTTTTTATGCGCAGAGATTAGGAAATAAAAAGACAGGGTACATAAACAACAAAAACGTGGCTCTTCTGTGCTGATCTAACTTAGCTTTATTTTGTGTATAATTAAATCATTTTATGTCAGTCTCTTATATCTTGAAGTCATGGGAAAGTTTTGGTTGTATGGCTTATAGAATATAATATCATAATAAGGCTATAAGAGAAATAATAGACTATAATAATAAGATTATTGACAACTTTAAACTTGTCTCAAAAGTTGTTAGGCAAAATACTACAAAGACAGAAGTATCGACTCCTGTTGCATGACTAACTACACAAAAGAGATCCAATAAATATGCGTTGTAACTTATAAAAATTAGTATTATTTTATGACAAGTTTGTCATTGCAAATGTGAAGACTCAATGGTTTTCCTTTCACTGTCCTTGCCTTATAAACCGATGACATGTGTAAGCTATTCATTACGTGAAAACGGTTTGCCAAACATGTGCCAACGGCTTCCCAACAATGAGCTGTAAATTTGCAACTAAATGGGAGTCCAGAGCGCATTTGAGATTTCATTTGCAAACCAAAGCTGGCCCTTTGAAGTACAAATATCCTACATTTAACAAGTTAGAGTCACAAAGGTCACAGAGGACAAAAGGACTGATTCACAGAATCAAAGTCAATATGTTACTAAAATTCTTAAACAGCCACCAGTTTTCATAATAAAACAATCACCCACAGTAAGGGGAGTGAAATATAATGGCACATCACGAACATAAAATTGTATCTAAAATCTAATTACTAGGAAAAGAACATAATAAAAATAATTGATGCATAAGATTTAATGTTGCTCTCTTGTTTTATGATCAATGGATAACCAGCACTGTTCTACTTTGTTCCTCTCTTAAAGCTTTTTGACTTATTTATGGTTACTGTGTGTAGCAATTAATATTGCACAGGCTGCATTGTCATTTTTCAAGCCATTTCCCAGGAAATGTTCTACACCCCGTAATGGCCCCTCTAACGCTGTAGCTGTCATGTCCTGGACAGCTGCATTTTTACAAGACAAACTCAGACACGTCACACTCATCTCTCTGTGGACTAACTTGCTGCTCATTGCCACACAATAAACACACACACATACACGGACCCACACAGAGGCCAAGGCCAGCAGCTGTTAATAGCTGCATGGAAAACTTTGATTAATATTTCACCCCTTGTTGCAGGGCTGCTGAGCGAGTGTCACCTTCCAAACAGTGTCCCATGAAACCTTTTCTTTCAGGGACCTCGCTTTGCCAGGTGGAGATGATAAATCTGTTAGAAGGATCCCCCAAAACCTCATCAGGCTAATTACAGTGTAGTCATGCAGTTCTGATGCATGTCTACGTCTGTGCCTCTGTGCACACATGTTTAGGTGGAAGTTTGGACTGTAGCCAGGTTACCAGTGCAAGAGCATGCTATGTAAGGAAATTGAGTCCTCAGCTTTCAAATTAGCTAGCGCTCGAGCAGAATTCAAATCACTCCCCTCGTGTTCATCCTCAGCCTCCATGTGCTCAGAAACCTCACCCTTCGGTCAAACCTTGGACTCGGATTCAGCAGGCCATTCTTGGTCCATCTCAGGGGAGGGAGTTTGGCTGTGATACATAACAAACACAGGCATGAAGGGTGTGAAAACAAACTTGGCTGACACACCTGGATGTAAACAATTCTGTTCCGCTGAGAGTGTTTTTTCACTGTTGTTGTCATTAAATTGGAAAAAACCTTTAATATCAACATCATGTACTGTTTCACAACTGCAAAATGCTGACAACAAATGTGACAACATCATTAAGTTGAAACACAGACTGTGCATACAATGGTTTCAGTGTTTAGTTGAGAACGAAAAAAATATGTTTACACAAAAAGGAGATGTATGACACATCTTGGACGTGTTTCACACGGAATAAATCAACCGAATGAAAAAGAAATTAAATAAAATGAACTTACATTGAGATTCACACAAAAAACCCTTTTTAGCCTTTATATGACCATTTCTATAGACGAATACAGGAAAACTGAAAAGTGGTTAAACCTATCAATATTATTATTACTATTATTATTACATTTTTACACAGCTACTTAAAATACAAGATAATGACTTAAAATCACAGACTTGAGACAATGTGCTAATAATGTGTTAATAATAACCTGTTTGCCTCCATCTGCTCCCACCGACTGAATGTGACAACAACACCAATAATACCACAAAGACGTGTATGAGAGAAATATGAGCATATTTGTGTTATCCCACACCTCGGCGTGTATACTGCCGAATGGCACAGCTTCTCTGTCAGCTGTTGTCTTTTGTTTCCACACACCTCACACTGGTTACAGCACCTGTCTTTCCCATTCCTCTGTGAAGACTGTGTAGAAGGATAGAGGATAGAGAAGGTGTGTGTCACCTGGGGTCCTCTGACTGAGAGAGGCTGTCATGCCCATCACTGCCCCAGCAGGCCCGCCAATCACACGCAGGCAGGCTCACGCTGAGACAAGGCCAGTGAAAACAAGCAAACAAGACAACAATCTTTAAACACGCTTGTCATTCTCCTTTGAGAGATTTCCATTTCAGCTACTTAAGCGGCACATAAAAACACGACAGCCATCGCCAACAATCTGTAAACACAACTCTGGTGTTCTCCCTCCTCAGAGAGATTACAGATTTCCAGCCATTTAGTAGAGAATGAGAAGCATCTGCAGATTGAGAGGATTGGCACAGCACGCTTTGGCGTGTCGCAGCCTGACTGGGTTGAGCGCGGTGTGGCGTGTCATTTTTGGGCGCGCTGTTGCTCAACATCAAGAGAAATCGATGGCGTCTCCACAGGGGCAGGGAGGCCTGTGGAATAGAGGAGCTTCTCAGGTCTGTTTGAACTCATTTTCTTTTCTGGGCGGTTGCCCCCTCGCTCAGCCCCCTAAGGCATCTCCCTCACAGCAGGCCCTGACAGCTTGACACATTGACAGCTGCCGCTGAATGACAACTGATTTGTACAAATTTCAAGCCTTATAAATCTACCTGTCACAACAAGAGCATAAAAGAGCTCGGACCCAGCAGGTAATTCGGAAGTGGTGGGGGAAGAAGAAAAAAAGGCCTGCTTCCTCCTCCTCCTCTTCCTCACACCTGACAGCCCAGTCTGAGAGGGAGAAAGAAAAAGATAGGAGATATAGAGTAAAAAAAGACAATATGGCTCTTTTTTCCTTTCCTGCTAGTATACCATCATCCTCTCCTCAGGTCCACTTTGAATAAGAACTGGCGAGACCATTTTCTTGTCAACAGGCGATCAATTGTCTCATTTAGAGATTATAAAGAGTGGATTGAAAATGGAAAAGTGCAATTTTGTTTTACACCAACATTAAAGCTGCGCCACCTGCTACTCACAGGATTATCACATCGTTCTGCTTCTCAAGGCTCTCACTGGGTAAATGAGAAGGCTCTTTTTACGGTATTTAAACAATACCCAATACTGCACTGCTGTAGTGCCCCTACCGCCCCACCCCCCGCCTTTCATCTGTTGGTAATGGCAGAGACCTGGCGGGCAAGGCCTATAGCTGCAATAAATCCTCTTCAGGAGTATATCTTATAGCTAGATATAAACTATGAGAGACGGGGGCAGAAGAAAATCAATAGAAGTGACAAACAGAGAAAAGGGTTTATAATTCTAAATGAGTTGTCTTTCTCATTTTTACAGGGATGATGGCGTGTCTGTCCTGGCCAGCAACAGCAATTTACCACCAATTCTTCACAAATGTAAACATAATTGTGATGCCTCCTATTCTGTAAATGTACCCGTTTCATTGTTAACCCATTCTTTCAATTCAAAAACATAACGTGACATGCTGCTGACATATGGCTATTATAGCTGCTAAGCCCCCCACTCTCCCATGCTTTCTGTAAACAGGTCATTAAGAGAAAACACAGTGGTCTAACACTACAAACACGCTCATCTCTACCTGTGTTTGGCTTCACTTAAAAAAAAAGGAACAATGAGAAGCAGATCAGGTGATAACAGCGAAGAGGTCATCCAGTCTCTCTGTTACAACTCATCCATGCTGGGCTCAGCATGCTCCCACTGTTAAGCGGGAGTCACATAACTGACCGATGACACTTCTTGTGCTTGTTTACCGCTGGTTGTGATGGGATTGCTATAGGCAATGACTGGGACCAGACTGAATCTGCAGAGCAGGCTGTTTTATGTGAAACTGCACTGTTTGCATGCAATCTGACAGTTGGTAATATGTGTTTTGTGGACGGGCATGAGTCATTAAACTAAGATTGACTGCCGCAATTATTAGAAAGTCAGCGTATTACAGCACAGAGTAGATGCACATTTTCATTGGCTCATGAATGGCTCTCAGAGTGGCTGTATGAACTCAGCTTCTGTGGGGAAGACAACAACTCCATGCTTTCCTAAACTCACTCACTTACCCTTTCAATATTGTAGAACCACCGGCTAAACTGCCCCTATTTGCAAGTAGGCAAAATACTCTAATCCTCTATTTGTGTGTATTCATCCCTGTCCTAAATGTGCCCTTCCGCACTCTAACCCTCAAAGACCCTTCCCTTCATGCAGCCACCGACCCTGCTGTTTGATTAAGACTTAGCCCACTGCTTTATCCCTGGACAGAACCCCGGCTGGGCCAAAAAACACGAGTTAAGCAAAGGGATTATCAGTGCCACTCCCATCGAGGCAGTCAAACTGTCACACAGATCAAAGCGGTTCCCAGCTGACCCTCAGTCATTTAAGGCAGGTGTCCTCACATATTCTAATGCCGGGACAAGTGCACAAACTCAGCTATTGAAAATGGTACGGCAGGATTGTTTGCCTGCCATAATTGGAATCGCTGCCGTACATCATCTGAGGATTTGTTTCTAGTAAGTCATGTTGAATGAAGTGCAATGTGTAAAGCTGAACAGGAGTGTTATCTATCCCTCATTAAACTTTTGCACATGTATCAGCAGGACATGTAATCTATGTGTGCGTTCACTAAATCATTTAAATTATTTTCAGTGTCAAGTATATCACACCAGTCTATAACAATAATTCTTTTAAACCTAACATCAAATAAAACTTTTATTATTTGTATTACAATGAGAATCTTTCCGAAATGTCGACAACTGGATAATGCTGAACATTAATTGTGCAATTCATGGTACGACAGTGTTAAAGGAGAGTACCGGTAAATAGTGGGCTTTAATATGCAGGACTGTAATTTACTGTAGATTAGCTGTTGATGGCATAATACAATATACAATGGAAAAATTGTTTTTGACAGCTGTTATTTACCCAGAAGAAAACAGCAACAGAGCAATAGTCCTGTTATGTCTTGATAATTTGGGAACATTGGCATGACAAGCATCAGTACCGTAAATAAGTGAACACAGACTCTGGTGTGACACCACTCCAGCGGGAAGACAGCCTAAAACTCGACATGTCCCTCAAGACCTCCCAAACAACACTGGTGCAAAATTACTTCCCCTCAGCGCTCCAGAAGAACAGATGAAGCAAAGGGGTGGGGAAGAAGGAAAGAGCAACAAAGAAATTAAGAGCAAATGAGATAAAGAAAGATTGATAAAAAAAAAAAGATAACCGGAAAGATAAAAAAAAAACAGGGTGATAGAGACGCCAGCCCAATAGTCACACAATCATTAAAAGGCACTGAATGGTTCTTATTATAGTATCTGAAGCCCAGCTGGCCTTGGATTCAGCAGGTCGGCTGCAGTTCAGCTGAGGGTCTTGTGATCCGGGGTGGGGGAAGGACTTGGCTGGAGCAGGAGGAGTTAGGACCGAGGGGCTTGGTAGGGCAAAGGGATGACGGATGGGCCTAGGGGTGAATGCCAAAACCATAAATCCAACCTCAGCCTGACCCCGAGTTCCTATAAAGTTTATTTACATTTTCACATTGCGTCCACCTCTAAAACGTCTATGTTTAGACATTTCAAAGCAGCGTGACGCGCCCATCTATCTTGCCACCAAGCTCTCACAGAGGACAGGAAGCTGGGACCAGTTTATCCCACCCTGACCTGACTGACTGTCTGCTCATATCCTCCCTTGTTCAAGGATCACTCAAAGGATCTTTTATTAATTGTGGGTTTGTGAAGGGAGTTTCTATTTATATTATCCGGCAGCTGGCTTTACAGCTCGCCTGCTGAGCTGTGAGTACGCTTTGAGGCATTTAGGGACTTTTAACCTTCTTCATATTGTGTTTGATATATTTTCCACATTTATTCCCAGACTCATTTACTAATGTTTATTTGCATTGACTTAAGTCTTCATTTAAAGATTCAATTAGATTAACTGGAAGACATTGGCAGTAAAGTACTAACCACAGTATCACATCTCCTACTGCGGGGTGTCATGGGGATTGTGTCTATTTACACTTCCATTCCTTTAATGATTTTCATTCAGAAATCCCATCAGTGTTTACTCTCATCAGTCCTGACTAGAATGATTTCTGGCAACTTTGAACACAAAACTACTCAACTGTAATTAGCAGTAGCAAGAATTCACAGTTTTACTGCCAAAACACTAAACTAAACAAAAACAAAAAAACCTTACCATGCCAAAAGGAGCTCACATGCTTTTAACTCTTTTCTTCTGTTTGTGAAAAGCGAGATAAATAAATAACTAAAGGCAACATCCTGCCGTTTCACTTTCCTGCAGCCCCCATACACTGCTCTTTTTGATTTGGGCGCCTGTTGAGAAACCTTGTTTGGACAGCCATGGGGTGGAGCTGCCAGGCTTATAAGTCTGCCACAGAACACAGGCGCAAACAGGGCAGCCCGCAGGGGTCCTCTCATCGGCAGAGGGAGGGGATTCTACCACCTTAGCGGGTGAGAAAGGCACAGTATTATTACACCCCATCAAGGAAACTCCAGCTGACAATAAATCCCTGAGTGCTTTACAGTGCAGACAGTGAGCATGGAAGAGTGCCACTGAGAGCGAGAGGGGAGGAGGGAGAGGAGGGAGAGGAGACAAGGAGATGAGGGGAGGGAAGGGAAGGGGGAAGAGGAATATCCCTCAAAAGGCCATAAAGCCTTCAGGCTGTCATTCAGGGCAAGAGCCATGGCAACGGGAAGTGTTTGGAAATTCCTTTTTTTAAACTAAAAGATTTTCAGAGCACAGTTGATCGGTCACAGTTATTACAGTCCTTTTAAGGTTAATAAATGTCTGATTTCACGAGGCAATTAGAAATAAAAGAACACCGTTACATCTATTTGTTTTGTTTCTCTCAAGCTCCACTGAATGCTTTCTGTCTCGCAAATGTATATCAACGTGTGCACAATACTGATTTTATTACCAATAATTTCATTCTACTTAAAAAGAAAAAAAAAAGATCACACAGTGGAAAACAATGTAGGGGTCAGTTGGCTGCAGCCAAAACCATTACTCGAAGAGTGTCCTGTCAGAAAAATCTGCCAAGAGCTAAAAGAAAAATACACATATAAAATAATCACTGATGATTCTGGGCTAGTTCTGTGGTGGAGACAGTGCTGTATGGCCTTGTGTGAGAAAACAGGGAACATGCCTAAGTTATTACTGCAGGAAGGCAATCTGTCAAAGCCAGGCTGTTCTGGCATAGCCAATACCACTGGTGAGATCAGAGAGTCAGATTCTGCTTGCAATTACTGCTAAAGGACCTTGGATGCAGGCAGCCTGCTATCAATTATTTCCCTGGCCCTAGACACTTGGAGCTGTCAAAGCCCTACTGTCTTCTGTTTTGTAACAGAGGGCCCTCTGAGGCTCGGAGGAAGCCTAGCCTCTCTCCGACAGCAAGGGAAGATAGTTTGTGTCATTAAGTGGCGCTATTATGGATTCACACACACTTCAGAGTATGTTTTTCTCCTACTTTTCTTGCTCTTTCCAATCTGTTACTGTACTACACCACGCCGTCTCTGCCTGTATCTGTTTCTCTCTCTCACTCACCCCATGATGAGTGGATTAAAACTAAAAAGAGAAAACAGACCACAAAGAGAAGTGTTCTGGCTGACAGCTCTGACCTGGGTATTTATGGTGAGGCTCTCAGCTCTGATATTCACCCTGGGAACTTTATGTGTACTGCACACGGCCACTCGGAGGGTACAGAGATCCCCTTTGCCCAGCTGAACATTTCCATGCTAACTGGTACTCTGACCAAACTCCACCACAAAAACCAAACAAATAAATGTGTTTATTTCACATTATTTTACAAAATTAAATATATTATGTTTATTTCCCTTGTCACAATTTCAAATTACCCCTAAATTATAATAATGAGGCAATTTAGCAATAGCCTAATGTGATATAAATTTAATTTACATATGCACCATTGAGCCACTTATCTGGCTGCATGTTGTTGTGCGTCCTTCCTTCCTTGTGGAATAAAGGATAGACAGGGATAGATTAATCATTTTTCCGCAGGATGACATTACTTTGGCCCACTCAGCCCTGAGCGGTCCCCCAGGGCAAGCCCCTGGATCATCCAGGACCAGAGCTTTGGCACAAAACGACAGATTCCCCCCAACAGCCCCTGCCAAGTTCCAGGACCTTATCACTGAAAATTACATTCTTATGGTAAGCAAATGTGCTCTAAAGCAATACTGCAGTTGCCAGTTGCATGAAACTGTCAGGGAAGGGAGGAAAGGTCATTTGCTGTGTGGGTTTCAGCAAGTAAAATATGGCACGTACAGTGTGTGTGTGTGTGTGTGTGTGTGTGCGTGTGTGTGTATACACGTGCACCTAGCTAGAAGAACTGGGGTTCAAGGGATGATAGCAAGGTTATTGTAATCTAAGCTCCTCAAGGTCAGCTGCCATCATCAGCACAGGTATTATCTCCTCACACAGACAGCTAATGTACTGCAGCTTTGTCCTTGAAACGAAAGGCAGTCAAGACGTGGTCAAGCCATTTTTTATTTGCTTTGCTTCGATGAAATTGGACTGATGACTTTTACATGTGTATGTTACATAGTTTGAAACAAAAAACTTTTGTTCTTTGGTCTTGGTCGTATGAATTATCTGTCCCAAGTGAAACCAGAGGGACCTTGATAGCATAAGAAAAGAATTCTAATGTGTTGGCTAAAATGTTAATATGTTACCAGCCCTTGAGATATAAATACAAATGGAAAATTGTCTAGCCCAACAAGATGCTTAACAGCTTAAACGGCTGATCGGCTCCATTGTTTCCATCTTTGTCAATGAGACAATGAAAATGTATAGCACAGCAAAGTGATATGCCCCGCTTCACTTATCAAAGTCTCTTTACCTACTCTCAAGAAAAAACTCTGTATATATTTAAATTAAATGAGCTGAATCAGGTCTTTCTACAGTATATCCAGACAAATCTTCAGTCAATTTCATCATCCTCTTGGAATAAGATGCCAAAAACCCCAACAATACCAACAATTGATGTTGACTAAACTATGAGAGAGGAGTGTCAGTCAAACTCAGGTAGCTATTTACATCACCCAGGGAAATTTTGACAAACACGGAAAAGGTGAGAGGATTAAATTCCGCCTCCTTGATTGATACCAGATATTTGTTTTCGTAGGGAAATTAAACTTTTGCTTTTAAGCCATTGAGTTTCCTTATCTCTCTATTCTTCAGTAGGTTTAGTCATGCGCGGAGAAGGTGCTCAGAACTTTCCAAATACACTCAGAGATTGGGAGGAACTCACTCTGTCACAACCTTTTGTGAAGGGTTTACAGCTTAAAACCCTTGCCCTATACACCGGTGACCCCTTTTCCCCTCCGACTCAAAAGTTTCTCCAAACATCAAACTTGGGATTATCTTTTGATTTCCTTTTAGGTGAAAGGAGTTCTTAAGTCCACAGCTGTGGGGTCTGACAGACAAAGGGGGAGGAGGAGAGACTGTTAAGTCACCATATTTATCATGACTGGGTTACCTCTCCTGTCAGAACCTTTTTTCTTCCACATGCTAATTGGCAATATCTTCCACACTCCTCCAAACCTCCTTCATCACCCTCCCCCCCATCCACCCCGCAATACGCCCCTTTTTTAACCCGCTTTCCCTTTTCACTTTCCTCTCCCCCTCCTTTTCTCTGCTTACCCCCATACAGAACCCCTCTCCCTGGCTCGAGGCTGTCCCTCTCCGGGGGGAAGCAAGGTCTGTCAAATCAAGTCGAAAGCCTATTAGCATACTAATCCACAATAAAAGCTCCAGATCTCCTGGGCTATATTTGTCACATCCCCTAGGTCCAATCAGACATATAAGGAGGTGCTGATAAGTTATACCAAATTTAACTGATTTGCTTTAACGCTAGACTCTGTATATAAGCTTGTGGTGATCAGACACACAACAAATCCTCCTCAAATGCTCAGAGGAAATAAATTAGTAGTGTACTGTGCATGGAGATACATGGAAGGCCTACAGTAAGTTAGAAGGGTCAAATGAAGGCATCAAGAGCTGTGGGAAAAAAAGTGGTTGGACACAAAACTTTAAAACAGTTGCTATTCTTTGGAACTGTATGAGACATGCAATTATGTGATTTGGGCTATATCATTCAGCTTACATCTACAAACCCTGACATGAGCATAAAACCTAATACTTATTAATCCATGTATGTCAACTGAATTATTAATTCAAGTCAAAAATAAATACTAGATGTGCATTGCATTATCTGTGCCAAGATTTTTGAAAAAAAAAAAGTTTCTTCCAAAGCCAGCTCATCTTCTTCTCAAATGATAAACATTTCATGCATCCCAATTCATCATCTATTTTCTGAATCACTGACACAGATATAATGAGAAACTATAACGCAATGTGTCTGGCAGTGGCATTAACTTTTAAAAAAACTTCTCCTGTTTCTCAGAGAGCGCCAGGCATGGCTTGCACATAGGGAGATCAGAGAACATGGCCGCTGTGGTTCGCCTGCTACCATCAATCAGACCCCAAATGGCTTCCCTGACACCACCGCTACATTCATTTGCCTTATGTGGCCACCATCTTGAAAAGAGCAGTAGGGGAAAATTTGGTGAGGAGGAAGGGTGCTTATTGAAGAAAGGGGCAGGGAAATCACTGCCAAATATTCTCCTAACAATAGGTTTCCAAACACGTCATCTGGAGAGGTGGACTGTAGATGTAGTCCAGATGCACACCAGCAGTGAGTGAGTTCAACTTGTCAATAGTGTATAATAGTTTGAAATTTCTGACACAAGCTCACCCCTACCTTACCCCTCCCTCGTTAATGCCGTCCTCCCTCTTCACACTCCTCTCCATATCTTCACTCGTCTCTCCTTTCTCCCCCCTCCCTTCCCTTCCGTGTGCAGAGGCCAGAGTCAAATTTACAACAACTGTCAAAGTCAGGGATGACAGATAAATTAATCTTCTCTTCATGAGTTTACATCCCAGGCATCTGGGCTGCTGATCTGGCCCCTAACAAGCACAGGGTCTCAGCGAGCTGTCTTTTAAAGATGATGTTTTCATGGCCAGAGATGAATTACCCTGTCATGAGAATCTATTTATACAGCAGTTAGGGGGTGGGGCTCTGGATGCAGGACAGCGTGATTTCATGGGTTAAGGTCCCCTTGAAGCATCTCTTAAATCTGGTTCTGTCAGACACATATCAGAACCAGGTCCATTTTTGGAGTAGTTTTGGTTATAGATTTTCTTCACATATGCAGACCTATTGTCTTTATCAGACTGGTCTGCTATCCGCAGTTTCTGGCTGGCTCGTCCTTTAAACATTCTTCACTACATAGATCCAAAAGTTAACTTCTCTTTGATAGGGGCTCCATTAGGGAAATTACATTACTGTCGAGTGTAAAAGCATATAGAGCAAATGTAAATTCACATTCATCATCCCAAAGTCAGGGAAGAGATGGAGTACAGGGATTGGACCCATTATCCAACTCAAACAAATCCAGTGGCTGTAAATGCTCTGAGTCCCAGAGCAACTAACGGAGCCTTAACTGACAGACTGGTATATTTTGACAAGGCATAAGAGCTTTTTTTTTTTTTACTGGTTACATTCATAGGGTACATTTTTAGGGGCCTATTTTAGTTATCAACATAAAAGCATCAGTATTGGGAATGCATGGCAGTACAAGAAAAGAGTGTTGATTTTTCTTTTCGTATTTACATCCAAGTCAACCTATATTCTTTATTTTTTAAAAACCTACAAGTCAGTCAATGTATTTACTTAAGCAAAACCGAGACCACATATCAGTGTGCAAATTCCATTTTTAGTCTGTTCTTCTCGTAGATGCGACCGTTAAATTCACACATTCAAATAGTCAGAACCAGCTAGCTACTTGTAGTCTGGAGGCACCTTGTAGTCTGGAGTCATCTATGTTACTTTTTGACTAATACTAACCTTTTTGTGCACATTGTAATAACTTGATTTTCACAATGTGTAAATTTTATGCAAAAAACAAAAATTCAAATTAATTAAATTGATTCGATACATCGCCTGGCTCTATAGAATACACAAGTGATATATTGACTATGCCCACACTATGGCCATACTAACACATCTATTCCTTTTCATTTTGATCTTCAAGCCACACCAAGAAAATTAACCTTTACCAAAACAGTGCTATAGGCCTTCACACAAATGGGTGCTTTTTTTTATGTCAACATAGCCAATTCACATAATGCAGTTGTTATTGCAGTACCATGGTTGGCCACAAGGACTTTTTTTTTTCATAATTTGTTCCCTACGTAGTACATCCCACTTACTGTACCTCAACATCTTCCCTAATCAGTGACAAGTCAACTTCTTCTCTCATCTTCTACAGTAGGTGTCACACTGAATGAGGACAGACTCTCTGTTGTGATGAATACATGGACCTCCAGAGTTCCACTATTAGAAAGCAAAAAGGATTGTGTCCTCAGGGAATCAGGAAGCAGGAAATGATACTGCACATTGTCCAACTGCAAGATGCAAAGCTCAATGGTTTCTGTTCTTGTACAGCACTGTGGCGTTTGGTACTGGTACTAAAATTGTCACATGACCCACATTACCTAAAACAGGTTAGCAGTGTGTATATAGATCATGAAACTAGAGTTACAAATGTGTAACTCGCTCCTGAAATTGCTGATGACTTTCCTGTTTCAGTCTCTCTCTCTGCCTCTGCCTCTCCCTCTCTCTCATTCTCTCACTCTCTCTCTCTCATTCATCTTAAAATGGATTGCTCTGTCACCTGGACTAACACTTTACTGAGAGCAGCCATCAATACTTTTTGTCAAAAACTGCAGGCTGTGCCAGACATGTCATCAATCACCATTTACATAAAACAAAGAGCTTTCTATGACTGCCAGTCAGAGGCAGGGCTGCTCTGACTTTGCTGAAGATAAAAGGAGCTGTTTCATAGCTCCATAGAGACAATGACTGCGCTTCAGGCCTACATGTGTTGTCAATCTCAAACCAATTGCTATTGGTTTGAAAATAGCAAGCAATAAATCAATGAACCAGAGCTATTTGACCTCATCCTTAAGACCTGAGGTGAGCCTACAGTTTTAAAGAACAGCTTAGTCAATGTTTAAATGGATGAAAATAGAACGGGGAAATTACTGTTATAATATTATTAACAAATTCCATAATGAGAGAATGTCAAATTTATAACAATCAAGACTTATGCCAAATGACAAAATGCAACCGTAACATTTGATTGCTTCACCGGCATCTGCAGCATGTCAATGTCCACCTGTTTGGACGAGTTCATAAGTCAAGAGATATGAACAGCATCCTCTCCCCCACCTCCCATCCATCCCCGGTAGACGAAAATAAGCCAGCATTGATATGAAGCACACACCGGCCTCAGAGGCCCGGCTCATACATTCACAGTTTCTGACAAACCACAGGAAAGCAAGATTTCATATCATTTATTTAACAGAAGAAATATGGTAATCTTCCTTATAATTGTTCCCACTCCAATCCATATTTTCCAGACAAATACAGCAAGCAGGCGATAGATTCGGAGATAATCTATTCAGCCGATACGGTTTGTTATTTTGGAAATAATGTATTGCATAAGCGCTAAAAAACTGATTCACTAGAAACTAACAAGATTTCTTCTGTTTTCTTCTCACCTAAGGTTTTAGCAAAGACGCACACATGCATGCCATGTGAGTGTGCGTGCATACACACACGCACACAAAGAATTCAATTTGGAAACCATCATTGGAGCGCAGAGGAGAACTGGAAAGTCATATTGCTATAATGCTCAGATTATCAATCATTCTGACATTTTATTGGCTTTATCACTGTACATACCATTAAAATGATGTCTGGCCCAGATTGTCAGGGGGCAAACATTAAACAGGCCAGGATTAAAATGCAGATCCCAAACACCTTCCCCTCTGCTGCTGAAATTGCACAGGACTAGGCAGCTGACTTTGGATGTGCTGTCAGAGGAGACATCGCATCAACACAGAGCTGGGCTGACGAGTAAATAGATAGTGTCACACTCTGGAAATGCAGAGGCTTCCCTCTATTTATCACATGCTGTAGTCAGTCAATGCACCAAAAGAGTGATAACAAATGAGGGGAAGAAACATCTATTAATCTCCCCTTGCACTCCTAATCAGACATCATTGGCAAACTCCTATGCAGTAGAATGACATGCGGCTAGCCTACTGCTCATGAAGGAACATATTAATACCAACACTTGTGCTATTAAAAGTAATTTTGGTGGCTCCGAAGCAGTGAGGAAAGCAAATATCCATATTTCAAAAGATCCTGACAGTTAAAAGGTTGTTAATGGGCATTTAAATGCTAGTGCTGCTGCCAAGCTGGCAAAGAGAGCCATAAAGCAAAAGAAATGTCTCCTCTCTCTCAAAACCTTTAATCAAAGCCATGTTAAGCAAATATACCACTCTGCCGCCTGTGTACAGCAAAAAAAAAAACGTATATACAAAAATTCTTCTTTTACTTTCTAAGTTTGTGTAGTCATAAAATATGTATGTTTATACATGCTTTTTTGTCTTTCCCAAAAAGCTTTCCATTTGGAGTTTGGTGATAATTATGAATTTGGTTACTTACAAAACAAGGTTATTATTTCTGATTGAGAATACATTTTGATTAACTCATTACATCTGTCACGGGTTGGGAAATCTTTATTTCTGACTGAGGAGCATAGGCCAGGAGCAATCAGTGAAACTCGAAGAAAATATGATAATGTGCCTGGAAAATGCAATACACTGTCGTAGGCTTGCACTCTTGATGAAAATGTGGCATTTTACCATTTCTACAAAAAAAATAAAAATAAAAAATAAAAAAGATGTTTGGTTCACATCCAGATCTGTCTCAACTGTCTCATTGTGGTCCGGACATAAAATCAGAATGTCCATTACAACAAGTCTGACAACTTACGTGATCAGCTAAGAAGGTCGGGGGGCAGTTTTGGTTTAGATGCAAGTATAGATGCCACATGCACAGTCAACCTTACAGTACAGGAGAAAAATCTCAAGGGAAAATCTATGACAGTAATGATGATTGTTTGTTTTGTTTGTTATGTCAGTCATATGATATGTAGAAATTGGCAGAGTTCTTACTGTCACAAGAGAGTTTTTACTGGTGTTTAATAGACTGCATGGAGTTGTAGCAGCAGAGGAATAGCTGCAGAACTCACAATTCTGTTCAATGTCAAGATTTCATGTAGTTAAATTTATAGTTATGGGGCTTCATGATACATACAGTATATAGAGGTCCTGCTGAGGTAGTATTATTCATCTTCACTCCATTCCCATTTTTTTCAAGACACATATTACATATCCCTTTTTTCCAGAACACAGCCTCACAGCCCTTATGTTAATCATTATGTAGGATAGATGTGTACAATGTGAATTTGACCAATAAACAATAAAATCAATGTAATTTTAGTCCATTTATTCCCCCAACTGCCTGCATCCCTGGGCTTGATGGCACTGCTACTTCTCTATGTGAAAATATTTCTGGTCTCTATATGATAAGATACATTGTTAACATGTAAAATATCATTTAAATATCTAAGTGATAAGCAGTATTGAAAAGGGTTGGATGGATTGAAAGAATATCCAAGGCCTGAATGATAGACAGGAGTCAGAATATTAAATTCTCCTGACTATGAATGTCTCCTTGTGCTCTAGATAAGAAGTTTAAAGACTAACCCACAGGTCTCATGACTAGACACAAGATTTTTCTATCTACGTCATTTCCTCAATAGTGGCACCCCCCCCACCAGAGCCACAGTCAGTCCACAAAGACTTCACTTCATGAAGTGAAACTCACATCAAACAACATTTAGCGTTGAGGTCAGCTGTTGTAAACACTTAAATCACTTGCTGAGCGAGTTAAATCCCACAATGGCCTAAATGAGTTCTTATCTACAGTATCATATCCGATCACTGCGTCAGTGTTAAACAAAATGGGCAACAAATGTTTAGATCATTGTAGCACATAGTTTTGATCATGCGCTAGCCTCCCTAATGAACGGGCACAGTGTAAACGCAAATGACTGCCTGTCTGTGTGAACCCCACAGACGAACAGACATAAGTCCTGTATGGGACTTTAAAGCCCGTCACAAAAGGCTTGAGACAGCACTGTTCCTCTCATTAATCTCCCAATAGAGGAAATGAATAGACTGACTACGCTCGACGGTTTTTGTTCTCTCATAAAGAGAAACACAGAAGAGCTTGGAATGAAACTCTGCACATTATGAAAGCTATTATCTTCAGCTGCCAGTCTCGGTGAGAGAGAGAGAGAAAGCTGGTAATCCAAAACTAATAGGCAGAATGAGAGGTGCAAAAAAAGTAGCGGACTGGGTCAGATCATCTTACTCTCGCTCTCTCTTCTCCAATTACTGACAGACAGTTGAGAATATGAAATGAGACTGAGGAATGAGAAATATTCATATTTTCTCTGAATGGTATTAAACCCTGACAAAGTAAAAGAAATGGATGGTGGGTATCAGTTCTGACAATGTATCAAATGTGACAAGATATTAAACTGATCTCAAAACACAGACTGTCTGTATCATTGCCCAGACAAAATAGGATGTTCTCATCTTGGGTCATAAAAAAAGATTTATTACTAAAAAAACACA
Organism: Macquaria australasica; assembly: GCA_005408345.1. Taxonomy (NCBI): domain Eukaryota; kingdom Metazoa; phylum Chordata; class Actinopteri; order Centrarchiformes; family Percichthyidae; genus Macquaria; species Macquaria australasica. The sequence continues at coordinate 1,114,068 of SEMN01000034.1, read as the reverse complement.
AATTGACATTTTCAAAATGACTGTTCCAATCCCCTCCTTTCATCAAATTATCAGGCAAACAGCAACGCCTGATGTTTACAGCAAGACTCAACTGGCACCGATCCTCAGCCACCAAACCAGTGAAAATAGCAAGCATGACATAACTCAAACTACTTGGTCTTCTGCAGTCAGTCACTGCAAACAAAATCCCTTCAAATCCTTGATGACTGCAGGACACTCATCTACCACACACATCCATCATCACAGAGGTTGCCAGAAGGTCACTGATGGTTCTAATATAAAGACTATTCACCATCCAGAAGACAATTATCAACAGACATGACCACTGCAAGATAATACATATAGTATCTTGCAGTGTTACTATGCTTTGAGAAATATACAACATTCAGTTACAGGATCTTTTCATTAGGGCTGGTTATTATTATTATTATTTGAATGACAAATATTACAATTCTAAGCTTTTTTTTATACATTTATACAACTCACATTTGTGACAGCCTGAATTCTCTCCAAGATCTCATCTATTTCCAGTTAAAATAATGCACAAAAACCACACACTTGCATCTCCGACACCCCATGAGAAATATGGTCATACAAGCCTTTTCTTGCTTCCGGATATTCTTTTCAATTCTGGGTACCTCGAGCATCCTCCACTGAATCTACCACTTCAAAAACACACCTCATGAAAAAATCAGGAGGCCTGTCTGACATGTGTCCCTGTGCCCTGATGGCATGCCAACACCAAAGACCAGCATTGATTTTCTGTAACGCGGGGTCGGATTAGGCCTCTACAGGGATTAGCTGCCTGTGCAAGGCCTCAGGGTTCGCTATAAAACTAATAATTAATTTAAACAGCCGGGCCCATGGAAGGATACACTCACTACACGTTCCCAGCATGAGAGGGCGAGTATGAGTGACGGACTGTCTGGCACTCCGTGCAAGGAGCAGCTGTGTGTATATATATATATAGGCCTACTGTATGTTCAACTTGGTTCTGATGATTAATATCTTTGTAGTTGCACCCCATGGTCACCATTAGACATTCATAAAAGTTCATGCTACAGATTAATATGTAGTGTTAATTAGAAGTATTTAACCATTTGGCTTGGTTTTAATGACTTAAATTGTCGTAAAACCTCATCAGTAGCCAGTTAAGACTGACAGGAAGGTGTTTAGCTGACAAGAACACATGTTCCTACACCAACACAATTCTGAAATAACAAAAAGGTCATAAAGATACAGTATGTACTCAAGAATAGCCATAAATGTCTGCAACAGACAGCAACCATGCTGTTCCTGGTCAGGCTGTGTGAGGACAACAGGGTGGATATCTAATAACAAACAAAGCCAGCAGTTATCGCTAGGCCATTAACGAAATGCCTTACTCTAACGTGATTGTGTATCAACACTGTACCTACTAATTAATTCACAATATGTCACAATATGCAGAGAAGAAAAATGTATGTGGGAGTTACACTGATACTATAATATAAGACGTGCTGAATAAGAAAACGTGTAAATGAATAGGCTAAATGTATCAAACAAGGCAAAAACGCCTCCACAAATGAAGCAGCTCCCCTTTGGGCCAATCACATAACAACTAAATAAGAACTAAAAAATGTAGAACATTTCACCCCCGGCCACAGACAACAGGTGTGTGTAACTATCACCACCACATCTGAGAAAAGATTATAGTGAAAACATTTCACTGCTACTAAATTAGGGCTCTAACCAGCAGGTCATTTGTGTTTTCTCCACATTCCTTTTCTTTAGTTTCAAGTTGCCTTCATATTCTGAGCTGATCTCACTTTAAGAACTTCTTTACTGTGAACTGCGAATGTCCTCTCTTGCAGGAGGAAAAATAACAACGTTTTGATGTGTGAAAACAAAATCCAGGTAAAAATCTATTTAAACCAATCTCCTTGTATATCTGTCAAGTAACAAATACATGTTTACATATTAGCATAGTTAGCTTACACAAGGAAAAATACTCAATCTGAATAATTACAGCTGGAATAAAGCCGTAGGCTAAAAAGGGACAATTTAATGGAGCTTAAAATTTAGAATACAATATCTGTGACAATGAATGTGGTATGTCGGTACGAATACCATGTTATGCGTTGACTGCAATGGCAACAAATGCTATATCTCACACACCAGTGATATGGATATGGTTTCTCAAAATGTAGACCAACCCCTGAATCTCTAGCTTTCATTTTTAAGAACTGACATTTCAGGAAGTTGTGGAATCCTTTCACCTGTACTTCTTTTAACAAAAAGTAATGATTTACAATCAACCAAATATGAAAACATTAGCTGTGTGTTCCTGAAGAACAGCAGCTGTCTCCTTTTTTTAATATATTAAAGAAATATTCCTTTGTGCAGCAACACAGCAGTTTTGTGTGAAATGCAGCATAGGCACCGCGGAAATAGTCTTGTATGTTTACAGTTAGAATATTTATGTATCCAAATGCCTTAAAATGAATGTGGTAATATTTATTGACATTAAAATGCTTGTATACATTTTATACTATCCAAAACATAGAGCCTATTTCTATATAAATAAAAATGTTAGGACAGATGTGTGTTTTACTTGAAGTGAAACAAAAACAATGAAAACCATCACAAGTTGAAGCATCTCACTGTAGCCCCCTGTTATCCTCCCCCTCCTCTTACCTAGCTGCCAATAAGGGCTGCCATAGTCAGAGAAGGTAAAGGGATTTCTCCTTCTCCTTCAAAAGGCTTTGATCTGACTGACACACAAACGGCCCTCAGATCACAAGTCTACAGACCCTGTTGGGCCCTCTCTGCCTGGTCCGCATGTACATGTACACTTCGTCCCTATGAGGATTCCTTACCCTCCTCCCATTTCCCTTCGTCTTTCCTTTATCCCTTCCTCCTCCTCCTCCTCCTTCTACTCCTCTTCCTCTGCTGTTTGGTGTTTTGAAACATCTGAGTACAGACATGTTCTGAGCTTTGGAGGACCCAGGGGCCCGAGATCCAGACAGAGGGAGAAAATAAAGAAACTCTACAGTGCCCACGGTGCAAAAGCTATCTCACCATTACCACTGGGGATAAACTCTTAAACATCACCAAACGTCTGGACAGACAGAGAAGATCAGAAGACTGTTTGGTTTGTTGTTCACATAATCATACTGTCAGCTAATGGTACAGTCAGCAGCTCACAGTGGACCCACTATGATGGGAGTCAATGCATTTATCCTAATGGATAGACAGTGTTTTATGAGGGAAAACAGAGAATAAGAATACTGTACTACACAGACTGCTGGCCCCAAAATGGAAGGGTTGTTCCTTGTAGTTTTCCAGCACAGACATGTCAGCAGCACGGACATGAAACATGCCGTCACTGTTTCTTATCTCAATATGTCCCTGGGTGGAAAAGTGAGGCAACAGCTTACTGATGTCTTGCAGCCTGCCTGACCATTAAAACATATTTCCATGCTGATGGTTGTCAGATGTAGCCTAAAAAAACCCCACTATAGCTTGCCCTTGATTTCTGAGCTCATTCCCAACTAGAGTTTTCTAAACTTATTCTTCATGCTTCACAAATTGAACAAGCAAATGTAGACTATAAACAAGTTAAAATAATACAGGAAAGGGGAGAACAAGAGTGCAGCTGGGTGAGAGCATAGGGGCTGTTATCTCCCACAAATCTTCCTGTCTGACCAATATCAAGTTCTTGGGATGGCGGCTTGGAAGGACAGTCAGTGGTTTTTATAAGTGAAAGCTGTGAAAGATGTGAGTAAGTTTATCTGAAATGGAAACAGGAAATGAGTTACAGCTGTGCTGAGAATGTGGCACAGCTGTCCAGTGCCAGAGATGGTTTAAGTATTCTACAGGAGTGCAGGAAAAAAAAACGTGGATTCACCCACGAAGGCTGTTAGGGGCCTGAAATTGCAGAGCAAGCAAATAAGATGGCCTGCATGTACTGCAGTTTATCACTTCAAGAGTGGCAAACCATGATTAAACCTGACTCAAATCATAGAGGTTAAAAGATTATTATATTAGTCCCTCGTCTTCACCAAGATGTAACAGCAAATTCCTTTAGTAACCATGAGGCCTTCAAGAGCTGCTATCTCTAATAACAGCTTCCAACTGCATTTTATGGATATAGGATTTATTCATCTACTGACAACATTTATCATGCAGCCCTCTTAAAAAATCTTCCCCTAAAATTCAAAACATGGCAAAAACTGCAATCATCCTCTAAAATCTTGGCATGTATACCCCCATGTATCTGTCTTCACTTTTCACCCCTGGGCCCTCTAGGAAAGACTGTGGGAGATTGAAAGCCATGAAGCGACCAAAACTGCCTAGACCATACCAAAGGAAGCGCCTTTGTTCCTCTTCCAAAACAGGCTTCAAACCTTTTTTTTTTCTCCTTTTTTTCCATTTGGGACTCAGCCGAGGGAAGCAGAAGTATGGCTGCCCCTCTGCATGCTCTGTTCTAATATGTTCCATGCCTTCCAGTTGCTTACATCATCAATCTGGGAGATGGCTAAGTGTGATGGGGTGAACATAAACAGTGCTGGAGTTATGGGCTACAAGAGACACAGGTTGTGTCCCAAACATAAGTTGGCGCCCTTTTTTTTAATGAGAAAACGCTCATATGGAGAGGACCTAATCACTGGCGTGTATCCTAAATGACTTTGCATGTGTAATGTACTTTAAAACCTGTGCCGCAGAGAGAGAGGACTGAAGAAAAGGAAGCAGCTTTACAATAACAAAATTCACCCACATCATCAACTTCAAGCAGCAAGCTTGTTATTGACAGCTGAGTGCCAGTCCTAATCATCTCCCTTTTAATGCTTGCTTAAAAATGCACACCCTCATGTCAAAACCTGAGTACACATTAACGCTCCCCAAATCGTCTACTTACTAAACATGTCACTAATGAATTATACATCTGACTTTTTCCCCTCTCTCATATTTACATGGTGTTTCGGCAGAATTTGTGTAATAGTTGTAAAGTATTTAATAAGTGTTTAAATATGTAGGAGAGTCAAGATCTTAGCAAGTCCATGCACTGTACAGTAGATGTTTACGCAATATCAAAAGACTCTGCTATGTCTATCAAAATGAGTAAGACATATGGATGGTTTGTTTTTCACTTGCCAAAATAGAAAAGGGAGTATGTCCACTTGGGCCCCATCAGGTCAAATCATAAAGATCCATCACTGGCTTTGCACTCTGTTTAAACGCCAAGGAAACATATTGTAGATTTTAAGACCCTTTTTATTCAGCCAGACTGTGTACTAAAACTAATTGGATTTCTGTCAATGGAAAAAATATATCCCTGGGACAGCTTTGAACTCAATAGCTCTGACTATCCAACTGCACATGAGGGAGTGGGACCTTGCCACATGCCAAGCACCAGGGAGGAAAATTAAATCGGTGGTCAACATAAAATATTAAAATAGCATGGTATCGAATTTTTGAAAAGTTATGTCAGGGTTCATTATGACCAGCAAGGCAGTGAATTAAGCTATATTTAGTGGGTGATAATTGAAATCATAGCTGTAGTCATTACCACTGACAGGTTTCTAAATAATACCCAATAAATCCCCTCTTTTTAGCAAGGTCCCCATGACAGCTGGCATTGCTGAAAAATATAAAGTACAGAAACAGAATCTCTTTTCCTTTCTTTCCTCTCTCCTTTCCTCCCCCCCCCCCCCCCACTCTTCTCTCTCTCAGAGCCAATAAAATGTCAGCTTTTATTCTCCTCCTCCAAAGTGTTGGCTAGATGTCAGCAGACCCTTCTAAAGCTCTGCCACTGCAAGCTGAAGGCCTGTAAATCTCTGTGTCAGTGGCACGCCATTCGTCTTGGGATATACAATAAAAAAAGTGACGCAGTCATAAAAGGAATGGCATCACTGCCCAGTATATATAATGTGAACAAAAGGAACATAAAGATGTTCCATTTCATTCAGAATCCTAAACCACAAGAAGAAGAGAAGAGGTCGTGGAAAGCTCTAGAAGGCTGATGGCAGCTCTTGACAGTGATTAACAGATGGCTTCCCTGCCATCAGTGGGCTTTTGTTGTGTTTAACAGAGAGATAAAGATTTATACTATATATGTTATACTGAGGGTAAAGGAACTGTGCAGCTGAAAGCTGATAGACTGGCTGCTCGGCTGGCTGAAAGGATAAGGATGACAATATTCTATATTTTTATTGTCAACAAATGCCACAAAAAGACCAAACCACCAACAATGAAGTAATCCTACTAACAAGTATTGCCTGTGTAGCCAAATCCTGATATAGCTTATTCCTCTGTGCTGTAGGCCTCCACTGTTGTCCAAAAAATTTAAAACACAACAATGAACCACACCGCTGCACTGGTTGATATGTTCCCTCATTACCATGTACATGGGCACTGCAGTTTATTTTGAATCAATCCCACGTACACTGTCCTGCTGCTGTAAATACTCAGAGCATCAAATGTGTATTCATCCGCTGTTGAAAATAGTCCCTTACAAATGCCCTTATTGCACCTGTTTTATTAACGCTTGCTTAAAACTACAGTGGCCAGCTGTGTTAGTCTAATTATTATATTAAACTATATGTTTGTGACCTGTTTTTAAAGATTTACATCTTTGGGCTATCACAGACAAGGAGGGGAAGTTGGAAAGTATTGAGAGATGGACTAACGCATTGTTGTTGTTTTTTGGTCTTATCATTGAATATGTTGATAAAAGCCAGCCCTACCCTTTAGAAATTAAAATCCACCCTTTTGCATCACGCTATTCCAATGAGTTTGGTTTAGTTAGGTAAATATCTGCAAACACAGACAAGAGTCTACCAAGTTTATTTGTATTCTTGGTTGCTTGATACTCTCGACAGCTGTCTCTAGAGAGAACTGATGTATAACTCACTGTTGCGTACATGTGTACTTCTGCAATGTTGTGGACAACATCCTGGACAAGGACAGTTGCACAATGTCACTGGATAGTTTGCTGCCATGGTAATACTCGCCACTTCCTTAAACAAGGCTGGCAGAAGAAAGAAAATATTTTCAATTACAAGACTTATCCATGAGTGAAAGCACAGCAACCTTGCAAGAACCAGCCTGATTATGTAATTACTCCACTTAGCCTATTCATTTAGCTGTCTTTGTTCTTACTGTCACTGAGGTATATAATGCTGGATGTGGTGTGATGTACTATTCTTTGTAAAAAGACAAGTGCTATGGGTGTGAGTGATCAAGCAAAAAGCTGGGAATAAGAGCATCAAGACGTGCACTGATTATATCTATATTTTTTGGTCCTTTTTAAATTACTGACTGAATCTGTGCGGTGATGGGTTGTTTTTGAGAGTATTACATCCAAATGAGTTTGATATGAATGTAAGGCCAGGCTATGTATAATGTATATAATTCTGTATATAGGAAAAAATTAAACAGATTCTAACAAATACTTGGCCTTAGAGCATATGTACCACACTTAATGAGATCCATTGCTGAGGATATGAGGATAACATACGCAGTTCATCTGCAAACATCATCTGCCCTTGAGGCAAATTGAAATTGAAGCAAATTTAGCTTAAGTGAAAATACATTGCTGGACACAGAAAACACAAATTAAAACATAATGAAGGCCACATTATTGCGGTTTGGTTATGATTTGTGGGAGAGCTTTCAATCATATACAAGTTGTTCATTTTGCCAGAAAAAGAAAACAGATTTTAGCTGACTTTTAGCTACATTGGAAGATTGTTGTCTTAATTGACTTAATACAGTGAGAGGTTGTGTGTCGGATGCCTATAATGTAACCTTCTATATCCAAAGACATTACAATTGAGACTGTCCAAAATGTATTCTCGTTTAAAATGACTTGAGCCATCACATACAATTTTGATAAATAAAACAAATTACTCTTTACTTCTCCACTATAGGACTCAGTGACTCAGGGTCTCTGTTGGCACTGTTTTAACTGTCAATAGCAAGGAAAGTGTTTGCAGCAATCACGTAAAAGAAAATTCTGATATAACCTCAAATTGGACAGATAGAGGAGCAAGACATGCCATCCATTAAACATAACATCCTTAGCTCTATGTCATCCCATCACTTTCCCAGGAGTAGTACATCATTTTAAAAAAAACATCCCTGAGAAAATTAAAAACGCTGGGGTTTTTTTCAAAACCATAGAATGATGCAAAATATCAATGTCCTTGATATGAATAAGTTATTTCCTGCCAGACCTTGTCCCTCTCATCTGTCTGGTTTAAATCTCTTAGGGCTGTGAGAGCTCTGCATCCTCCTTAATTTATGAGACACAGATGAGGTTATCCTAGAATATCGGCCTAAACAGGCCTGATAGATCGGATATGGAATATATTTCCTCAGCAGAACACAGTACGCCACCACTATTACGAGACACACACACACACACACACACACACTCTACGCTCCCAGTTAAGTGACTTGAGGACTTCATACTGCCAATGTTTCATATCCTCTCCTCCTAACTGACACTTTATCTGCATACCGGCATCTCTGAAGATTGAACACTTAGGCAAGACAATGACGGGCTCTCTTGCCGTTGTCACTTCTCATTCTAGGACCAGTCTAATGCCTCTTACTGGGCTTCTGCCAATAACAGACCGCCCCCCTCCCCTCACCATCAAACAACCATCTACCTATCTTGGATAGAAAAGGAGAACTTGATGTCTGTGACACTCATTTGTCAATTAGCAGGCCCCTTCCCGTGTTGACATACAGCAACTTGAAAGACAGAGCGGTGCCTGTGACGAATTAAGAGAGACAGATGAGTGAGGCATGAGCGGCAGAGTAATACTATAATGTTCTTTAGATATGAATATAAAACGACACAGCTGACAGGCCATACAAGGTTTTATTTCATTTCTCAGTGTACCAAGCCTCCCTACTTTGTCTTCTTTGTTCTCTTTTCATCAGACTACTTACATCTCATTTTGACAGCCGGGCGACATTTAGAGCACTTTCGTTTTGAAACGCGAGTTAGCATACTTGATTTGTCATTAAAATGCAAAACGCCTGCCATCACCAACATAGCCTGGGTGAGCAAATACCCCCTCAGACACACACAGACACAGGCACACACACATACTGTACGTACACACACACACGTACACAGGTAGTTGAGGTTCATCTGCAATGCAAAAGTCCAATATGGTCCCCTTTTTCTTAATAGCGGGCTGACTTTCAACTTAAAAGTCTAATGTCAGGAGTTAATCTGCTAAACATAATTCTTATAAGTATAAAGGAATTAAAGATCTATGTGGTCAGACATTTAAAAGATAGCTGCCAATTTTGTATCAGTTTTACCAAAACCTGACCATGTCTGCAATAAGACTATGTACTATAATGCACCACCTCTAACTGTAACTGCAACAGTGGAACCAGCCCAGTGTGGCACTGGCTGAAAGAACAACATAGCAGGATGATATGCAAGCTAATTAAGGCTTTTTCATGTTACTAACAAGATATGTTAAATTTGTGCTGTCTGACAGTAGAACAAATACAGGTCAACCACTGCGGGAGGAATCTACCAATGATGGAGGAGAGTCAAGTACAAGTGTTACAGATTAACTGGTTTCCCTGTTAACTGGTGGCTTTCCACTGAATGCATCAATTGTTGCTTGAAGAGATTGCAATAAAAATTCAGAGCATACCCATCATCGAGTCTTTTGGAGTCTGAAAGTCTGATACCACCAAGAACTATTCAATCACATTTGACGTGGCACTATCGTACAGAAATAACTAATCCAGTTCACCGCCAAAGTCCTTCTCATTTTAGGTGTGCATATGAGTGAGTACACAGTGAATAGCCTATATACAGTACAGGTCGTATATAGCCACATGTCTTGTACAAATAACACAGCCAGATCGCCTTTTGACCAGTCTCAACGCATTTGCAAAAGATCAATTTGGACTTGTAAGACCTTTCAAACGTATTTCTCCAATATTTTGCCACAGTGAACAGAATATTAGGAATACCTTTATCATAATGTAATTCATTACAAACTGCAGCCACCAAAATGATCATACAGTTAAATCAACACCTCTCTGACACAGTGCTAAAGGTGGGAATTATTGTATTGTAATAGTTTGTACAGGTGTTCCTATTCTGGGGTACATTTTAAGCTCCATACTTTAATAAAGTTCTGCTGTACATAGCATTTATGCAACATATGAGGTGGCCTGTAAAAATGCAGGTCAAAAGACCAACATTATGATCAACTACAGCAAATATTTGACAGTTGTTTTACATGCATTTTTACATTACGTGTGCGGTAATCAGTATCACATGTGTTGAGAGGACAAGTGATGGCCAGATCTAACTAGCTAAAAGAGATCCAAGTAAAATAAAGCAGGCTTAACCTTCAGTTTAGGTTTAAGGTTTCACAAATGCTGTCAATGCACAAATGTGATTTGCTTATCAAGATGCCTTGTTAGATCTGAGAAGAAAGGTTATCACTGTTCTAACAATGTTTGGATTCTTCCTGTGAGTCGCAGACATGCGTCCTCCTCAAACCTCATGTGTCCAGGGCGATTACACTGCATGTAACAGATGCAGACACCCAAAGTGCACCCCAGTCACGGAGCGGAATCATGTCATGACAGCACATGCCCACTCACTGCATTGTGTACACACCTGACCTGGAACAAAGTGGACGACACAATACTATCCAAGCCCGTCCTGAGACAGAAATCTCACTGTGAGCCACACTTCTCAACACATTGATGAGACAGGCTGACACTGCAGCACACAGAGGGAGAGGTGTGGGTGTGACAGCCCGCTACTATAATTCCATCCTGCCATTACCTGCCCAGCCAGTCACAGTTACGCTCACAGAGACAGATGCACAAACACTGCATGCAAGCAAACGTGCACAAGCATACACACAAACATAAACATATGTGCAACACACACCAAAACACACAGGACTCAGTTAAAGGTGATGCCAGTACATTGCTTCTCATTGTGACTCATTGTCAGGTTGCTGGATGAGTGTTGTCAATTGAGCTGACAGAAATAAGCATATTAGCTACAACAAACTCTGGCAATGTCTCTCTCTAGATTGGAGTCAAGCAGCATGAAGAAGTGCATGATGCTGAAGGCAGTCCGCTGAGTTTCACTTACATGTGCATCTGGTTACACCTGGTTTGCTTGAGCTGACACTGAAACAAGGTCATGGTGTCAATACACAAATGTCTCAGATAGTAGATGCCTGAATGTTGAAGCTAGGAGATAAATAATTATATAATATTGTGATATAAGGCTTAATATCTGGTATTTTGGACACTGTAATATTGCGATGAAGCTTAAATGTCATCTTTTCTTGATATTTAAGGCTCCATTATTAAGGATATTAAGGAGCATGATACATTGGTCATCTTATCAGTATCTGGCAGTAATTGCTTATAAATACAGTATCAGGTGAAAATCAAAATTACTGTATTGCCATACCATACAATTATCACACTTATTTGACATGTGGATATTTCATTTCTTTACAACAAGGGCAGAAGAGGGCCTTCACATTTATTTTAGCCATAATACACTACCTCTGGTTAACGGTGACATTCAATAGCCAATTTTGAACAGATAAAGCTAATATCTAGCTTTCTGTGTATTCCTAAAAAAAAATGTTTGTGATGATTTACAATTAACTGTTTTCAGTATGACAGTCATCTTGCAGGTAGAAAAACCACCCAAGAGAAAAGATGTTTGAAAATGTTATGCCAAAGTGTTGAATGTTTTGAAACTTAGTTGATTTGTGCTCATTTCCTTGAGTGATCGCAGATTTTAGTATTATAATCAGGACAGGTACTTCTGAAGCAGTGTGTTTCAAAACTGAATCTGCACCAAGCATCACATTTATAGATCAACTCCACTGGTGAAAACTACACAAAACACATGGTGGTTTTGTAATGAAATGAAACACATTTTCTTCACCTATTAAAATACACAAAGCATGCCTCTGCCTGCTTCACAATCAAATCAAAACTAGTAATTATATTTTCTCAAACTGTACACTCTACAAGTACCAGTATCTTACTGAAAATATATATATTTTTATATCAAGATATTGTGTCACAAATATAGTGGTATTTGATTTTGTCCTTACCACCAAACTCTACTCAAAGAGCTACACACAAATACAGCAGCACAACGAGTTCAGGGGCAGAAATAAAAAAAGAATTTACAGGAAAAACTTTCCACCATTAAGCTGTGAGTCAGGGGTCTCTTAGGTGCATTCTTATGGGGATATACTACTGAGGGGGTTTCTATGCCTTAGTTAGCATATAACTTTATCACATGTTGAGCTGCTTATTGAATTTCACAGCTCCACCCACCCATGACCTCCCAGTGTTGTCATGTGAGCACCTACAGACACCAATCGCAGCAGAGAACGAGTTTAAGAGAGAACAGTGGATATATAGGTCTGGAGTGCGAGTGTGTGTATGGTGGAAAGGCTTGCATAACCACACTAGCAGGTCAGTAATGTATACTTTATAGCTATGGATAGAGATAATGTGTTCAGACAGCTTACACTGGGAGTTATCAATAAGGCTCACTTGTGGGAATCACATTTTGCGAACGTCTGTAAAAGTATCCTCACAACATGCGAAGGTTTAAAAAGGGAGGCAGGAGATGTGCGTGTGAAACATTTACAACAAAAAAAGGGAAACTATCTCTCTAGACTTGTTTTATGCTAGCTCAATATACAGTGGGTGTGAACCATTCACACCCACTGTCTATAGAAGAAAAAGATGAAGCACTATGTAACAGATCACTTTGCCCACTAGCAAACCATCAATCAATAGTCCACCAATATGAGCCCCAAATGGGTACCACTTCATTACTTCTGCACCGCTTCTCTGCCCATACCACCCTTTGAAGTTTAGTAATGATATCTGACATCTGAGATAGGCCAAACTGAAAATTCATAATGAATTAGTAATATCGAAGTCATACATATTTGATTCCAAACATCAAGTCCTTAATGTGACAGGTTCAAGGATGAGAAACATAATGCCAGCCTTGATCTCCCTGAAAGCAACACACATAAGGTTTGTTTCAGTCCGATTTCATAAAGCTGTTTGCAAAACATAACAGGCTTTCACTTCCTCTGAGGTAACGCCAAGACTATCTACTATTCCACTGTCCAAGTGTTTTGCACCATGCACATAGCAGTCACGATCTGATGGCAATCATTCTGCATGTGTTTTGGGGGGGGGGGGGATTACTCAAAAGTCAGCCAGTTATCTAAACAACATAGAAGAAAAAAGCAAAAAACAAAAATGACTTTAAAAGCTTAGCATTTTAATTGTTCTTCTCACTTGTTTCTTACCATATGTATGCCTATACATGCACTCTGATTTATCTGTGTACTCAGGCTCAATTAACCAAGGGCAGCCTTCAAATTCAACAATCCTTGTAATGGTCTGAATAATCACACATTGTAGCACATTTACAATAATTGGGACAACACCTTATGTAAAGGGGACGGCCATACTAAGCAAAACTGTGTGCACACATGAATAAAGTAAATATCAGGTCAGTAGGTCATAGGTCGTACATTTCCTGGGCTGAGACTAAGGTTTTTTTTCCAGCAACATCTGTTTCAAATTCACAGTTACACGCATTCACTGTGCCTTGCTCACAGGCACTTCAACTGTAGGTTCATTTATCCAAATGTGCAAATGACTGATTTTGCAATATGACTCAATTTCAATCAGTTAAAATGAGGACTACACATCTCGAACAGACAACTGCCTCAAGACAACAATTTAACAAAAAACAAAAAAAATCACTCTTATTCAGACGGCTTCATGGCCTGACAGTCATGAAAAGGGCTCAGAAACAAAAGCAACTTATAACCATCATCTCCTTTCTTTTACTTGCCAGATCAACTATGCTAGTCCTGCTGCTGAAATGGCAGCCCCCTCTGAAGCAGCTGCCATGAGGTGTTCCTTCATGTCCTGACAGAGGAATCTTTTCTTCTATTTGCCCCCGAATTAGCATGTCACATTTATCGATCGCACCTTTTATCCTGCCACAGCGTGGCACCAGCCCAGTTCTAACACTCATTCAGCTCTTTGATGTTCTGATGACACTCTGACCACCTATAGACCGAGGGGGCACACATTCAATTGCACCTGATGTAAAGATGCATGTCTCCCAGTAACAGACAGACAGACAGAGAGAGAGAGAGAGGGGCAGACAGCATGCATTGCTGTGGCATTTGACAGGTGATTACATGTTTACATGTGCATCTGTCACCTACCTGAGCTGATTGAAGCTCAGATCCAGCCTTCTTGCAAACTGGCCATATGTGTCTCCAAGGAAGTCTGGAATGTCCTTACAGTCATGTCCGATGTAGGAAATCTTTGAGAATAAAAAAAGAAACATGAGCTGACACGAGCACAGCAAAATAATATTGTTTCAGGATACCACACCTTGAGGACAATAATGATTTGGGAGCATTTGAAATTCTTTTCGAATGATATATAAATGGCTGTTAAATTACTGTTAACACCCTGAGGAGTAGAAGTTTGTAACTGAAGCCAAGCTGTTAATTTTGCAAAAACATGATAATTTGCTTTATGCTTTCCAGTGATGATTACACCTGCTGCATAATACTTAAACAGTTTCAACATACTACCTGCACTAAGTACACTTTATGACATGATATAGCTGCAACTTGGAGGCATCATTCTCTCCAGTGAAGTTGTAGGAGGAACTGCAAAACTGAAAGTCCCGACTGTAACATTAGCTACTGTGTCACATGACACCGGTGATGTCGAAGAAATAAACAAAACCCGTATACATTTAGCAGCGGTAACCTCCACTTCTAAAACAGTCACTGAGATATTACCGCCTAAATATGGGGGGGCAAAGTCCGACAGAAATAGTTTCCAAAAGAAACTTACTTGAGTCCCATTCAAAGCGACCAACGACTCGTTATGTGCCATAACTTTCTCCTGAGGATGACAGCCCAGTGACTGTGTTTTTTTGGATAAGCGATCTGAGTTGATATCCAAAGTGCTGCTCACGTAAGGAACCCGCTGTTGTCAATATTAAACGGTAATGTTTGTAGTCCAGACACTTTGGAGATCTTACTGGCGCCTTCCAGTTGACTACAGTTTCCGCGTGCCGTTTTAATCAGCTGACCCGCTGTTGTGCGGAAGCAGGCGGACACTGATATAATGCCAGTGCTGCTGGCTGTCTCCTGATGAAAAGACAGTGTAAGATTTCCCCTTACATGTGTGAAAACCTACTGTTTGATTAAAAACTGTGTTTAGTTAAAACACCATCACCTTTTAAATAAAGTCACTCCATGGGAAATGATCTTTTTTACAGCCACATAAGACCATCAGCACCTGTTGAAAAGCATCAGTAATAGGCTTCACCTGGTTTCAGTGATTATACCACAGGCTGAGAAGTTATGAATATCTGGCATCTCCAGTGGCTCTTAATATAAATTAAAGAGTCCATTAAACTGAAATAAATTAAGTGCTGCTCTTTATTGAGGGTTTACCTGAGATATACTTGTCAAACTCATCTGTTAAGATCTTGAAGAAATGTGTCATGTAAACCCAAAACATATTGCTTGGAAATACTTACCATACAGCATAAATCTCTCTTTTGTGTGGCTTGTCCAAATAGACCTGGCTAACGTTATATTTTCAGAGACATTGTGTGGTTTTGAGATAGCCTGTCTGTCGTTGCGATTTTTGCCAACACCTTACTGTAAATAGTTTTCACTGGAACTACTTTCTACCAAAAAAAATAATAAATAGTTCCTATGAAATCTGTTGACATGCAGTCATGCAGTCAAATGTGGAAATAGGAGCAAAACCCCTTGATTACAAACCTATGCTCCTGTCCATTCATCCATGGTTTGGGAGTATAAGATTTAAGCTTTAAATGTCCTCAAGAGGCTATTTAAATAGAATGGAAAACACACATGAGGACACACAGTAATGATGGTTTTATGTCACTATAGTGCATGGGCAACAGGTAGGTTTAACCTATAGTAATGTATAGCCTATAGTACATAAGCTGATGGATACCTTGCAACTACTGCAGGTAAACTTTGTACACATTTGCACTGACCTCTTGATATTATTAATAATATATATATATATATATATATATGACTTATATTTTTCATAATCCCTGAACCCAATCACATTTTGTTGGTGGCATTACTGGCTTGTAAAACAGTTACTTGTACAATAATGCAACATGCTAGAAAATAATGATGAGTTCTCACATGCTGTAAAAAGCTTGTGTTTGTATTTAAATATGCAAACATTCTGATACAGTTTGCACTATCTGCAGTCTTGCTCCAACTTGCATGTCTTGGTCAAGTTCTAGGATTAAATGTATAGCCATTGTTAGTATAGACTGGGGTTTATGTGTGCAATCTTGTCCTGAATGTTAATTTTGTTAATAATTCTATGTATCTGTATGTAAGAAATCTGATCCTAAATAACCCGAGTTCAAATGGAATATGTAGGCTATCTCTAAATTCCTGGCATGAAGATATAATGACACTGGGTGATCATTAAATTGCTTATATGGGTCTTAGAACAATGGTAAACTGTAATAGAAATATTATCACATCTATTTTACTCTCACTTATCTTTCTATTCATATTTTGACCCTGACGCCACAGAATATCCAAGTAGGCAAAACAAATCTTCATTTATGAATGTGAAAAGTCTGCCAATAACCTGTACGTCAAAGAACATAAAAACATGGCAGGTGGTAACAATACTGTTTTATTAAACATTTGAAATAAAATAACATTTAGTTTCAGATAAAATATGAAAAAAACTTGCTTTGTGCCACTTTCCTTCTACACACTTAGTGTGAAAAAAATATTTCTTTTACAAGGAATAAGAAGGTAAACAAACCTTTGCAGCTTCATATTAAGCACAGCATGACTCATTTTTATTTCGCGCTGAGCCACAACTTAGTTTTGCAGGTCAACTACACAATAAGAGCCCTTTGTAAGATAGTTTTGCCTAACTGTTACATTAGTGTGGTCTTGTAATATGTCTGTTTGTTATGTGTTTGCCAGCTTGATTGTCGATCAAGTTTAATACCTGTTAAACACTCTGCCTATCAACTTTAATTTCACTTTTATTATTGAAAGATGATGTATTACTGTCCCCACCCACAATACAGGAATATGAAATCCTGTCACAGATGGTAAATGATGCCATATATTAAGGTATGTGTGTCAAGAAAACCCACCAAACCAACTTCTGCCATGTTGACAAGATGATAATATATTATTACTTCTTAAGTTCATTCATTTTTGTCTATGTGCCATTGTGGCATGAGAGCATACATGAAAGAAAGACACTGCAGCCGAACACTAAAGCAGCTTACCTCACTGCTATGTGTATCCTTCTCTAAGTGAAGCTGTGCTAATGAGTGAAAACTGCTGCTGTGGTGCCGTGATGAAGTATGGGGTCAGAACCTACACACACAGTGGCACTTGGTTGAGAGAAATCAGGAAGTTTGGGAACACCATACTGTTCCTCTGCCTCGCTGTGTGTTGTGTGACGTCACACGGGACCTCCCATACGCGGAAAAGCTCACTTTCTCTCCCCGCTGCCCGCCCGGAGAGAAGGAGCGAGAGTCTGCATGGCTTCAGTCTCCACTGTGCTTCCTTGCGGCGCTTCACATTTGACAGAATGTAATGGTTGGTGTGTTTGTGTAATGCAAAACAGTTTCGTTTAGACAGAAGGACTACGTCTTAATGTTGTTACAGTGTTATTTTTAAAAAAAATCCTTTTACTTCTCTGACGTTTTACATCGGAGCTTAGTAGGCAATGAATCCAGGTAATGTCGTGTCACGGACTTTCCTGTAAACCTGTCCTTCCGCCTTGGAGTTTTAGCAAAATCTTTTCTACTTCATGCATGCGTTTGAATGGTTTTAATACTCTCCTGTACAGCCTGTGTCCTCTTTTATCTGTTACTGAGGTATTTGGAAGTTATATGCGTCCTTTTTTTTTTTTTTTTTTTAAATAACAGGTTTTATGGCTGGAATAGCGTCTGAAAGTAAGTTATAGAGTGAAAATGGACTGAGATAAAATAATAATAATAACTTTAAGTTTGTAAAGAGTTCCAAAACAGTCAGAGCTTATGAAAAATTATAAATACATGTGATATTTGAAGGTCTGCAATTAGGAAAGTTATTTTATTTTGTATTTTGTATTTTATGTGGCTATATATAAATCAAGATTAAAATGTGTTCTTCCTCGCTTCGTAGCAAGAAGTCGGCCCAGCATATATAGCTCACAGTAATCCTGCAAGTCCAACATATTTTCTCACGAGATGTAAATAGTTGTATTTGCATGCGTAGATTGATTCATAAACATGTCAGTGTTATGAAATATATGGGGATATTAAAACTTTCTATTTAAATATCATGAATTATGGTAGCAAAAATGTGTTCCCATTTAAGGGGAATGCCGAGTATTTTGGTGTCTGGTGCAGAAGCCCATTCGTCATACGGACAATAAAGAGGGTTTTCGCCTGACAGTGAAAATTTATGGTTGCCCTTCTTTGCCCTAATAACTCACATATTGTGTCACAGACTGACAGCCCTTGCAGAAAACAGCAAGCCTGTTATCAATCACACATCTTTGCATATTGTGAAACGTCCCCCCTTTTCCTGCCAGACAAAAAAAAACATTTGAAGGAATAGAGCTGCGCTCATTTGGACTCTTTTCCCTTCTTACAAACTCACATTAAATTGAGAAGAACTGCTGGCCTATTTTTGGGAGCTGCGGTTTATTTATATTACACAAGATCTCGAAATTATGACTTATGTATTCACAGAGAAGGCAATTATCGCTTGTTTTTATTTATTCATACAGCGTTTACAAAGCTGTAGTCAGCCATGCAGACCAGTGTAGGCCTATAAACTGAAACCAACCCTTTTCAACTGGTAGCTGAAAAATGACTTTTTCCTCTTGAGTAACTGTTTTATTTCTAGACTCTTGCAGTAGATTCTACTATTTACCATGTGGATAAAATGTTTGTTTTATTTTATTCACTGTATCCTTAATCCCAAATTGAATGTGCGGCAGATTATTATCTCAAATACATTGTGTGTTTTATTTATATAGCCTAGGGTATAGTTGTTGTTTTTTTCCACCAAAAAATATATTTTGCCCCCTGACTGTCCACTCCAGGTTTTCTTGCTCTCCAAGTTGACCTGTCAAGCAGATTACCACAGAAAGAGATTAATGGCAGAGGCGGGTTGCAATAATAATCGTTTTGTTTGATGTGACAACGTTGATAGGCGTTGATTTACTTACAAACTGATAGGCTTTTAATTGAGCGCCTCCATCCCGATTGAGATGAAAGGAAAACCGCATTGAAAAGCTGCCCGATTGCCCTGAAGCCTCAATACTGATTAGCCATCTCAGCGGTGAATAGTTCAAGGCATTTTAAACTTCTTTTCTCAACGGCCTGACAGACCATTTCTCTTCTTTTCTGTCTCCCTGTCCGCTTGTCTACCTCTTAAAGAAAATAAATCATTTTCATTGTATGTAAATAAAATCGAGCTGACATCAATATAACATGTCTGGATTTCTTTTTTGTTCCCTGTCTTTGTTATTCTTGTTGCAGATGACAGTGTGCCCGAGGCAGATGACAGGTTTTAACAACACAATAGCAGATGCGTTTAGCCAAAATGGACAGGGTTCTGTTTTGAGAGACCGTGATGTTTCACCGGGTCATTATAATTTTTGAATGCATGTTTACTCTTACAGATTGTTTGAACTGACTTATTTCGGAAGGATGAGCTACATTATATATTGTAGATAATAGAAATATAAATTATTGATTTGTCCCTTTTAACGTTCTGTTTTGTTAATCGTGTTATTTCTTGTGTTTTTTTGTGTTATTATTTGTTAACTACACGCCTTTTTTCGTGGCAGCGGTGTTTTTCCTAAGGCTTCTTGTTAACACCATAATCGGCCGATTATAGCAAAAGCACTTTAGCACCTTAAAGCACTTACAGCTCCCCCATAGAACATGTGAGGTGGACTGTCTGCAGGTTATTAAAGTTTCATCATGTGTGCCACCACCGAGGTGTTTGATGAAGAACTCCAAAAGTTACAGACTTTGTTGAAAAACCTACATAACGTATTTTATCTGGACTGGGGATGTCGGCTATTGTCGATGCATCTAAAAATTAAATCTTAACTCGAGAATCGATTTATATCCTGTGAAAACTTGGCATCTCTTGCACGATGTCTCTCTCCCCATTTGTTCTTTTCCCGCAGTCACACTGGCATGTAATCAGCCACAATAGCTGACATAAATCAAGCGCTGGATTGACAGGGTCTGACAAATAACTGATTGATTGCGGTGGAGCAGAATTGACACTTGACGGAGGGGTGGAGATAGAAATAGAAGGGCGGTGTATATTATACTGAAAACATGTGACATTCACATCCCTCCATCACTACATTGGTCTATTCCTGTCAACGCTTGTCTGTTTAGGGAATTCAAGCTGAAGTGGTTGGTTTTATGTTTGCCAGTGGGGGAAAAAGTCTCAGTGGTGGACGTGCGTAATATGCGCACACTTTGTGCGTCTCTCGGCTAACAGGCAGTTGGAGAAAAACAAATAAAACACTTGTTAAGATAACGACAGAGTTCTGAATACCATATTTTCACCTATAAACTTTATGAATGAGTATTCTCGTAGATATTTTAATGACAATGAAGCAGTGAAAAGGTCGGTAAGCATGGGCTATGTGTCAGTTTCCACAGAAATTTAATAGATCCTGCTATAACTTACATTCGCGTAATACAAGACTAAGATAAAAAGTAATGTGTTAATGATAAAAACATGATTCAACTCACCTAGCAAATAAGGTGAATAAACTGAGTAGCGTTTGATTTAACGTCCATAAACAAAACTCGATGACATCTTTAAAAATAGGATGAAATGCTGAAAATGTTAAAGTGAGTAAATGATGTTTTATAATTTTAAGAGTGGAGAGATTGTTCATCTATTGTATTATTCACACACTATTCTGTACAGAGCCAGCAGCCCCACATATAAAATAGTGTAAGCGTTCACGGTAACCAAAATATTGAAGCCTATCTCCTCCCCCGAGCTGTCGAAATAGAGGCGCTTACAAAGAGGAGAACGTCACATCCCCTTGACCCTCCAATCACCTCAGGGTCCCATTTGATTGGAAGGCGGCAAAGGCTTTAATCTCGGACTAATTCAGCTGCTTTTGAAGTGAAAATTTCTACCAGTTCGTACTTCGGGAGTACAGAGCGAGGACCTGCAGACAGACGCACACAAGGCGCAGCGCTCATGGTGCAAGACGCAGACACGGATCTGCGATAACCTCGCACGGTCTCCTTCCAGCTGCCGCGCCTTGCTCCTTTACTACCAGGATTACCTATTATTGAACCGTTTTACGATTCTTTTTTAACCCCCGAGAGAGCGAGGCTCGAAGCTTTTTGTTTTTTTCTTCTTAATGAATCTGACGAAAGAATCGCCGTTTCATTTCCTGACAATTGGGACATGATCACATCGCCCTCGGCGTCTGCTCTGAAAAATAGTGATATCTGTGTAGTCTGGGAAAGCAGCAGTTCTCGGAATAGCAGCTCAGCGAGCATCAACAAGCCCTTTCTCCACTCCGCACCACCGTCTGATCCACTACGGCAAGCAAACCGACTTCCCATCAAGGTTTTGAAAATGCTTACCGCACGGTCGGGACACATTTTGCACCCGGAGTATCTGCAGCCTTTGCCTTCTACCCCGATAAGTCCAATAGAGGTAAGAAGAAGATTTTGAATACTTAACGTCAGTGTCAATACAATGTTTTATTGTATTTTAGTTATTGGTGCTTCGTGTGACAACGTTTTGGGAGCCTATTGCTGTTATCCCGTAATATAGGATATCCTCTCCAACTGTGATTGCGCTGTTTAAAACAGTTACGTGTAGCATAAAGTGTCACAATTTGTTTTTAGTAATTAACACGATTGTAGTTTTGTTCACGTAAGAGCCGCGCGTAATTGTACATGTTTCCGTGTGGAAATGTCAGCACATGCCCCTATAAAACGGCTTTATCTCAGGCTGTACATTTTGTAATCACAACAGAAGCAGCCGGCGTGCGTTTTAAAAGCGTTTATCAACATCTATTTGATCTTGTTTTGCAGCTAGATGCCAAGAAAAGTCCGTTGGCTCTGCTGGCGCAGACCTGCTCTCAGATCGGCAAACCGGACCCACCACCCTCCTCCAAATTATCCTCCGTAACATCAAATGGATCTAGTGAGAAGGAATCTAAATCCGGTCCTTTGAAAATGAGTGACATCGGCGTGGATGACAAATCTAGCTTCAAACCTTATTCTAAACCTTCAGATAAGAAGGACTCGTCTTCTGGCGTCTCAAGCGGAGAGAAGTCTGGTTTCCGAGTGCCGAGCGCCACCTGCCAGCCGTTTACGCCGCGGACAGGCAGTCCCCACTCCAGCACTTCAGCGTCCCCCATGCCATCAGAGGGGAAATGTGGGGAAAGGGATGAAAAGAAAGAGTCTGACTGTAATAAAAATGGCACTACGGACGGGTCTGGCACCACGAGCCACAGCAGGATAAGCGTGAGTTGTGGTGGAATTAACGTGGAGGTCAACCAACACCAGGAGACGACGCCTGGCACTAAAACCTCCTCCTCGGACTCACCATCTGTAACTTCTGTATCCTCCGCATCCGTTCTCGGGTCAGGACTTGTGGCGCCGGTTTCTCCCTACAAACCGGGACAGACAGTTTTCCCTTTGCCTCCTGCTGGTATGACCTACCCAGGTAGCTTGGCTGGGGCCTATGCTGGTTACCCTCAACACTTCCTGCCCCACGGAGGGAGCTTGGTAAACGCACAGCTGGCTAGTTCACTGGGCTGCAGTAAGGCTGGATCCAGCCCTTTGGCTGGGGCTTCTCCACCGTCCATCATGTCAGCCAGCCTGTGCAGAGACCCTTACTGCCTCAGTTACCATTGTGCCAGTCACTTAGCGGGCGCAGCCAGTGCTTCCTGTACGCACGAATCTGCAGCTGCAGCGGCCGCTAACGCCCTCAAATCCAGCTACCCACTAATGTACCCGACACACCCCATGCATGGCGTTCATTCCTCGGCGCCATCATTTAGCGGACACCCGCTGTACCCATACGGTTTCATACTCCCCAACGACCCTCTCCCACATGTTTGTAATTGGGTGTCGGCAAATGGACCGTGCGACAAGCGTTTCTCCTCCTCAGAAGAGCTCCTGAATCACCTGAGGACACACACTGCTTTTACTGGGGCGGAGAAGTTGATATCCGGTTATCCCGGGTCTTCATCATTGGCCAGCGCTGCTGCAGCGGCCATGGCCTGCCATATGCACATGCCACCGTCAGGAGCCCCCGGGAGCCCCGGAACTTTGGCCCTAAGGAGCCCGCATCACGCGTTAGGACTCACCAGCCGCTACCATCCATACTCCAAAAGTCCCCTGCCAGCCCCTGGTGCCCCTGTTCCCGTTCCCGCTGCCAGCGGCCCTTACTACTCCCCTTATGCACTGTATGGTCAGAGACTCACCACAGCATCAGCGCTTGGATACCAGTGAGGGGAAAAAAAATACTTTGAAAAGTTTATACTGTAGTACTAAGAATGCAAATATAAAGACTTTTATATTAACAGCGCTAAATATGGGCGGGATCCGTGGACTTCAACTGTATTTATTTATATGTCGGCTTAAAAGCAGGCGATAATAGCTGCAAATGGAAAATATTTGAGCAACTCAAAAAGTGCATTATGTTAAAACTGATCTCTATAGGTAAAGTGAAAACTCACACATGTTAGAGTACTAATTAAAGTAGGGGTCTTCATTTCGATGTTAATTTGAAATTGCTATGATTGTATTTGTTCTTATTTAATGTATCATTGAGAAGAAAATAATTTACATGCATGTTTGTTTCTTAAATTTCAAAAATTGTCCACATTTTAAATTGCCGTTATTTTTCAGGTGTACACCTTGGAAAGAGAATTGGTATTTTTTTGTATGTATTCTGGAAAAAATAAGAAACAATTCTGTTCCATATCTCCGTGTGCCTCATTTTCTTAAGTATTTACATTATTCAGATCAAAATAATAGTTACATTTGTAGTCCACTGACAGTTTTTAAAATTGGTCTGTTAAATTAATGGGCTTAAGAAAACCTCATTTGATCATTTCCGCGACATAGGCCTATAGATTTTCCAGGCTGTCGTAGTTTTTAAAACAATTCATTATCAGAAGACTATTTGCTGATATAATGTGCATCTTCTCTTTCTTGTTTTCCATTATATTAGTTTAAATGCCAAATAGCTGAGGAGCTTTAAACTTTTACTTTTATCAGAGCACACGTGTTATAAAGTTTAAATTAAATTCAACCTGAGTGAGAGTGGGAATTGGCTGTGTGTGTGTGTGTGTGTGAGAGAGAGAGAGAGAGAGAGAGAGTGTGTGTGTGTGTACACAGAGTTAAACAGGCTTTATAAAGTGAATTTGTATGAGCGAATTGAGTTTACTGGTGGGTGAATTTAGTCAATAAGTTGCTTGAGAAGGATCATTTTTTAAACAGGTGTTGTAGACTTACTCGCTACTTTTCCTGCGTAAAAAGTAAAAATTTGTGAAATAGGCCTTAGCCAGAAAAAAAAGTTCGACAAGGACAGCTGATTTTTCTGTTTTGTTTGTTTTTTTAAAACATGAGCACAGCTATGTATTTTAAATTGATGAATCAAAATATCAAAAAAATCAATTTTACAACCTTAAGAGAAAGACGGGCGTTGAATTGAATAAATTGCTGGCTTTCAGGTTTAATGCACTAGAATTTTTACAAGCGTCTTCGACTGTCTTTTTTTATTTATAATAAAACTGTGGGCTGAAAGCAACACTCTGATGCTCCACCAGGGTGGTGATATGTCGACGTGGAGACCATTAACTGGTTTATATATAAAATTGGATGGGCTATTTTTGATTGGATGATCATTACCAGGATGCTACTATTTAATTTGCGTTTGATAATCTCATCCACCTGTAAATCTAATGTACACAGTACTAAATTTGTTATTAAAAAGAAAAAGATCTGACTTGAGAAGAAGTTGTGGGAGTTTCATGCAGGTACAAACACTCACAAATCGTGGTTTGAATTTGCAAAGACCAGGCGCATATTGAAGTCCTATTAATTTTTTGTAAAATTACAAATAACATCCCACGTGAGCAATTTTAAATTTTCTATGATGTAATTTTTTTCTATTTTTCTTGCACAGATACCGGCATTGAGCGTGTATTGCTACAGCTGATTTTGTTTATGACATTCATAAGCAAAACCCATCAGCATATTTGAGCTTTATTGTGTTTTAATATATAGAAAACTTTACAAATCAAAATCGGTGCATGCTGGGTAGATAATTGAGTTCACACAGCCACAATTAATTATCCATAGTGTTTGGCTTAAAATCAACATAGCAATATATAGGGACCTATATATTTTGCATGTATATATTCTTCCTATCGTCGACTCTAAACAACATTAACTTTGTCTTTCAGCTCTTTTGGACATACTGTTGACCCAGCTGTATCACAGTTATTGTTATTTATTTAGAATACCTCCTCAGCGACGCTGTCCCTTGTCTATCGCACATGCGGTTAGTCAGATGAAACAAACTCCTCTCACAGTGTGTATGAGGCCCACACGCGTCCTAAACTGATGTAATGACGGTGAAAGGGAGCAATTTCCATTTCTACCCACATCATGGTGGCTGTTCTCGGAGGGTCCCGGTGGAAGGCAATTTATCATGTGCCCCTCCCCCTGGCCCTGTCACTGGAGGAACAGGCAGGCACATGTGTGCATGAATTACCCACCCTCCCACCTACCCAGCCCTCCCTCTCTCACTGTGGAGATTTGACACAGAGGAGAGAGAACATGGGGGATTAGAGTATGCAAGAGTATTAAAGTGCATATTCACTTTGTCCACCAAGACCTTGAAGTGGTTAGTATCAAACCACAGCATAATGGTGCATTTAGAGATTTGATCATTTTAATATAATAAAAAACATTTCTCAAACAGTGAAATAAAGTGAGTTTTGGTGATTGTTACTTACAAACCTTCTTGATATGATTTTTATGGATTTAACAAGGATCTTATTAACCAGATTAATAGTCTGATGAGGGTCTTGAGGGGTCACATAGGTCAATGAGCTGAAGTTTAAGAGAAGCGTAGTACCTAATCTGGCCCAGTAAACATTAACAGTGTTAGGTCAAGGGTTTTTACATGGGATCAGAGCCTTTCCAAATGAAAATTGGTCAGAATCTGAAATTGCAGACACAGCACGGTGGAGCAGTAGAGGCAACAACTTTACTGTATAACTTCAGGGGTTTAGGGAGTTGACACTTTAAAGGCAATTTAAAGAGGTTGTAAGTGATGGTCCTACTAAAGAAGACATTAAGTTTCATATTTTCTTGAGATTATAAAGAGAAATTTTCCATTCCTTAATGAAGACAGCCGCTCATTCTACTACCTCACAGTTATGCTGCTGCCTGCTTTGCCTAATGGATGGTCTGAAAACTGCACATCCACGTTAGCGGCTAGCAGCAATCAAACAGGACAAAACACTGTCACCGAACTATTTCAAAAATGTAAAAGGTATGAAAAACCACAGTTCTTTAAAAAAATGTACTGTGCTTCTGCAGATTTGTGGTCAGGACTTAAAGCAGCCATTTTAGATTCTTGGGACATACTTGCATCCTCAGAGAGAGCGAGAGACACTGCAGGAAACCTGGCAGGACATCTGGCAAGTGGCGGAGCCCAGGACGTGACTCACACACCTAACCCCATATTCAACCCTACTGAATTACCAACACTAAAGCTGTCATTAATGGGTGTGTGGCACAATATAAAGACATGCCGTCGTCTGCAGTGGCAAGTCTATAGTTTGGGTAACAGCTGTGTCAATAAGGGGAAGCTGCTATAATGTTCAACCCCATGCCAGACATAAGTCAAAGAGCGATTATTATCTTTTATGTATGTGTGGTTGTTTTATCAGGCTGCGATTACAATATAAAAGCTCTCAGTGATGGGGAAAAGAGACCTATCAATAACGGCTTTGTTTGCACTGTTTACTTTATGGGCACTTGATATTTCTTACTTGCAATTATGTTTTACAAGTATAGATTGCTACTTTACAAATACATTTTGATTATACATCTACTTATATACCACATAGAATGGTCTTTGTTACCGCCTCAGCCTTCATGTGTATCTACTACTGTACTGCACTCCAATTGTAGTAAAAAGTGTCATCTTATCTGGAACACCCGACTGTCATTATCTCAATGTGTAATTTATGGTGATACGGGCTGTTGAGGTGTCCACAGCTTTGTGATTGTAGTAATGAAGCCATAAAGTGAGCAGCATGAAACAAAGCAGGGACTCAGTGGTCGTAACCACATCCACTGCTTCAGGCAAATCCTGTACTAAATCTGCCTATTATCCAGGAGATTAAAAAAATCAACATTGTTGTTGGTCACGTGTCATATCCATCAACGCTAAAGCACCCTTTTATGACAGATTGATCCTAGAATGCAGCCTCCAACTGAGAGCTGTACTAGCTGTAATTTGGTTCTCAAAATCTGTGCCAAGGCAGACAGGAATCCCTCCCCGCTCTTCTACATGTGGTTACCCTCCTCATTGATTTACAAATGTAAAGTGCTCATCCAGGTGATGTGAGAGAAGTGGCTGTGTTGATCTATCCATGCCATTCAGATCTCTAACCAGTGAGACACTTTCTTGTGCTTAGACAGCCTAAATGAGGTCATTTCTGTCGGCTTTGGGATCCGCGGTGCACTGGGGTGTTTTAGTGTTCAGATAATTTGCCCATTTTCTGATTTTGACAAAGAATATTTTATGGAAATGCACCCTTATTCCAGGCACCTTAATGGAGTATGTTGGAGTAGTATGCGAGCTGATGAGGTTGTTGTCTGTCACTGATAAATGTAAAAAGCAGAGAAAATGTCAGGGATGGGCGCAGCTCCAAAGGGCTTTTTGCCTTCATTTGAGATCCGCAATACCTAAGCACTGCATCTTCAGGGCGTTACGGCACACAATCACATGGTTTTTCTAATTGTTCGGAGCTGTGTGAATGCAATATAAGACAGCTTACAGCATCTGTCTTTGTGTGTAGCCACCCAGTGGACTATCAAAGACAGCGTCATCCAGCTTAATTTGAGATAAAGGCATTTGCTTTCCAAGTCTTTTTGACAGGTTGAGGTTTCAGTCTACCACATAATTGCTGTCTTCTGCTGTTCTCTCCCTTCTATGAGTAAATCCTGATGGTGTGTCACCGGCCTTACTTGACAGTGTGAGTACATGATGTCATTTCCATGGGTGTGGGCCACCAATTACCATGACTCACATGGTTACTAACTACATAAACCCAGGGTCTTCTGTCGTATTGGATGAAGATGTAATGATTAGTTAATACTCTTCAATTTGATATCTCTTCCAGTGAATGTCCACAACTTACACTCCTGGAAAAAAACACCATTTAATAACTAAGTGATTAGTTACTTTATGTAAAACAAAGTTAAAGTTGTTGTCTACATTTGAGGTTACTGTATTATGCGCATGGACATGCGCATATATTATGCACAACAACAAAAGGCTCCTATAACTGCTTCATCTTTGACTTGTAATTTTGTGGTTATTATTTTTGGTGTTATATGGCTACCAGCCCTAAATGTTCTTATTAGCATCAATTGCAAATACATATTTCACATACAGTAGCACTAGATGGTTGGTCAAATGAGTAATTTACATCCATGATTGGTGCTAGAAAAAGTCAAAATTATTCCATCAGCAATATAGAGGAGTGAACAAACCTCTATTCTGTTCAAATGTTCAAATTTCTTACTAAGTGATCGCTAAAATTATGCAAAACTACAAACCAAATGCTTAAGAATTACAACATATTTTACAAACTTTATCTTATTTTCTTAATTTTAAAAATGTAAAAAAATAAAATACCCATATTGTACCCCATTTGACTGTGTAAAATATTAAGGTAATGCAGTAAAAAATAAATAAAAAACATAATACTGATAAGTGAGTAAAATCGGTTGTGAAATAAATACTGCACTTGCACACATGGTAATAAAAATTACAATAAGAAAATGAAATAATGCAAATTACAATGAACATACAATAAAAGATAGAGTTACTGTATGGAACAAATTATAAATAATTTACAATAAATAAATAACACTGAGATGATTGCAAGACGTGAAATGAGTCTCTGTGCTGGGTGCATTTTTTGATGGAGGATTTTTTTTACTGTGAGAAACACATTGTAAATACCATTTGCACCACCGACAGTGAATAACAGTGCTGCATAGCCACAACATGTGTTGGCTTTGAGGAAGGGTGTGACTATTTGGCTTTATGACTTTTTCTTTAGCGGAAAGTCATGGAAGTTGTTGTTGTTTGATCCACCTACGCATCAAAACTAATGGCTGGATGCAGCAAGCTCAGGCACATTCTCAAAGGGATTTCCAAAGAAAATCACAAACTGAAGTGGGTGTAGATTCAGTCAAGTTGAAGGAGAGTGGATACAACTAAAAGTTACATTACAAAACTGCATCACATTTTTGGCAGTGGTACACATAGGGTTTGGGTGATGGGGGGGATTGGTTGTCAGAGGTGTGGGGTGGCTAACTTCCTCTGCCCTTTCATGTTTTATGTTCCAGCTTTAAATTGCAAATGGTAACCTTTTGTATTCTCACACACTGCCCTTATCTATTACTTGGCTATGTAAGTGATACCAATTTGGCCAAAAATAAGCTCATTATAGATGTTGTTTTGAGAGTTTTGCTGCCCCAACTTGAGCCCGATGGGTCCTCACAAAGTGCTGTGTTTTGTTTATACATTAAAATAAATCATGAAGAAACAGAACCTAAAGTTATTAACACATTTAACACAGTGTGGCTTCAGTACACAAGCAATTATCATTATTAAAGTGTTACAAACGAGCCATTCTTACATAAAAAGTTTCTGCTGCGATGGCTGTCAGCTAAGATTAGCATATTTTCTAGCTAACACCACCTTCTCTGACACAGCTAACATCAGTGCTACTATTATTCACAATACGACTACATTTAACCAAAAACATGATTGTAATACTGACATTAAAAGCTTCTCTCATCAAATGAGTTCCGTGCTAACGGGCGGCTATTTCACTTAAATGAAAAACAGTTAATGAATAAACAGAGTTGCCTTTGTGTTTGCCTCCATTTCCCACCTCAGCAGCTGTTTTTGGAGAAACAGAATCAGTCACGAACCTTTAAAGAACCATATGGGGGCATTGATAGTTCTCTGTATAATGGTGGTACTCCATAGGACCATTATCCAATTTAAGGAACCACTGAAGACCCAGAACTTTCTGTATACAGAAAAAAAGGAAGTGTACACTCCACTATGATATTCTCCAGAGTTTCCTGGTCGGAGCCATGTGTGAAAAACAGCAATATATAACACTTATGTGATTTATGAGAGCTATATTTATCACATTGATATAAACTATTCAACTATTACCAGCCTCCACATTACTCCAGCAATTCATTCATGTCAGTGGACCAAACTATTCCCTCCCCTCTACACCGTCAACCCCAAACCAAACTACCTCTCTCTGCCTGTGCCCATATGACTTTCAATAGAGACTTCTCCAAGGAAATAAGAGGAGAGGGGGGACATTTCTCAACTCATCCACATGCAATAAGTGATGATGCTGCGATGTATCACACATTGATCTGAGGCATTTGGGGGAGCCGAGCGTATTAAGAAGGGAGCGCAGTAGACTAATGGGCCTGACTGGGAGACAAATTGGGCCAGACATACAGCAACACAGCCCCAGGAAATATGGGGGCTCACGTCACTTTTATTGCTTTAATGCATTTTAGTGTTAACTGAGAAATTGAACCTCAAATTACCTACAATCCATTTGTTTTTTCCCTTTTTTTGTTGTCTTCTGCCCTGCAGAAGGTGTAGTAAAAGCCCTATAGGCGACCGTATGCTGAACAAGCAAGTTTCTCTGTTTTCCTTTTGAAATAAGTTGCTTATTTAAAATAGTAGGCTATATTATTGTGAAAAAAAATATGAAGACTAAGAACATCAAGAAAGGCTCTTTTGTATTTCCTTCCAAATATGATTATAGGGACATTATGTATAGGGAAAAGGAAAATGTAACATATTAAACAATATAACCACTGCATATTTTTTAGGTGATTACATTTACAAGAAAAAAAACAAGAAAAAGAGAACAATAATGTAAAGTAGCTATAAATCATGTTTTAATTTAGTCCAGTTAGTGATCTTATGTTTTATCTAGAAGCTAATTGATCTTGCCATTAAAATGTGTTCCTCCACAACCTGCACAGATAGTGCTGCACTGTATAAGTAAAGTCATGTAGTTGTGGGAACACACCTGAGCCCCATGCTGAGAGGGGCTGTATGTGGAAAAATCGCCTTGTAAGAAGGCCATACACATCTGTCCAAATGTACCATGTCCTGTGACAGATAAAGAAGACCCATGCTGCCTATCTTCATTTCCTTTGGCTGGTCAGACAGATATTCAGCTCAGCTGCAGACCACATGGTACAGCGTCTGCCTGTAAGATGTTGCCTCTGTTGTCTGAACCAGTGGACACTTTATGTAGTGAGTTTGATGGGAGCAAAGATGTTGCAATGGTGTGTCAGGGTGAGGATCAGGAGGATAATGTCAGGATTATTTATATGTGATTTAATTTGGACATGACTTACTACAGAGAAGGCACTAAAAATAAAAAGCTAAGAGCTAAAAGTAAACAGTATAGATTTATATGTGATGCTCGAAATCCCCCAGAGTTTAGATTAAGTGCAACTGTCACAACCAAAAGTGTTGTGACAGTCATATGCTGAACTGCTTCCCCTGTAGACACACAGTATATGAGTAAGCTGAGGTCACACAACATACAGGAGCCTGCAGAGGGTTTCTGATGTGGAGCATGTGTAATAGTTAATTCTCTTTAAGATGGAAGCTGGCATATGCAAGCTATCAACCCTTAAGGCTTTAAATATTATGAGAGAACAAGCGCACAGAACTTACACATGCACACATGGCGGCGCACACCCAAGGAGTCAATCACAGAATAAACAGATGAAATCCACTGAAAATTTGAGGATAGAAAAACTGTCACTAGGATGATTCTCACCACAAAGAAACTGGGAAAGACAAGTGAAGGGATCTTTTGAAACCTTAGGTAAATAAGAGGAATCAGGCGTTGAACATCCAGGTAATAACTGATGTTAGGACTTGGCATTTGCTCTGACATGCATTTGAGACAGGAACATTAAAAGATATCCACCATTTGACAGGTATCACAGTTCCCCCAGGCAAGAAGGATTCTCATTTTGATGAGTGTGTCAGTCACAGAGAAGCCTGTCGACAAGCCAGATTTCAAGCACTGACGTTCAGGAATAACTCTTGCCTCAAAAATTACAAATGGAGTATTTGAATAGCTGTATGAAGGAAGACTGATTATAGCTAAACTACAAAATGTTAAGTTTGGGGTGTTGAGGCTTTAGAATTTATGAAAATACAATTTTCAGCAAGGCTTTCTTTATGTAAGCATTAATGCCACAAAATGCTTCAAGTCAGTGCTCTGTTCATCATATGTTTCAGCCTGAACATAGCTTTCCATTCACGATGCACTGGAGAGCTTTTCTGCTTGCCTCATTCTCTGAAATAACAATGTGGAAAAGCATTGATTTGAAACATAACACAAGCCACCGCTTCCAGTATACATGAGCTCAATACTCTGCAGAGTGCAATTGTACAAATTCCCAAAATGGATCACTCATAATCAACTTCAATGAATTAGTTGTGACTGAAGTTGACAGGGCTGTGGAGAGATGGCGGACGACACAGGGTTTTAAATGCCATGCTCAGCGCCAAGTGTGAATAGTCGCTCTGTATGCATTTTTTCACTCCAGCATGTGCCATGTTCAGTATATGACACTCACATTGATTTACTACCCTCTCCCAGCTAAATAATTTACAGGGATATGGCTCTCTGTGCTTTTAATGGTTGTTGTATAGACCTGCTTGCCTTTAAAATGTTCCACAGGCAAGCAGCCATATGCCTGGATGGATGGGAGACCTCTCAGCACTGATTAATAAGCTGCTCAGTACTTCACTGCAAACAGGGTGTCATGAAACATTGTATAACCAGGAGCAGTCGAGGTGCAGCTGAATGCGTTGCGTGCTTTGTGTGCATTTGTGAATAGGCCTCAGTCCAGGGTTCCACAGGTAATACGAGTGATCTGATGTGGTGCGTATAAAAAATAGATCTGTTTTAAATTTTGATGTGTGATTTACCCTCAGTGTTCACATGGGAGCCCTATTATGAAATATGAATGGCTCTGTGTTTTGGCAAATGTTTGTGTTTGTCGGTCTGAATGCCATTTCAAAGAAACACACCATCGGTTCTTTGTGGGAGGCCGGTCTATTGGTCTGCAAACAGAGCCAAAGAATATTATTCATTACTATGTCACTCAAACTTCATTTCATGGATGCCGCCAATCAGAAAGCATTGTTCTTTTAAATATTATTCTCTGTTAATGTTTAATGTCTCTAGCAGTTCATAGAATTTTGAGCATATTGTTTTGGAAAAAGAGACTTGATATGCAAACCATTAATCATACAAGCGTTTACTTTACAGCACCTGTGTACCTGTGTATTATGTGCTCTGATAACAATCGAGCCACCCATTCTTTTGATGAAAGTACACTTGTTCAAGTCACAATTGCTAATGGCATTAATCTCATTTACCTTTAGACCAGAGTGGCTCGATTAAGAGTAAGTTCTCTGGAT
The DNA here is from genome assembly GCA_005408345.1 of Macquaria australasica. Taxonomy (NCBI): domain Eukaryota; kingdom Metazoa; phylum Chordata; class Actinopteri; order Centrarchiformes; family Percichthyidae; genus Macquaria; species Macquaria australasica. Next base: position 1,080,103 of record SEMN01000034.1, on the reverse strand, counting down.
GTTTGGGTGTCTGGTGAAGTTTAATTTGGCTGTATTTGAACTTATTAGAAATGATCTCATGTTGAGGGTGTATCAGAATGACGATTGTTCCACACAGACTGCAGGTTATACAGTTCAGTATTAAATCAATGGCGAAGATTTTACCATATGGGAGTCAAGGGGAGAGTCTGTGGCAGAATGTGTGTCTGTCTGAGGTTCTGTGACATGAAAATGAGAACCACTGCTTTAGACAGTCCAAAACTGCAGGGAGGCAGCCAGCATTTTCCAGTTCAGAGCTCAACACAGCCCAGCATGGTTTCGACAGGTTGAGTGCCTGCATGCTTTCACTCTGAAACGATAGAACAATATCCCCTTGTTCCTGGAGAAAAGAAAGAGAATAAATGTGACAGCTGTGAACAAATATGAAGATGATGGGGGAGTCAACCATGTGAGATGCAAAATGCTTTTTTCTTCTTCTTAAATCTCCTGAACTTCGAAGCTGTAATTGTTAATTTGAACCATGGGCTGTGTGATACACTGTCTCATGGTAAAGCGCTCAGCTGTCTGTCAGTGCGTCTGTTAGGAGTTCGAAATGATCACATTTGAGGACAGAGACTACATCACGCATTGCACTGGCTTCAATGTGGGCATCTTCTCGGGTATGAAGACAACCAGAAAACTGTTTTTAATTAAAAACAATTATTATTACAACACTCAGCCGTCTATTTAATCATATATGGATCACTTCAGCATGGACACAGTCACTAATGGGGAAACAAACACTTTATCCCTGCCCATAACATCAATGTCAGCATACAGTAATTGTGTATGAAAAGTTTTTTTTGTTAACTGTGATTAATTAGTTAATTCCCTCTATGCCTTATCGTGCAGACAAAAGAGATACTTCCTGGCAATTTTCTTCATTTTGTTTTGTGTCAGATTCTGCATGTCAGGTTTTAATAAGCACTCACAGGGTCCTATCTTTCCTGATTACTTTCTAGTTCCTCTACAGATATGTCTTTGACGCTATATGGCTGAGACACACATTAAAATCAGAGTGAAAGCTGCAGCCTTTCTACACGTCGCAGAGCCAGCACACAGTTGTCCCTGTATTTTCTGCGTGCCATTTAATGGTTCATCCATCTCATCTGTTCAGCTAAATGTGCTTGTTCTACTATCTGAGCCTGGGCTCTGCTACAGATTTAATTTCCATACACACTGTATACTGTGAGCTGTTAGCTGTTCTGGTAGCTGAGTCTCTTTGGAGTGAACCCTGGCTCTTGGCCACAATAAGTCCATCGTTTGAGTATCACATGGTTAGTGGTGTTTCCTACAGCTATATTTATGTACTCTAACTGTATCCCCTTTCACTGAAACCCTAACCAGTGGGTGATTTGTCTCCATAAGAGAGTGCCATTTACAAGCAGCCATGCTGGGGTGAGACCCCAACCAGAGGACTTGTTAATAGCACACATCCACTTCTCACCATATGCTGTCCAGAACGAACCAACATATACAGAGAGAGATGTCGAAACCAATTTTCTATGAATGCTGGACCACAGTGTTAAACTTTAAAGGGGTTGTAATGTAACTTGCATGTTTTCTTTTCCTTTTTTTCATCTGGCGCCACCATACAGTAAACTAGAAAGTAGCTGAGAAGTGCCATGTCATTTCGGCTACTCATAATTATTTAGTAGTTAAAAGGCGAACAAGAGAATTACACCATGTTATTACTTTATTGTAAATAAGTAATATGGCAGACAGATAAAGATCTCCTTAGACTTTCCAACGATCCAAGCGCATATAATTGTTTTAATAAAATAAAATAATAATGCCTTTATCCAGAATTTGACAATATACAATTAACCCAAAACATATAAAATAGCACACAATAGCTTGTGAATATATTCTTTGTTTTTTCCCCCCATATATATTAATATGAAAAAACTCTAAACTCTGGTATGTTGGTCTACTGACAAACCTGACTGGCTTGTCTCTGAGTTTTACTCTTCCGTGCCAAAAACGTTACATTTTAAGACCAAGAAAGCTTCAGCCAAGCACCCCTGGGTCTTACAGACATTACATACTTCACCATTTACTTTCAGTCAAATGTCCAAAGTTTCCTGTCAACTATAAGAAGTAAAGTAAAGTAAAGTCATGGATGACCTTGTGACTCTGTAATTTTCACTTGTCACTTGTATGTATTCCACACTTTCATATCTGTTTTTATTACCATATTTATGTTTCACATCTCACTTTATTTATCTTCCACGGCACTGAATGGCATTGCCTTCTTTTAATTAATAACTTTCTTTCTTGTTAAATTTCATATTGTGTATTTTATACTTTTATGTTGTTAATTTTTATATCTCTGCACCTGATTGGAGTTGCAACTGCAATTTCCTTTTTGGAGACAATGACAGTAAAGCTCTCTTGAATCTCTGTCACTGGATCAACAGCAAAATAAACTGTCCTACAGTTATGTATACTTTCAGTGATTATATTTGGCGTTGTGATCAGTGTTGTAGCCTACAGCTGTAATGTATGTTTACTGGTGTATGCAAACCAAGGTAGCAGGAGTTTACATAACACCTGATGGCAATTCAGTCTTGATTTTCTTTACTCCTACTGTTGAGTTGTTTGACATTCTTTCACTATTTGTCCAATATTGATCATATTACTGAGGTTTTAGTCTTCATACAGTACTAAAATTAATTTATGTTATTCTGTGTGAACATGTTTTGCTACCTTCACCCTCAGTAGATGAGTTCCTGACCCATTAATAGATGATACTCCATTTTCTCAAATATGTGGGGCACACACTGTAAATTGGAAGCTTTTTAGATTCACCAAGGCCACTGAGGGCAATCTTAGATAGACACTATACATGCCACTCTTCACTACTTGGATCAATTTTGAAAGTCTCTCTCTCTTGATGTAATTGCCCTCCATTTCATAAAATAAAAGATTTATTGAAAATCAGATCTCAGGTTATGGGCCCTGATGACAGCAAAAGAAAAATGCAGAATTTACTGTCTGCTTTTACAGCCGGATTTCAGAAGTAATTGTTGCGGGACATGACGGTGAGTTAGCAGTTATAAACCTGTCCTCCATATAAATTACCTAATCAGGAGATCCCAGTGGTTATATAAATTGAGCCACTCATTCGTCTTCAATGGCCTGTGTGTGCATATAAAACCACAACGACCATCATATACTTCACAGGAAAGGGGGTAGCCGTTGCTGTTTACAGAGTTAGGGGGAAATGGATGACTTTTTGCATGCTCAATCAACTGTGAAATGTCCATTTAATCATCCCCAGAAACCCCCCTGGTTTATTTGTGCTGCAGCACAGATTTACATTTCCAAACATCCCCCATATTAATCATTACTTCATCACGCCCTCCAACTGACAAGAAGCATAAACCACCTCAGTGTACTGCCCTGTCGACTAATGTGTGTATGTTTCTGTCTAGGAGCATGTGTGTACGTGTATTTGTGTGTATGTGAGCACTTTGAATGTGTGTGTGTATGTGGGTGGGTTGGTGTGAGGGAAAAATCTGCCCTTTGATTCACTCACCACTCACTGTGTCCAGCAGAAATATTGAGTTTTAGTGGCATGATTGCATTTTTTCGTCCGCTGAGATTTTTGAAATACAACTTTTAAGGCCGGGGAAGCCAAATGGGAGTCACTCACGTGTACTTTTTCTTCTTCTCCAGAGGAAATCACAATGATTGATGTTATTTTTCAGGAAACAACATCAAAGAAAAACACATGAAGTGAAAATGTCACATACTATAGTTTTTTTTTTAAAGGGGTGAACTGGCTTTAAAAATAGCGAGCATTCAGTTTGACTTTTGGATAAAACACTGTGAGCTTTAACAAAATGGTAGTAGAAAATGTTGGGGTCAGATTTGAGCTTGTTGCAAAAAACAGCATGGTCTGTCCTCAGCATAAGACAGCTTGAGTGATTTACACAAACTGTACTGCAGCAGGAGTACCTTGGCAGAGCCTCTCTACCTGCCGCCATAATGAAATTCAGGACGTTTCACCATCAACAATAAATCCTTCATAAAAGAGTGAAGTATGAGTTTATCACCCAGGATGAGAAGCATGTTACATTTGCCACTTTAAACAAGATGAATGGGTCACTCAGCCATTTACATTCTCATACATTTTTATGACTCTGCCATGAAGTGAATTTGATCTATTGGTAACAAGATAAATGATGGGCATAAAGCTTTGGCAGTTCTGACTTTAAACAATCTTTCATTTGATGCCAGTCTTTTACTTTTACATGAGGCACCGTCTGTCATCACAACCTTGTGCTCAAATAGTTGAAGAGTAAGGAGGAAATGACAAAAGTCTGCACATCCAACACAAAGATTTTCACTTACAGTAACACCACATATTTTCTGTGTTGCATGTATGTGTTATTCGTGATGGGAAACAGGCTGACCTCCAAGGTGCACAAAGGGATGTTTTGTTCAACCTGGTGGATGGAGACGTTCAGCCAACCATGGGAGTTTGCCATGCAGTAGCATGAAAAGCAGCTGAAAGCTTCACTTTGCAGTTTCCAGTGCCTTTCAAAGTTTTTTTTTTCTTGGAACGATACTCATATATGTGTACATTTGAGCATGGAATTTCAGGAGCACGGAAACAGAGTTGGGTCACAGGAAATATCCCCTGTCAAAGAGTGATGGAAGACGGTGAATGGAGCTGTCTGAGCGATCAGAGTGATGGAAGAAGACATCCTCTCTGCTCTCTCTCTCTGTGTCCATGTCCTTTGTCTCCTTCCCCCTCTCATTCTTGCTGTCCTGTTATTTTACACGTGGCGTTGGCTGGTTGGATGTAACCACTGGAAACATTTTAACTGAATAATCTGTCTTTGACTGTCACGTAGATGAACCTTTTAGCTGTATGGACGGCAGATTAAAAATGTTGCCGTCAGAGCACCATGGATGGATCCTTGTCGAGACCTCGGCACCTCCGTGTTGTAATTTGAAAACAGCCCAGGCCCATTTAGTCACTGGTGAGCGAGGGCGTTGCAGCGCAGACAGAATGATGTATCACCTGGTCGGGCTAAATGACAATTTTATTTCTCACCTCCACTTTCACTGTGAAATATTACCAGCGCACTTTTCTCCATGGCAACTTCTGATTGAACCTAATGTCAGTCAAGCTAACTAGCGAGTGAGTTTGCCGCTAAAACACTGACATCAGCCTCTAGCGCTAATTTGTTGATTGACAATACAGTACATGCCCAGAAGCACAGACAAGCGCAGCACATTTTGGCGTGTGCCAATGCATTTCACTGTGAGTTTTGTTTAAGTAAGGCTGAAGTCATCTTTTGTAAGAGAGGCATGGAGAAGGCTGCTGGGAAGAGAAACAGGAAGTACAACAGACGGCCTTTGTTTGGGTATCTACGTAGAGGCCTGTAATTTACACCCTAATGGGCAACGCCATTGCCACTAGAGGCATTGCCGCTCTGAGGGAGACATGGAAGAAGGAGAGAGAGGGAAAGAGCTCCATCATGGAAAAGGGAGCTCCTGTCTGCTGCAGTGGTCCGGGACAAAGCTGAGAGCTCCCAGACGCCCTGTATGATTAATGACTTATGGCCACGCTGTGTGGAAGCCTGGTAATTAGCTACAGGCTGATTAAAGACAAGTAAACTTCTGCTGATAACCCGATTCTGTTTCTCCCCAGCGCCGACACTGGCATGTGGAAGCTCTTACTGCCAGGGTTGCAAGAAACAGACCAACGTTGAGTATGATGAATGTAGTCTCCAACAGGCGTATACAGGCTCTAATTTAAAACTATTTAGCATGTGACATATTGGCATTGTGCTCTCTCTGTCTCCCTCCGTTCATGTTCGTGGTTTGCGATGGCGTCCAAGTTTCAGGGGGCTGTTGTTTTGAGTCTGCGCCTGGCATATTCATGAATAAAGTTTTGTGCTGGCTCCCCCCCATTGCTCCCCCTGGTCTTTTCCCTGTTCATAGATTTTCCTCCAAACATTTGCATTTTCTATATTAGCGAACAAGGAGAGTGGCAGCCTGCCACGAGAGCTCGTCAACTAGCAGATTTTACAGTTCTGGCTGTCCAGAAGCAGACAGGAGAGCTGAAGCTGGGCCAGAAAGTGGACAGCATTACACTGGATTTACCTTATGAGACAAAATGTAAGCAGAGTTAGCTTAGGCATGAAAAGGATAAAAAGGCCTCCAAGTTCTGCACCAGCAGCCAAAACAACCCACACAACCGTCCAAGGTCTTGTCTCTGTATTTTCATGAGGTGGGACTATTCCCCCAAAGTAAACAGATGGAGCAAAAGAGTAATGGATAGCAACATTAAATAAAGCTGATGTCAGTTGTTTTGCAGTTGAGCTTAGAGAGTCCCGCAGATACTGAAATTAGTATCAGTGTTACTTAATAAATACTGTGCACTCTGATGGGAATATAATGTCATAACAAGATGTTATGCAACAGATGTATCCACTTCTCCTGTAAAAATGTAACATTAGAGACAGGAGCCAGTTTTGCAGTGGATAGTTTGCTACAACTAATCGTGAAACCCAATTTGTCGATGGCAAGTGAAAAATGGTCTCTTCTCGAAATGAAACACAGGACTGTGTGTGTGTCTGTGTGTGTGCGTGCGCACATGTGTATGTGAGGGTCTCTGGTAAGGAAAGGACAGTGCCACAGGGCAACCGTATGTGTGCTGAGATGAAATGCCCGGCCACCCACTCTTCTCCTTTTATCAGCCCTCTCATAATTAGGTTGGTTAACATACTGCCGTGTATGCAGTCATATTGACTGGAGGCTTAATCATATTAGCATTGAGTTCCCGTCCCTGCTTGCCCCAGGTGACACTTGTAAGTCCAGAGTTATGGCCCCAACCTATGGGAGGAAATTAGCTGCGGACACAAGTTTGTTCACAAGTTCTTGTTCTCCACCCTGTGTGTGAAAATATTTAGCAGGCAGGGCGGGCGACAACACTGTGAGAAATGGAAGAGGGAAGCACAATGTTCTACATAGGGCACCAGTCTAAGGCATGAAAAATGCAGGAAGAGCAGAAAGAGGTGCAGTGTGTGTTAGTTTGTCTGGCAGTCCATTAGGCCTGATAGACATTTCACTTACCAAAGTCAAATATAACAGTCTAGCATTCATTAATATGAGGAAGGGTCCGGGGAATCAAACCCACCATCTGGTTAAGACGACAGTATAATCTACAACTCATGATTAGGTCTAAGGAGTGGAATTTCACTTTAATCTTTTTCAGGGCTTGAAATTTCCATCTGCACCGTGCGGCACATCATTTTTCTTCAAGACAAATGTGCTGTTTTTCATGTTCCAAAATTAGATCAGAAGAAAACGATTAATCATGTCATGGCCTGGGAAAGGAAACAAAGATCTGATTTTCCTCTCTTCCTTCTCTCTCTCTCTCTCTCTCTCTCTCTCTCTCGCTGCACCCGTTCCCCTCCCCTTTCCTCACCTCTTCCTTTTCTTACCCTCTAGCCTCCTCTCATCCCCTCTGGAAGACCTCCCTCTTCCCCACCCCCTTCCTGTATCTCTTATCCTCTGCCTTCCATTCGCCCATGTTCTGGACAGCGTTGCTGAGCCATATCTTCCTCCCTGTCTTCGTACGAGACAGAGTTATTTTTCTCTTCATCGCTCGGCCCTGACTTCAAAAGAAAGGATACGTGGGCTTGATGATTTATACGAAATGACGAGGCGTCTTCAATTAGCATAGCCTTCCCTCTTCTCCTCTGCCTTCCCTTTGGCGGCGAACAACAGATGGCGGCCTGTTTGTATGTGACACCACAACCAAATCTAAACCGGGAAGAGTGCAAGTCACCGGGACTGCAAATTAGTGAGGCCACACAACTGTCAGGTGCTGGCCTCCACTGACAGTTGTAGCCCATTACGGGAACATTGATGTTTTCACAGTGTGACAAAAAGGATTCCTTTTTTCCCCCTCCTTACAGAGGACCTGTCTGTCAGCCAGCTCTCAAGTCATAACAAATCACTGGCACTCAGCTGAGGCTGAGCATTGGGAGCGTCAGGGGAAGATAAATGACCTGCAGGCCTTTGAAGTGCTTTGGCAGTTCAGATGGCTCGGTGGCGCTGACAGAGAAATATACACAACAGCGTAACCAATAATGAGAACATTAAACATTCCTGCCTCCTGACAGGCTGACAGGAAAGCCCAGCCTGGCATCAATCATCTTCCGAGGCATAACCTTGACAATTAGTCTCCTCTCTGCCTCCAGCTCTCACCCCGCGCTCTCCAGACTCCAATACCCAGACTGCACTAGCTGCCAGGCTCAAGGCGGATAGGATGGTGAGGTGAAGATGACAGCAGGAAGGCAGAAAGGAACAAGGGCCACAATCAGTGGACCAAGACAGATTCCCTATCTGTATATGTAGGTGACAGCGGGTGTGGGCCCAAAGATCCAAACATGTCAGGGTATCACATTGGATTTATAGTGTCATCTTAGCCAGGATGGCAGTGGATACTCTGCCTTCTGCTCACTTTTCATTCACCATGTATTCACCGTCTCCTGCCTGTCTTTCTTAGTCATATCAGTTCTTATTTTCACAAATAATGCCACATTTTGAGACTGTACAATATACATGTATGACCTTTTGTTTTCTTTGGATTTACTTTTTAAGTTCATCATAAAGTATAGAGTCACTAAAAATATTTTACAAGTTTTTGGTGCATCTGTGACTACTAATTGTCTTTTCAGCCATTTTGGAGCTAATCATACAGTGAGAATATTTCACTTCGCCTATTGCTTTGAACACAATTGGAGAAAATAAATCAAATAAACACAACTGTGGAATTTATATTTCTCATTTCTTCAAACTTAACTAAGTTGTGTTGGCATTAAATATGTTCTGTAGTATTTCATCTTCATTAGTATCGAGTCAAGATATTTGGCAAATATTTGGTTTTGTTATCCAAATAAGTATATTTAGTGTGACAAGGAAAGTGTAATGCATTTCAGAGCTGAGCAGCACAATCCAAACATGCATGTGTCTCTATAATAAGTACTGAAACAGCAGGAACAGGCAAAGTCCCTCAGCCATACCGGTACTGAGTACAGTATTTCACTTGTGTTTCCTCCATTAGCCATCTGCATGTAAATCAACACAGACAAGCTGACCCCCAAAATGTTTATGTTCTCAGGTTTCCAGCACTAGCGCACTGCTCTGGCCGAACATTTTGTTGCCACACCAGAGGAGATGATTTATGTGGAATGAAGACATTTCCCCTTTGACTAGCGCATTTGCGAATAGGTATGTCAAGGATGTGAGGTGCCTGGTGCAGGCAACCTTTCAAGAGAGTATTTTTTACCCGCTTATTGGAAGAGCAATAAATATCTGGGCGACAGGGCCTTCTCATGGTTACAAAGCTTACCTGCAACTGAGCTGGATAATTAGCAGGCCCTGAAGATGATGTATGACTTTCATTACCCTTTGGGACGGGGCAAACTAAATGAGGACACAGCTAATTGCCGTGCAAAGCAGTCTGGCATGATGGGGAAAAATGCAGGCCCTTCCTCTCTCTCTCAGTCCTTCTCTCTCTCTCTCTTTGCTCTGTTCAGAAAAGCAGGCCCTGTTGCGGTTGTGAGGCTGTGATCTCCCTCTCCTCCCTACCTCGCTGCCCGCAGGAGTTCACCAACTGTCCATAAATCAGGAGCTGCTTACAGTTGAAACTACCCTGAGTCATCAACATGCAATAAGCTGAGTGACAGATTCCACCCTGACTACATTACACTCTCAGTTCAAACAGTCTTGCTCACCTTAACTCTCTCGCTCTATCTCTCTGTCTGTCTGCCACATCTTGAACTTCTTAGAAATCCAAACCCATCCAGGCACGGTGAGGATGAAAACAAAAGCTGGTATAATCATAAGATCTTCCTCCCTGCCAAGCGTTCGAGGGGAGAGGGAGGGAGAGGCTATGAGCGGACTGTGTACGAAAAGTGTTTCCAGAAGCAGCCCTCTCAGGAGTTCCAGTGGTGGAAGCTAATGTCTAAAATGGTGGGGTTAAGTATGTTGGCATCCATTACAACGACAAAGTCCTGCTCTCCCGCTGACATGCCAATTCAATTCAAGCAAGCCTCTCATTCATTATGGGATAGTGGGAGGGTTGTTTAGAGATGGTTGTATTTAACTCTTGACTTGATGCTTGGTATCCTCTCAGTAGGATGTAACCTTTTTACATCCGCATTAGCTCAAGTATGGACAGCTGCAAGTTTTAAAATGTGAATGACAGGTTTCAAGTTATTGTCAAGTGACCTATGAAATTATAGACCAATGAGAGGATTGATGTTTTTTTGGTCACTTGGGAGCAGCACAACAAGCTGTAAACATAACATTGACATATTATCACCTTGTTATGTTTTTATGGCACATCTTTCCACCCGACAAATGTCCAATACCACCACTTGTGTTTACTGGTGGAAACGGCAAGTGCGTTTCAATAATACAGATCCTAGAGGTCCGTTCGAAATGATACATGCATTGACCTCGTGTATCTGATTACAAACAAACTGTGGATTGAGAGGGTTCATCATGTCATGGTGTTTTAATAAAAAAGACTGTCAACAACGTCACCTGATATGGTAATACTGAACTCAGTAATTGAGTATTGTCTTTTGCATTGCATCAAATGTGTGCATGCACCAGCTTTTGTCAACCACAGTTGACAGTTCCACATTTGAACTTCTCTTGGCATTAGTAACTGATTATTGTAAATGCAACATTATTATAATTGTTCCACAGTAAGTGTCAGTGTAGTAATATGTGGTCTATTTGATCAGATTTATACTTTTTGATTTGACACCTCCCCAGTGCTTTACCCTCAATTAAACTAATTTCCATCGTTTTACATTCTAATGGGGGTCAATCCACACATAACAGTAGCTGCCCTTTTCGTCAGCAATGCCAAAGACCTATAAAATACAGAGAAGCAGCTCTATCACCAAATGATTTTGTCAGCCATGAACTTAATTTACTTCACTTGAAGCAGCAATCTGGAGCCTATTAATTCACTCTCAACGCACTGAACGAGGCCTTTTTGAAACTATTTCACCTCTTACTAATGAAGCAATTGTTTCCTCTACCATGTGTCAGCTCGTGGAGCGTCACTAATCTCAGACAGACACAGAAAGGCTTTTGAGCTGTCAGGAGGGGTTTTGTTTGTTTCCGTCAGTTGTGCTGATCTGAGACTTGAAAGCTACGGCTCGGTTTAGATCCAGATGAAACAGACACGGCCCAGTGATGTGAGGGCGTGTCTGCTTACTGCTCGAGAGAAAATCGCACCAGTCAAACCACCAGGCCGTACCTGCGCTTACGTTTGCCTAAATTAATTTGGTTTTGATAAAATTTCAAGTTAAGTGAAACGCTAATTGTTCCTAAGAGCATAACTATTTCAGGCTGTGTGACATTTAGGGCTTCACCAAACAAAATATAATACTAGGATGATTTTGTTGTGTTGCAAGAGAACAAAGCTTTTCTTTAACTATGCAAACAAGTTTATGACTTCTTTCTTTCTTTGATTTTTGCTTCAAGTATCTGTTTTATTTGTTCTATTGATTCCAACTTTGTCTCCTCATCTACGCCCACAGACATCAAATCCCATTACGCACTGCTTTGTCAGAACTCATTGGATCTAGTTTTTTTTATTTATACTGACAGTGGGTGAACTCCACTGTTGGTTGAATTCCTCGTTGTCCTGGATGGAGCTGCTCGCTGAGCGCAGCAGGAAGGGAGCAGGTCCCGGTGATGCCTCTTGTTTATCTCAAGGTGAGAATTGTTTTTGTTCTCGCAATTCTCACAACACAGCTCCCTTCTTGGCCTGCAGCTCTGAGGGGCACATTTGAAGAGGAGGCGAATGATTCAGATGATTCTCTGTCTGTCCCTTTTTTTTTGTTTTTTATGTGCATTTTTTATCTGTGAAGAAATTAAACGTCTTTTAGGGTCTCATACCTCCAATAGTCCATCTTGTCCTGACAAAAGGTGTATAGTATGTTTTTGGCCCACCACCTGCCCCAAATTCTAGGTATAATCTTTAGCTTAGAGTACGCCTTAGTTATATAACATTACAGTAAAGAGTAGAATCACACAAACTCCATCACAACTGGTGACACAATGTACAGTTCAAGTGTGTTTACAGTGAGGCTGTGTACTGGTTTTAGATGCAGAGCACTTCATAGAACTGGCTCGTTCAGCAGGTTGCACAACGGGGAGCTGTTTGGTCATACGCCTTTTTCATTGAAGACATTTTGACGTGTCGCAGTAGGAAAAAACACAGGTGTAAACAATAAAATGAATGATGGCTGGATTCCATTTAGCTGCTTCAGTTTCAGGGTCCTGGTATTGTGCATGCTGGCTCACTGACACGGCTTCCTGGGACACTTGAATAGAACAGAGCCATTGTTAATGTTATTAGTAACACCTGTGCTTTTCCTGCTGTGACAAGTCAAAATGTCTGCTGTGAAAAAGGCCTATTGTCTGAGCACTCCCACACATGCCAACCTGTGCCACCGATAGGCAACCTGCAAGCAGTTAGTGTTACAACATCTTTTGTGTGGTTTTTGGAGGTTTTACATTTTACAATTGTTTCACATTATTGTTTCTCACTATGCTGCAGTGGATATTAAAGGACCTGCACAGGTTTGTTTTGTCTGGCTATTTCAATTTCTGCTCAGGTTGAAGTTGGGTGGGGCCACCAAACCTCATGAACCAATAAGGTATAACCTCTCCCAACCTAACCGGTACAACAAGACTGTTGTGGTAAGACAGCTGCCAATCAAGCACAATCCGTAAACGCCCATACAGTCCCTAGATGAGGTCTAATCAGGCAGAACAAGAGAAATCTCTCCAGTGAGAGGACTTTTTTTTTGGCACATGGCCATCAGAAAAGTATAAAAGCAGACAATGTGAGCCAGTTAACAGAACATTTTGCAGGTTCAAAATGTAAAACGTACAATCCCGAAAGCACAGACTCACAGAGAAAATAGCAGCAATTAAAAACAAACAAACAAATAAAACAAAAACATCTACAGCTACGGCTTTAAACTGCTGCTGCTTTCACTTTTCTTGCCAATAGCTGGTGCAGGTTAAATTCAAACTATAAGTCTGAAACTACTGGCTCTGCAATTTGATGATATTGGCTGAGCCTGGTATCAGCTGCTTTGCATTACTGACAGCGTTTGTTCTTTTTAATTTAGAAACCAAGCAGAATTGAGGTGACAGTGAAAATGATAAAAATCCATGTTAGGGAAATTAAAACTTAACTTATACGTGAGACTAAATTTACAACAGAATGTATAGGATTGTAACAGATTGAGCTAAGCCTTTTATATTGTGAGACTTTTAATCTTGAGATATTTCTTCCAAATTTAAACCATATGTTGGGTTAACATCAGTGCTAACCTTTATGTTCTCATACTTCCAGAGGCAGTAGATTTAATGATGCTTGCTGTAGGAACAAAACAGCTTCCTACCAAATCCTCTTGGGATAAGTTCATAATACATAACTGCTGTTCCTGATCAATTGTTAATTTTATGTTCCTACTTGACCACACTGAACTTTAAACACTGTCTGAACTTGGAGGGATTCTGACGTTTTCTCATCAACATTTCCATTACAAAGTGTTTCTTGACTGATATTGTATTCTTGAACATTTCATTTTATTGTTGTTGGCAATCAGGAAATAACAGGAACAAATTAATTACAGTGAGACACCATTTGAATCCAGCCAAGGCTGTTATGTAATAAGGTACAAATGAAACAGTATATGCACATTGCCCAACTTTGTTTATATTTTTCATAAACTCTGAGCCTGCTGCTGAAATAAAACTGGTGGAGTTTTGAATGAAACCTGACAAGCACCAATAAATCACGCTAAATCATGAATCGATAACAAATGCATTCTAAATTATGAATAATGTCCAGGCAGTCATAAACTAACACAAGCACAACTCAGCAGGTCATTCATTTCATGGCAGCACAAAATAAACAGACACATTTCTTTCACGGCACTAATAAATTTCCCTGAAAAACTCAAAGAACAGTCCATCTGCTTCGAATAATTTTTAATTTCCTTTTCTGTCCTGTCCCCATTAAGTATTCCATGGAGATATTCTCAAAATTCTTTCATTTACCTCCTCCCATATGCATCCAATTACCTTTCTCCCCATACCAGGCCGGTGCCTGGTCTCTCTTGAGTATGGTGCAAAATACCCCCACCTGTACCTTAAGCAAACTTCATGCTTGTTTTATTATCTGTGAGAGGCTGTGAGTCATTCAGCTTGTGCTCTGGTGAATTAGGCCTGGGCTTTTGGTTTGATGTCTTCTGGCTCTGGCCAGGAACACCTGCACCTCCTCTGCTCTCTCTCTCTCTCTCTCTCTCTCTCTCTCTCTCTCTCTCTCTCTCTCTCTCTCTCTCTCTCTCTCTCTCTCTCTCTCTCTCTCTCTCTCTCTCTCCAGGCTGATCTATTAGCTGGCTAAATGGCCCAGCAGATGTTCACAGGCCAGCGAGGGAATCCGTTCCTATCCTCGTGACCGCTTCAGCAGCGATGCCGAGAGGATTTACACATGAAGCGGAGGACGACGACACATTTGAGTTCATTTACCACTAAATCATATTTAGGTAAACAATTCCCCTGGGTGTCATCAGTGCTAACTGCATTTAAAACGACCCCTCATTTCCCATGGAAAAGATCATGCTTGGCTCTTTTAAAACAGTTAGGAGGGAACAGAAACTCTTGTGGGATCTGGATATTAACCTTCTTGATCTTGGTGATTTTAAGAGTGCATATAACCTGCCACAAGATCATAATGGGGACATCAAAGACTATGTTTTCCATGTTTCTTTAAAATTGTATTTCAAAGTTCAGAAAAAACGTGTTTTATGCGTAATTTAAGACATTAAAATGAACATGTTTTTTTTTTGGTTTTTTTTATAAAAGTATTTGCTTTGTCTGATTTTTTCTTTCTCAGTGTGTCCAGTTTGATTGTTTCTATATTTAATTATTTCTATAACTGTGTGCTGAATTTGTACTTTAAAAGGCTGGGTTCACTCAATTTAAAAAAAAACAACCACATTGTTATACAACATGCTACAACAAAGGTAGTGAGAAAATATATATTTTTGTAATTTGAGGTTAACCAACCTTTATATATCTAGAATATCTAGAAATTAGTAAACTGTGAAAAACAACGGTTACAAATTACATGTATCTCAAAATGATTAGAGAAACTGAAAACTAGACCAATGAGACTTAATCTCTTAATGGCAGCAAGATTAAACAAATTAGCTTAATGGTTAATTTATGGTTAACCGTCTCTACTGTATACAAAAAATCTTCTTTTCCCTAACATATGATGATGCTGATTTAAGTTGAAATATACCTTCAGCTTTCAGCTTTTTGTCACTGTAATCTCTGAGGTTGCGACTGTGTGAACTGCAGCTGAGGCCGTGCTAGTTGCATGGTGATCTCGTGTTCACACAATGCCAGTGCTTTCCTGCACACTTTGCCCTCATCCTCAACTGACCCCCAGGTCATCCCAGCTCAAAATAGGTTCCGGGTATCTGTTTTTAACACCGGTGTTGTGACCGGCTGGACAACAGGATGTGGCCGCCAATGAATACCTTAGAGACACAAAGTGTCTTAATTAAACAGTTGGAAAAGTGGATGCCAGTTACAGAGTAGAGGACAGCGTGGAGGACACAGGCACCTTTAGAGAAACAATTACTCCCCTACTAAAATTGATAGGCATGGGGTTTGATTGATAAGTTGATTTGGCTATTGCTGAGCCTGTAGATTTCCTGGGGTAGAACATATGCTTTGATTTACTGAGCAGTTCAAGAGGACAGGCCTGACAAGTGGAGGTAGGGATTGAATGACATTTTTGGTAAGAGAGCAATAATTTACGTTTTCCCATGCCAACTATTAATACCCAGCTGGCCTCAGCACAGCACCACTTATTTAGGTCTTAAAGGCCAAGTAGGACGTGTTGTCACTGGTGTTTTTATAAATCTTGCCTGCAGGAATGCAGCTCTAAACAGGAGACTGGAAACAGAGCTGTGAGTGATGTGAATATGTGTGCAATGTGCATGTGTGTATGCTGTCAATATAATATACAGCACCTAGTTTTATGACTGTGGCACCCTCAACTCTCTCATTACACAGGATCACAAATTTCACTGTAACCTTCGCAGAGAAACTGGGCTCAGGAGATAATATCAAGACCAGGGTGAGTTTTCGCTTCATGCTGAAATGAGAGTGAAGAAACAAGCTCTGTGCAGAGGAATATGTACCACTGTGTGTCCAAGCCCTTGATTTCTATCAAGGGTTCTTGTAGAATGTGTACTGAAAGCAAGTGTCACCTCATCCCTGACTGTTTAATTAATATGTCTCTTAAAGTTTTACAAGAGAAGCTATTATATGCATGTAAGTTGAGAGAAAGAGGAGGGCTGTGATAGCTGTCAGTGTAACGCTAAAAGATTGCAGTAAAGAAGTCTTTGCTCTTTAGAGAATTTACTGGCACAGCAAGGGATGAGAAGACACTAAAGGGTAGAAGCCTGTTCCTGGACCTGACAGTTTGATGGTCGTGTGAAACTCAAGAAAGGCCAAGCTGGTTTGTTTTCAAGCCGTTTATAAACTCTACCAACATGCACCCAGCACACTGGAGCTGCTAATTCATTGCTGACTTTAATCACTCATGTTGTGATCGCTCACAACACAATACATGAGTGAGTTTGCATGTGCTTTACAAGCTAGTGTTTGTGTACTTGTGCATGCATATGTCTACTGAAGGTGTCAGGCAGGAATGTGTAAAGTAGTGCACAATGCTACAAAGCGATCACTTGGGTGGTTTAAAGGAATAGTTTTACCTAATTTGCTTTCTTGCCGGGAGTTATATGAGAAGATCAATACCACTCTCATATCTGTCATTTAAATATGAAGCTAGAGCCAGGAAGCAATTAGCGTAGCTTAGCATAAAGACCAGAAGCAGGGGGAAACAGATAGCTTGCCTCTATCCAAAGTTAAAAACATCCGCCAGCACCAGCACCTCTAAAGCTCACTAATTAAACTTTAAAACACTTTTAAAGTCTGTTTCAATATGAGCTTTAAAAATGAATCAGTGATCATCCTTCTGATGTTTGATAATGATGACTGTACGGTGACCCTGAAAGCTCAACCTAAGCTGCAAAAGAAAACACATGCAAATAGACAAAACACAACCAAATACAGAAACATGCTGCAAAAACCGAAAACACAACCAAACACAGAAACACGCTGCAAATATCAGATATCAGCACAATGATGTGATGAATTAGTGGTATGGGTGCTATAAATAGCCACAGCCATGCATAAAGGTCGTGCCTATTGACAGCTGTTCTGGTGCTGTTGGAGAAACTCGCCGATGTGACACAATCTGGGGAAATTGCACTGTACTTCTCACTGACATGTCTAATGAGCGGTGGAACGGGTATCAACATGAAAACTGATGTTTTCATATTGAAAGGGACTTTTCATGTCCATTTATGGCTAACTGTGTGAGTAGAAATGAGGCTTGTGCACATGTACCTAGTAGCATGATTTAGATTTAGAGAACAGAACCAGGTATAATGTGTATCTCTATGAATCTGACGAAAAAAGAATGCATATGCACAGAATTTTAGTTGTGAATCTACACAGAGTTTTATGCATCTGGCCGCTGGACTTTGGCACTTGATCCTTCTACTCACTGGTTTGATTTCACAGAGTCTCTAATAACTGATTTGATTTCTAATAAAGTGACACAGCCCGGATAATCTTTGACATTTAATAGACAAAAGTAACAGAGTGCAACTAAATAGCTACTGGACAAAGACATCTATGGCGTTGTGACCTTTAAGCAGCTCAGTTTTTGAGCTTTGGGAAACAAGTAAATCAGCATCCACACAAGCAATATCTAATTCACAGTCAGCAACAAACATTATCAGTTTGACTCCGATGTGTATTAAACTCCTTGCTTGGGACATCCTTTAACTGACAGAACCCAGTCACTGAACCCAGTCCTGGCCATTTTTAACCCACAATACTCCAAACTGTCCTCAAGCTCACAGCACATCCTCATCGTGGGCCACAGTGCTAATCCGGGGTCCCAGCATTCCTGTCTGTTTCACGGGAGACTTGTCAGCTCCTGGGGGCACAGATGCTTGCCTGTCAGAACCACTTCAGGACGATGGATGGAAGAACAGGCTGCATAGTGCTCTCTCTCTCTCTCTTTAGTGTTAACTTACAGTGGAAAATGCTAAACACCTCTGACCCTCTGTCCATCAATGAGCTAGTTAGATGTCAGGGATGTTTGGGAACAAGACCTTTAGACGAGGTTTAAAGTCAGGTCATGGTGGTTAACGTTCATACTATACTAAATTATTGTAAAAAATGTGGCATTAGGTAAGGTCTTTGCAGGTAAATATATTGAACAAACTAATTCCCTGACTATTGATCATAATGACATTTTACTCACCACCTTCATTGTAGAGATTTGAGAAATGCTGACGTTGGCGAGAACAATGCTGATGAGGGAACAGCAGTCATCTCAGACACTTGTCTTAGACTCTGACTGAAGGTAAGAACAGAAAGATAGTGCCCTTGAAATCCCGGTAGCACTTGTAGCAAACTGCACAACAGCTGTACAGTAAAGCAGCCAACCACAACTTTATTGTTGGGTAGCAGTCAATGAACACTGAACGGTGTGTTCCTTGTAATTTTACTTTTGCAATTCGGAAACTTGCAGACACAAACCATTGTCTCGTGCTTGATACAACGTCTTTACTTGCGTGCAAGCTAAAGCGAAAGCAAGCCACAACCTCACACAGGCATGCACGCATGAAAACGGCAGGTAGGTCAGCTGGCAAGTTGATCAGGAAGTGGATCTGCTATGCTGCGCAGTTTGGTACAACAGCAACAGGAGTTTCCTCTGTTCCTGTTTTTTGTTTGCTTTTGGTCAGACTCAAAGACAAGTGTTTGAGACGATTCCTGTTGAATTAAATGTTTTGGAACACTGTAGGAGGCTTAAACTCCCTGGTCAACATGTTATCACGACCAGTAGTCATAATAGACAGAAATACTAGAGTAATAGCCAGGTTGCTGGAATTTCTCTTTAAAGTACAGCTGTGTGTCAAGACCAGAGTTTTCAGTATAGGAGAAAGACATCCAATTCCACTGGCTAGTAATCCAACTAATGTTTCACTGTTAGGAAACCAGAGACAAAATAAAAACATCATGTCTTCCTTTTCAATTTTATGTGTCTGTTTATTGGGATTTAATTACCGCTCTTGAGCAAGTTGAACACACTGGACGGTAATCTAAAGTATCTGTCAAAATAGCACTTGGCAAGCACCAGTTGACGTGGGACTTGAGAGACACCGGGGGCATGGTCGTCCCTGAGGGCTCCAGTTTCAGTGCTGCATGATTGAGGCTGCCAACCTGACAGGCCCACCTGCCCATTGGCTACAGCCAGCTGGCCCAGACAATGATTAACGGCTAGCGTAAACTTACTCAGCAGGGTCTCAGACACATTTGTGCATTCACTCACACATAGGAGTGTTACATGACTCTAAGAGCTATTACAGAGCAGGGGCCCAGACCAAGGCAGGAATGATAGCCATAAATGTTCAGTGGGACTGCCCGGCGCAGTTATCACTTTTCAAAAAGAGAGACTCACTCTTGTCAATAGAAGCATGATTCCAGAGATCAATGGAGCAGATTTATGCACTGTGGTATATGGGAGATTACCCCCAAACCTGGATCCCATATCTGCCTTGAGCTTTCACCCCCTGCTTCTTCCATAAAAAGAAAATGACATCATAAAGAGTAAACTGGGCTTGATATCAGACCCGGCTCTAATCCCTAGGAGCTTTTTGAAATCTTTGATTTTCATTTTCCAAGGGCTGCGAACTATTAATCTTTTGGTGGGGTGTAAAAACTGGCTCTGGGAAAGCTCTTCAAAAACCTTCAAGCTCTCAACCTTTTTTTCAGAAGAGCAAGGTCTTTGACTGGAACATAATCAATGTTACAAAATGCATACTACTCCTCATACCCCAGTCTCCTTGGAAGAGCTTGTTTGGTGTGAAATAGTCAGTGAGTAAACAAATAATTTGAGGGGCAGGAGTGCAGCTTTATGCACCTAAATAAAATTAAATAAAATCAGGCGGAATATGACAACCTTATACTAAGTAATAATCTGCAACATTTTCTTAAATGCCAACATTGCTACTCCACAGCGCTGATTTGGATAACACAAAGGTAATTCAGCGTTTTTGTACACATCATGACATATATGCCTCTAAACTGAACCACCATGTCACTTGATTCTGGGATGTGTCTTTTCTGTTTTTCCAGTGGCAGTGTAACAGTACTGCATGATGGTCCCTGGGCTGACTGCCTTGTTATTGCTGTAGCAAAAAAGTCATAAGAGGTAGAAGGATATACCCCAGCCAAAAAGATCATTCACCACCTGGCAACACAAAATGTGTTCTTTTAAAGGGCTTATTACTGATCTGTAAAGCATTGATTGATAATTTAGAACCATCAATAAGTTTATTTGATACAACTTTTAAACCCTTTAGAAAGTACGCCTTATTAGAAAGTGGTACCATGAACTTTGTACATTAGCATTGCTAACTGATGGCACCTACAGCTGAAGTTGGAACAATTGCCTTATCGAAATCAGATAGTTCTTGTATTATTTTCTGGCAGTGACTATTCTTTTGATTTATACTTTATCTACTCAACAAATAATGTTTGCAATAATTTTCAGCTGGCAAACATATAGGGAAGCCTTAAATAGTCCTATAAGCAAAATGTAAAATCAATTACCATTTGAACAGGGCTTTGTATAAGATAACTTAAGTAATTTCTTAAGGCAAGCTTAAAAACCTTTGATTATGATGCCTTTTTACATTTCTGGCAGCAACATCAGAGGTTTGTTTGGAATAAAAAAAGAATGGGTTAGGATGACCAGGCGAGACTACAAATAGTGCAGATATGTATCGGATGTGACCTCAGATTGTAATGGGAATTTTTGCATTGAGGCTTAATTCAGTTTTGCCAAAAAAATGCAACGCATTTTTGTTTTCTCACCTGAGACAGCAATTCATTAATAATTAAAAATAATTGTGGGAAGTAGATGTTGACAGTAATTCTATGGATCAGAACTCTAACCACTCGTTTAAAAGACAGAAGTCATACAGACATAGTATTGATCATTTTGACACAAGTTAAACACTATTATTTTCTTCTTTGACTTTAATCACTGCTTTATGTTTTTTATGCACCTTCATTATAGGGAGTTGAAATTGTGCTATATAATAAATTGTTTTGAAGAGCTATCACAGTCCTGCTGATACATACTGTACGAAGCGGATGAATCTTAGGGAGTGCACATGCAGCAGTGCCTGTTATCCCATTATTCCCCAGCTAATGATGTGCTAGAACCACGATGGGTAACGAATAGAGCCACGCATCCAAACAGCTATAAAATGAAACACTTCACAAAAATTGCAGATGCACATTATCACCGTCTTTTAATTTCAGAGCGCAAACCTGCATTTGGAAAGCAGGAGCCCATTTTTTAGGCTGGCCATTTGTTAGTTATGTAGCTATTGATAAGGAAACTCAGCGTGCAGAGGATAGTTAGTATTCTGGATAGGGCTCTTGGAAAAATAGGCTGTATTTTATCCCTCCCGTGAAACACCGCAGGCCACACCATTGCTCCAACTCCAATTAATTTCTACACCCCATTCATATTACTCTTCTATGTAAGTGTAACGTTTTCTAATTGCATTCATCACCAAAACCCTCACTTAAGTTCCCCTAGTATATTTATTATCACGCTAACTGGGTCTAAATTATTAAACCTTAATGATGTGGGTTCTGAAAATATGTTGTCCTTTATTTTCCCCACAGAGAATCAATGTTATACATTAGCAGTATAAATTAAGTAATACTTTACCTAGGCATGTTGCCGCCTTCAATATTCCTTCTCAGTGAAATGTATTCTCACAGTCCGGTGGCTTGCGGGTGCCTCTGGGGAGGGGATGATATAGTTCATTCTAATGAAAGAGCTAGGTGCTGCTAATGGTTTAAATGATACATTTGTGCAAGAACAGCAGAGAAAATATATATTAGAGATCTGGCGAAAACAAGATAATTCACACTCCTGTGGGGATATGATGTCACCGGACACATAGTGTATTCTGAGGCTCTTGGGAGGCCTCGAATGCAAGGAACGGCTGCATATTCTGGTGTGATATATGTGGGTCAGTAATAGAAATGGGCAATATACGGTAAAGTCCATCACACTTAAAGGTTAATTACAATAGCTACAGTAGTCCTACCTCTTTATGACGAAATTGGTTGCTATTAATCAAATTTAGAGTGCCTTGTAACATTATAAGGTGTGGAAAGGCATAATGATCTGACACAATGTAATCTCTGTCTTTTTAGGATACTTAAATAAGCCCTTTATTTGAAAATTATTGCAGAGAAAGTGCCAATTAACCAACGAAATAAAAATTTTAAATAAGCTGCTATAGAAGACAGTTTTGTCTGCTTTTGCATAATCAATGCAGCTGAAAGTGGTTGTAAATTAAACCATTAACAATATTTGAAATAACTGATGTCTTTAATTTAAAACCTTCTTTATTATTATCTTTTTCAACAAATCTAAATAGATTTGCATGCTACCTCTCTTTTTCAAGGTGGGAAGTAGCCGCTAGATAAACGGAGATTAGGGAGCATTGTCTCATTGCAAGAGCATCATCCATAACACCTTCCCTCAGAGTGACTTCAATTACATTAGCAATTTAAATGCTAGTGTGAGGGGGCATTTAGAGGTAAAAACACAGAGGGCTGCTACAAAGGTAAAGCCTGTGACTGATGACACACAGGTTGAGGAAATGCAGAAGAAAGAGCACACTGGAGCGAGATAGCGTTGATATTTGCCAGACAGAGAAAAGGACTAAGCTCCTCCTGCCTTCTGTCTCCTGCTACCAGGATAAATCCCCACTGATCGCTAATTGTGTGATTCTTCTTTTCTACATCAACTTCAGTCCGACAGGTTATTTCAGCTTGTTATCGGGAAAACATTTATCCACTTGGAATTATTACTGTGGTAGGGCCTCTGGTGAAACACAAACAGTAGTGAATCTTGTAGAGTTATGGTAAGGCCGCTCCTCATTAGATGGCCAATCGACTGGCGGAGCGGAGGGCCCAATCCCAGCCCTTTATTGAGTGTTAAGGAGACACAGACTGACATTTACATCTCTTGCTTCTTCATGACTGGCTAGAGAGAAAATGTCTGCCATAGATCCTGGCTCTGAGGAGCGGCATGTAAGGTCAGACAGTGAGACGCATCTTCATCTCTGAGCAATGCTTCATGGACGAGAAAGCACATTTGCTGTACAGAAAAAAAATAGGATGAAGGCAGAAAATAGAATACAGTGGGTGCTTGGTAAGTAATATGTCATTTTGATGAGTGCGCAACTTGGTTGCATAGAACAAACGCTGTTCTCTCAGGGCAACAGAACTCCCCAAAAACAAACCTAAAAGATGTAAACAAGACAAGTCACCCAATCTCATCTTGTCTGTATTGACTTATTGAGCTGAAACAGAGGAAAACACTGTTGTGGATAAAGTACCCACATACCCCCAACAAACCACAACGGCCCTCCACTTCTGAGGTGCTCTTTTCATTCAGTGGCAATTACAATCCACACCTGGCAACACAGAAGACATCCCAATGCCTAACAATGTCGCAGAGGAACTCTCTTCCAAACTACCCTCCCAAATTGGCTCTGTAGCTTCGACCCAATTAGGGCTGAAATATGGTAACTGCATCAGCCATTATAGAGCCGTGGAGATTGTGCAGGGAGAACTCTTGAAGGTTAGGAGGGGGTATACTTCAGGAGTGATATGTTGCGCGGACTTATGCTTACACAGCAGAAAAGAGCACCATGACGAGGGGACAGCAGAAAGAAGCAAGAAGCAAAGGAGGAATGATAAATAAACACTCCTGGATAGATATCCTGTGGACATATATTAGAGTAGCGGGGAACACAAGAAAGATTAGTGTTTTGGCCAAGGACGAGACTTATTCATTTCAACCTTTCTTCTGTATCTTACTGTAATAGGGAGTCTATTGTTCAATGCTAAAATGTTCTGTTGAGTGCCTAATGTAATGAGCCATAGCCTTAGCATAATCTTGCTGAATTTGCATTATAACATGCAGTATTTTACCAATTTATTATGAAAGATTTTTTTTAATTTGCAAGCCAGTTCTAGCCACTACATATATAAAACAATAAAACCACATCTTTGTTATTTAAGAATAAAATAAAACACAAATTGCAAAAGCCGAGGCATTAAATATGCTTTTATTATGCAAAGAGGAGAATGATGTTTTATAGTAGCTCATCAATATCTCAGGACATTTTAGCAGACCTGCATAAAATAACAAACCGCCCTCCCCCTCTTTCCTCCTGGATGGCTGGCTGTGGCCTACATGCGCTCCTGACACCAGGGTAACTAATGTTCCCCGTGCCAGCAAAGGATTCTGATTTGATATAAGCATTCAAACCTGTCTGCCTTGAGATATAGCGTCTGTCACCCTCCGCTACGATTGATTCTACCTTGCCCTTAAATGCAGTGCTTGCAATGCAAGCCAAGGACACTCGCCTGCCTGGTCAAGTAATGACAATCGTCTTTAAGGAATAATGGCCTGAACGCTGCTTTTGAAAAGTTACCAGGCCGCATCCAATAATGAACTCCTGCTCGATGACACATTGATAGATTCCTATTCTTCAAATGGGACACTGTAGCTGCAGTTTAATTGACAAGAAATGAATTCAGGAGGTTGGGAAGGAAAGGCAGGGATGAGATGGCGGGAGGGAGGAAGCAAGAGAGGGACTAAATTCTGTGTGATCAGCAAGGTTTCAAACAATCATTGGCGAAGTGAAGTCTCTGCCATATCTATAAGTCATCATGTTTTATAGACCATTAGGATCTCCAGAGAAGGGCTGTGTGGAGACCGTGGCTTTTTGTCGAAATTAAAATGTCAGAGAGGAAGAAATAGAACAAAACAGGGAATCTGCAATTAATTACCTGGCCATAAAAATTCAATAATCGGGAAGCAATGCTGTTTTCCGCGCAGCAGTACTCCTGATCACAAGAAACTGGAATAGAATGCATTCATCTCCCCAAATTACATTTCTAATCTAAAAGGGGATATACTAGAGAGGGAAATAACCTTCAGTGTGAGCGGAGTACAATACGCAGCTTGTAGCTTACTGTCCTGGGTAATCTTTAGTGCAGACAAACCTGTGCAAAAACCCAAATATCTAAAGAATCCAGTATTCTCAAAAATCCAAAGGACCAATGAAACAAGGCACTGTGTGATCTACTTAGAATTTAAATACAGAAATTATAAAAAAAATTGTTAACACATACATTGAGCATTTGGTAAATATGTGGCCAGGTTTAAATTTGCACTGAGATGCACAGTGCTGATACAGTACGACTCCATCGTTCTCCCCATTGGTGAATAATATATAAGAGATATTAGCCTGAGGTAATTGCTAATGATTTTCAGAATGATACATGCCATCAGCATATGCCAATGGAAATTCAATAGTATAAGTGTTGTTAATGTGAGAGAAGATACAGTGTAATGTAAGTTTCATCGACTTCTTTGTCAACTGATGTGGATAGAAACCTACTGCTAGCACACAGGACAAAAATACATACATAGAAATTTCTAGTGGGATAATGAATAGGTCCAGTCTGTCCTGACATTCTATGTAGTCCATTAAAACTATAATCACTTTGTTGTATATCATATTGACAGAAAAACTGACTGCTCACAGTACCTATATGTACCTGTATACAAATACTTGTAAGAGACAAGTGACGCCGGACCTATCGTGTCTCTTAGTGTAGCTCTTTGTCATGTGAGCATTTTGAAAGTAAGGGTTTGAAGTCCATTATCCCCATATTAAAACCTCTATGGTATCACGCCCCTGTTTATGATGACTGGCTTTTGGTCCTCCACCTTTGAGTGTGGCTGCTCTGAACAGCTATGAGCACTTTTGCCTTCTGACATGGTCACACTAACTAGTCCTTTTCAAGCATACTCCCGCCTTTAGTCAGTGATTTGTTCTCTTGTTCATGTCTCTTTTGGTTTTTATTTGAAGCAAGCTTTAAGCCTCTGGTTTTCGCCAAGGATGTATTTGGAGAATTGATGCTAGAAAATGGCCGCCCATGCACACTATGTTCACACACTAAGATGATGTCAGGCACAAAACATTAGCTTTCCTGGGCTTTGAGTAAGTTTTACAATTATATTTTTGTTTATGAATTGAAAAATAAGCATTTGTCTTTGTATGTCAATCAAGGTGTAGTGTTTTACATGTTCACATTTTATAATGGCAATCAGTGGTGCACTACATATGTTGCAGTACCATACTTGGCCACTGGGAAACTGATGCACTGTATCCAGTTTTCCTAATACATCCATAACTGTAACACACCTGATGTTGGCATTGGAGCTACTTGTACAGGTTAGACTTGGGCAGGTTTCTCAGTTCAACACTGACAGACAACCTTATTTAAAGACAACATGGCAGCAAGTCAAAGTTCCATGAAACTGTAGATTGAAAAAAATCATCATCAAGGGAGCAATATAGAAAATGGAAGACAGGAAAGAAGAGTGAAATATAGACGTAAAGTATCAAAGGTCTATTCAAACCTTGATGACTAATTGCATGTTTGCCGTAGGGATATTGAGTAGGGATGTCCACTGATCCACTCGATTGGATTCTGAGCCAATCAAGACTTTCTCTCATTAATCAGTATTGGCTTTATGAAGCCCAATTAATTTCTGATCCTTGGTTTATTGTAAACCATAGTGTTCTGGAGTGGGTGTCTGGCATGGAGCAACAAAATGGTCAGAGATGATGACCAAAATATTTTAAATCTTAAAACACTGTCGTGTATCTACCTCTATAGTAGTTACTGCTGTTTTCAATATAAACCTAATATTTTCTAGATTTAGTTTGATTTGATATTATCTCATCTATTATATACAGTATACACCAGGTTTTGCACACTTGCTAGCGAATACGTCACTGCATATTCAACACAACACACTATTTGCATATTGTGAACCTGTGTTGAATTTTTGTTTAAGTATCTTGTCTCCTCTCAAAAGTTAGCTATGCATCAAGGTGAGAGAAGGGTAAGGACACATGGGCAGAGTCTTCAGGACTCCTTGCAGCAGAGCAGAGGGTGGTCTGAAGGGGAGGAGGAGTGGTTTTAATTTAAGGAATGCAGTGGTGCTATATTTCACCCTCTGCTGTTGTCTCACATTATCTTGGTAAACATCCCTGGTACTAATATGATATATTTTCGAGCAGGCGGTGTTTCATCCTGCTCCCTGCGTGATTGATGAATGACGGAGGGATGAAACAGGGACAGAGATTTATGATGCTCCGGTGCATAGAATATGTATGATTATCAGCTGTGTGGTGAAAGCAGCTCGGCTTGAATGATAGGCACATGGAGAGAAATCTACTAAATGACTCCATTTCCCCTGAGAAGTCACAGGAGGAGGTTTTTTATCTCCGTCTATCTCATTCTGGCCCTCTTTCCGACATTTGTAGGTGTGTTCTTGAAGATGAGCAAAAATGCTGTGAGTAAAAATCTACAAAAACATCACAGAGCAAAAATCAAGGTATGCATATTATGCGACATAAGCCTATTATTACATATTTGACACGTGTGTTTGATGCTCAAGAGATACCAAAGAGAGACCTTTGACTTATGGAGACAAAACAAAGTGACTTTCTTCATCAGCAGCCAGTGCTGGATCACATTCACTTTGTCTTTGTCTACACTCATCAGCCTCTGAAAAGGTGCGACAGTAATTGTCAGAGTGAAATGCTGTAGTTTATCTTCTGTTCAACAGTAATTCTGTCTAAGCTCTGATTTAGTTATAATACCCATTGGCACCTCTGAGTGCCTCAAACAGTCAGCTCCTAATTGATCGATAGGACGTCATCATAAATCCCAAATCCTATGCACTTTATTGATCCTTCCGGAGCGCTTGCTGCGTCTCTGCATATGTGATTGCCTCAGCACACGCACATGCCAAGTATCAGGAATATTTTATCCACCAGAAGCATTATCATATGCAGACTGTATTGTTTTCTGCATCTGAGAATTACTGCTTGCCAGCATGACTTGAATGACACCCTTGAGAGGACTTCGTTTCCTATTCACCTCAATTTATATTTACACGAGGGTCATAAATAACGCTAATGCACCAAGGTGGTTTGGTCAGAGTAATTGTTTATTTGCTTCCTAGTGGACTTACTTGACAATATTGCTAATGAACCGTTCAATGTCTAACTCGGAATTTCATCAGAGTGACTCTGTTACATGCAGAACATGTATGAGATCTTTTATGTACTTGCCCTAGTCATACAAACTTCATAGTTGTATGTGAGTGTTTCACTGCATATTCAGGCGTTTCACTTCTGTAAAACTGTGTATCAACATGCTTCTGTGTTATATAATCAATATTAATATGTCGGGAATATAACTTTAAGCTAGCTTTTTGAATGCTAGTTGGCTAACTAGCTTCTTTAGCCTATAAAGTAAAGTTTGCAACGAAAATAGATGAGATGTTACGCTACTGTGGGAAATTTGAAAACATGGCCTACCTTCCATTTAACATGCCCGTAACCTAAGAGCCTGGCCCTTTGTGCCTGGAATTTGATATAAGGATGTTGCTGTTTGTCCCTCATGAGTGTGTCTTGTTTGTGACCTGGGGGGGGGGATTTGACTCACCCATAGCTGCAGGACTGGCCTCTGTATCACCCACACGATGCCACGTCCTCTTATGAGGCTGGTGGTGATAGTAGCTGTCTGGCTTTCAACCTAGGCAGTTCAGGTTTTATTTTATGGGTAAAAGGATGGCAACGTTTCCAATTTGTTACACAGACCAAAAAATCCCCAAATCAAACTTTTCACTAGTGTCCTTAGTGTCTCAGAGGTGTGTTGCATCAGTGGCTAATTACACCATATGTGATATCAGTGACTCTCCATTCTCTTTCTACACACACCAAACTAACAAAATAAAGACCTGTAACACTACGCACAACAAATACAATGTCACATTATTAACAGATATTTACTTGCAGTATGTGTAATTAGATACTTTGGTTTGTAACTCTTGTTTTAATGGGCTAAAGATGCTAATTAGCTAGCTAGCTATAAACAGTACAGGAAGCCGGTCTATTTTCACTCATATTCAATAATTTAATCAGCAGGAGATCTTGAAGGCTGGATTTTCCCCTAATTTGATTGGTTCATATTTGTCCTCCTGTCATTTGTGCCATGCACACAATTTTTACTCTTTAGAAAGACCAGGCATAGAAGCATGCTGGTAGCTTTGTGAAATAAACCTTTTTTTCCCCCACAGGACACATTTTGACTTGTCAGCAAGAAAATAACATTAATGTTACTAATGTGTCCCAGTAAGCCAGTGAGCCAGCTTGTACAATTTCAGGACCCTGGATTCACTTCACCTAAATGAAATGCAGCCATCATTAATGATTTGAATTAAACCTGTGCTTTTCCTTGTGGCAATCACATTTACCTAACCAGCCTCTGAAGGTGGCTGAAAGTGACTCATCACTGATGAAAATAAGCAGCCTACAAGACAATGGTATCACAGAAATATGGTTTTGTCTAAGAAAATGAATTTGCTTCTCTTACAAATCTAATTGTCTTTGACATAGCATGTACTCACTTCATATTTCTCCCAGCAGGTTTGTTGCTATGGAGGACGGGATGCCAGAAGGGTAAAGACCCGTTCCTGAGAAATGACTCACCCTGTGTTCATGTGACAGTGGCACGTGTCCAAGCATGGTCCATAAGGTGGAACAATGAGAGGATTTGTCGTCTCATAATTGTAATTTAATAAAGATCTCACATGGTATCAGCAGAGCCTGACAGACAGGGCCTTCCGGCGCTTGTTAATGCAATTGTTCTGGTCAGACGGTGCTGTCACAAATCATGCTGAAAGTTGGGTGACAGGTAGCAGAGCTCATGGATACTTCCAAAGAAGCTCAGACAAGTTTTGGACAGAAGCCAGGGAACGGCTGAACATGCTGTTGTGTTGTCTGGTTGAAAAGAGAATCAAGAGCTGAAGAGTATTTGTTGGATTTTATTGAGCACATTGATTTTGCGGAGGGCTACAAAAAAAATGGGATGTTTTAAGACATTTCAGAATCTTCCAATCTACACGGAGCTCTTAAAACATTACAGTATTTAAACTAAACATGAAGAACAGTGACGGTAATAAATAATTATCAAACTTTATCTAGTGTTCGTTCCTAAAAAATATGAGGTGTTGACAGGGAAACCATTTCCAAAATCGAGGCTTTTGAGGATTAAACAATGCCCTCCCTCGACACTGACACCAACACCCTCCCTCTCTTGTTTCACCTCTCTCTTTTAGTGCTGATGTATGGGTGATGTGTGACAGGGGGAGCTCCAGTAAAACCCTGCATACATGCCAAAATACATTTTACAAGCAGTGCTCTAATCAGCCTGCAGCCAGAGGCTCATAAATTGCCTCAATGTGTCTGGAGCTGGTGAACAAATGCAGCTTGTGGTCACTGCTGAGGGTTGGATATATAGCAGGCCACGCTCTCTGGGCAGAACCAACTCTTGAGTGCTGCTGGTGATGTTTGTGAGTCAATTCAATAGAGGGAGGAACAACCCAGTGCTTTTATATATATATTAAAAAAAAGACAAGGAACAATAATTTATGCGCCTGTTTAATCAGCTGAGTGCATGTAGGCAAATGTTTGCATATTGCTGCATGTTTTATGTCAGATGTAAGTGTGTGAGCACATGTCCCCATGCTTGGATGCTCTCACTCATGTGGAAAGTCTCAAATATGTTAAAAGCTGTCATTACATCCATATTTAGGCACCACTGGAGGATTCATCAAGGGTTCAGACACTTTTGCTCGTCTGAATTATCAGAATGATTTGGAGCACTCCAGTAGGTAGAATGTGTCACCATTCCAGTTGGGAGGTTGTTTTGTTCTTTTTAATCTCAGCTGTAACCTTCAGTGTCCTCCACTGACAGGAAATGCAGTTTATCAACTGGGGATGACACCGGCGGAGGTGATATATGCAGGACTGTACTTCCCCAGATAACTCTAATAGCGTGAAGCCCTGTTCCAGCTCTGTTTCTCGTTTTCAACCAACAGGGAAATTCCTGAAGTAGGAGAGGTTGATCAAATAAAATGATACTTTGAAGTATGCGCGGTTGAGTCCCACGTTGACTTCGCCAAGTTCTCAAATGACATCTCGGAATTAAATAAAGGCACCTTGTCATCTCAGTAAAAAAAAAAAAAGGTGCAGCCTCTATCTTTGGTCGGTGTCTGCTTTTGAAGAACGATTTTTAGATGTTTTTTCATGCCGTAGTTTTATAAATGAAAGTGTACCACACACACACACACAGGCTGGGTAAGTGTGGACTGACATTATTTGAGAGAGTTGCTTAATAAAAGATCAGCCATGGTGTGTGTTATAGCTAAGACCAACATGTGTCTGTGTCCTCAGGCCACGAGTGCTTGTGTTGAAAACATGAGCACGTGGCAGAACTATGTGTGATGCAGCTCCTACTGTATGTACACAATGTTCTGGATTGGAAATATCATGCAGCCATTGTTCAACAAATATCACATCTCAGAAGCTTCTTTATTTGTATCCGTATATGATTGCAATTTTAATGCAAGTCTGGGTGAGTTCAGAGAAAAGTCAGGGGCCTTTTTCTTATTTTTCCTCATCTACTGAGTTACATTTAATCCAACTGGAATCCATTGGGTGGCAGCACTGAGCATGACCTAAAATAAAAGAATATTGATGAAAATAGCTATATAGTTTTCACAAATCAAGTGTGAAAGGGAGGACATTTAGATTTTAAGTAGCCACTAGCTATCCCTGACAAGAAAGGAGAAAACCTTCCTACAGCAGTTTTCTGTCATATGTGATACAAAATAAAATGCCATCCTGTGAATGTACCTTGAAACAAGGCAGATTTTGTGTTGAACAATGTGCAGAATACACAATCTTTAAATGACACATTTATAATGGTCTTCACCTTCAACATCTCCTCACTTTTACATAGCTGTCGAATAAAACCCCTGCAGAGAAAAGCTCATAACCGCTCTGAGAGTATAGCCTGTGTCTATGAAATGCAAGATTTGTTGCTTTTTATTCTGAGAGGGGATAAAGTTGGGTTTATACACTGACACACACATGCGCATACACACACGCACAGACATCACCTTCTGCTCGAGCAGTCAATAAGCAGACTGTGGCTTTGGCAGTGCTCTATCTTATTTACAGGACGTTTGTTGCACTTGACATTTATCATGGCTCCGGGGCTGTGAACTTCATGCAAACGCCATCGAAGCATTCAATGCCAAGGGCCCGGGGCCTCCTGTCTCGGCGTCATCACAAGTCTTTTCACGCTAAGATAAATCACTTCCACTGGACCCAAAGCACATGGAAGGAGAGGGATGGAGGTGGGGGATAAGGGGATGGAGAGAGTTAGATAAAGGGAGCAGGGAGAAGGGCAGGCAGAAGGAGAGATGAGGTTCAGAGAGAGGGGTGTTAACATCCAAGGAATACCCGGAGGTTAACGGCAGCCCCATTTCTCCCTCGTTAATTGTTGGGTGCGTTCACACAAATATCACTAACCATTTTGAAGGCAGCATATGGTTTGGGTAAATGTTCTTTAGATCTCAGAGGGATGTAAATACTGTCACCACATGACTGTCCTTGGTCTGCTCATGGCCACGGGACATGAAAGCCCTTGTTCTTAACCATCTGATACATGCAATGTCTTGACCTGGAGGCTTGAGTGGAGGAGTGTGTAGTTTTCTAAGAGACAAATGCTTGTAGCTATTACAGTTCAACTGTAATCAAAGAAAGAAAATAAAGTCAAAGATATTTAAAACAGCATCTTATGTAGAGTTCTCCAGGTTGTTGGCTGTCATGCTAGCATGGTACGATCTCATGGCACGGTCACTTCTAATTATTCATGGGTCAGTAGGATTAAAGTGGTTTATAGATTATTAAGAACTACTTGAAATACATCCTTACATGTGATTATCAGTAGTGGGAAATAACTAAGTACGTTTACTCAAGTACGGTACTTAAGTACAATTCTGAGGTACCTGTACTTTACTTGAGTATTTCCATTTTATGCTGCTTTATGTTTCTACTCTACTACATTTCAGAGGGAAATATTATTCTCTTTGCTCCACTACATTCATTTGACAGATATAGTTATTACAGTAGTTTATTTTCAGTTTAAGATTTAATATAAAAGAATGATATACTATGATAAGATTATAAATAATCTTAGAAAATACAATTCATTGTTAAAGATTAAGTGGCTCCCAACCTTTTTTGCTTGTTACTACAAAAAAAAAAAAAAAGAAGAAAAAAAAAAAAAGAGTCTAGTTGGGGCCCTTTGTTATGTTTCAGATATGTCTATGAGACACTTCCCCTATAAACTTCTCAGATGGTTTCATTTAAAAAACTGGTTTAAGCCCAAGGAGGTAAAATAATCCATTATTTCACAAAAAAAGCAAAGATTAGAGAATAGTCCAACACATGAAAACAAATTTGCGTAGCAGAATGTTGTTTTTTCTTCTTTCCTCTCCCAGTAATCATCTCAAGACCCCTCAGATTTATCTTGTCACCCACTGGAGGGGCC
Source organism: Macquaria australasica (assembly GCA_005408345.1). Taxonomy (NCBI): domain Eukaryota; kingdom Metazoa; phylum Chordata; class Actinopteri; order Centrarchiformes; family Percichthyidae; genus Macquaria; species Macquaria australasica. Next base: position 1,046,248 of record SEMN01000034.1, on the reverse strand, counting down.
CGGCCCCCAGGCTGGGAACCACTCAGGTGAAAATACCTACAGTAACTGCATTCAATGTAGTTAAAACTAGCAACAGCTCAACCAGACACACCACCAAAATGCTACTCACAGTAAGCACTGATGAATCACTATTAACAATCTAATCACATAATATATAATAATATATCAGCCAATGGGTTTTTAGTCCTGCAGAAGGACTACTTTTACTTTTGATACTTTAAGTACATTTTGCTGATAATACTTATTTACTTTTACTTAAGTGGACATTTGAATGCAGCACCTTTACTTGGAATGGGAGTATTTTTACATTGTTGTAGGCTACAGGTACTTTTACTTAAGTAAAGGATCTGAATACGTCTTCCACTAAAGGTGATTATAATAATATTATAATGTGTTATCCACCATCCATTAACTTTTTTACGTTTATACACTAGTTATATGTTTTTGTATAAACACTTATATCCTTAAATGTGCATACAGCTACATTAAAATGGGCTATAATGTTAACATTCGAAGTGTTACCAATACTTTTAACAAATTAAAAGGAAATAAAATGGAAGATTGAGCATGGAGGTTTATTCTTGACCTTAAAATAGTAGTTTGGCAAAATAACTTACTAGCTTTTTCTGGAGGTTTCAGTTGCATCTCATAGTCTTCATCAGAGGGTGGAGTTTTGCTCAGTTTATGTTTTAGAGATTTTGCTGATAAAGACCATGAAAGGTCTGGAAAAAGCTGTAAAAACTGTTTCATCAAAACACAGATGATAGTTGTCACCTATGTATATCATAACGTATATCTTCAGTTGATAAGACTCAATAACAGAATGGGAAAACATACATATTATAAAGGCAATTTTTGCCACACATTATAGGCACACCATGTATTTGAAAATGAAAGAACTGTTTGATATTTGACAGATTTCAAAAGAAACCACACTAAGTAAACTGACAGAAAGGCTGACAGTCAGGAGGCAGTATATGGTCCTATTACAGGTAGAACAGTACAAGACCTAATAGTGGTACACACTAAAAAATGGCTTCAGTATAGAATGATAAATGTGCCTATGGAGCCCACCAAATCCTCCCAGCAGCTCTCAGGGCAATATATTGTCACGCCGTCAGCCCCAAATTATAAATCAAACTTCTCGCAGGTCCATGTGATTCATTACAATTTATCGACAATAATTTACAGAAGTGGTTTTCAGATGCTTTTAACTTTGCCGTGGCAGTAATTTACAAACCGAGAGAAAAAATACAACACTGCTGTTTTTTTTCTACTTGACTGGCAGTGCAGCAGCAAAGCGATATGGAGGGGTAAAAAATTAGATAGCTGATGAAGGCTCATTGATTCAAATGCTTGATGTTCTTGGAAAGGCAAAATGATGACACTGAAGAATTTGCTTCAGGCTGCCTTCTGAGCGTCTTACAGGGTGCTACAGAGGTACTCTGACTCAGATCCAATGCAATAATGTGATAATCAGTTCAGCAAAAACACACCCAAGGCAAACAGCTAGCAGACAGCACAAAGTAGACCTTACTTATTCATCCCACCTAAGCTCTATTTGTGTGATCTACCTGCAAACAAAACACACAAAGCACTAGCAGACACTGCACACAATGGTTTTCTATTGTAGAAACAATTCAATCTTAGTATTAATGATCATTTAATGATAGTGATATGTTTTACTGATTGCAGTGCCATACAGTGTCACTAATGTTTGTATCAAAGTCGGTTACCTGAGGCTTCCTCTCGGGGAGACTTTGCAGCATTTGACATGATATTTGGATTTTTACATCACAACCTGTATCCGTGTAAGTGTTCATTATCTTCCAAAGGCACTGCTGATCTCCACAGAGGCTATTTCTGGTGCCGTGTGACACTGATGATGTTGACAGCAATCGCCTTCCTACATCACAGCCACCGCAAAGGTCAGACCAAATGAGAGGGATGTGTAAGCAAGGCCTGTCCTCCTTGCCACAGTCTGATCTGGCCTCAGGCACTCTGGCTGATGAGGCCTAAACATCAGCACAGGGTCATTATTTCAACTAGAGAAGCACTTAACTTCTTTACTCCCCGTCTCTGAGGACACTGCTGCAGCAAGGTGGACGAGGTAGAAAGAAAGGGAAGGGCATGCTGTTGGGTTTTGTCCCCAAAGTATGCAGACCGACTCTTTTTTCCTCCTCCCTCGTCTCTGGGTGAATGCAATTCCTGCACACCCTGGGTGAATTAATTAATTACAAAGCTGGCTGGGTATCAAAGGTAAATGATTTAATTATATTCCCTGCGTCTTTGTTAAGAAGCCAACTGTCAGGCAGTGGTAAGTGGGGCTGTGGCCCTCTGTGGCGCCTGAGGTGTGTGTGTGTGTGTGTGTGTGTGTCCTTGTACATAAAAAAGAAAGACAGAAAATGAAAAAATAGAGGGAGAGTGTGTATCTGTGCATACTTTGTAGAAGGTACATGAGGCAGTGTATCTGCTAGTTTAAGACTGTCCTCACCAGAAAAACTACAGAATTCATCACTTCTTCAAACACTTTAAACAATCTGTGTTTATGTCTTCTTGACAAATGACCTCTTGTAGTCATACAGAATGTTATCTGTCAGAAGTAGCAAGACGTTTATATCACCATTATAGCACTAAACCTCTTGGGTGGAGTTTGGGTGTACAAAGGGTTTGACTATGACACCAGAGGCTGCACATCTCTTCTCTTACCAACATTAGTTTATTTTAATCATGGCCACAATATTCCCCTAACCTTAACCAAGTAGTTTTAGTTTAGTTGCCTAAAGTTAACCAGACCTTAAACCTGCATTAAGTGATTTTGTTTAGCCACTTGGGAGCATCGAAGCAAGCTTCCAACACAACATTTACATATTAACATTTTACAGAGTTAATATGGTGAACGTGTTAGCACTTGGCTGCCTGGTTACACATCCAGCAGATACAGAGCAACCTTAGCATTCATTTGGAGTCATGTTTCTCCAAGTCCAATATTTACTCTCCTTTCGGCTCTGTTTTGATCTCAACCAACTGTCTGAAATCTCTGGCTCTTTAGCTGCTAAATGCTCTACTGTGTTCACCAGCTAGTTGCTAACTTTGTTTGTGTCTGGTTTGGTGCTGGACAGGTACTATACAGCTGGTTTATCAGAACTTTTTTCGCTGATAACAGCTGCTGGAAACGGAGTTGATATTGAACCCATACAGTAAAATTGCGGGCAGTAAAACCAAAACAATGAGCTGAAAGACACTAAAAATGCAGGGTCGAGTGATAATCCTGTGTGGGTTCATCATTACGACCGACGCCATTCACATTACACCTAATATAGAAATATTGATTAGTGCAGCTTTAATCACAGAGGTGACAGACCAGAAAACGGTCATATGAATCATTTTAGAAGGTAAAAAACAACAACAAGTATTTTATCTTTTTGTTGGATAGCATGCTCAGTTGTCTGGCTGGTGCTTAGCTAAATCAAACACAAAATTTTGAGAACAGAATAACGATGTTTTACTTTATTTTTCAACAGGCTGCCACTGGCTCAAACATGAGAAACAGTTATCTAGTCGGCCCTTCCACACGTATTTTTAGAGGTGTTTGCACACAATCAGCAAACATGGCATTTTCTTAACTTTAGAAGGAGCCATTTGCTGCCTTTCATTCTCCCTGAAAAATTGCTTAGGCTAGATAGTCCATCACAGTAAACTTGCTTTGTTTTCTTACTAAGCCGTACTTCTTAATTTTTGTTTGTTACCCTGTACAGCAGGTAATTTAAGGCTTGGTTTAACATCACATTTTACAAAACTGAGTAAATGTTAAAAGTAAAATATCACTTTACAGTGGGCAGATCCAGGGCCCTAAAATGACATAAATGCCATTTAAATGTCGTGCATGTTCAAATATACATATGCACATACAGTACATTCTCACAGAGTGCACAAACAAAACCTCTGAATAGACTCACACCTGTTCTGAAATGGAGACTTCACATGTACAAGTATTTTGTTTCTTTATCCATCCAGAAGAAATAATTCAGTGTACCTGAATTCTCCTCATCTAGATCAATCTAGAAGCACGCTGTGGATGCTACATATAGATGACCTACTGTTTCAGATGCCCAACCACAACCAAGTCGACACTTCAGGTAGATATTTTTGGTGACAAAGTATCTGAAAACACACACAGACAAAGAGACAAGATTGTGTTCTGTCTTCAGGCCAACAGTTTACAGTGAGGATAAAGCTTTCATAATGTGGGGATAAACAGTGACACACGTCAGTTGATCTTGATTTTTAACAGAGTTGCTTTTGTGATGGCACAGATCACTGTATCGAGAAAATGACTTACAACAGTAGTCACGTTCTTAATGAAAAAAAACGTGTTGCAAAAATCCTTCTATCCGCACGGCTGAATAATTGCTGAAGAAGCAAGGCCCAAGATTCAAGATAAATAGAGCTGTTACTGAGGTTTTGTCACCGCACAAAGAAGCTGTTTATAGCACAGAGGCCTCGGATAAACCATTTTCTGGCCAAACAAGGTAAATGAAGCATAATTGGAAGCCCATTACCAAATTGAAAAACGGGTGCCTTTTGTTTTAACTGTGTTAGAATCGAACTGAGGGCGCCTCTCCTACTCTGTAAACCTGCATCAAACTGCAGGGCTCAATAATTATAATGTTCAGGATCCTTCTGAGGGGCGAAGAAAATCAATAGACTAAGGACAAAGAACCTATAGCCATCACTTAATTCTCTTATCACTGTGATTTAGGGGAAGAGGAGGATGTTAAATAACTGTAAATCTTCAGCTATGACTTTGAGGGTGCTTTATGGCAGTTCTTACAGCGTCTCCCAGACAGAATGTCCATACCTTCCGTAGACCACACAATTTATAGCTTTATTACCCTTTGTCTTAAAGAGCAGGGAGACATAGCAGGGAGGAAGGAGATAACAGCCCAGCAGAGGGGCGGTTGGAAAAAAAAAAAAGTCGGATGCCATCATGGACAGAGACATATCTCTGTGACAGGTTTACGGCTCAGGAGCAGGGCTTCTATTTGGGGGTGGAAGACGAGAAACCTTGGGTGTTCCCCTCCACCCTCCCTTAACTCCCACCTGTGCAGCCCACACATATCCCCAAACTGTAGCATGTGGAAACCCTGACCCCTGTGGAGGAAGCAGAATTCAATTTCTGACGTATCCCCTGATGATCCGATTTACTCTGCTGTTTAGTTGCCTCCTCACTAAAGGCTGCCACCCTTCCACCACGCCTTCCTAGAGGTCACAGGGAGGACTGACAAAGGGGGGGCTGAAGCGAGGGAGGGCTGACAGAAGGAGGGAGGCGGAGCGCTTTTTCACCACAGAGTCATGAGTTCCTCTGGACCGGGCAGATGCTTCCTCATATTTTCTTGCTGCGCTGACAAGTGGCTTATTGTTTCCCTTGATAAGGCTACAGTGTTCCCGGTAATGGGAATTAGAGGGAGGCGTAAGTCACCGAGACACAGGGTGAGACTGAGTCAATAGATAATGGGAGATTTCTCATGGATGCAAAAGGCACGTTTATTATCTGTGGTGTTTAAAAGAGCAAGGCCTCTTATTTGTCTTCAAGCTACACTCATGGGTAGTGAGAAGGCTAGAAATAAAAGTCACACTTTGCTTGAACCCTGTGGAAGCGGTTTCACAGTGTTTCCAGACAAATGCCCCAGAAACCATGTTCTAAAGTGCGTCGACTCATGACGACTCACTGTTAAGTAACTTAATGAACAAAACCTTATTATTACTGTGTGAATCTAAAAAATCTCATGATGAATCTTGATTTATGTGTTGATTTGTTTTTGTTTTTTATAAGATCTGTTGATATTATGAAATAGGACAGTATTTTTTAAGCTTATTCTTATGAAAAAATCTGCCGCATGTAACTAAAGATTGCCTATCTATATGTGCTGTATGTTAATGACGATCTAGATCCAGAAGCAGATTAAACAAATTCTAAACATTTTTAAATGTTCAAATAACACATTTTGATGATTGTGCAATATTGTTGTTGCTGCTGCTTTAAAACGACGTTCATTGATTTTTTTTTTTTTTGACTGCTTGGAGGCGGCGGAACAAGCTGTCAACACAACACTGACATATTACCACCTTTTAAGTTAATACGGCATGCAACATTAGCATTCATTTGAAATTGTGTTTCTGGTCACATGATGGATGTAAGTCTAATATTCACACTCCTTTTTGCTATGTATTTGGTCTCTTAAGCAGCTACATGCTCCACTATGTTCACCAACATGTCTCTGTGTCTTTAAACTTGTGAAAAGATAGTTGCATAACAAAATGTACCATTATTACAAAATATAGGTGTGCTGTGGCCAAGCAAACACAGTAAAGGTAACAAAGACATATAAAAGTCATTGCTGAACCTCTTTATTGAACACTATTTCCAAGTGAAAAGCAGACCTATTTGTGAAGACAGCTTGACCCAGTTACTGATCGTCTCCCGAACAATGCTGACATCAAAGGGAGAGTTTGTATTCTCCTGTTTGATAAGTTATTGTCAACAGCTGCTCAGACAAGAAATGACTATTTGCCAGAACCTCACACTGAACAGCAGACAGGAAGTCAACAAAACAATGGTCTTCTCAAGTGAAAAACACAAATGTTTGATGGCTCAGACTTCAAAACCAACAGCAAATCTATAAGAGCTTCCCTTTCTGAAAAAAAAAGCAGGTGGACAAAAACAAACCTACTAAAACTTCTCTGATTGTCTCTTCAGTGTAAAACCACCTAGCAATTGTTGTGCCTCTCAAGCAGGGGTAAGTATCTCTAAGAAACCTTAGCAAACATATCCCGAGCAGCATAAATTCTACACCTTAGTGGGGATGCAGAGCTGCAGAAATTGAAAACCAGGGAAGAGGTTTAAGGAAAAAAAGAACAATTACATACCCTCAGAGAGTGATTTGTGGTTGTGTACTGAGAATCTTGAATGCTGAACCATCCAACATGGTCAGTGAGCAGCTAGCAGCAGTGAGGGTGTCCTCTTCCTGACAGCTCCCCCTAGGGCCCTGGAATACATTAACCACTGTGGTCCACAGGGGTGTTGGGAATAATTACTCACTCCTGCCATGTGACACCCTCGATAAATTAAACTCCCGCTTTAAGTTTTAAAGGCAAATGCATATTGTGGCCATCACTTAGAGGCTGGCCTGCCCGTGCTTGTGCATAATTTGTTGCAACACTGTGTTGCCACTGCTTGGTAACTCGACCCAGCAGCTGACTACAGACGAGTGAGCAATGTGTCAGTGAAGTCGGAGGGAAAAGAGGAAGTGTGGAGAAAAATTGCATTATAGGCCTTGTGTATGTGTCTTCATAATTAATAAATTCTAGTCCATGAAGCTGTAATCTAATTATGAAGTATGCCTTCATCTGCCATGAATCATCTCTGCACTTTGTTAGCTAAATTGGGGGAAAGAATCCAGACACATCATTGAGATTTAAAATTTTTTTTTATCTTTGTGAAAAGCAGAGGAAAAGTTGGTTGGCCTAACACAAAATGATTTTTAAACCCCTGTCGCTAATGGCTTCAAAGAAAACGTAATTATGATTTAATAATTGACAAATTAAGCCCAGAGTGCTTAATTTTTTTGGCAATGGCCATGATCCATAAAATCAGTTTTTCAAACAGCTGCATGTCTAAAAGAGGTAATTACGTTCTCTGTAAACACACATAAAACCTACGCAAATACACGCAGCAGACGGCTGCAGATTAGGGGTGAGATGGAGATGTCATCCCGTCCTTGCGATGGCACATCTGGAAGATAACTCTGGAAAATACAGCTGGTGATAGATTCTTTCAATAAAAAGTCTCTAAATAAATTTCCACTGTGCAGAAGTTACAGCAGTGACAGGCCAAAGACAAACTCACAGAGTTGTGCTGAGGAACGTCAACACCTCTACTCAACAAAAAACCAAAAAAACCAAAAACAAACGACTGAAAACTAATTACGTGTCATACTGAGCACAGTACATTGAGATCATTTTACTTTCTTCAGTATAATATCATCTTATTTGTGGAACACTCTGGAAACAAGGAAATACCTTGAAGATAATCCTCGTAAATTGCTGGAAATAAGTCAGAGGCTTCACTTTTTTCAGCTACTGTGGATTGTTTTTGTTTTTGCAGCGCTGACATGTAACAATACAGTAACATTTGTGAACATCCATGCCAGGTTTCCAGAGTAGAAAGACATTTACCTCAAGCCCTACTCCTCCCCTCCCCCATCCAATGAGGAACTTGACAATTCCCGTCTTATTAGACTCCTTGGAGCCAACGTTCTGTCATTACACGAAGAGACCACCGGCTTCAAGTTGAGTGAAACTTTATATTTCCCTTCTGTCTGTGCTCTTTTCAACGCGCACTAATGATCTCGATGAGCAACACGTACACTGGTGAGACAGAGAGCGGGTGAGAAAGGGAGACACAGGGCAGATACAGAAACCAAAGGTAATGTGTAAGATGTGTAACATGATTAGTCGAGGTCCCCAACCAAGGCCTTCAGTCAAAGGCAGCAGCGGTAAAGATCATAAGACACATTAAGAGACTCTCCGTCATGATGGGAAAGAACATCTGAGTTCTCAGCTGCCGCCATTCATTTTCATAATGACAGTGAATGCAGCTGAAAGCAGCGGGATCTCTGAATGGCATTAAGCTTTCAACTTTGATTAGGTGACTTGCAGAAGATGAAGAGAAATCATTTAGAGGAGGATAAGTGTGTCAGGAGATAATGGCTCCACAGGTTGAGTGTGGTGAAGAAACACTGGCTCCGACTGAAGCTGATGAAACACAAGCAACATCCTGAGAAATCCAGGTGCGTGCATGTTTGTCTGTGTGTTTGCGCAGATGCAAGCAGGAACGTGGCATGCGATTTGTGCGAATTTGAATGTGCGTCTCTGCACGTGCTCGCATGAATGCAGTGCTTGTTTTTTTTTTGTTGTTGTGTGTGAGCGGTGAGTGCATACATGTACAAAGATCTCTGCCTGCCAAAGATCTCACTTTCTTTGTGTTTCATGTCAGGCATCTCGGTCTCGGTGACAGCATTTCACATTGAGGTGGCATGTCTTGGAAAACAAAACTAAGAGGGCTAAATATCTCCTGTAAATACATTGTCTTAGCATATTTGGCCAAATTAATGTCAAAAATTAATTACTGTTTGATTGTTTGTCAGCCTTTGAGTTCATAAGAATTCTCGCACACATATATTTCTATTTAACCGTCACCTTATGCTTAGAAATGACATAAACCAGCGTGAGGGACTGGGTACATCACCTGGAGATTCAAATTGTAGCTGCGAAAGTACAAAATCCTTCAAAATGTCTTTTAAAACTTTATGAATGTTCTCTGTGCCCTGACCAAAACAAAACACGATGACAGGTGCCAGTTTACGACATCCCTCTCTTTATCTCTGAGTCTTCTCAATTTCCCCCGACAGAGAGAGAAAAGACAGAGAGAGGGGGGGGGGGGGGGAGAGAGGGAGCGCAGGGGACCTGAAGTGTGTTTAGGAGGAAGATGGCTGTCAGTAGCTGTCAATCGTCGGCTTTTTGATGCCATCGTCTTGGCACAGGCCTGTCTGTCTCACGGTGTAACAGCTATCAAAGACTCACTCACAGCAGAGACAGGCGCTAGGGTGGAAACACGAGGAAATCCACACATTCTCTCATTTACACCTGGCATATAAACTTTGTGAAATCTGGGTCTGTGAATTATGATGGAGCCCATCATTCTCACCTGGTCTTGAAGCAAGAAAACATGTTATATGGCAGTCCTGTTAGTGCACTTAATATGATTATTGGTAAATAAATGTTTGGTTAATGGCTTTATAAATGGTTACAAACAATTTTATTAATGCTTTATAGATCGATAGAAAGCTACAGAACAACATTTATGTTGCCAGGTTGCAAAATCCTTTTGGTTGGTGGATATTCTCTTCTAGCATAACTTGCTTTGTCCCTTTAGCTCTTTAATTTATCTTGACGCCTAGTTAGAAAGTAGCTCATTATTTAAGAGACAGGGGGTTCTTTGTAATCACTTGATAATCAGCCATCATGTCTGCAGTTATTCATGTAGGTAGGTCATTAGTATAGGGTGCTTCTACTACAACCATTTGTTCATAATAGTTTAATCAAATTGTGCAAAAAATGTAGAGGTGGAGAGGTGGTGGTGGTGGTAGTGGGCTCAAACGTAAAAAAAGGGAAAAAAAAGACTGCAGTTATAAAACCAAATGTTCTTAATGTCTTATTAGTGGTCTATTAAAGCATTAATAAATGCCTGATTAGAAGGTGGTACTAGTTACATTTGGAGAGGGGTTATTGTGAAATTGGTGAAACAAACACATGGAATAAAACATGACTGTTCCCAGTACAAACAATGGTTCTAACGATCTGCTTTGTTTGCTTTCATTTTGTCAATTTTAGCAGCTCCAAGTGACAAATCATTCCACAGTACATGTTTGGCTGGTAAGTCATTCAGCAGGGGAAACGTTTCAATAGAGAGCAGTACGTCGGTGTATTTTCAATGGTCGATATCATGATCGATTGGGCAGTGATCTATTAAAAGAAAGTCCCACACTGGCTGCCTTTATTTTCTTACTATTGCCTGCTAGAGAACATTTTGAAGAGAGCATGTCACCGTACGCCACTTTGGCAATAACATCAATCTGTCCTGCCGTCCTTGCCGTCTGCTTTTCACCTTGTTCGAGACAGATCGCTTGCAGTTCCCACACCACACCTCTTTATTGGTCCAAGACAACATTAGGATGACTGTGTCCAGATGACCAGATCACAACTGGACACAGGAGGCGAAGGAGGAGGTGTTGGCCTCGCCTGCCAAACATTTACGTTCTGTTTGGCTTGTGGGTTGCTTCACTCTGTCCATTTGGCAGGTACACACACAGGCGGATCAACAAAATATGACAGGATCCCTACTCAAGCACACAGCTCAATCTCCGTCCTGTGCCTGCAGTGTGTAAGTGCCTTCGGGAAGTCCTGTCAGCGCTTACCATTTGGCCTTGAACCTGTGCTAAACTATTGAGTTCATCATGCATAAAACATTAAAGATGTACATCCAAAAGGCTGTGGCGGCCTGTTTATTGGCCCTCACAGCTCCATAAACCATTTTCATCCCTTGCAGGATGAGACACACATGCTCTGCAGTGCTATTCATGGCGTTTAACACAGAATATAAACCATAAAACACAATAATAAACATAAGCGGAGCAAATAAATCTGATTCATAATAACCCCGAGGTGGGATTTATGTAAGCAAAGATAGAGTCTTTGTGCAAATTGATGGTACAAGCTCTATCAAAGCACCAGTGAGACACTAATATAGTCTTATAAACACACCAGCAACACTCTAAAGTAGCTTCATCTCTCCTCTTTGGCTGGCCTAAGTGCTTAAGTAATGTATTGCTTTCATAAGTGTGCAACTTCGTAGCACTTTCTTTGGTGGAAATATGTCTCCATCCTCTGGGTAGTGTGATTAAGAATAAAATACAAAGAACATTACTATGGAATAAATTCAAACAGTGACATAAAGCAGGAAAGTGTTAGCTGCGCTGAGCTGAGCAGCAGCAGTTCTCGCTCTGAGAGGCCCCTGTGACAACGGCAGGGAGCTCCATCACCAGCACACACTGTCCCCCTGGCACCCAAGCTAATGCATCACCTCTGGATTACAGTAATATCTGTCTGATGGATGTTTTCTGAGTGGAGTGGGCCACGCGTACCCCAGACAGGAGCCTCAGTCGCTGGGTGTAGCTCTGAGGAGATGGGGCCTCTGCTCCTGGAGGTCCGTTATACTTCTCTCTCCCTCCTCTCCTTAGCCCGTCCTGAACCCTACACCTCCTCCCAGTCCATTCATCCTGGCTTCTTTCCCCATTCTTCAGCTATTTGTGTGTGTATGTACATGCATGCATGCCTGCTCACATGTGTTAGTCACAGGTCTCCACCGAGACGCTGACTGCCATCCTGGGGCGATGCCTGGATTCCTCCAGTCAACTTTACTGCCTTCATTTGGCCTGATGAATGGCTAGCTGCCTTATCAGCCCCTCTGCCTGCAATCTCAAGTTGTTCCCTGGAGCCTCACACTGCCTGCAGGTTCGGTCGCTCTCTCCAGCATGCGCTCTTTCTGCTGCTTTTACATATACAACACACACTCACATAGCAAACAGAGGTGCACAATTACATAGAGATAATACTATTCTAGATGTACAGTTCAGAAAATGACATGCACGTGAACAAAAACAATGCACCAATTGTAGCAGCCAGAAACTCTGCAGAGCCCAAACACACAAACACACACTCACACTCTTACACAACAAGGCACACAAGCATACGCACACGTCAGCTAGCAAATCCATCATCTTTATTTCTTCCCCAATGTGCTCATATTTTTCTTGTGGCTGCACCATGCTCACAAAAATATTTATTTTTGCAGATTTTTTTTTTTCTTGAGGAAACACAAAAGAAATCACACCTCTCTTTCTCCCTGGCTCATGCCAAAATAATCAATGCTTTCCAGAGAGGGACTTGTGGCGCGACATGCGTGGAGGGAAGGCAGAAGGATGCAGACGTAGCTCCAGGGCTCTGGTTGTAGATAATAAGTGAGGAGCAGTCCTTGGGTATGTTTTACAGCTATCAAGACTCATCATATTTGACATGCATTCTGGTGTTTACACAGTCTCCTCCGTAAAATCCTCTCCAGCTATAGAAGGGAACAGGGTGAAGGGAGCACACACAGCGCAGCACGTACACATTCTGCACACAAAAGTGCTTAGAAAAGAGGAGCCAGTTGTTGCCTTTGCTTTCTCTCCCCCTCTTTTCTCCATGTCCCATCTCTTATCCACGGCACAATTGGCGGCGTTAGCACCTGTCAGCTGACTGACTTCTTGTTCCCGGTGGCTTATGAAAAAATCATGGCTGCTGGGCTTCAGAGGCTGCTTTCCCATCAATATGAATTCACCATGGTCTTCATGCAACATTAGGCCAGGCCCTGTTTTCATACAGCAAGCCACACGCTCCTTCGTCTGTAATACACAAGAGGAAATGAAAAGAGTAAATAGTCCTTTTAGAATGTTGCATTTGATCATGGGTGGAACCAAGTCGCCTATGAAAGGGACCAGAATACTTGGCTCTCAAAAGCACATTTGCTTTCCATCCCCAGATATTACGGCACTGTGTTCTGTGTCCCTTATTAGTGTGTCCTGTTTTACTGTAAATGAAACAATTCTCAGCGCAGCCCTGCCATGGTTGTCCTAAGCAAACATTTCCACGTTTAAATGCGTAACTCCGTTTATGTACTTTCGGTTTTAGCGCTAAAGCAGTGTGGCAAAGTCAGAGGGTAGCATGTATGTATGAGGATTATGCAGAACTGAATGAACCAAAGCACCCTCAGCAAAATGACATCGGATGTATAACTGCAGCTCTCAGTTATAAGGTGAATTACTCTGTTCATTTTTACCCACATAAAGAAAATACAGTAAGTACAGTCCTGTCTCTCTGTATTGTAATTTCTCTAAGGAGTTGCAAGAAAAAACAAAACTCTCTCACACAAAATTATGTTTATTTTTTTTACTTTTTTCTAATATTATATTATTTATTTTGAGATATTGTGTAGTTACGTCTACATAGTTTATGTCTTTACACCTCTAAAAATGATTCTGAAAAGGTAAAATCACTCTTCAATTGGACTACTTATAGACATGCATACTGTGATGAGTAGGGCTGGGTATTGTTTGTAATTTTTCTATAAAAGCTCCAATACGATACCTGAGTTTTGGTACAGATACCATAGTAATACTATACTTTACGGATAATATGTACCCATTTTTTCTACAAAACCTCATTTTTCATTTAACAAAAGGAGCCACACTTAAATGTTGTCTTAACTCAAGCAGCTATAAAAGATCTTCACCTAAATAAAAAAGTCTTAAACTGGCAAAACTTTGATTTAAATCTAAAACTACATGATCAAAGAATAAGTAAACATGATAAAAAAAATCTGACCAGACATTTGAAGCTTTTGGTACTTGACATTTCTCAATACTCAAAATTTAAGTACTGAGGTTCGATACCCAGCTTAGTCATGAGGGGTTGCAAGTAGACATTGGTTTGTATTAAGGGGTCACAAGCAAAAGAGTAAACAAGTTCTCTAAATAACTTGGCTGGACCTGCTGCAAACCCTCTGCTTTCCTTCATCTCTCTTAGCCTTTTAAACATGCTGAAAGTCAATTAACTACGCCACTTCTCCCTGACATCATCGCGCTAATACAAGCTGCTCTTGACCTTATGTTTGTGTGTCTTGTCTTGATTGGATTAACTTCAGATGTGGTGTGTGTCCGGCTCTATTACAGAGGCTGTGTTGTGATTTTGAACCCCGAGCCCCCCCCCAAGCCAGCCCTCTTCCTCCAGCCACTGTCCCACCCCTCTCTTCCTTTACACTTCCCTGGAGGTCTGCTCTCCCAACACCCCTCTCATGACGAATTGTCACGGACTCACACACACATACACACACACACACACACACACACACACACACACACACACACACACACACACACACACACGCATATGCCTCTGCTCATGCCTCCAAACAGTCACATCCCATGTCTCTCCTGCACAGTGATGGAACGCCTGAAGAAACCCGTCTCTCTCTGTTCCCTTTTTCCGAGTCCGGAGGGGTCATCTCAGACAGAGGGCTCATAATCAACTCAATTAAGTGAGTCTGATTGCCATGGCAAATTGGTCTGGGTTATAACATTATCATTAGCGCCTCAAGTGCAGTCACAATGGGACACAGCAGTAAGATTAGAGTGAGACCAATAGGAAGGGAGGGTGTAGTGACTCTGGACAGGAAGTGAGGCAGAGATTGAGCTTGTCTTTCTGGAGATGAGCAAATAAAAATGAGACTTTCTGCACACAAAACACTAGAAGAAGTACACTGTGGAAGGAGAAGGGGCAGTTAAAACATAAGTATTCAACACAGCTACAAAGACAGAGCATCTTTCCTCTGACAACCACTGTGAGGTGTTGTTAGAGGAAGCAGCTCTACTGTATACAGAATGATATAGCTGGGAGACCTCATGGCTTAAAAACCAGTGGCTCACCCAGTAATTGTTTCTGAGGATATGACATTTGTCTCTTTTTGTGGCTTGCTCAAGGTGTCAACACCTTTCATATACCCAAGGCTTTTTCACTGTGGCTCACGTGCCCCGAAGCAGCCTGTTTGATCTTTTTGAGGACTGTCAACGTATCGCGTGACTCCATGGAAATTGAATTCTGTATTTATTTACACGCCAGGTTAATAGTATATATGCCTAGGTGATTTGAAAGTCAAACAACCACACCTGCCATTCATTCCTGTTTTTTTTTCTGAAGCAGATCCTCTGTTTTGTTCTGTATGGCTTGAATACACAAAGAGAGGATGATAATGAATTGAACGGCTTATCCCCAACATTCACACTCCAAAATACACCGTAGTTTAATACAGCAGCGATATATCCAGATTTCCATGATTGAAAAGCAGTTTTTGGGGAATATTTTGTTATATCCTCATCTACATTCTGCAACTCTCCAAGTGGCCTACATAAACTGATGCTCTTTGTGTGTGTGTGTGTGTGTACTCGTTTGGGTCTTGCACAGCAGCACAGTGGCCCAGTTTGAGTAAAATCAGTGTCAATGCATCTCTGATCGTGTGTGCTGGTGCATGCGCACGAGTGCGAGCCTCTTCCGGAAGCTTTAAACAGACTTGTCATGTTGGGAGACGCTCCTGTCAAGCGGAGGACAAATCTGAGGGTGTCAACTGAATGCCGAGAAATGTCTGTCAGTCGTTTTGACGTTGGTCTCTCCATTATGATTAGCATCACTTAATATTCATGCGTGCTTATCTGTCTGCTGAGACGGTGCCAAACTGACTGCTGTTATTAGAGTGCATCGCAAGCAGTCTCCCCGTGATAAACACACGGATGATGTAACAGCCATGTGGCATTACAAGCATGTCAATATGTGCCGCCCTGTGTACTCTGTGACAATGTCACAGGTCAATTCAACAAGGGAAAAGTGATATTACTTCCCAGACAGGGAAGTGAAGGCCTGGCTCTCTTTGTGCCATGAGCCTGTGTTTGCATAGAACAGACTGTGGATTAGCTAAACAACACTGCCACTTGCTGTTCACATTTAGGTACTAAACAACAAAATAAAGGGGAAATGCAGCTAGGATGAACCCATGAGTGCTGAGAGGCCTAAAAACAAAAAAATATATTTTATCTTATTTCAGGAGTTTTGTCTTTCTAGTTAATGCTTGAAAATCAAATACAGACCAGCACATAAATTCAAATGGGGCTGGTTTTAAATCTACTTAAACCTACATTTCTTCTCTGTATGGTTTGCAAAATTTAAAAGCCTTTTTCAGATGCACAGTGTCTTCCCTCCTGCACACTAAATGCATCAAAACAGGAAGCTCTTGAATTATTTTGTTTCATATTAGCAGTTGTATGTGTCAGTTATGTTTTCTTGTTTCTCTACCACATAGTTTTTTTCTACCTCTGAGAGAGTGTGTAAATGTGTATCATTGTGGCACTCTGACAGTCACGGCCGGGAGGAGGAACAGTGGCGTGCTCGCTGCAGATGGCAGCACACATTTTTTCATTCCTTAAACAGACACAAAAAGCAGCTGAGGGACCAGGGCCTGTCTGTAGAATGTGCTGGGGAAGAGTAGGTACTTGGCACAAGTAGCAGAAACAATTAGCGTCACATAAGCAGAGGCCTGAAGCAGCTGGAGAGAGAGAGAGAAAGGGAGAGGAGGGTGGAAAAAACACGGCATCTCATTTTCACCGAGAGGACCTTAGCAGAACTGTGTGCAACACTCTGAGACGTCCCCTTCCTTTCTTCGGCGCAACTCAAACATTTTTTTTTAGAGGCAGTTCGTGTCACGGCTCATTTAATTGATGTGTTCTTGTCGGCGGCGTGTTTTTGTTTGTATCTGTGCATTCTTAATTAGGGAATAGACAGAGGAAGGTCTGTGTCCTTGGAGAGACCTCACATCCCACTCACATCCCCAAAACTCCTTTTTGAACATTCCTGGCTACCGTCTTCCCTGTTCCCGTTTTTATTTTTTTGAAGTTGCAAGATGAGAGATGATCTAAAATATGGCTCATGAAAACACTCCAACCGTCTTGCTCTGCAAAACATTGCTCATTAAACTTTGCGTACTTTACAGATAAGCTCAAAGAAAATGTTACATGTGAAAAAACAATCACTTTTGAGAGAAGGAAGTGGATACATACTTCCTGTAAAGCACCTGAAAACCCGGTTTTAAATCTTAAAGAATAGGTTTGGATTTTTTGTCTTAATGCAATACTCATATACCCATATGTATATACGAGTTGCTACAGGCTCTGAAGTATCACTACTCAACTTATTCCTCTGGCACCTTGATTTCCTGTCTTTGTCACTGTTGCTGGTAATTTGACAGGATAAAGCACCCTAGTTTGACCTCCGCCTCTGTAGCTGTGTGTCCAGTTTCTATATCAGACATAAGCAGTGTCTATACGAGCGTAGCTATAATGGTATAAATGGTACAACATATATGTCAGCACAGGCAGAGAAGACTCATCAAGTCAGCTAATGTCAGTTACACAGCAATATCTATTAAAAGTCTGCTAACCGTAGCTAACATTAGCCACATTACACTACTTGCTGGACAAAAACACTGTTACTTCATTCTACTCTGTAGAACATTTCAGAGAACTGCAGCAGAAAATAAACACACTTGAATAAACAAACCTTCTTTCGCCCTTCTACCACTAGGGGGCAGCATTGTATGGCAGCAATGGACTGTGAAGTGTTGAAAATAAATAGTGAAATGGCATAGTTCTGTCTGGACCCCAAACACATCTGAATTGTTTCATAATGATCTGTGCACCAACTTTATAAATCTTTTATGAACACAGAAAAAACCGTGTTGTAGTCTTGCTTCCTTCAGTTGAAAACAATTTAAAACTAAAGTTGTGCTATTCTTATATCACTTGCTAAATTTGGAGGGCATCTTTCATGGTTTTTATGTACTTACACAGGAATTTACACAGTAAGGAAAGTGTTGTCTTGTGAAATACACAAACATTGAAAAGGTTCACATCTCACCAATGAAATGCAGTGATTTACAGTGTTGAGTAACAAATAAAACAGTTCAAAGTGTGCTTGTTTGGATTGCTAAATGACAGACGATCTGCAGTATTTTTAGATTTACTGCTTCAGCAAAGAAAAAGGACAAACTGAACTATAAACTATTGGGTAAGAGTTGGTGCCTTTTTTTGTCCTGGGACTCTACTGATTTAATCTTATCATTGTAACTTTTTTAATAGTAATACATAAAGACAAACTTTCCTGTTTGATATAAAATATGGTTGTCTATCTTACAAAAACACCCCTACTTTTGCAATATACCTGAAAAATCAATAATCTGAGCCTCCCTCTCAAAGGTTAAGCAAAACAAACACAGACGGTACAAAAAGGACTGACACAGAGAGATTCAGTGGATTTAAACTGAAGCTGTTCAACCTTTCTTTAACAAAGCCCAGAGCCCAGAACATAATGGCTACAGATATTAAACTGCTTTTCTGCATTGGACTTGCTGTTGTCCTAACAGGTATGAGATGGTGGTTTGGTGTATAATCTGGCAGGTGACAGCCATTTTTTGGATTGGTGGTAATGGTTCTGTTTCTTGCCGGGCAGATGTGGGAAAGTCTGCCGTCATTGGGAAGAGCCACAGCAAAGGGAAGGACGATCCTGTGCTGCAGTATGTCGTTAACAACTCACTGAGGGAGAACCCAGTCCTCACCAAACTCAGACTGGTAAGAGAACCAGCACTAGTGTCTCATTCTGAGATGGAGATGATAACTTCAGCACTGATTTCATAGCACTTTGATTATTGTAATTCCCTTATTACTTGTCTTATGTTTCGGTATCAGCCTCTGACCAGGTCAACCAAAATGTTACATCCACGTTGCTATCTTTAAATGTGTTCCCTATGAAATTCAGCTCAGGATTCTTTTGATCACCTTTAGCTTAGCATGGGCAGGCACCTGCCGACATTTATCAACATGCTGAAGCCACCAGCAGGCTATTTAGGTCAGACGAAGGCTGGTTGGTCATCCTGCACTGCAGGCTAAAAACTAAAGAGGACTGCGGCTTTGAAGTTGTTGCTTCTAAACTTTGGATCTCACTGCCACTGGATTTAACATCAGTGAACACCCGGAAGACACTTAGAATTTAATTGGTTTAGTTTGTGTTTTGGTATTGTTTTGTGTTACATTTAAATTATTTTTACATTCTATACTACAATAAACTTAGAAAGAATACATCATTACCACTGTAAATAATTTCAGGATATGAGCAGTATATTTTTTGACCACTAGAGGGCAGCACAGTGCCAGAGAACACTACACAGGTACATGCAATCTAATGGGTAACCAAGAAACGTTGTTTATCCATTTAGTCAGACAATATAATGATATGTATTAAATGATTTTACTTTTTTCATTTCAGAGAACCCTTCAAGACCCATGGAGTGTTATGATGGTTGCCAGTGAACAAGCTCAGTTTATGGCAAATCTGATTAAACTGATAAATGCAACCAAAGCTATTGAAATTGGTGAGATTATGTGAGATTAAATAGAAGACAATGGAAGCAAAAAAAAAAAAAAATAATAATAAAAATAATTGGAATTTTAAAAGCAACCGCATACCTAATTTTAAAATTAAACCACTACAGAATACTTAATGTTGAAAATTACTTTTTAAATTGACTTTACTGTATAGCACTACAGTATTTCACACAAAAGCCATCTATCTGATTATATTTGACAAAACATAACCTGACAGGACAGAGATCTGGTCAGTTCCCTTCAGGCTTAATTTCTTATTGCCAGGAGCCTTGATGTTTAAGTTTGAATGTTTCATCTTGAATTTTAGTGTCTGAATTTTACCAATCCAATTTGAGCAACTTGAACTGAATTGAATTCTTAAAATGACCAACTGAATTTGAGCAACTTGAATATAGTGTTTTCAATACTGGACACCTAAAAATAAAAATAAAAATGTTGAAAAGCTTTTGAAATTGCACAACCTGAAATTGCCTACTGGAAATTATAAAGAGGTGTATTCAGACCACATTGATTTTGATAGATGCTGTTTCACTGCTATAAATGTATCATTTAGTACTTAAATTTCAACATTAATGTATTGATTAAATTTCAGAAATAGGTATTCGGCTGCTTGTGGGAATCAGATCCATATACAGCCTTTCTCTGCTCCCATAGAAGACTCTCTTATCTTTTAATCATCTTAAAAGGACTTAAAATCTAATTCTGAAGGGATTCAGTTAACATTATATTTATTCTGCAGGGATGTACACAGGGTACAATGCATTGAGCATGGCTTTGGCCATGCCAGAAAATGGAAGTGTGGTAGCTTGTGAAATAGAAGACACCTATGTGGACATCGCCAAACCATTTTTTAAAGAGGTGAGGAAATTTCAACAAGATAATGTAAAAATTAGGATTTCTTCATGAAACCTTTTAGTCTTAACCCAATAATAGTACAGGATGCATTACACAACCTGGCCCTTGCGCAACATTTGAATCTGGCATTTTGCAAGTTTAGTAGGATTGATTGCTGCTTGTGTCAGAGCAAAATTGTGCAGCAGAAAGCAAACTGCACATGTACCTTCTTCACAAAATGCTGCCGGCTGGAGTGAAAAGGTGTCTGCTCAGGAGTCTGTGTCACGTAAAGATGCAAAGCCAAGCAGTGAAATCAATTCCTGTTTTAGCTTTCCCCAACACTCTCTTTAAAAAACAATTAAAGAAGAAAAACCTCTTAAATTCCCTGCACAACTCTCAATTCATACAATTTAACCTTTTCTATAGGCTGGAGTTGAAAATAAGATAGATGTACGGCATCAAATAGCCATGAAGACACTGGGTAAGTGCATTTTATAAAACTCAGTCATGATTTCAGATTAAAAGTGGAGTCAGTCAATTGTTGCATTTTAATTTTCATCTCCATTTCATCAGACGAACTGATAGCAGCCGGGGAAGCTGGAACATATGACTTTGTGTTCATCGATGCTGATAAATTCAACTATGACAGATACTATGAGAAGTCCCTTGAGCTCATACGAAAAGGGGGCATCATTGCGATTGACAATGTAAGTATGATGCTGTGGTACTGAGAGGTGTACAGCATGTTTTGACTGTGAGCAGAATGAAACAGCTGTGCTGTCACTGTATTTGAAGGTGCTGTGGAGCGGAAAGGTCGTGAATCCTGCTCCCGATGACCTCACCTCCCGGGGTCTGGACGCTCTCAATAAAAAGCTACACAAGGACCAGAGGGTTGATCTGAGCATGCTCACTGTGGGGGATGGACTGACCATTGCCATCAAACGCTAAAATCAGTAGTTAAAAAGTTACACGTTTGTCTTAAGGTTCTTTAGTTTTGATATTAAATACAAGCATAGAATATCATACGTGTTGCCTTCTGTACTTTTATGTCAACAATCATCCAATGAATGTCTTTTCTACAGCAGATTAAACATTACAACTTCCCCTTCTATGTTTACTGTCTTTACAAGAACACCAATCACAAAAGTCATAAATCATAAAATACAAAACAGCTACAAGCGTCAAAATTACATTCTTCCAAAATCAATAAATACCACAGAGTTATAGCTCAGGATCATACATGTTAAAAACAAACAAAACAGTGGCTTGCTTTTCTTTGTAACAGATCATGAAACACCTCATTTTGTTTACAGGCTGATGTGATTAGCTCTATTTGTAGCTACATTACAATGTGACCACAACAGCTCACACATCAAAATAACAAAATGATGTAAGTGGAATAAAGACAAGGGAAAGTAAATCTTTAAAGGAAGTTATAGATGAACACAGCAGCCTTTGTTTGTGTATGTTATCTCACCGCTAAGTGTCTTAAATTGTTTTTTTTGTTTTTTTATATACACACGACAGTTTTTCTGTTACATTTTAGAGCTGGATTTGAAATGGTAGAACTTTCCACATTAACTACACTACAGCTCGAATGTAAAGCGAAATGGCAGCAGGGCAAAATGAAAACGTAATTTAATGCTTTTATGCTTTTAGCAAAATGAGATTAACATTGCACAGAACAGTTAGACTGTAAGAGCTCAAATAACAATATTTCACAAGTTACACCTAATACAAGTTTATGTTTATGTTTACTTAATATGATTATTTCATGAGTTTGAGAGGGAAAATACAGTCTGCATATTGGCATTAAATAAAAACATAAAACAGTGGTGGAAGAAGTACTCAGATCTTTTAATTAAGTAAAAGCAGAAATACTAAAGTGAAGAAATATGTACATTGTTACAAGTAAAAGCCACAGGCAGGTTGAACATCTGTTCAGAATATATTGCTGTGGTATACAGAGGTGTACAGCATGTTTGACTGTAGTATTCAGATCATTTACTCAAATTAGTGTAGAAATATTCCATTACAAGTAAAAGTCCTGCATTCTTAGGTAAAAAGTACAGAAGGATTATCAGCAAAATGTACTTAAAGTAGATGTAGTGGAGTAAAAAAGTACAATACTTCCCTCCAAAATGTAGTGGAATAGAAGTCTAAAATGTAAACACTTTAGTACAAGTACAGTATTTGAGTACATGCACATGAACAACCTATTTATACATTTAACAAAGTGAATCATGCACTGTTGGAAGCAACCCATTTACTTGATTTCAGGCTTTTCTTCTGGCTCTAGATGCCACAATAAAAGGTGTGACTTTAAATCTGCCCAACTAGTTTAGTAAGAAGTGTCTGTACAGGACTGGCATGTGCTGTTTAAATGACGTCATCTGCTAAATGCAGTAAAGCAGGTTGATCGTGAAACACCGTGGCCTGGTATTAATGAAGGAGCTTAACTGCTTAAACTCTCTGACACACATAATTACTACTACTACTACTAATAATAATAATAATAATAACGCACTGAGGTTCATTGTTTTGAGACTGACATCTACAGTCAGCTCACTGACGTCACAGCTGTCTGCGACAAAACGTGGTGTAAGCTCTCATTAAGCCATCAGCTGATGCTACACCTTTTCAGCACCGCGGACAGCTCCGTTCTGCATACCGAGCAGATGGCGACGGTTATAAAAGGCCCGCATGGAGCGTCTCTGCACCGGAGATTCACCACGACAGCATGAGTCACAGCATGGATAACAGACTCGACTTCCCGCACAGAATCACTCAAGATGAGTTTTCACAATACAGGGCAAAACGTTCGGCGTTAAATAACAGCGTCGTGATTAAGGGGACGTCCTCGGGCAGGCATCTGAGCAACCCGTTATCTGGAACGTTTAATGAAAAGGAATTGATGCATGGCTTGAACGATCGTCTTGCAGGATTCATAGAGAAGGTGCACCATCTGGAGTACCAGAACCATCTGCTCGAGAGAGAAATCGGGGAGATCAGAGGGAAAGCGAAACCCGCATCTTGTTTGGAGGAGGAGTATGGACCAGAGCTCAGGAAACTGAGGCAGCTGGTTCAGGATATTACTCACCAGAAGCATCAGATTGAAATCGAGCATCAGAATTTAGAGGACGAACTGTCCAACTTGAGAAGACAACATGACCAGGAGGCGCGTAGCAGATCAGATGCCGAGAGCAAGATTGTGGCCCTCAGGAGGGACATCAGTAACGCGTATCAGGCTAAACTACAGCTGGACAAGAAAGCGCAGGCACTCGTGGATGAAATACACTTCCTGAAGAAAACCCATGAGGCCGATGTGTCAGAGATGTTTGACCAAATCCAGGATGCGCAGGTGACTGTCAAGGCGCATGAATTTGGCAACCCCGGCGTCACTGCGGCACTCCGGGACATTAGGGCACACCTGGAAGGTCATACTATGTCCGACGTCCAGCAGGTAGGAGAAACTTTCCGATCTCAGTTTGCAAGATTAACGGAGGCAGCTGAGACCAAAAGAGAGGCGTTAAAAGCGACCCAGCAAGAGATTCAGGAGTACAGGAAGCGCCTGCAGGCCAAGACCATCGAACTGGACTGCGCTAAAGGCACCAGGGAAGCGCTGGAGAAGCAACTTCATGACGTCGAGGATCGCCACAAGGAAGAAATGATTCAATACCAGGTAAGACTTTTTTGTTTTGTAAGAACACGATTTAACAAAGCCATGTTCAGTGTTCACGTGCACATGGTGTCCAGTAACGCACGTTCTCTCCTCTCTTGCTCCAGAACACAATCAAAGAACTTGAAAATGAGCTCATAAACTGCAAATTTGACATGTCTGGTTACCTGCGGGAATACCAGGACCTGCTAAATGTGAAGATGGCTTTGGATGTGGAGATAATGTCTTACAGGTAAGTTAAGTTAAGGTGTGCTGAATCCACGTGGGTTTAAGGTAAAATAGTTAAAGAGTGAAAGACCTCATAATTATTAACAAGGCAAGCATTTGTGGGCTGAAAGGATGATCAAAAATCTTAGTTTCCCATAATTTTCCTTACTGCCCACACTTCAGCTTTCATCATCTGTTGTGAATGCTGCATTCAAGTACAACACAATCAATCAAAATACAATGCAAACAATTACAATGTTGCACTATGGGAATCACATAAATGACCATTGCCTGCATGTTAAAGGGAAATAAAATCAAATATGACATTAAGGCAAAGAATAATCTACAACACTGTGTTTAAAGACAAAAAATATCTACATTTTAGTTATATTATAAGGCCAATACCCTATATGTTGGTTATTGCAGATTCAAATCTGTGTCTCCTATCATGCAGGAAACTCCTCTGCGGTGAGGAGGCTCGGCTATCCACAATGTCAGACACCCACATCTCCTTGCCCTACATTTACCACCAGTCCCCCGTTTACACCCTGCCTTGCCTCAGCCGACCGGGAGGCCCGCACAGACGAGCTGAGCCCCAGTACAAGTTTGTAGAGGAGATCATAACGGAGACCACCAGGGAAATTGAGATGTCAGAATTTGAGGAGACAGGATCGGAGGAGACAGAGGTGGGAAAAGATGAGCAGGAGTGTGCCAAAAGAGACAGAGGGAGCAGTGAGGAAGAGAAGGATAATAAAGACAGTCGAGAGGACGATGGTGAGCAGATGTCTGATAGTGAGCAGAATCAAGTAGCATCAGTGGGAAATCCAGAGAATGGAGGTGATGATAAGAGTCACGGGGAGGCGGATGATGGTGAAAAAGGTCAGAAAAGTAAAGAACAGTCAGAGGAGACTGACGCAGTTGACAATGAAGGGGACAGTGGCATAGATAAAAATACTCAAAGCAAAGTGTTATTAAGTGAGAGCATTGATGAGGAAGAAAATGGGCAATGTCAAAAAGTAGCTGAAAACAAAAAAGAAGAGAAAGAAGCCGCAGTGACAATTGTAACAGTTGAGAAAGATCTCTCTTCAAAACCAGATGATTTAAAGCCAGAGGTCCCTGTGGAGGAGGAACTTCTGAAAAAAACTGACGACGGTAAAAAAGGAGATGCTGAGAGAGCTAGTTTTATCTCAGCTCAAGCGAAGAAGCCAGATGAAACCTCGGCCCAAGTGTCTAAAGAATCAGACAAAACCCAAGAGCAAAGCAGTGTTGTTCAAGTACAAGATAGGGTTCATGCTTTGGCTTCAAGAAAAGCTGAGAAAACCACAGATTTAACAGCAGAGACAAAGAGCTCTCTGTCTGTAGAGACAGAGGAGCTTTCCGAAAAGGCTCAAGTGTCTTCAAGTACAACACCCAAGAGTGAGGAAAAGGAAAACCGTCACACGGAGCCAAAGGAAATCAGTAAATCCGAAGCTGCAAAAGATGAGAATAAAGTAGCAAAAATCATTCAAGATGCTAGACATGATAGCAATAAAGAGTCATCTCTTAAATCGAATGTGAAAAGCCTTCCTGACGTGGAGGATCAGAAGCCATGTGGAGGATCAGCGAAGGAAAAGACAACTGCCAATGCAGGAATCAAAGAGTTACATCAGGGGGCACCAGAAAGCAGCCAGGGCCTGAAATCAAAGCTGTCTGAGGAGTCAGAGAAAATAAATGATCCTCAAGGTAAATCTGAGAAGGTGGAGAATAGTAAGTCAGATGAGAGAAAAGTGTATTAAAATCCACACAGATAGGGCATCTACTGAGGTAGAGTTAGTGAGGACAGGAGCTTTCCACCTTAAATGTAATGAGAAAGCAGTTGATAGGCAAACATCAGGCATAGTGAAGCAGAAAAAAGAGAATGGCTTAACCAACGCAGGTGCACATTCAAGGCATAAGCTGAGCCAAGCGAAGAGAAGGAAGCTGTTATTTCTCTTCGGAACGGCCATTTTAAAAAGGAGACAGCATGACTCTTCTAATGCAACAGCTTTGACTTTGAACTTTAAAATCAACTTGTGATGTGTTCAAATCTTTTGACTCAACACTTAACTAATGGAATCATGAATGTAAAAGATGCAAAGTTACATTTTAATTTGTGTCCATCCTTATTTGCTGTGGTATGTGCTGACAAATAAATGCACTATTAAAAAAATCCTCTGAATGTTTTGCTGGCCACCTCACCAAGTGTTATTGTGGATAAAACTTATATATTTCTGCAATGGACAACTCAATATATTCTTAACCTTTGAATGCTTTCTTTCCCCTCTCTTGCAATAATATGTCATCTACCATATTTCCTGAAAACTTGTAATGTTCTGTTTCTGGGTAAAACAATCAATCTTGTTAGCGCACATATGATCACCTTAATGCAATTAGAGGGCAAGACAAGTCACTCATAGCTGGGCATTTAAAAAATGAAAAGATCCCATCTCAAGTATGACTTACTGTTATTCAAATGTATGAATCTAGAAAAAGGGGGTGATGTGGATAGATGCATATTACAGTCTAAATGAAGAGCATTGTTCTACCTTAAACATGACATGCTCTTTGTATCATTCATCAACTATTCTGAAGTCTCCTTACTCCCAATGAAGGATTGTTTGCTCACGGCGGCTCATTTCTCGATAGCTTGTATTTTGTCCGGTGTTGCTTTTGTGCCCACAGAAAGTCTCTGG
The DNA here is from genome assembly GCA_005408345.1 of Macquaria australasica. NCBI lineage: Eukaryota > Metazoa > Chordata > Actinopteri > Centrarchiformes > Percichthyidae > Macquaria > Macquaria australasica. The sequence continues at coordinate 1,019,117 of SEMN01000034.1, read as the reverse complement.
ACCACTTTGTGTTTAACTTCAGCCTTGCTTCTTTCTAAGAAAATGTCTCAGTTGGTCTATAAAGGAGTTTCCTTTATAGCTCCCATTTCCTTTTAGCCTTTTCCTCTTGCAAGGTTTTAAGCCTACACACCTGAGACATTCATAAAAGACATTAGAGTGTAGGCACCCCTACCTACCCAATGTATAAATACAAACAAATATTCCTAAAACGGACTGGCGTTTGCAGTGAAATATTTTGCATCGTCCTTCCCAGAATATCACTTAAAAGACTCCTTAACACTCAAAACACACAACCTTGGCTTCAAGGCAAGTTCCTAAAAATACTTAAGGCACAATAGGACCCGACTTCAACCACATAAAAAATACTTGAAAATGGAAGTTTGGACTTATCCCCATTAAATTTGACAGAGCTTGAGCCGATTTGCGAGGAAGAATTGAAGAAAACTTTTTGGACACTCAAAACATGTGACTGCTGTCAGTTAATGGAAACAGTTTGACTAGACTTTAAAAAAAAAAAAAAGCTTACAGGATTTTTGAAACATGCTTCCACATTTTCTTTTTGGTGTAGTGTGCATAGATATCAAAACAAAACCTTTATATCAACTGTGCAACACAAAATGTGAAAATCAAAAGGAAAGGTTTCTGAAGCTGCTTCAGTCATTGGCATAGTGTAAAAAGGTAAACGTGTCAGATAAGCTAGTAAATAGAACTCCACTACTGCCTATAAATAAATTCCATTCACACACATTTAACTACAACCAATCACCCCCCAGTCTATATGATACAGGCCTCTAAAAAGGTTAACATTAACCAAACAAGCTAGTTAATGAGTTGTTGTTTGTGGCACTTTAATATCACTTATTAAAAATGCATTTGTGGAGTTCAAAGACTTTATTGAAAATGTATACATACACATAAGGACCTTCAAGACTTCCTGCGGGCTCCGTCTCTGCCCAGTACAGGGAAGCACTTTTCCGAGAGTGCACACGTGCAACTTTACACCTCTTCCGGACAATGATAGTTTGGCATTACTGTGAACATGAATTACTTGCCCCCCAGTTGTCTGTTAGTACAGCATAAACAAAAACTAACTCTGCTTGGTCGGCCAAGTGTAGAAGTTTCTCTCAAACATACAGACCCACCTTTAAGCAACCCCAAAACTGCCCAGTTTGAGGGAGCTTTAACAGAACATCACAAACCCTGATGGCCGATGCAAAATAAAAACATTACACAGGTTTAGTTTGTCCTTGTGTGCATGAACAGGAAGGGTGCAGCAGTATTTAAATAATAGCAGAAAAATTCTAGTGTACTTAACGAGGTCTGCAAATGAAAACTGTGAAGATGACAAAGGAATATCAGATTGTTGTGATTGTAAAATCAGAGAGAAGGTATCACAACGCTCACCCCACGAAACCGTCAACAGATGTTTTCAAAAAAAACAGTGTCTGGGATTATCACAATAAAGCCACACAGTTGACAGGCAAAGGGATTGTATTGGATTTCATTGTTATGGCAGTGCTGGACAGGAACAATGACATGATATATAAATAATATGCCACCAACTGTCTCTTGAACAGATGCGACTACAAAGTAAAAAGCAACAAAAGGTAAAATATACCAGTGACAGAAGCACCAACTTGAAGTGGTAACAAGTTAGAGTTTGTTGTCGTAGCCTTTGAATCAATCTCTCCAAGACATCCCCTCGCTGGTTTGAGCTGGACATTTTTAAGGCCAGATTCTTCTGATATTCCCTAGTCCCTTGCAGTATGAAGAAAACTTAGGCTTCCAGTTCCAAGCCCAGACCCAGCTTGTGGCCTCCTGCGTTGATGTTCTTGCCATCGACCAGGCCAGACAGGGTGAGTTTCACACCTGCACAGGCGAGAGGAACCAACATCAGCCATTACACGTGCAAACGCACAACTACTTTTCTCAAATTTGAGACTTTTGAGAACAAGCATTTACAGGAAAACGTAGGCTGTTAAGTGCTGGTAAGTGACTCTATTCTGGGTCATTTATAGAGTATTTGCTAAAAACTGAAGTGAAGTACCAACTTACCTGGTCTGAGTGTCTGGGTGTACCCAACACCAACAAGGCTATTGTTGTTCACTTTAGCCTATGGAGAAAAAAAACAAAACATAAAAGTCAGTTGGTGACAATTAATAGTCACATTTTTATTTTGCCTCATCTGCCCCACTCTGAAAGCCTCTGCTGGACTACTTACACTGATGGAGGCATCCTTGTCCAGCTGGTATTTGGCTGCAATACCGAAGCGTGTGCTGTTGCTGCCAGCGGTCCAGGCTAGGTTGACTGCCGTCTCCAGCTGGTCGCTCACCTTCTGGTAGATGGAGCCTCCGAACTCAGCTCCATCATTGCTTTAAAGATCATAAGCACAGGAGAGATCTCATGCTACTGGAAACAAAACGCGGAATTTCTAACTAAAGAGTTGTTTGTGTTGGAGGTCTTGCCATCAGCTCGTAAAACATATTCCATCCACTTTCTTTGCTTTCAATTTCTCATGTTTTGTTACTTAGTTCAAAACATTTCTGGACTATTTCGTCATAGACAGGGAAAGCTTTCAAATATGGAATACAGTTTTCCCTGGGAACCACCTTTTATTTGTGATTAACAGATGCATCAATTAGCCAAGTAGACCTCAAGAGAAAAGTCGACTTGCCAACCTCTGTAGTGTTGACCTGTGCATGCAACATTAGAGGGGAAACCTGTCATTTAACATTTTTTGTAGTTGTTTTTTGTATTGCACATTTAAGTCAAGAATCAATAGCTACAAACTTAACTAAGATTGGTAAACAAGCTTTAGTGCCGGACAAAATGGTTTTATTGTTGGCATTTCATGGAGCGTAGCAACAGTTGTGTTTTTCCACAAGATGTAAGATATGACTGTATTGGATGAATTAAACAGCCGCCACACATTTCACTGTAAATGAATGTGCCCATTATCTTCCCTGCCGCTCAGACACAGAACAGATTTCCTTTTCATTCATTCACCCATTCAGAGGGTTACCATGTTTAATGCATTTGTAGAACATAATGTCGATAAAAGCTGTCTTTTCTGACATGCATCACTCTGCAAGTGTTTAGCACAAGTAAACAACCTTTATGCTCAGTTACTTCCTGGGTTGAACATGAAGAGGCTGTTCTTCCACATTTTTTCTTCAGGCTGTTAAAAGCTCTGCACGTTGTATAGTTGTTGGGTTTTTGTGTCACCATAGCAACCTGTAGCTATGTGGATTTGTTTGCATTAGATCTTTTGATTGTTTCATCTTCATTCTTCATGTGACCTTAATTCATTAGCATATAATAAAAGCCCATAACCATGCTGGCAGTTAAAAATCTAAACTAACCTATAGTCATCTGTTATTCTATGTTTTTATAACTTCTGATGCACAATATATCACATGTATAACTATTTATAGATCAGAGGAAAAACAAACTAGATCAAGTGAACTGAAGGTTTCATCCTGATGCAATATAAAAAGTGCAAACTGATGATATATAAATTAAATCTTCCTGTGAAAGGTATTCTACTTACACATTGGTATGCAACTGGAAGTCTCCTGTCTTGTAGCCAATGGCAAAGTTGTTCTGGGTCATCTTGGATTTGGCAGTGTCGAAGCTCATCTGGTAACCGGCGAGCCACCCCTCGTAGCCGATGACGGCAGCTCCGTGGATGGTGGGGCCAGCGAAGTCAAAGTCGACATCACAGCCCAAGTTAACGTACTCGCGCTTGTAGGCGGTCTTAACTTTGCCACTCTTCTTGCTGTTGATGAGAAACACTGCTTTGGTCAACCTTAACTGAAATCCCAATCAAGTCAGATTAGGCCTTAAAAAAGCATTTGTAAGAGGGTCTGTAAGAGGTTACATGAAATGAAATAACAAAACAAAAATAATAATAAATATAAATATATATAAACTCTTCTTGCATAATGTGTTAACGCACACTTTAAAAACACAAATGTTCTAAACTATGATATTAAGCATATCACCTGCTTGCAATTCAGTCAGATCAATTGGCCAGCCTATACTATGAACAGAAAGAAGCTTGGAAGCTGCGAGAATATGGCGTCTGTTCTTCAGTGAAGTTCAGTATTATAGCATGACAGTCTGAAAACTACAGTTTCAGCCACAACATGTAAAATACTGCAATACTGAAACAAGCTCACTACAGTTTAATTTAGATATTGCTTATGTCTTCTGTGTCGATATGTTTGAAGATGTAACATACAGTAAAGTTAATGTAAATGTTGCCTAATTTTTTAATGTGATGAAACATTATTAAGAAAATGCACTTTAAAAAATAGATTTGAACAAATATTGTAGCACCCTTGGCTCATCCTCAAGACACCCTACGGTGTTGCGGCACCCACTAGCATAGATTTAGGATCCCCCAGAGATAATTTTAAACCTATGCACTCTGCCAGCTCAATCCAGTTTCCCAACACTGTAGCCTTGGACATGCTTTATCAATGTACCTCACAACTCCACCCTCAAAATGAGAGTGGACACGCTTCCTCTGGGTCATGTACCATATTCCTCATGTGTTTTACACCTCATAGAAAGCAAACACATTAAAAAAGGACAGCCTGAGCATCTGGGCACACTAGTAAAACTTGAGATTTTCTTTTTATTCCTCCCAGACAACAAACAGACTCATTTAAGCAAACATGTGCAAAACCCGACAGCCAATAACAGTAATGTGTTACAACAGACTAGTTCCATATCGGGACTGGGGTCATGTGGCTGGCAACTACACTTGACAGAAGCATGAACAGCACAGATCAGGTTGCCAAAGTTACTCATGTAGAGAGGCAACAGGCAGAGCAGACTACGTTTGTTGAGCAACTAGTTCAAGTAAAATTCACATGATTAAGTAATTATTTACTATAACCATCATCTTACCCAGTGTTTGGTGAAAAGGTTGTGTCAAAAGTCAGCTTCAGTCCCTTGGCAATCTGTGAAGCAATAACGGAAACCATTTGACATTAAAAGCAATGAATGTTGTCCTGTGGTGCTCACTGGGTAGAGACTTTGACTGTTGACACCTGTTAAATAACAGGTGTAGGAAATGTTTGAATACTGTCCTTACCTGATCTTCAACAGTGATTTCTGTTCCCAAGGTGTTGTCAGTGTTCCACTTCTCAGTGAAGGTCAGGCCATATTCTGACCTCTTGTATTTAGTTTCCAGGCTGCCTGCAACTTTGCTGGTGTCAGTGTTGGAGGAACCAGAGGTTTTGAATTCCTGCAAGGGACAATTTTAGAAAAATGACAACCATAAGAAAAACTTAAATTGTGTGTAAGCTAGAGAGCGGAAACAACTGGTCATTTTGACAGAAAATTAATTAATGTTGATGTTCGATTAGGTGATTCATCAAGCCACAAAGACATAGTAGCAGGATTCAGCTTTTCAAATGTGGGGATTTTCACTTCTGTTTGGTATCATTGTAAACCGATTACCAATGGGCTTCATACCAATACTTTCTATAGAAAAAAAAAACAATAAAATATTGATTAATAATAATGGGTTGTAATAAAAAGAATCATTATTACAGCGTTGTTAAAAATTAAAACTGGCACATTTACTGAGGTTGGACGTGGCATCTTGCTACCTTTATAGCTGTCAATAGAGTGTTTAAAACAGAGACAGGAAGTGTCATAAACAAACTGCTGTGAACTTCATATTTCATATTCATCCACATCATCCTATGTGACTTAAATGTGAAGTTTCATCACTTTAGTGACCATGAAGTAAATTCTAGTTTTGTATTCTTAATCCACAAAAAGAAATGACCTTACCACTCCACTGGCTGACTTTGTCTTGACATCGAGCTTCACCAAGCCAAATCCTGAAGAAAACAATCGCTTTGTTTTAAAGCTGGTCTACAATATCAACTAGACTTGGCAGTACGTACGTTTTAACATCACAATACTACTTCATCACACTAAGAAACCATACCATAGCCTTTGTTGAAGATGTCCTTGGCAGACTTGCCCAGGTCAGCATAGCAGGGAGGCACGGCCATTGTATCTGCAGGCAGAAGCAAAATGCAATGCTCAAATTATTCTGCTATCCTAAAGTATGTTTCCACAAGCGTATGTCCAGTTATAAAGAAACATAAAATGTAAAAAATACCATTATTAATTTCATGATCAATTTAACAATTCACCTTCAGTGTGCATAACGCTGATTTAACAGCTGCAAATGCAAGGTCCGTCAGTGATAAATAAAGTAGCAAGCTATCAGACAAGTGTCTACCTATGATGTAAAGGACACCAATATTTGGGCTTAAGGGCAGCGATTACTGTCTCAAACGCATCATAATATGTATTGTGAAATTACAGAATACAAATTAAACAATATGAACATGTTTCCAGGGTATACACTTCTTACTCTCATTTGCGCAAAACACTGGCTTGTATTAGATGGCGCATTTATTCTTAAAGCAAAAGGAAAACAAGCCTGGTTCGCATGGAGGATGCCACCTGCTACAGTATCTATTCTTCCTGCGTTTGCCACACCTGTTGAGCTGAAAGCTAGACCTTGCATTTGCGGGCATTTACAACCAATATCTCACTACCGTCCCGCGGAGGACCAGATGCACGAGTCTCCCTCGCTGCACAGACTGACCTGCATCTACTGTACTGGCGAACTCATCCTGTACAACACTGCGGGACATAAAGCCCCTCTCTGCAACATGGGATAAGATTCGTGTTGCCAAGTTGACGACGCATCCCAGTGCTGCAGGTAATCACAGCAGCACGAGCGTCTGACACCCGATGGACAAGGTTGGTGAGCGAGAGAGGAGCCATTTTACCGCACTGGAGCGGCTGGTCCAGGCGTGGCCTTTATTAAACGACTCCTTTGCGAGACCTGGCAGGCTCCAGCTAGGCGTGGCGAGGCACATGCCGGGCGCCAATTCGCAGGATGTGCCGATTACACGGTTCGCTCCAGAGCCGGTTACCCAACTACTGCTAACTAGGCCCCAGGGAGGTTAACAGCGTGCCGAGTGCAGCCAGCTTAGCTAACTTCGCTCGCCTGCACGGTGCCGGTACGTGGAAAGCTGAAACACCGACTCCTGCTGAATAAACGGCTCTCTTACCAGTAGAGGACGGGGCTAGCGGTGACCTAAAGTGACTTTATTAGAGATGTTCCTCACACCGCACGGCCGAGGCAGGCGTCACCGGTTGGAGGGCGAGCTGAAGGAGACTGAGCTGCAACGGGATCCGGACCTATCACATCCCGGCTCAGGACCCGGCACGGCCACGCGTGTGCCTGAGTAAAAGTGGTTTCACGTCACGGCGTGGCTGCGTCACAGTGCTAGTCGAAGGGTTGCGTTTATCTTTTTATTTATTTATTCTTTTTTTTTAAAATTTTAACGTATGCCGTGTTTCGTATTATGTCTTAATATAAAAGTAATTGGGATAAACTGACCCGTGTCCGCAACTGAAACAAAGCATGGAAGCCAATTTCCACTGCTATGCCACAAAATAGCCAATTAAATAGCCGTACTGCTTTAAAGAGCCACATATTGTGCATTTATTAATTTCTTTTGTGTGTTGATACTTAAATGCACAAAATAATGAATGCATTTATTTGTCATATCTAACAGTAGAGGTTTCTTTAGAATAGCTCTAATGTGTTAAGCTACTTTTTCTGTTACTTAACTACCTCCAATGAAGGGTTGCTTTTAAGTTAACCAGCTACAGTTTCGAAGTAGCTTACCCACAGACTGTATACAGTCTATGTGCTTACCCAACCCTGCAAATAATATACAGTACATGTAATACTAGTTGCAAAATCAGTGTTGTGATGTAGTCCTTGGCTCACCAATAGTTCACACTTCACCCTGCCTTCCATACCTCTACAATGCACTGATAATACCAAGTTGTATGTTGCTCTTTAAGCTCTTAATGTTTGCAGCTTCACAAAGCTGGTGAAATAAAATTATTTTGTACTCCACAATGCACTGCAAATTGTTTCTTTATTCAGTTACATTCAACGTCATGACTTATTCTCCAAACATGCAATATAAATGTGCACTGATTTTTAAAGAAGTGAAAGCAGTATATTCATTAAAAAATGAGTTAAGGCTAGTATACACTAAGTTAATAACATCCTTATATTATTGTGAATTTATGCCTAATAAATAAGAACAGTAAACCCAATATACATACATAGATAAGCTTAAACACCTGGTGGATACAAATGCATGGCAATTGTGAAAAAAACAAAACAGATAAAAAAACAAACAAACTTGGTGCTGAGACAACATGCTATACATAACGCCTTCATCTTTTCAACCTGTTGGGAGAATAAAAGAAAAATGAAAATGAGGAAGGAAGGAAAAACAAAAATGATGCAACGTTATATTCATTCCACATCACTCTCCACATGGGACCTTTCAGTTTTTGATGAATTTCAAATTTGTTGCATCTAGTTACTGGTGTTGATTGTAAAATAACAAAAAACACAAGTACTAATGTGTATTTTAGCGAGCTTCTGTACATGTTAAGGTTTTAATGGTTAATGGTTGCCGTGCCTGAAGTGTTTCTCACGTTTCTTCCTTCCTCTTCAGGCTGTGTTGAAGGAGAAAAACAAATGTCATTTACAGTAAGACTACACAATTTTACATCAACATATACAAGAATATATTCTAATCAAAGTCACTGAGTTCTGATTGTACTGATTGTTACTGTATCTTCTTAACAACAAAAAAGTATAGTATAGTCTTGTAGTAAACATACACAAATGACAATGATATCCTCTCTACTTCTATGGCGTAATTAAGCCTTCTCTAACAAAAAGTATACCGGGAAATGAAACAGCATATTTTACCGTTATTGAGGCTGACGATTCTACTTTGGTCTGCTCTAAAAGAGAAACAGTAAAACCACCTCTTACTAACTTTCAATGCTCAATGACAATAATGCACGATAGTCTCCATTTTTTTTTTTTACATGAATTTGATTTATCAATTCACCATATACTTACTGTGTCTTGCGAACATAAACCAGATGAACAAGGTCACCATTACAAAGATCAACAAGCTCAGACGGATGCTGAAACTCTTTAACAAATTGGAAGGGCTGCATCATGAAATGAAATTTTAAGAACACAACAGAAATTAATTTAAAAAAAAGAAGAAAAAAACAACATTGTCATTTAAACAGTCCTACGATATACTCTAAAATCTATTCATCATTCTGGTCATATACTGCACTACAGTTTTACAAATTGCCATAAGTTATTGCTAATTCATCTTAGAACTTATCATCTAGTGTTAGTAAAAACACATGTAGAGATTCCCACAAGGACTGTTTTCTGGACCACAAAATGGTCACATTTATCTAAACGCTGTATGTTAATGCAAAGGCTACTGACCTTGGGTGTCCACCCTGAGCCGTGGGTGACAATGTGGGCAAACATCTTGTTGCTGTAGCTGTGTATATAATTCAAAATAGCACCATGATTAATGATTACTACTGTAATATGACAGCAATTAATGCTCATGTCACTTCTGGATTATATCAAAACATTTAGAAATTGTTGTGATAGTATTTATAAATTCAAATTACTTAGAGTACTTACTATTGGTGGGTTTCTCAGTAACAGTTACATGCACCGGCATCTGTAGGTCTCCTCTGACAAACAAATACCAGCGGCTGCTCTCTGTCCTCAGTTCACTCATAGTCACAGTGAAAACATTAGGGACACTTGTATTGATGGTCACTGTTGTTCCATCTATTAATCCAGACTGATCTGTCACACAGGAGCCGCCCAGCCTGCACCACTTTATTTTTCCAGAGTTACTGTAGTTTCAATTGATGGTTATTTTTTGGCCAATAAGTACTGTAATCTCCTGAGGATTCACATAGAGACTGGGTGTACCTTAAGGGAAAACAAATAGTATTCAATAGAAAACTGTAGACCGCCTTTGGTACATGCTGGTGATGTTTCAGAGGTGTTATATACAATTACAACTGGTGGATGAATACCTTTCTCAACCTTTACATTTATTCTCATTTCTTTTGACTGACAAAGTAATTGTAAAAAACATGAGCAAATTAGTATCCGCAGCAAACAATGAGACCCTACTTAGTGTTTTTCCTCTGAATTATTACATTTTCACAAAGGATTTGAGATGTACATAAAGATGCTTTAAAGGCTCTTACCTCTGGAGACTGACAGGTGAAAATACTCTCTGACATCTGACCCTCCATTAATCTCCACAGCACACCAGTAATCAGTGTCCTTATCCGTCACATCGTTTATAGTCACAGTGAAGATTCTTTGGCTTTTGTCATCAGAGATTAAAAACTTTCCCGAATTATCTGGTTGGTTTGTTTTAACTGCATATGAGCAGGGGGACCAATAATATCCCATACACAAGTACTTCACATGGTTTATGTATTGTGAGTCATAGAGACATGGGATCGTGATTGAATCTCCAACTTTTACTGATACGTCACTGACTGTAGTTATGCTGTAAATTCACTATAAATGTTCCCTAACAATAATACTTATATACATATACATAGTTATAAAATGATTCCTGTCACTGACCTGTGAGTCCAGTGAGGATGAGAAGAAATATAATATGGAGATGAAAAACCATGTTGGTGAGTGAGCAGACAAAACAAAATGAACAAGTGCACTGCAAGACTGATCGTCTACTTCCTTATTTCCCGAAATATGTGAATACATTTAAAATGTGTCTTCCTCCTTCTGTAAGGAAGTTGCGATACATTGGTTAGTAAGATTATGTATGTAAATATCTATGCAGCTAGAGCGTACTTTCAGAATATGGTGATTGTTTCCTTCTATGGTTTCAAATCACTTTTTGGCAATGCAATTAGGCAAGCATTGACTGGAAATTTCCAAAGGGACAGAGAGAAACACGTAGTACACAGAGAAACACTTAGAACACACAGAAACACAGATTGATGATGAAGCACCTTGTGTAAGTTGTTGAAATCTGTTGACAAATGTCCATTGGTCCCAAATGGGTAATCTGTATTTTGAGGAGCAGTAAGCCTAAAGAACTGAGAAAGTCACAAACATTTTACAGCTCATGTATATATATATATATATATATATATATATATATATATGACATATCTGTGGATTTGTGGAAACCTGTGTTTGAGGAGCCACATATGTAAATTGAAGAGATGAGAGTGAAAATATGTTGCTTATAGAAATACTCTGTACACTGCAAGCTGGTTCTTTTAGTTGTATTCAGTTACATTTTATAATATTTATTTCTCTAAACACACAATATGCCTAAATGTACGCTACATAGTATGAAGACAGTTCATATATAAAAACCTAGGGCTATTATACACTATGAGTTCCTAACCATACTGAAATTAGAAGTCTGGATTATTCATTAACATGAGCGTTATGCCTAATAAATAATACACCAAAACCAAGATACATTTTGTCAGTGGTGTATGAGGAAGGTAAAAACAGAACTGCACATCATGTCCACATCACTTTTCAGACTCAATTTTACTGTAGATGTACTGGAAGTTCTTAATAGCTGTCCTGCTCAGTGAGGGAAAAAATATCCACGCCTATGTATTTGAAAAACTGCAACCTTTTTAGCCCGTGTATATCCAACAGTAATAGAAGTAATAAAGGTTTAACAGCATCACCCTCCTTTCAATACCTCAATAATGCCAGTAATAACATTTTCCTGCTCAGAGTTGTCAATGCTATAATACTATATAGTAAGTGTCTTGATTTTAGCTTCTGAATAGTGGTGAAATAAAATGATTATGATTTCTTTAATAACCCCTCTGTGTGACTGTTGAAAACCACTGTGTGATTCTTAATTTGAAAACCTGTGTGTTTCAGCCATGAGGAGAGGAAATTCTCTACAGCGCTGCAGGACTCATCTTATGACACAATTCACAACAATTGCTGTATTCAGTTACATTTAATAAAGATTTATTTTCCAAACATGCAATATGACCAAATGTTAAAACACAGAGAAAGTGCACTATAAGTTCCTAAACATCCTAAAAAAATTCAAGTCTGGACTATTTACCATTGTGAGGCTTAATACATAACACAACAGTGAAACCAAGATTCATGAATAGTCTTGTCAAACGTTTGGTGATTTCAGAATGTAAGTGCATTTCAATGAACACTCTTAGTCAATGTTGATGTTATATTTAACTGTAAGCTGTGCTATATATTAAAAATACATACATCATAAAGTGTAAGTGTGGTAAACTAAATGTTTTATACTATAATTGTTCAGTATAAAAATACAGCTTTTAGCTTGGTGCCCTTTATAATTCATGTTCCTGAGTGGATGTCAGTTTAAGAAAGTAAACTAATAGATTTACCTGCTGCTCGAGGCAGACATCACTCTCTAGCACATACGTACATAGTAAACCTGAAATGAAGCAGTGGCCATCCCTATGATTTACATGAACGTGCTAATCTATTGTGAATAGATCTATTGTGTTAAACCCATAAGCGTGGCAAACATACGCACCATAGACAAAACGAAAAGAGAAGAAATGGTAACTGAACAGTCATCATTTCAGCCAGAAGAGATTCATATATTAGAAGAGAAGAGGGAGAGGAGGACTCTGACGACAGAAACTGGAGGATCAATTAATTAATTTGTGGTTTGGTTTAATTTTATTTTCTTATTTTGTAATTTAAACAATTTATTTTACATCAAACATCACTTAACAGAACATCAGTGCTCATGATAAAAGAATAGACTAAAAAAATGAACATATAAAAACTTAAATAAAACATGTTTTTGGTTCCTTCTGCAGGTTCTCGAGCTTCTTAAGATGCTCTTAGTCGCTTATGAGTGGGTAGGAAGCACTCATTAAATGTACTATCATTTCTAAGAGTGTAGAATGCTTTTGTCGATGCTTTTGGGGAAATACCCATTAGGCTTAAGGTTTGCAAGATGATTTTATGATCATATTAGCTTTAAGTTGCTTTTGGGAAACAAGGCCCAGATCAGTACTTGTTTAAAATGTTTTCCAGCTATGCAGAGAAGGATCAAACAAGAGATGCTGTAAAACCTCAAAATGAGAAGTAAGACGTAAGACGACAACACATTGCAACACTAACATCTAAAAAAAAAAAAAAATAGTCCAGTGATAGACAGGCAGATAAGATGTTGGGGTAGGAGCAACATTAAGGTTTTGATGGTGCTAAGCCAGCCTGCTGTATGTTACATCCTCATCTTTTGCTTCAACCTGACAGAACAGAAGAAAAATGACAATTAGGAAGAAAGATCAAAGAAACCAGACCAAGAGTCTGTAGCCATACTAGCAGCTCTGTGACGCTGCACTTAGGCACAGAGGTGCTTTGAGCTAAATGTGTTAACTTCAACATGCACAGAATGACAATGCTAACATACTGATGTTTACCATCTTAGTTTAGCGTGTAAACATGCTAACATTTGCTAATTAGCACTAAACACAAAGCAAAGCGGAGGCTGATGGGAATGTCATTAGCTTTGCAGGCATTTGATCATAAATCAAAACTTTGACCTGATAAATGCACTGAGTGAAAAGTTAAAGGATCACCAAAGTAGTTTGGATACATCCTCTGGACACCAGGAATGTCCAAATTTTATAATAATATGTCCTAAGCTGTTGTGATATTTCAGACTGGACCAAAGAGAATGAATTGTGGGAGACAAAGCTTCACTATGTATGCGAGAAACGGTGTGAGGCTGGGTTCAGACCTCTTCAAATTTACCCTTTGTACATTTTGTTGTTCTACTGTAGCCACAGAGCTGTATACCACATCCACAGCACTCTTAGCGTCGGACCTCTGGGTAAGAAGGAAGAGACAGACGGGAAACAGACCAATTGAACAGCTTTAACATCTTTTTTTCTTTATTCAATTACAAATGTGTATGGTGAAGTAACTAATTCTATTTGACTGTACTTGTCTTTCTGTGTACTTAGTGTAATACAAGTTATGGTTTTAGTGGATTAGGACTACCGTGCTTGAAGTTTTTCTCATGTGGTTAACATTACTGTATGTTACTTCCTCTGCAGCCTGATGAAGAAGCAAACCAAATGTTATTTATATAAAAGGTTTCACAGTGTTTGATTACATCAACATGACCATCTTTGTTAAAATAATAAGCATGAAGCATTTCATATACAGTAAATACTTCCTTTTTAAAACAAACACAGAGACAAATTACCTTATGAGTTTTCTAAAACCTTATTCTATACAATATTTGTGATCACATTGTCACGGTTAGCCATCTAGGCAGCAGGGAAAGAACCCAAACGCAGATGGGACAGGCAGACTGGTGCAGATGAATGATTTATTAAATAACAAAAAATGCTTACATGCAGATCCGTGGAACAGAAACAAATGCACAGACACTAGGAACTCTGGGAACCAGGGAAACCAACACACAGGGTGAGACAACCAACAATCAACCGACAGGGAACAAAGGGAGAGGACCGGTATATATAGAGAAGGGGGTTAACGAGTGAATCAGGGGCAGGTAAGCACTGGGGAGCAGGTGTAGGTAATCAAAGAGACATGAGGGCAGGAACTAAAGAAACAAGACAGGTAAGAACATTTCAAAATAAAACAGGAAACAGAACAAAACCCAACAGGACATGACACACATAGTTTAATTGAGTTCTGGTAGTGGGGGTCAAAAGAAAAGATTAATAAATCTGAGGAGGGTCTTGCTTTAAAAAGAAAAGAAGAAAACATAAGGTTCAGTCCCAATCATTTTCACACAGTCCCTTTACCTGGCCTGAAATGTTTATCCTTTTCTTATTGTGTACAACAGTACTATATGTTACTTCCTCCTCAGCCTGTGTTGAAGGAGCAAACCAAATGTCAGAGAACAGAAAAGGAATGGCAGGTATGAACCAACAACCATTATTGGTTCATTCATTAAACCTATTACCATATTTGCGTTCACAGATGTGCTTAATTAAGTTACAGTACAGTGTTAAGTTAAGCAAATGGCCATGATGTCCTTCTTTATAAAAAAAAATGTATGGGGAAATGAATCAGCACATCTTACCATCATTGTGGCTGATGAATTTGCTTTGGATTTCTCTACAAGGGAAACAAGTAATACTCCTTTTACGGACTCTCAATGCTCAATGACAGTAATGCACAATAGTCTACATTTAAAGTAAAAATGTTTATGAATAATAAACAGTTTTGGCATGAATTGGATTTATCAAAGTTCAGCATAGACTTACTGTGTCCTTTTAACAGAAACCAGATGAAGAAGGTCACCATAACAATGAAGATCAACACACTCAAAGAGATGATGAGGCTCTTTAGGTCAGCTAAAACACTGCAGCACATTTAAAGCATGCAATGCAAATTAATTAAGATAAACAGTCCAACAGTGTAGTTGCATGCAAATGCAAATCCTTCTGACCTGGTGGTGGATCCTCCCTGAACTGTGGTTGGTGCTTGGTCTGCAAAAACAGAGGTGAGATTCACAGACTGAGGAGTGGGTGATATGATGTTTAAACAACTTGTTGCTGTAATTGAGAATATAATCCAAAACAGCACAATGAATGCAAGAGTAAGATGATAATAATGAATCCTATTATCTCGTCCACATTTAATCAAAACATTTACAAATGACTGTACTTTACAAATATTTATAATTTACACTTTTATAATTAGGATGTATAATTACTTAGAGTACTTACTATTGGTGGGTTTCTCAGTAACAGTTACATGCACCGGCATCTGTAGGTCTCCTCTGACAAACAAATACCAGCGGCTGCTCTCTGTCCTCAGTTCACTCATAGTCACAGTGAAAACATTAGGGACACTTGTATTGATGGTCACTGTTGTTCCATCTATTAATCCAGACTGATCTGTCACACAGGAGCCGCCCAGCCTGCACCACTTTATTTTTCCAGAGTTACTGTAGTTACAATTGATGGTTATTTTTTGGCCAATAAGTACTGTAATCTCCTGAGGATTCACATAGAGACTGGGTGTACCTTAAGGGAAAACAAATAGTATTCAATAGAAAACTGTAGACCGCCTTTGGTACATGCTGGTGATGTTTCAGAGGTGTTATATACAGTTACAACTGGTGGATGAATACCTTTCTCAACCTTTACATTTATTCTCATTTCTTTTGACTGACAAAGTAATTGTAAAAAACATGAGCAAATTAGTATCCGCAGCAAACAATGAGACCCTACTTAGTGTTTTTCCTCTGAATTATTACATTTTCACAAAGGATTTGAGATGTACATAAAGATGCTTTAAAGGCTCTTACCTCTGGAGACTGACAGGTGAAAATACTCTCTGACATCTGACCCTCCATTAATCTCCACAGCACACCAGTAATCAGTGTCCTTATCCGTCACATCGTTTATAGTCACAGTGAAGATTCTTTGGCTTTTGTCATCAGAGATTAAAAACTTTCCCGAATTATCTGGTTGGTTTGTTTTAACTGCATATGAGCAGGGGGACCAATAATATCCCATACACAAGTACTTCACATGGTTTATGTATTGTGAGTCATAGAGACATGGGATCGTGATTGAATCTCCAACTTTTACTGATACGTCACTGACTGTAGTTATGCTGTAAATTCCTGCAACAAGAACAAATACAGCATTTGAATGGTTATGTTCACTAACAATAATACTTATATACATATACATAGTTATAAAATGATTCCTGTCACTGACCTGTGAGTCCAGTGAGGATGAGAAGAAATATAATATGGAGATGAAAAACCATGTTGGTGAGTGAGCAGACAAAACAAAATGAACAAGTGCACTGCAAGACTGATCGTCTACTTCCTTATTTCCCGAAATATGTGAATACATTTAAAATGTGTCTTCCTCCTTCTGTAAGGAAGTTGCGATACATTGGTTAGTAAGATTATGTATGTAAATATCTATGCAGCTAGAGCGTACTTTCAGAATATGGTGATTGTTTCCTTCTATGGTTTCAAATCACTTTTTGGCAATGCAATTAGGCAAGCATTGACTGGAAATTTCCAAAGGGACAGAGAGAAACACGTAGTACACAGAGAAACACTTAGAACACACAGAAACACAGATTGATGATGAAGCACCTTGTGTAAGTTGTTGAAATCTGTTGACAAATGTCCATTGGTCCCAAATGGGTAATCTGTATTTTGAGGAGCAGTAAGCCTAAAGAACTGAGAAAGTCACAAACATTTTACAGCTCATGTATATATATATATATATATATATATATATATATATATGACATATCTGTGGATTTGTGGAAACCTGTGTTTGAGGAGCCACATATGTAATTTGAAGAGATGAGAGTGAATATATGTTGCTTATAGAAATTTTCTATACACTGCAAGCTGGTTCTTTTAGTTGTATTCATTTACATTTTATAATATTTATTTCTCTAAACACACAATATGCCTGAATGTACGCTACATAGTATGAAGGCAGTTCATATATAAAAACCTAGGGCTATTATACACTATGAGTTCCTAACCATACTAAAAATAGAAGTCAGGATTATTCATTAACATGAGCGTTATGCCTAATAAATAATACACCAAAACAAAGATACAGTTTGTCAGTGGTGTATGAGGAAGGTAAAAACAGAACTACACATCATGTCCACATCACTTTTCAGACTCAATTTTACTGTAGATGCACTGGAAGTTCTTAATAGCTGTCCTGCTCAGTGAGGGAAAAAATATCCACGCCTATTTATTTGAAATGCTTAACAACTGGGATATTAACTGGGACCCAAGTGGAGAGCGAACTGGCATCTAGTGAGGAATTTAGTGGAAAAAGTGCCAATTTGGTCCAGTTGATTCTATAACCAGACAGGGAGCTAAATTCTGCAAAAGTGTTTAAAATATGAGAAACTGAGATAGGTGCCTTATTGAAAAATATCAAAATGTCTTCTGCATAAAGAGATATGGAGGAAATTGTGTTAATGAAATAGATGGTGGTGATACACATTTTCCAATGACAAAAGAAACAGAAAGGGGATGCAATTGCATCTGTTACAATCTTTCTTCCTCCTAAGTAAGACAGTTGCATTTCATAAGTTGGTTGATGAAATATTACATGCAGCCACATGGTGTTTTGGCTATATAATTAGTATTATTGATAAAAATAATTAGATAATAAGGTAACAAAATATAGGAGATTTAGTTAAAACTGGTGTGTGGAAGGGGACATGGGGTAAAAATTAACTAAACTTCTCTGATGATCCAGATAGTATTCAATGAGAAGATGTCAACTCACTGGTTGAGCAAAAACCACTTCCTCAACTGAGTCAGTTTTATGAAATGAACTGAACAGTTCTTGCCCTTGTAATGACATGTCTTGCAGAGACAGTTTCCCTAGACCACATCTCTATCTTTAGAGTCTATTTTTTCAACTGGTTTACTTTCTCTGGTTTACTTTCTTCTGGGCTGCTACATGTTGATTATGAACAATGTAAGCCATGGTAGTGTGACAGTGAGCCCACAATACCAGGACCCTGAAACTGAAGCAGCTAAATGGAATTCAGTCATTATTCATTTTGCTGTGAAAAAGGCCTATTACGTAGATTTACATACAGACGGTAGCAACAGGGCCCTATTGGTGACAAGGCTGACAACACAAAATTGAAAATAATGTTTTCGCTGGATATAACTAAAATCGGTCAATTGATTTTATATTTAAATTTCAGGTGTGAGGTGCTGATTTGTGTTTATTGCTTAGACATGCTATTTTAACATCAACCAACTTTAATAATGTAGAAAATGCCCGCGAAAGATGGAGGACAGGGTTTAAAAAAAAAAAAAAAAAAGTGTAAGTAACAATTTAGTTAATAAGAATGTTCTGATTTTTCCACAAGAGGTTCAAGAGTTGAGTTCTTATTATGTGAGTCGGTATATATGGACAGTACTTATATGCAAAATGATCCACAGCATGCCTCCACTGGCATGTTTCATTTTATCAGGAAAATCTTGCAGGTTGTCTCCATCATACACCAACTTATCAGTCAGAATTACATACAGGAATCAGTATATTAATCTCAGGTGAGGTTTAACACTGGCCTGGGGATAAAGTTTATTACTGTTCTTTGAGGTACATAGAGGTGCTAATGAAGTATAACTTGTTGGTTGAATGGTCTTTTGCTTGATCAGTCTGATCACATGAAACAACAAACAATGTCCCAAACACTTTATTTGAAAGATAAAAGTAAGTTAAATAATTATTTTGGGGGGCTTAATATTCATTTATTACAGACAGAGCGATGACAGGAAATGATGGAGAGAGAGATGTAACAAAGGTCCTCTGCAGGACTTGGGTCTCATATGGTGTTGCAGTTCATGGTCTGCATCTTAAAGCACAGGTGCAAAAATTCACAGCTGTTTTTCACAGCAAGCCTATTTTTACAGTGGTTGTGTGGTAGTGCTGTGTAGAGCAGCAGAACAGCTGTAGGAAGAGAAGAGACTTCTCTCTGTCACTGCAGTTTGTTTAATCTGATGCCAACGTTTTTATTTTTCTGTGGACGAGTGATTCTGGATCAGATTTGCATTTGATTAAAATTGTTATTTTACAGGCGCAAATGAAAGATTTCACTTCCCCTCAGCAGTATGTAAGATGATGGAAAGTCATGCAGGGGAAGTTGACGTTGTGGATGTTCCACCTGTCCAAGCTTGGGCAGGAGTTTGCAAACATGTTCAACAACTATGAAACCTGAACCTTGTGAGCCATTCATTGCCAACCCCTTCATAGAGAAACAGCAGCCATAGGTGAGATTTCAGAGCAGATGGCTGCACTGAATAACTGAACAGATGGAGAAAGAGGTTATAAATCTACAAAACAATGTCCATCTACTGGAAAATCTTGACAACATTCACATTTTCGGTACTTGGTAGATCCAGAAAACTACAAGAACCTTCACCAAGCTGCCCTGGTATCTACTTTATTTGGCTCTACAGTACATACGCTGACAGACACAAATGTAATGAAATGAAAACAAGAACGACAGATGAAGATTTAAATGATTTTATAACAGTGAACCTGAATGGATACATTCTAGCATACGCCTCTCAATGAATGAACTCTAAAATGATGAGAAACTTTTGATTTGTGAAGATAATGTGTGATACATTGATATGTGGACACATACATAAAAGTAATAATTAAGAAATTACTTTGTGAATATAAGAGATACAGTACATTAAGTGAGCTTGACACATTGAAATCTGAAACATGGATAGGGAAAGTATTTGACAAGCTACTGATGTCAATTTAAGATGTTTCGATACATGGAGACCCCTGCACTGTGAGATTACAAACAAACAGGCCAATGCTTCTTTGAAATGTATGCAGAAAAGGATAAAGTAGGGAGAAGGTGTAAAACCTCTAAATAAACAAAAGTTGAAGAGAAGTTGCTGCACAACCAAATGATGACATCAGACAGACAGCACATTGTGACACTATCATCTAAAAAAAGAGTCCTCCATTACTAAAAATGACAGATTAAAAGATAAAGAGACAGACAAACAGGGGTAACGTGCTAATCTATGCTGGTGCTAAGCCAGTGTGCTGTATATAACATTCTCATCATTTGCTTCAACCTGTTGGAAAAAAGAAATACAGAATTACAATAATGAAGGAAGAACACAAATTAAATATGTGAGTTTGGTTAAAAAAAAAGTGACACAATTAAAAGGCAACGTCTGATGAGACCAACAACAAAATGGAAAAAAACAACAATATGTGACAGTCAGCGTGAGACTCGCTTCTCTTAATACTTACACTTCGTACACCTTTTACCCTCATGGTGACCACAGAACTATATGTCACATCCACATCACTCTCAGTATTTGGCCTCTGCATGAGGAAGGAGAGACAGATATGAAAGAGAGGATCATTTTCCACTTTTGATTACTTTCAAATAGTTTTATTTAGTTGCAATTGTGAATGGTGAAATAAGTTATTACATTTGAGTGTACCTATGTGTTCTTTACTGTACTTGTACTGTGTAATACAAAGTTTGGTTTTAGTAGGTTACGTGGCCTTAAATTCACTGACAAACATTTTGTCTTTTACTTTCAAGTACTTGTTGGATCATAAAAATGATCAATTGAGTTCTAATAGCGATTACTGTTTTCTCTTAATAACAAAAATCCACACGGACAAAATGGCATATTTAGAAGTATTTTATCTAATAGAAATAAATAATTGTGTTCAAAAATACAACCATGCAGCCTATACGATAATGAAAAAGAAGATGAGTAGATTCCCTGAAAATTTTACACTTGATTTTTCTTAATATCTCTGTAGTTATGGATTACTGGCTTGGCGTTTTTGTCACGTACTCAACATTACAGTATGTTATGTCCTTTTCAGCCTGTGTTGAACGAGCACACCAAATGTCAGAGGACTGAAAATGAGGCCATTCATTTTCTATCCCTTTAAATATTGCTTCACGCAGTTCCAAAGGAATTCCATTCACAATATAACAATCTTGGCTCACATCATTACCACGCTTGTTCAAATAGTCAAATGAGCCATTTTTACATATTTTAAGGTAAAAAAAAATTCATGATATGAGGAATCACCATAACTGGCACACATTGTGACCAAATACCTGTTCAGTCAAGTCTCTATCTGCTAATGGCTACTGTAATCTCTATTATATCTAACAGACATATTAGTTATCCATCTGCAATGGTACAGTGAAGTCCTGCAAAGTGACAGTATATTCTCAGAAGGCTTTACACTTCACCCTACCACTACAGTGTAAACATAAACAAATGACCACTCTCACACTTGTGCCTTCATACTGTGGATCTTTGTAGCCTTCTTTGTGACAAATTGGGAAATCAATAAGCGTATCTTACCGGTGTCATGGCTGATGATGCTGCTTTGTTGCGCTCTAAACGTAAAACAGTAAAAACTCCTATTACTCTCAATGCACAAGGGTCTATAGTAAAAATAAATATTTAAGAATTACAAACATATTTGGTATGAATTGGATTTATCAAAGTTCAGCATAGACTCACTGTGCTTTTTCAACATAAACCAGGTGAACAAGGCCACTATCACAATGAAGATCAACACGCTCAAAGGGATGATGAGGATGTTTAGGTCAACTGAAGCACTGAAACATTAACAATGCAAAGTAATTAAGATAAACAGAATGCTCTTGTTCAAACAATGCTACAATATAATGTAAATTATAATCATCATCCTTTTTACATACTACAACTCTACACCATCGTATAGTCTTATACCATATTAGTATAACCAATGAGTCTTATTTATCATATATACATAAAAATATGCATAGAGATTCCTTTACGATTGTTTTATTTGACCATAAAATGGCCGCAGTAAGTACTGTATGTAAATGCAAAGGTTCTGACCTGTATTGTTCACCCTGAACTGTGGTGGGTGCTTTGTCTGTAAAAACAGAGGTGAGGTTCAACGGCTCAGTAGTGGGTGATAATGTGGTTGCGATAATTGTTGTTGCAAGAGTGGCTGTAATCCAAAACAAGACAATGATAAGTAAATTTAAAAAACTTACAATAATTATTCCTAATATCTCTTCTATAATAAATGAAATAATTTACAAATGGCTGTACTTGACAAATATTTTAAAACATATATTTCATACTTTTATAATTGCAGTACTTACTAGTGGTAGGTTTCTCAGTAACAGTTACATGCACCGGCATCTGTAGGTCTCCTTTGTCACACCAATACCAGCCGCTGCTCTCTGTCCTCAGTTCACTCATAGTCACAGTGAAAACATTAGGGACACTTGTATTGATGGTCACTGTTGTTCCCTCTTTTGATCCAGACTGATCTGTCACACAAGAGCCACCCAGCCTGCACCACTTTATTTTTCCAGAGTTTCTATTTTGACAATTGATGATCATTTTTTGTCCATTAAATCCTGTTATCATCTGATGATCCACATAAAGACTGGGAGTACCTTAAGAGAAAACAAATTCAATAGAAAATCGTGGGTAGCCTAATAACAATCACTCTCCATAGCAAACAATGAGACCCTCCTTAGTGATTCTCCTCAAAATTGTTCAAATTTCACAAAAGATTTGAAATGCTTTAAAGGCTCTTACCTCTGGAGACTGACAGGTGAAAATACTCTCCGACATCTGACCCTCCATTAATCTCCACAGCACACCAGTAATCAGTGTCCTTTTCCATCACATCTTTTATAGTCACAGTGAAGATTCTTCGGCTTTTGTCATCAGAGATTAGAAACTTTACCAAATTACGTGGTTGGTTTGTTTTAACTGCATATGAGCAGGAGGACCAACGAGATCCTATACATAAGTACTTTACATGGTTTATGTATTTTGAGTCATAGAGACATGGGATCGTGATTGAATTTCCAACTTTCACTGATATGTCACTGACTGTAGTTATGCTGTAAATTCCTGCAACAAGAACAAATACAGCATTTTACTGCATATATAGCTAACAATATTCTTCTTTCATATTACCTGCCCACTGAAAATGATTACATTTACTGTTGTTTTAGATGATGAAATTAAGTATAATTTGAAGACAAACTGGTGTATTACCCAGCTCAGGCATAAGATTAAAAATTTTACACTTCACATCTTTACAAATGACCCCTGTGACCGACCTGTGAGTCCGGTGAGGATGAGAAGAATTATGAGACGAACATCCATGTCGCAGAGAGACCAAAATCAGACAAAGCAACATGGACAAATGCACAGTAAACTGACAGGCTCATTTTCTACTTCCTGTTTTCCTAAACATGCAATAGTAGCTGATTAAATATCTCCGCCTCCTCCTCCTTTTAAAGAAGTTACATTCATTTGGTTTGACGAGCTACATTTTGCTTTGAGTGTGTGACCACTGTACACAATAAGCAAGTAAAACTTTATTGAAACCTGAGTTACAAAGTGCTTTACATTAATGAAAAAATACACAAGTAAAAACAAACATCAATAAAATGCTTTAGGTCAAAATAATAGCTATGAAGATGCATATTTTTCTGTAATTTTCAGTTTTTATTTGAGCAATAATGAAGGGTAACACTTGTGAGAATCAAAACACTCATTTGTCACATTGTTTACCAAAAGAAGCAGATTTATTTTAATTTCCTTCATGCAGTAATTTAATCTGCCATTTCTTAATTAAGCTCAATATTATACCACACCCCAAGCAAAGCGTGTGGTTGTCCTACTGGATCGAACACTAGATGTACTGGAGATTATTAATAAAAATCAGATAATTAGATATAGTAGCAAAATGTAGAGGGGTTTAAATTGTTAAAGTCAGTGTGTGAAGGAGGATTGGGGATGAAAATGAAGAAAGATTCTCCCTGGATCATGATAGTCTTCAATGGCAAGATGTCAACTCGGTGGTTGGAGTGAGTGAGTTAAACCATTTTTGTCACAAAGCCGTTTCACTTCCTTTAGTCTATACTGAAACTGTTGCTCTTGCTCTGGCTCAATGTGTAAAAGTGATGACAACTTCCCCACATCACACCTTTAACTTCAGAGTCTTAACATAGCACCACTGTGCCACTCTTGACCTTTCATCTTATTTTTTCAACATTATTTGATATACTGTACGTGTGCAGGTTTGCACAAAATAACATCTCCAATACAGACTGCTGGAATGATTGATTTAAATGATGTAAGGTACTACTAATTAAGTGCATATCAGAATGAATGAGTGTTGCAATACTTGCAGGATTAATGTCCTGCCATGTTTTCTGCTCATTAGCACTCATGATATTTTAGTGTGCAGTGTTGATCACGGTTCCATCTGCTGGTTCAGTCTAATGAGCGAAAACAAGCACAGAGAAGAGAATGCTGAATAATTATGGACTAAACATAACAACAATACTAATCCATTTGATTAATTAACAGATAGTTGACGTCCTGAGATGCCTGTATGAGTTTAAAATGAATCACATACCATTTGAGGCACACTACCCTTCCTTACAATGGTACTGTACGTCACACTCTCTTCAGGTATGAGGTTCTGTGGGATGAGATTCGCAGTCAAAGTGATACAAATTCAGGAGAAACACAAACAAATACAAATGTGGGGAAATGTGTTTTCAGGTGCTTTTCTCTTTTATACTGTGTTAAATAAAATTAGATTTTCTCATCTGGTTTACCTTCTTCTGGCCTGCTACATGTTGATTATGAACAATGGTAGCGTAGAGCACATCAGGATCACTCCCAGTTTGCGAGCCCTATGATGGATGAATTTGAAATTTGACATTGATATCATCATCATATATTATGCTGTTAAAATTATTTGCTTTCTCCTGTCTAACTCCACAACTGTTTGGTTAATTTAAATATAACTGAACTAGCTGCTTTATATTTCAGAGGTTTGCTGTTATGGAGCGTATGTATGTTTTACGCTGAATACTGATCTCTGGCAGGACTGCCATTAACCCCTTCCAAACCCCGTTTAAATGTAGGTCAACCTACTTACATTTCTTTGATCTGCAGTTTCATCTATGTGAGTAGTAGAATATATGTAACTTCTTGTTTGAGTTTAAAACTTCATAGCTGTTTTTCACAGGTGTATTTTTACCCTGATTTATAGCACTGGGTGGATGGTGTGTGAAAGTGTTGTTTAGAACAGCAAAGAAGCTGTGGGAAGTGAAGAAACATTATCGCTGCAATTTAATGTTTTTAATTTTTTCCCCTTTTATTTTGATTGGATTTTCTTACCTGATCAGGATTTTGGGCTAAATTGCCACTGCAAATGTTTTATTTGTACTGGGTTTCACCTCTCAAGCTACATAGAGGCTTCTTGGGAAAGAGCAAACTTGCAAAAAACAATTATTCAAAGGTTTGAGAAGAAGGAAAGGCTGCTGCTGAGTCTAAATTATTGTTCTGATTATAAAAAATATGTGGTCGTTTCATTTTATCAAGGCTTAAAATATCAAGATTATTTTTTAGCCAGATTTTCCAGCTTTTCAGTTGTGCTGTATGGAGCTGAAAATGAGCCAGGTATGTAATATCCATAGATCCATTGTGTTCCTGGACGGGTTATTTTCTGGTTTAAATAGTGCAACTGTCTGTATTATCTACAGTATATTACCATGTACCATGCTGATGTAGATCTAGTCTTTTTAGTGAACAGCTCACGCTCAGTGAAGTTATATTAGAACTACTGTATTTTATACACTTAATGTAAGGTAATGTTCCTTATATGCTGTTCACTTCATGTGTTGTATGATCAGTCCAAATTTGGATATATACATGCCAGTGATGAAGATGACCATATATTTATTACCAAACATACTAATGTGAAATACATGGCTATATCTTACCGCAGCGATATCAGGCCCCTCAGGTTTGGTCTTATCTATATAACACATTCATTTTTGAACAGGTTATTTTAAAATAACAGATATTTTCATTCCTGAATTTGTTTTAGCAGAGTTTACAACAGACTTACTACGTCTTATCATACTCCATCCAAAGAAGACAGCAATAACAACCAACAGCTGCAAGACGATGGTGGTGATGAGAATGGTCATCTTAGTGGAACTAGAAGATAAATGCAGTATATTTAATTAAAAATAAAGGTGTAAATGTATTTGCAAAACTCATTATGTTGTCTAAAATTGACCTATGGATACATTCTTCTTTTATAGGTTTTATAAAACTAAAGAATATCAAATGCAGCCATATTTCATCTATGAGTTGCATAGTGTTTGACTGAAAGAAAACTATGTGCTTTACTATATGCAACACAACAATCTATGCTCAAGAGTGAATGATAAAAATCATTCAAAAAGGAACTTTCATGCACAAATATGTGCTTTGGTATTTTGAAGAGATTGTACAGTATACAGCATATCAGTTGTGCTGTATCAGGAAACACAAAGGGCGGAGAGATGGTGATATGCAGAAAAAGTTGTAAAGAGCACAGACCTCTTGTGTTCATCTTGCAGGCTCTCGTTCATGGTGGAGTTTGTGGGCTGAGCTATATGTGGCTCTGTACTCGTAAGCAAGGAGGAATGCTGGGTAGTGGTTGGAAGTATCCCTGTAAAGAGTAAATAAATGTCATGCTAATCCACATAGTGATGATATCAAGGTATTTTTTATGCTGTTTATTGTTTATTATTGAACTGCAACTCCCTGATTTTCAAGGTAAATTATTTGAAAATATCCTATGCTGTAAGATTAACATTTGTGTTACTTTTGTTGTGTCCACTTACTGGCTTCATTTTTATAATTTATGAAAATAGAAAATGGTCAGCATCTTACTTGGTGTACTGGGGCTCATTGTAGTTGTGGAAGTTAAGGTTAATTGATGGACAGTTATATGCACTGGCATCTGTAAGTCTCTAATGGCGCACCAATACCAGCCGCTGCTCTCTGTTTTCAGGTCACTCATAGTCACAGTGAAAACATTTGGGACACTTGCATTGATGGTCACCGTTGTTCCATTTATTGATCCAGTCTGATCTGTCACACAGGTGCTGCCCAGCCTGCACCACATTGTTACTTTTGGATCTTTAGAGTGGCACATGACAGTCACACTTCCTCTTTCAAATGCTGTGATTTCCTGTTGGTCCACGTACAGACTTGGCACACCTTGAAAAAAGCACAATACAAAATGAAGCATAGTGTGTTTTTATTACCTGAGACATGTAAATAAAAATCTGTCTTTTTTCCACCAAATAGCTCACAGAAAGCATTTCAAATCTATTTAAAACATTTAAAGGATTTTACCTGTGATGACTGACAGCTGAAAATGTTGTCTGACATCCGGCTTATTTTTAATCTCCACAGCACACCAGTAATGAGTGTCCTTATCCGTCAGATCATTAATAGTCACAGTGAAGATTGTTTGGTTTGTGTCATCAGAGATTGAAAACTTTCCTGAACTATTTGTTGGTTGGTTTGTTTGAACTACTTCAGTGCAGAGTAGCCAAAAACGTCGTTTACACAAGTATTTCACATGGTTTCTGTAGGGCAGCTCATAGAGACATGGGATTGAGATGGAGCCTCCGGCCTTGACTGACACTTCAGTCACTGTGATAATTTCACTGTGAATTCCTGACAAAACAACAGCAGACATTTGTTTTATAGTGGTGCTTTAAAATGCATTGTGTAGTCTATATCACTATCGGTTACAGGTTACTCAATGACATAGCTACAAAAGTTAACACATCTTTTACAAGTTAGTATCATGACTTAACTGTGAATTTTATCAAAACACAATATTAATGATTAATATTAGTGGCTTGTTGTCACTTCAAATGTAAGACTCAAATTTTGACTTACCCATGAGTCCGGCAATTATTAGGTGAGGAATATATGGAAAAGTCATGCCTGCATCGATGTTGTCAGTGAATGAGCACTTTCAGTAATACAGTGGGTAATAATAATTGGGTCGCTTCCTCATTTTTAACAGGTCTTTTGGTCGTGCTGTAAATCTACCAGTCAGTTTTTACGGCTTTAAAACAATGTCTTGTTTATTTTGCAAGACTATCAACAGTACATTTCATAAATAGTTATTACGTTTTATTTATTTCCCTTATAGTTACACATTAGTTAAACATTATTCAGGACTCACTGCACTGTTCAACTTATATTTGAGAACTTCAATATAAAGCTGAAAAGGGACTGCAGATGAAAATTAGCTTCAAGTGTCCAGTCGCTTTCTCAATGTTAAACATAAGTGTCCATACATGAACACTTATGTTTAACATTGTTTATAATTGAGGTTCAGTATTGTACATTGTCCCTGACACCTAAATGAAAATAAAACTGAAAATTAAATTAAATTAAAACTAATTTAAGAGTTTTTTTATATAAAGAATTTGGGAATAAGTTCAAAATCTTAAGTAACCAGCCACAACTTTTTAGATTTTTTTTGGAAAGAGACGTTCTACCTCACAAAAAAAAAAAACACGAAAAGCAAAATAAATCTGGAAATTCAACTAGACCCACAACTTTTAAAAAGAATTTGAGGATGAGGACTAACCGATGAGATTGACAAACGTAGTGCTGTCTAAGGAAACAGTTTTGGCGGTGGTTGCTGGAGTACAAACATAACCAAATCCAATAAAGAGCTGATACATTATCCTCAACTCTAATATAGCAGAATCCACCGTTACAGGACTAGCTCCAACACAGTGGATGTCCCAGGCCTAAGACCCCACAACAAAATAATGTACACAGCTAATGATATTCTAACTCTTGGCCTTAGAAATAGTGGTAGGTTACTAGCCTACCATTAACCAGCTTACAATAGAGCAAATTAACACTCTTATTAATCCATTCCCTACCTTTTGCTTTTATTTTTGTTTTTTTGAATGGCTAAAAAAAAATACACATCCTTAAAATGTATTTGTATACCGCTCTGACTAGAGCCCCATGCATACCTCTTCAGCACGTTGATGAACTGAATGTGAACAGGTGCCCAGAGCTCATATTTGCCCAGGGGCCCCTTAGTGGGTTTATTATCTGGCCATGGTAATGAAGTGTTTGTTTAAGGTTTGAGGGTTTTGTGTTGTCATGCATTCCAGTGCAGTGTACTTTTACTGAGGTAAAGGATCTGATCTCTTGCTCCATCACTGCTCTGAGGTTAGTGTGATCTGCCATTCGTTTTGATTTTGCCAGAAAGTGGCGATGTTTTGCCCACAGTCCTCAGCATATCTAGCATCCTAGGTCTATCACCAAAACATCACATCAAACCAAATATGACAACAAGGTCAGGAATCGTGCAAAAGAGAGAGTTTTGAGGTGGTTATTTTTTTTTACAGGGCGCACACTGAAGAGGAGCAGCTTCCGCAGTTGAGACGCCGACCTCACCACTATGGCCGACTGCTGATGTCGTCTTCGTCGACTTGTGATGACAATTTTATGTAACTTTGGACGGCTGCGCGGAATACAAAGCGACGGAAAAAGAAGCACATTTCGGCGCCCGGTTTAACTTTTAGTGAACACCCCGGGCTGGTGAGAGCTGTGAATTAACAGCACCACTAACCAGTGGGTGTATATTATATCCCCGCCGACCGTCTCGCCCCTCCAGCGATGGAGCACGGGAAGGAGAGAGTGGTGGCGTTAGTAGACATGGACTGCTTTTACGTCCAGGTGGAACAGAGGCTCAATCCGGCTCTGGCGAACACTCCCTGTGTGGTGGCCCAGTACAAGACGTGGAGAGGAGGCGGGTGAGTTAATCACACAGAGACACTGTTGTCGTTTTTATGATCGACGCAACTGTCCAAGGATGGTCTTGGTGTTGGATGTGAATGGCCTCACAGGCGCCTGGACTTGATGTTAACATGTTCCCACGGTTTGTAAATATAGCCTAACAACGCGGCTTCCAGCTAAATATCATCCTTTGTTAGTATCATAGCTGTGAGCTACGAGGCCAGGGCCCATGGTGTCACCAGGAACATGTGGGTGGATGATGCAAAGAATCTGTGCCAAGATCTCCAGGTGGCACGAGTGCGCGAGTCTCACGGCAAGGCAGACCTGACACAGTAAGTGCTGGTGATGTGCTATAAAACCTCTACACCTGTTCACAGTTCCTGGGATTGTGCCATAAGACGTTTCTTTTTTTTCTTCTTCTTCAAAAGACGAATAGTAAATATGTTATTTTAATACCACAGTTGTAAAGTAAATAACATACTCACCTCTGTGTAGTTACAGGGAGGCGAGTGTGGAGGTGATTGAGGTGATGTCTCGCTTTGCTGTGATTGAGAGAGCCAGCATTGATGAGGCCTACATGGATCTGACTGCTGCGATCCAGCAGCGGCTGAAAAACATGACAGACAAACAAATTGACCCTCACCTGCTGAGGACAACCTACATCCAGGGGTACCCACAAAGTTCACCTGAGCATGAAGCATCTGCAGAGGACGCTGCCTTGGATAAAGGTAAGCTGTAACCAAACTTTGACTAATCCATTACTTAACTCATTGTTTCAGCACTGACACTACCGGACAAAACCGGAAAAACTCTGGTAGGATGTATCCCCCAAAACAGTGTCATGTTTGTCCCCAGAGGAGCAGAGGTCCAGAGGTCTCCAGCAGTGGCTGGCATCCTTACCTGTCCCTCCATTAGGGGAGCAGAGCTCTGCAGAACTGCAGCTAACTGTGGGGGCTCTCATTGTCGAGGAAGTGAGGGCAGCCGTGGAGAAACACACAGGTTTCCGCTGTTCAGCAGGGATATCGCACAATAAGGTAGGAAAATCTCATTGTTTTATTCCTATAAATATAATGCTGGTTCAATACTTCAAAGAGCAGTAATTATCTTTGCTGTGGTCATAGTTTGCTGTCTGCTTTTTCCAGGTATTGGCCAAACTAGCCTGTGGTCTGAACAAACCTAACCGACAAACTGTTCTGCCTTTGGACTCTGTGACAGAACTTTTCAACTCTCTACCCATCAGCAAGATGTGAGTTCAAAGTATTACTCCGCCATAAATAATTTACTCATTAAAAATTACACTCATATTCTGACATAGAAGCGTAGAAGTTGATTAACAATACACTCTTGTATTGCGTATTTCACCTGTGCAGCCGTAACCTGGGAGGTAAGCTGGGTGCATCCATCACAGAAACTCTGGGAATAGAGAACATGGGAGATCTGACTCGCTTCTCTCAGGCCCAACTGGGACAGCACTTTGGAGAAAAGACAGGGTAAGAAAAAACAGATAATATTTTAAAAGTCATAAGATGACTGGCAAACAAAAGTCTTGCTTAGTCTTTGAATTTACTATGTCAGACACCATCATAATTTTAAGTGGAATGGACATTTGGATTACAAAGTCCTAACATAGTCATTACATGGCTTTCCTAATGTATTTTTTTACTTCACTTGTCTCTGGTAACAGCATGTACGATGCCCCATGCTTATAAAACAAAAACGGCTCAGGGCAAAGGTTTTCTACTACAAAGACAAACCTGTTTGATAAAAGTCCTTCAGAAGTAAACAGGACTTAAACTCATTTTATTTATACTTGATTACCAACCACATTTACCTTTGAACCTCTCTGCTTTGCAGCCAGTGGCTGTATGA
The DNA here is from genome assembly GCA_005408345.1 of Macquaria australasica. Lineage (NCBI taxonomy): Eukaryota > Metazoa > Chordata > Actinopteri > Centrarchiformes > Percichthyidae > Macquaria > Macquaria australasica. Next base: position 987,066 of record SEMN01000034.1, on the reverse strand, counting down.
CATGTGTCGGGGGATTGAGTTTGAAGCAGTGAAACCCAGACAGCTTCCAAAGTCCATTGGCTGCAGTAAAAACTTCTCTGGAAAGACATCACTGGCTACAAAAGAGCAGGTCAGTCTGTTTCCCCTGTGTTACACCAGGGTATGAAAATTATTACTCAATCTTATTATTATTATTACTCATACTGAAAGTGATGCAACTTTGAGAGAATGTAGCTGATCCATCTAGATGTGAAGTGGCATTAATATTGTTAACAAATATGCAATCCTTTACATCATTTCGTTTTCAATTATGATTTGCAAGATTGTTTTCATGTTTATTATTAATGACCTCTGTGTAGGTACAGTATTGGCTTCATCAACTGGCGCTTGAGCTGGAGGAGAGACTGACCAAAGACAGAGAAGTGGTGAGAGAAAACTGTGTGGTTGTGTAATTTGTTAATTTTCCCTTATTACAGCGGTATTGCCTATTTCCTCAAATGGGTTTCACACTGATGTTATACTATACAGTAAAAATAACTGGGTTTCACATGAGTTCCTGTCATTATTCACCACTTTACAGAATGGTCGCGTGGCTAAGTTGTTGACAGTTGGTGTACGTCAGCTTGGTGATAAGAGGCCGAGCAGCTTCTCTCGCTGTTGTGCGTTAGTGCGCTACGAAGCGACCAAACTATCCAGTGACAGCTTTGCCATTATCAAGAGTCTCAACACAGCAGGAAACCACCAGGCAGCATGGTAATTGGAATATAATAACACTGAAATATTTAAAGTCATTGGTTGAAGGAATCCTGTGTGATTAAAACACTTGCATCATGTTTTCAGGACTCCACCCCTCACCTTGCTCCACCTCTCAGCTAGCAAATTCAGTGACGCTCCATCAGCAGGGGGGATTGCTGGCTTTCTTTCCAGTGACGTCGCTTCAACCCAGAGTCTTTTCTCCACCACTCAGTCCTCCACCCAGCCACCCTCTGAACTGAAAAATGACTCTGCGTGCAAACAACCTGGCACCATCCAGTCCTTCTTTCAAAAGGCAGCTGAGAAACAAAGACTGAAGGTTACGAAAGATGTAGACGAGGAGGATGACGATGTAGACTCCACAGGAATTCTCCCATCTTCCTCCTCTCACAAAACTTCTGCTTCTGATAGTCAGTTGGAGGCAGACACCAATTGCCCTGGTTCTTTTACATCTTTTTCTCCCTCTAAAAATGGTTCAGCCAGCCCCCGTTCTGGCATTTCCTCTTTCTTCCACAAGAAGACTCTTGAAAGAAGCTTAATGGGCAATGGGCCTGGGCCTGTCAATAAAGAAGACTCTGACACTGTTGCTGGTGTGTCAGGCCTACAGGCAAAACATATCTCAGAGTTTACGTGTCACCAGTTGCCATGTGAAGAGTTAAGGGATGAACAGGACATTGATCCAGAAGTCAATCACCATCCTCCCAGTGTGGCCAGAGAAGACCTGGTAAAGTGTGAATGCTGTGGCCAGGAGGTGTTGGTCTGGGAAATGCCTGAACACAATGACTATCACTTTGCCCTGGACCTCCAGAATTCACTCTCTTCATCCACAGGTTCAGCAACCATCTCTTCCTCCACCGTCTCTTCTTCTTCCAGTGTCTCTCTAACTCCTCTCAGAGTAGGAGCAGCAGGCGTAGCCCAGTCCTCCCGGGGGAAGACAAAAACCAGAGGCCAGTCAGGACCCCAACCAAAAAGGTATCGCTCCCAAGGTGGAACTGCAGGCACTCTGGATTCTTTTTTCAAGAGGAGCTGAAGATGTGCTGTAGAACTGCATTTTTAAATTAAATGTCCTAATGATCAATGTTATTGTGCTTTATATTATAAGAATGTGTACACATTAAATAAAGTTTTAATGTGTGTAATTTGTTTCACATATGCTTTTTATTATACAGGGAAAGGCAATACTTTTAAGCAATAGTTTTGTAAACCAAAGTATATCAAAGATTTTGTAGTAGTGTACATCAAGTTGTAGTTCTTTGACATGCCAGCAGATGCCGCTAATCGGTTGAATAAAGAGTAGGAATCCTCACCTGAGTGTCAATATGAAGTTTTGTGAACTCAAAGAGCTACAGAAAATGTTAGTATTTTGAAAGATGAGAGTATATATTTGAAATACTGATTGCCAGTAGGATGAGAGCAATTGCACCATTATGATCTGAGTCATCCACAATGGTGAACCTATTGTTCTGTAGTGCATGAGTGTTGAAAGACAGCTGAATGAAAAAATCATTATTGCGTTGTCTTGCATCAGCTGGGGAGCAGATTAGGAGGAGCAGTACCAGGAAAATGAAACAACAAAGGCTTTTAAAACTCAATTTTGCATAGTGAGTTATGGCGCTGTGACGTGAGCCAGCAGACCAAACATTGGGCACATGACATGGTTGAAAACATTGAGCAATTTCATGTTTTACTTAAAAGACAACAAAATTAAAACACCTGCTGAAGAGACAATAAAAGCTTTATTCATGTACATCATGATACACAAATTGGATCTGTACATAAATATTGCATTTCACCCAAAATAATGATCAAAATATTACAATTTCAGTTAAAAAGGAAAACCAGTCTTAAACATAATTTCAAAAAAGTGAAGATGTGTTGGTGTCATTAAGAAAACTGCGAAAACTGAAAAATGTGTGTGAATGATTCATAAAATCTGGAACTACAAGAAATTTAAAATACTTCTCAGGTGCATTAAAACAAACACCTGATAGAGCTCTTCATAAAAGCTATAAAATATTTTGGTTGAAATGCCTTGTAAGTTTTCCTCTCTTGCACACAAACTGTGCATAATAACGTGGGTCCCACTGACATCTATCATTGATGTCAGTGGGACAACAACCTATGTATACATCACATCAATATGCTATAATAGGACATGATAAGGCCAACAGCAGCCTTGAACAGAGAGTAGCAATTAACATTAATTTTCAAAGTCATCTGCTAAATATCAAAAGCTGTTTCAAAGAGTAGCACCAACTTAATTAGATCTTTTACTAAGTTGTAAAACTTTGGGGTGTAATGGAAGGCTACTCAAATGGTAGTTCCATCAGGCACTGTGTTAAACCCCTTAAAAGTTAGTGACATCAGTAACTTAAGTGAAGAGACGACATCAAGTACCTCAAACATAATTGCTTTTAAACAAAGCTGCATTAGTAGGTGGCTTCACATACTATATAATCAAACACACCTCTTTGGGTCAGCAACAGGAACCTCCAATGGAGTAGTTCTGTGAGAGTGGAATGCCGTCTAATACAATATCTACACTGACCTGAGTAAAGCACTTGAAATGTAGGCAGCAAGATCATCGCCATCTCACTGCACTATCGTGAGGCATTATTTGTGAATAAAAAAACATTAATTCTCACAGACAAATGTGACATAACAAAACCAGTTACAAGGTGATTGCCAATGTGAGTTATCTTGGCAGGCTGACATACAAACTGGGTCAAGTCCTCACTTGCCTACCTCGCATCGCTCTCCTTTAACTTCATAAAGTGCCCGTGTCAGCACTATAGCTTGTAGCAAGATGGTTTAGCTTATATACAACTGACAAGCTGTGTCTGAGAACCACAAAAGTATCTCAATGCTTTTACTATTGTCTCACATAATTCATTAGCAAAGGGTATGATTTAAGAGTATATAGTGAATATAGTGAGATCTGAGGCTTGTTTTTATCAGTCAGGCACTATGCTGGTAACACAGAAAACAATTACATTGGTGATCCAGGTTACACCTTAATGTCAAAGCATCTCATACTTGCAACTGTTGAGTTTGTAAACAATTATCTGCCAAAGGTATATCAACACTGGCATTTATGTTTCAGTGCAAGTGTGGGTGTATCTTTTTCAAAATGTGTGTTAGGAGTGCATTTAGGTGTAAACTGTGTAAGTAGCACTTCAACGTAGATGTGAGAAAGCAATTTCCTAGTTGCCACTTATTGATCTGTGCATTGCAACTATGTGTTCTTGACAGTCAATATCACTTTGGTAGATGTTGCCAAGTCAACGTGTTAGAGAGGTGGCTGAGGGGTTTCCTCTTATCAGTGCCATGAAGAGCAACACCCAAGCCCACCCACCAGAAAGCAGACTAAAACATCAACAGTTATTTAAAAGGCTGAAGGAGACAAACGAGGATAGTGACAACAAGGCTTTGGAACAGGGTGATAAAACAACAAAATCCTGTAAAAGGGATTTACTGTGCAGGGAACAGGGCAGAGTGGCCTTTGGAGAAAGCAGGAGGTTGTTTATAAAGCACCTTGTTTTGGGGTGGGACGGTGTTTTCTGTTGTGGTTCTCCGAGAAACTTCAGGCTTCGTCATCCTCGCTTTGGGATGGCCGGTACTGGGCGACGGGCTGCAACTTGGTGACGTGGCCGATACCTTTGGTCACACCCTCTCTGAAGAGCACCTTAGCTCCCACCTTCAGGTATTCTGGGTGCTTGATGAACTTGAAGAGAACCACTGCTTTCTCCCCTGTCCTCAGCTCCTCCTGTGGTACAGCGACGTATCATAAGAATAGGATGAAAAGAGAGAGTGTTAAGAATAAACAAAATGCAAGAAGAGTCGGAAATAATCTGCTTAAGGTAACACATTGGGATATAATAAGCCCATCTTTTAGAAGGAGAGGACAGAGGCTCAGTGGATGAACTAACCTTGCCATACACAGCTTCCACAGTGGCGGTCTGTCTCACATTGCCAATGTGCACAGTAACCTGGAAGCCCTTGTGGAAGGTCTTGGCATGGAAGAGCAGCACAATCTCAGCCTCAAACATCCAGCAGATGGTAGGATCCATGTCCGGACTCACCATCACCATGCCCTGTCAGAGGAAAACACACAGACATTGTACACACAGATAAGAATTCAGTGCGAAACATGATCAAATTTTTTTTCCTATTTTTTTCATATAAATCAGTGATAAAGTACCATATCAGACGTTTTTATTTTCACAAAAATACGAGGAGGAACACACACTCCCTCTATACACTGAGACACGCAAACAGTATAGGTAAAAAGTTGGCACAAACATTGTGTGTCAAACAAAAGTGTCTGACCTTGCGTAGCAGTGACCGGTCGAATTCGCCCAGGGCAAGTGTGGCAGCCTGGCCGGCCCTGAGTACCCTGCATGCCGAGCGGTTCCTTTGGATGCTGCCAACGGTCAACTTGTGGAACTGGCCCAAGTCTGTGGGCCCTACAACAAGATTATCTCCCTCACGGCAAATACCACTGCACAATCAAAGAGAATAGTGGGTCAGAGAGTCCATGCTAAACAAAAACAAAAAAAAAGCAAGATGAATGGAAGAACACACTGACCTGTACAGAGTACCTCCCACCACCGTCCCCACCTCTGGAACTGTGTAGATCTCATCCACCTGTAAGGATGCACACTGCTGTCAATCACATCAAAACCATGTGTATGTATTTACACTGCATCTGAAAGAGTGTGCATGTGCCAGCTGATCACTTGCATGCACACACAACGTTCATCTCAGACCTACCTGAAACTCAGTTAGCTGTTGCATAAGCTCCTCCTGCTCCTTGCTGTTGCTGAGAGGAGGGATGATGTTGAAGAAGACCTTGAGCAAGTCTAGACTCTCTCCAGACACACTGGACAAGGTGAAGATGGGTGTGATGCTGCCAGGGAGAGCACAAGCACGTGATCAGGACACACATACACCATGGGCTAGTTTCTACCTTCTACTGTTATAAGGGTTCTAAATTATAGAGGGAGCACACATGTAACTAAAAACATTAAATGGTTCATGTACACAATGTATATGTAGTTGTCTCATACTTGGGCGACTGGGCGAACTGCTGTGCTGCTGTGACGGCATCGTCCGTACTGCCTATGACCATGGGCACCTTGTTGCAGCCCGGCTGCTTCAGGACACGCTCCAGCTGCCGCACAGTGCGCTCCACTGTGGCACGCATACAGAGGTCCACCTTACTGATGACGATAAAGATGGGCACCTTCAGGGCCATGGCGAGTCCAAGATGCTCCCGTGTCGTACCAGCTGGAAAAGAGGAAGTAAGGATTAAGTTGGGTCTAGTTGAAGGGTTTCACTACATTGAATTTACTAATTCAGCTCTGCACCACTTCACATCATCACAATGTTCATTTTAGGTATTGTGCATGATGTCCTCATACAGATCCATTTGCATTAAATGAACAGGAAGGGATTCAGTGTCCTCAGCAAACATACCTTTGGACACATAAGGACATCCACATCCTTGAGGGAAAGGACTGTTATGATCTAAGACAACACTGCTTATCTGCTGGCACATAATGTGAGTCTGAGGACAGAAGAGGCCATGTATGCAAACTGATAAGACCAGGTAGAATTTATTTATGATTGTTATGCCATTGGAGGAAGTAGATAGGATAGCAGTAAAGGACTATTGAACCATATATGGTAATTATTTCATTAATGTCTTGGTCGTCCAGAATGCCAAAGACAAACTTTTCTAAACACAGTGACTTCTAGCAGAGGCAGCACTGTCCTGGAGGCATGTCTGGTGGATCATGTTTCTTTGTAAACAAAGCTGGCACATGAGAGAAAGCGATATGTTTAGTAGATTATGTCTCGGTTCAGCCTACATCACTAAGGAGTTTAAGGGTACTGATCCGTAACGCACATTTACAGGTGGACATAGACTCAAAATACCCTGACCCCCTCGTCAGCTGAGCAGCGGGTTGTTTTGCTAGCTGTATGTTATTGTTAGTGCATCCAAGGTAAAGGTGCATAGGAAAAAATCAAAGTTCCCCATCCTATGTAAAGGTAATGAGCGAAGTGGAGATGCCAAAATATTTGGTAAAGCATCACAGAATGATACAAGATGATTAGCCGTCCTTTGGCTTTTTGACCTGTCACAGGTACAACCACAAGATGAGCCCTATGTATTACACAGATCCATTACTCTGTTTCATAATTAAAGCTGTTGCTCTTGGGTTGCATACACTATGTCCCCTTTCTGTCTGTTGTGTAGCTAAGGTGGTCCTCATTCTTGACCCCATTTCCCCCAGCATGCCCTATTTTAGAACAGACATCTACACAAACCCAGCAACACATACAGTGCAACAAGTACAAAAATTCAAGAATAAATACATACGAATAAAAGAATGATAATGTACAGGCTTTAAAAAAGGTGTAGCATTGCAGGTTGAGCTTTAGTCTCAGATTTCTGGAGAAAGTCAGTGGCGCTCTCTGAAGCCCATTTCAGTTTTCCTCTGCAATGTAGTACTGGTTCAGTTTTGTATGATTTCATATCCATGCCCTTTTTATGCCCCATGAGGTTAAAATGCTGAATGTATTTTTCCTTACTTACTGTGATAAAAATCTATTTTTCCAAGCATTAGGACTGAACTTATTTTCCCTGTAGAAAAATTATTTTAATTTAGTTTTAAAAGCAGTGGATGTAATTTTCTTTTAGTGGTGGCATATTACTACTGAATGAATGTAAATAAAATACTGCTTATTTACTGAAGGACACATCCAGGTCAAAGACATATACATTAACAATACATTAACCACAGATTTACAACTCTTTCTTCACATGGCTGAAATCAGTAAAAACAAACCAGCCACAGTCATATTGTGACTGTGCCTAGGAAACTGTTTAGCATCCCACTGTTTTTCTATTTGGTTATCTAATTATTCCACTATTGCAGGCAGAGAACATCACTTTTGTTTACCACTAAAAACTGCAAAAATGGTTAAGAAAATGTACCACTTGCAGTTGTTTAGAATAAAACAAAGGTCTCAATAATAACTCCAAAACACAGGACTTGGGTCTGAGTCACACTTTTGTTTATGACCTTTTCAAAATCGGTGACATCATATATTCAAAATGACCTAAAAAAACAAACAAAAAAAAACAGAAAACTGACAGCCATACTTTAACAGCAGCTGAATATAGTTCACCTAATAACTCCAGCAGAGCTGGAGTGCTAAGTTACGAGTGTTGTCTGCAAGGCTCAGGTTTCATCTACATGTGTCCTTGCCATTTGCACAAGTAAAAACATAACTACATATTTCTCAAAACCTCCCATGTTATTTAAGGCTATTGCTTTCAAAAGCCCAGAGATTCTTTACAGAAGGTCACAAGCTTTTAACAGTGTTCTTATCTAGGCACACTTGCTGTACCTCAAAGCCCCTCCTCCTCCCAGTCATAGTTAGAACAGACAGATATAAGTCAGGATGGCCGAGCGGTTTCAGGTCACAGTCTCCCCTGGAGGCGTGGGTTCGAATCCCACTTCTGACATTAACCTTTTCTTTTTTTTTTTACCAAACCCAACAAACTAAGTCAACTACTGTTCCAGCAAGAAAAGTAAACAAACAGTAGGTCTTCACAAGCAAAGCAAAGAACAGCCTAGCCTGCCCCACCAGTTTCTGCAGCTCAGGTTTCAAAGTATGTCGCTCCTGGACCTGGGTGTCGTACAAGCCTCCTGCCCTCAGTCTCACTTATCATAAAAAGGTAATTTTCCTCTTCAGTTCTAGTACAAAAAAGAGTATTTTGAGCTGTTGCCTACCACTAAAGGACCATGTAAACTTCAGAGAACAGTGTCTTCTTGTAGCAGGAAACTCAATAACTTTTGCATGTGTGAAGACTTAAAATTTTGGTGGAATTCAGTCTAAACTGATCTGCTTCTTTTAAAACATCTCCTAATGCCTGGAAGTATTTGGGGCATAACTTCTGGTGATTGTCAGGTGTTATGTGCTTTCTGCAAAGTCAGCAATGTTGACATACAAAGTAGCTTACTGACCCATTTGTGGGTCTCAGGTTGACTAAATCTGCATGGGATCAAGCACAGAGCTAACTCCAGAGGACTCTGACATGAATGGATGGTATTTGAGATATTTTGGGACTAGTAGTGGCAGGCAGGGACGAGGGTTAAAGAGGCTGTGGTAGGAATGGTGGTCTGTTACATAAGCTCAGATATCACATGTTTGATAAGTGCTGAGCCACAGCTAGCTGAGTCCACTACAGCGTGTAGGTGTAGTGTACACCAACAGGGTCTCTGTCAGACTGGTCCTGCAAGTGTCTATTACCAGCCTGTGTCAGATCCACTTTCAGATCAGCTTATCTGAATAGTAAAGTGACTGGATAATGTGCACACAGAGAGACACGAGTACATTTGAACTGACATATAATGATGCTCAAATTCTTACAAAATGATTAGAAACTCAAATGAATCAATTAATACTCACCAATGCCGGTATTCGCGCTGACGACTAGCATAGCGAAATCCGGACAGTAGCTGGTGAGGCCAAAGATGGTGGTCTTCAGGTACTTGTGGTGACCCGCCAGATCAATGAATGTGATCATTTTAGAGGCGCTCTCACAAATTTCCTCTGCTGTTCGAGACTCGCTGTAATTCACAACCTAGGAAAAGAAGTAATCATATCAGGAGTGTCATGATCTAAATCACAAAGACAAAAAGCAATAGCACCAACACATATTCCAGAGTTATTTATTTGAAAGTATAGGTCAGGCTAGATATCAGTTACTTACATTACTTACAGATGCAATGGTTTGATGAGTAATACATTGCCACATTAATGTCCTCTTTTCACCGATCAGCCATAACATTATGACCACTGACTGGTCATAATGGAGGAACATTGACTATCTCGTTACAATGGCACCTGTCAGATATATATATATATGTGTGTGTGTGTGTGTGTGTGTGTGTATATATGTATGTATATATGTATGTATGTATACTGAATATACTGTATATATATCTGACAGGTGCCATTGTAACGAGATAGTCAATGTTCCTCCATTATGACCAGTCAGTGGTCATAATGTTATGGCTGATCGGTGTATATCCCTATTACCATAACCATATCGTCTTGTCTGATCAACTTGAACATCTCAGTAAGGAAACCCTGTGATAACCATAACATAATGTATTTATCTCGTGCTGCTATTTATGACCAATGATGTAAGAGTATACAACTAGGGTACACATTATTTCTTCTCTGGCGCCGGATCTTTTCTCACCTCTCCTTTACTATTGAAGCCAAGGATCTCAAAGCTGATGCTTGATGTGCGTCCAGTCTGGATCTCATGTAGATGTCTGAAGAGGTTGAGCCTCGCTCTTCCCCGCCCATTGTCCAGCTCACCCTGTGTCAAAACACCCAAGAGAGTGGACTTGCCCGAGTCCACATTACCCAGTACAGCTACTCGTAGGTCCAAGAACTGCAGGACAAACACAAAGAATAAGCAGGTATATAAAAATGAACAGATAAACAAAAAAAGTACAACAACCAGAGAGCAACATGCCTTCACAGTAGCCCTACTAACCTGCTGGTCATCTGGCACCTTGCGAATGAGAACCTCAGCAATCTTATGAGGCACATCAGAGTCATAGTCCACCTCTCGCTCTCTGAGGACAGTGATGTCGGCTCCAACTCTGTCAGAAAAAAGAAAAACAAATATGTAAATAAATAAAGTGTGGTGTTTTAATTGACCAATTACAAAATGATCCCTTGTTACTTTTAGTATTCCTATGCAAATTGGAAACTGGCTTTGTTTTTAATGGCCTATTATTATTTACCATTTGTTTGGTAAAAACAGACAGTGGCAATACACTACAGTATGACTAAAGAGTGAATTTGACAATATCTTGACTTACTTCTCTGCCAGTTTATGAAGCGTCTTCAGTGATGTCCTCATATCTTCCTCTGATAGTCCCACAAGCATGCCATTATCCTCAACACCTATTTGATAGACAGCTTCGCCTCGACCCTCCTGCAGTCGCCATTTCATTTGTGTTGCCAGGTGCTCAAAGCGGTATTGCGTGGGGTTCACCAGCTTCAGCTAGACCAGGGAGAGACTTTAGAAATCAGTTCTGAACTGAAACCTAGATTGTAGAAAGTTAAATGGGTCTAGTCAGTGGTTAAATAATTCTGATGCAAATAACTAACATTACAAAGGATTACTGTAGGGCTGAGGCAATAAAAATCTGCAGTAAAGTCTATGTTGATGTGGCGGGGGAAGCAGCTGTCCAGATACTAAAAATGCTCTTGCTAATCCACTGTGGTGTTGGTTTTCCGTGGTAGACCACGTGAGACTGCACTTATATATTCTGACATATTACCTACATATTGCTGACAGCTTACTGTAACGATGATTGACCTATAACAAATAACCTGTACACTCTTGTCATGAAGAGGCTAACTTAACCATGAGCTGTTATAGTGCTATATGACGCAACTAGCTCACTTTGAAAGAAACCAAAATATCTTCTGAATGCAGCATGACAGCTTATTTGCTTACCTTGTACTCTATATTTCCCTCTTCAGCCTAAGAGACGGGGAGAGAAACAAAGAGAGACAGAACAGGAACAACAGCTGTCAGACTGTAGACAAGTGAGACAACAGGCTATTGATTTGTTAAAAGACACATAGAAAAGCAACCTGACTGAATAAGCAGTCAGTGCACTACTATGAATAGGTAGTCACCGAGTGCTTTACAAACGGACTATCTGCTTAGCTAGCCCTAATACACAGCTACTTAATGTGTAAAAATCAATATACATTTAAGGTTAACTAGTCAATATCCCTACAAGTGGGACAAATATCTCAATATATCTGTAATATCTGTATACTAACAATTATGATCGCTGCAGGACAGTGAAGCTGGTTACATGCTGGAGATCAGCTGAAGCAACAGCTGAAGCCACTGAATATGTTGAGACATGCCCCATTAACGGTGCTGTGAGGACACCTGCTAATCTCTTTAAAATCCGAGGCTAAACCGCCTGCAATAACCTATATTAATATTAAAAACACAATCTAATTTATTTACTTATTTTATTTGGCTCAAGGTCAACATAATACTTTATTTCACGTCCCTGAGAAAATAACGGTCACGTTAACTATTGGGTGAGTTTAAGTTTAAGTTTAAGTTTAGGTTAAAGTTTAGGTTTAGGTAGCCTAACTAACGTTATCTTTCGGTACTGTGTAGCAACACAGCCCGTGGCTGAGTGAATGTCAGGGACTGTAATAGCAACAGAGCTGCAGATACAGTCAGACCGAGTACACAGCCGCCCCTGTTAGTTATTTACAAACACAGCTGTTCCTCTTCTGCAAGCTGGCAAAATACTAACCAGCTACAGCGAGCGGCTTTGGGTCAAACACACACCTTTGGCTTACTGCCGTAAAACTACCGCGAATGGCAAAGTGCAAGACAACAGCAAATGTGAGATTTCTAAGTTTTAGCAGAGTATAACCCTCTCATTCATTTCCCTTCCCGTTACCGACCAGCTACGTGTCACTGCGAGTTCAAAGGCAAGTCAGGGCAGCACAGCTAACGATAGGAAATGCAGCGAAACGTCCACGGTTTTTGGTGTCACACATCACAGCAAGCACACAAACACCCATTCGAGTTCACTTTGCTCCTGGCAGACTTTGCTGTGGGTCCGACCAGGCCAGCGGCGGTTATGCGCGTCAGTGTCAGCCTTACCTCCGGAGGTAGGTACGGGGTGTTATTGCTCGGTTTGAAGTTGCGGGAGAACCGAGCCTTGGATTTCTTGTTGTTCTTTACGCAAGCTTTTTTGGGGGCTACCCCATAGCCGTTTCCCGGTTTCACATTGGACGCAACACCTTGAGGTCCAGAGCTGTGTCCATTTCCTGAGCAAAATAACTCCGATACCCGCGCGTCCATCGGCTACTTTGGGACCTAACTTGTTAGCTTACCACTACCTGGATAAATATGAAGCTATGTTGTTGAAATGTGCCTCGGTCCAGGCATGCAGGTGTTTGTATTTGAGTGGAACAAGCCTGCTCGTGGTAGCTTACAGCCCCCAAAATAAAAACAAAGCACTGACCACCCCCAAACTCTTCAAACCGAACAATAATAGTGCCGTCCGAAACTGTTGTTTTGAGTTTACGGTGGACATACGTCACAGTCGCGATTGTGCGTGATTTGAATAACTGGACGGCGCGGGTGAGCGGTGCTATTTGTTTTCTGACTTGCGCAGGGTTCCACGTAGGTTTAAACCCCGCCCGCCTAGATACCTAGGCGACAGCAGCGGACGCACACAGGCCAACACCGTTTTGCATAGCTTTGCATCAGACGAAAAAGGAAATTACATACTTGTTTATAAAGACTTTAGAAAGCTTGTTCACAAAGGATTATGTAACAAGATCTAAAAATGTGTCATCAACTTAGACATAGATCCTTAAGTAGAATTTGACCTATAGGTTGGCATTTAGAGGCTTTAAAGGACAGTATCTCAACACTTGTGTATTTATATTCAATAACGTCGTGGTGAGAAGCATAAAAATTATATTCACGGTAAAAAAAATTTTAAAAAAAAGAAATACAATAAAAAACATATCACAGTCATCGACAAAATAATTTTCCTAAAGGTTTTGCTTCATTATTTTACCAACAAAAGACATTGTTATCAGTTTGATGTGACTGAAGTTCTTTCACTTTCTGTTTAGCATTTATTACACCTTTAAAGGCTGAAGGTCTCAACGAGTCTATCAAATAGCATTACAGTAGAATATTACCCCCATGAAAGTAGTTTTGCCAGAATGTTATTGTATTACATTTCAATGTGATTGTACCTTATATGATTACATGTGACAAATAAACTTTGATTGTCATTTTTTTCACCTGGCAAAAGCAACCAAATAAACAAACAGAGAGACTCTTGATGGTGCAATTTCTTGACCACAGCTAAGGGACAAGAGTGCCATCAGGTGTTTGGTTGGAAATATGACTCCTATATTGGTCCAAACTCCATGGACCTCTGGATGCCACTGAGAGGACACAGGGTTGCAATGCAAATTTTTACTAATTCAGAGGAAATTAAGAATGACTAACAAGTATGCTGGCCATAGTTTTTGACACCATTTGAAAGTGGGTCTGACTTTGTATCACTCCATTTGTCACTATTTCCTGATTGTGTAGACTATTTGAATATATTACTTAGACTAGGTTTGGTTAAATTTGTTTAACACATTTGTTTTGCTAATGACTAGGCTAGATTTGAACTGGAACCAGTTGTCCAGGGTTTATTTATATTTTTATACTTTATTTTGCAATCTGCAATTTTTCCATTTAAAACACGTTAGTTTGACCTATATTTCATCTCAGGCCTTTAGAGTCACATGAGAGGATCATTACAGCTGAATCAAAAATTTGACAAATTAAGTAACTCAGCTCAACATTTTCCAAACTCATATTAGATTAGTTGTACTCAGATGATCTATAGATTTTACATCTAGCTACATAAAATACTTAAAGTATTATTATATAAGTTATTATACTGCTTCTCACATATAAGACATTTTAGTCTGTCTAAAAATATGGCACTCAAAGACCTGTTGAAAGAACAGCATGCTGTATTTCAACATATGAACTTGCTTTTCTACAAAGCTTAAGACACACAGCTCACTAGAACTGTGACTGCTTGTTCCTGTAAAGAGACTGAGATTTGAGAAAAGTCAGCCAACTCCCCTGTGGGAAATGAATAGTTCCAGAGTGTGGCATTTCTGAAACTCAACACTGATTGGTCAGGCGACCTCTGATGTAGGGGCTCAGCCCATTCCTGGCTGAGAGAGGTGTTTTGGGATTTTTACAGCCTTAAGTTCCTTCAAACGTCCACATTCACATCTGCATGCACACACAACACTCCCTTGGTTCTGCTCTTTCAGTCAGTATGAGTTATCCACTGGTGATTCTGCTCTGTGTGGGACTACTGCACCAGACAGCGAGGGCCGTCGTCATGGATAAACTAGCAGACAACAAGATTTGTGGGGATGCAGAATGCTCATGTAAGTCAGAGCATTAATACGAAGCATGACACAGTGTGTAGAGTGTATCCTGAAAACTATTACGTATTAAATTCATGCAATAAAATGCATGTGTTGGATAACTTAAAAAAAAAAGAGTAGATTCTTTCATCTATATTTTCCTTTCCTCTTTTGTTTTCTGTGCTTTATTAGATGTTCTCTCCATGGCCACAGCCTTGGATGACTTCATAGCTCCTGACTGCAGATTCATCAACATCAAGAAGGGTCAGATGGTTTATGTGTATTCTAAACTCATACCAGAGGAGGGCGCCGGAGTCTTCTGGTCTGGAAGTGTATGTACATATTTGTTACACGTTATTCACACCTGCAATCAGTTACGAAAGACGTGCAGCAGCTGTGACAAACAAATGTGAACTTTCTGGGCTTTTTGAGCAAAATGTCAAGAAAGACATTTTGGTTAAATATTCAATTTTATTGTAAATGAGCAAGCATTTAAATTACTTCAAGTTTAGAGAGGAAGGTTGAATGCATAAAGAATATATAATGGTGTGTATGGTAATTTGTTAGAGAGGGCATGTTATTTTCACTGGCAGGTTTACAGTGAGCGGTATGTGGACCAGATGGGCGTCATTGGATACTTCCCTGCAACTGTGCTGAAGGAGACACAGAAGTTTATGGAAGAAACAGTTAAGATTCCCACAACTGTGAGTATATTTTAATACTTTTATAAGACAATATCTGGGATGAATACTTTCCTTTTTTTCAGTCTTTCTGAAGTAATGGGTGGTTGTCAACATTCATCTAATTTTATTTAATTTTGTTTTGCCCTTTTTTCAGGACATGGACTTCTACTGTGACTAAGGCATGACAGACTGAAGCCTATTTCTTCTCAAGTCCTACTTTTAGTAACTCAGGCTTTTATAAAGAGGAGTAGACAGTTCTTATCTCGAGCCAGTGTTTCACACAATGTGCCATTACATCCTGTGGTGTTGTCTCCAGTGGGAATGAAAACCTGGACACTCTCAGCCCTCCATAGTCCATAGTCTGACACCCCTGCTGTTGAGTCAACTAGTCCTATCTGTCTTGCTTTGTCTTAACAAGACACTTTGCTTAATAAACACTTTTCATGTCAATCCAAAATGTTGATTATTTGATTATTTGATTATTTTCCAGGTACACATCTAGTAACTAACAATTTGTAATGCTGATGTAGCCTTTTTATTGCAGTATCAAGGTTTCTTGACACTGTTATCAGACATTGCACACAGTGCGTTATGATTCATTCTAAACCAGCAGGGAAAGAAGTCCACTGCTTAGCTTCTCTTTTTCAAAAGAAATGCAGTCTTTAAGAGAAATAATTACACATAGGCATATTTGCTTATGAAATCCATTAATTGTCTACTATACCCAATTCATCATGTTAGCTAATTTTAGTAAACACATTATCAGTTTTTTAAATTATATTTTTGTAGCCAATTAATGTGTCCCAATCCCCTTTCTTACACGCTCATGCAAAAATAAATGGAGAAACTAACTGTACTGTACAAATCATTCTGAACTAACTCTAGTAAATCTAATGAGGGACATGAGTATTGAGTACAGGTGAGATACTGAGTTATGGTGTTGCAGCAGCAATGAGATGGATCTAAGACTGATAAATGCGGTAACTCAGTAAATTGAATGACTACAGAAAGTTGAAAAGAAAGAAAGTTGAGAGGCAAAGGACACACAGTTATTCTTTTTATATGGGAACTGTATCTGGGAGGAAGGTTAAAAGTGATGAAGCTGGAAATGGAAATGTCTTTTTATTTTAAGTCCTGCTTTTTCACCCAGACTCAATCATTGCCTCTCTCTCTCTTCTCCCTTCTTTCTCTCTGTCAATTCAGTTTATCCGCATGGCCATTCCTTAAACATGCATCAAACTACAATTATAACAACTGGCTTATATAGTGTTCATTATTTTTTATTTACTTATGAGCTTATTTCCCCTGGACATGAGACAGCAATTAATTGACTGATTGAAGTGATTTCATCACCAGAGAGATAGGGAGGTTTTGTTGGGTGGGCAAAACAAAATAACATAAACACTTAATGGAAAAAAAGATGTTTAAATTGAAGTATCAAAATCACCATTGCAAATACTGTTACAAAGGTGGATCATATTAAGTTGCATGTCAATTAGCAGTTACCTGTCAACACCCTACAGTATATGCTGTATGTCCATCCTCATTGGTTTGTTTCCTTGTTGATGTATTCCGTGTTTGACTATACAGCGGCAATAATGTTGCTCTATTTTTAGACCGATGCACCTGCAGTTTTGCTAAAAGCTCTGTTAGATGTCTCATGCTGCTTTGAAATATATCAAAGTGCCCCATGCCAGACCTCCTCACAAAGGCTGCTTACTGCCATTGAGCGTAACATGACCTTTGTAGCTTTGCTTTTAGTTGTGACAAAGTTACTTCATGGTAAAGTTATTTTCCGTGAAGTGTTATTACATTATTTTGTACGTACCACCCGTCTAAATCTTGTCTAAATCTATGTCTGTCAGTCTGTCTGTCTCACATCCACCCCCCCCACCCCCCACACACACACAGCTTCCAGAAAACTATCATGATTAAACATGGCCTGACATATTCTCGCAGTTAAGACTCTTTTCAAAGGATGATTTGAATCTCTTTTTGATTGGTTTTGTATCATCTGTATCCCTTCTTTATGCGTCATAGCACCCACCCAGATATAGTGGTGAATATCACAATCTCAATCAAATGTTCCCCATTTACAATGTTGGATTATCAGATCCAAAGATTCATTCTGATAAAGAAAGCCTCAGTGATTTAGTTAATGTTCTTCAGAGCTGCCAGTCTATTTCTCTGCCATCCCTGGAAGTCTCTTACGTGACTGCTGCATGCATTGATTTGTGAGGCCACAAGAAATAGGTCATTTTCATTAGTTTATTTCTGTCTGACCTGAGGCATTCTTAGAAAGGCAGGCTTACAAGTTTAGGGAATAGGGCTGTCACACATTACGATCAATCTCCTGTTCTCTTCTCAGCCCAGATCAATACAAACCTGTTTCAAATGGGGACATCTACCACAAAATGTCTCTCAGTGAAAACATGCCTGTGGCATGTCTGAGGTGTCTGTTAAAAGAAGAGAAGAGAAGACTGATTTCCTGAAGCATTTTTGGAAATAATTTCAGTTCAGAAAAATAGCACCTGTCTCAATATGTGGTCATACTGGAATGAAATTGGCATCATTACACAGTATGTACAGAGGAACTGGATGCTGAATCCAATGGTTGTTATGAACAAATGTCCCAAAGAGGTGAAAAGCTCAGCATCTTTTCAGCTGATTGCCAATTGCAGATGTATGTGCGGGCCTATGCGAGTCCACAAAATCACAGCAAGTTACTCCTGTCCAAAGTCAATCTTCCGTCAGACAACTGTAGTTTTAGGGTGTTACCATGGTGACAGGCAGGGACACCGTGACAGAAGAGATTGATATGTGTGCATGTTTGTGTGTGTGTATGTGTGTTTCCTGCGTGTGAGCTTAAAGGAGCAGCTGCCAAACGCAGGCTACAGCAGGTGCGTTTTTTTCCATCCGGTGTCACACCCACACCTCTACGCCCAGCAGCACAGCACCCTGTAGTGCTGAGAAATCAACAGCTTCAGGTCTGGTTAGCATCTGAGCGTGACATTTTAGACCGGGGAAACATGAGGCTTTGTTTTTTTAACATCCCAAAAAACTCACGTCTCACGGCATGTCTGTGTGATGCAACGAGTTGTGATGCTGTGAAAACAAATGTAGTCTAACAGCTCTTAATCAAAGCAGTCAGATCACTTCTTGATTCCAGCAACCTGAGAAGAAAATATAATCATCAAAAGATAAATAAAAGACAAAACACTCGAGAGCACTGTACTGGAAGGATAACTGAGTCTTAAAGAAATACACAAGCTTGGATTGAGCAAAATTGAGGTGGGAATGAAAAAAGATTGAGGCTAGAAGAACATTTGAAGCGCAAATATATTGGTCCCTGGACATGGGGTGACTCAGGGTGAATGTTTTTGATGGAACAGCTCTTTCCTCAACAAGTGGCTTTGTCCCCCTGAGAGGAGGTATTTACTCAGGACAATGACAGACAGAAAACTTCATTTGCTATCCTCTAGAGTGATGGAAGACTGTGCTTTATTTATATATGTATACTTGAGGAAAAAACATGCTTGTGTTAGTGACCGACTTAATCAGTAGTGCCTTCAAGGTGCTTGAATGACAGGATTTTGTCGCTGCAGATTTTCTTCAAGAGTGTCAGAAAATGCCAGCTCACTGCTTGTTTGAACTAACTAAATCAATCAATCAGTCAGCAAGAATCAATCACTGCTAAAGCCTGCGGATCAGCGGCGTCCTTCTCACTTGATTAATATCCTCAACATTTGAAAATGTATTTGTCAGTCTAGTTTTGTGTCAAGAATGTGTGACCACCAACTGGCCACGTGATGTGTATTGCCGCCATATTTCAAGGATAAAGTGACAATAGAAGTGCTTAATTAAGAAGAAACTGCAGCTTCAACAATATTATTTTTCTTTCAGTATTTATCTAACTCTCTTGTTCTCTCTCTCTCTGTGTGTCTGTGTTATATCTCTGACTCATATAATTGCACAAGCTAGTGTAATTCCATCCATTTTCTCTGTCACACAACCACACAAAGAAACCATTGATTTCATTTCTTGTGTTGTTCAACCCTCCAAAAAAATTCAGGACTCCACTGTATCTACTTCTTGAGGGTTAAAGGGAAAGGGAAAATGCATTTTAGAATGCATTTGAACCTGTATTTTTTTGGGGAAAGAAAACAATTGATAAATCGTGAAATAAGTTACTCTTTCCAGTGAGTCCATTTGTTCACTGTACAATCACCTTTTCAGTTAATCAGTGCACACATACTGTGGGAGTGAAGAAGAGGAGAACTGTCCATCTTTCCAGAGTGTAAGTGTGTATTGTTCATTGATCATTTCACGTTGTTCCTACACCCACCTACATTGCTGTCACACCTGAATAAACCCCTTTCTGCCAAACAACTCTCTCCTCACCTTCCCCATCCAAGGAAACCAACTTCCTTCCATCCTTCCCCCCCCCTCTGTTTTGCCCGTCACCGTGGTTACTAAAAAGATTCAGGGAAAGGCTACTGTGTGTGCGTGTGGGACAAAGGGTGTGGGTGTTTGGGGGGTTAGCAGTGTGTAAGAGGACCTTCAATTATGCTCCAAGAGATGCTTTATATAAAGCAGCTAACCATCTCTATTTGGCTAATGATGTTCTTGTAGGTCAAAAGGTCATAAAGCTGAAAGAAAAAGACAAGAAATGAATGATACCATGAGGAAATTAGGTGCAGCCATTAGCCTGTAATTTTTAACACTTGCATATCAAGAGACCTCATTCTGAGACTAGTTTGACACATTAGTGGCAGATGTATTAGATGATAAATACATAATTAAAGGTCCAGAAAGTGGCTAGCTCTAATAACAAAATTGCAGTGTATGTCATCTCTAGGTGGAAAGAAATCACCCAATCATCAGTGGATTAAGGTTTATCTTGTCAGTCAGACTCCTTCCAATATTAATTTGCTTTTTTTGCAATGTGCTTGCGTGAAACAAATATTTCACTGGCCACCATGCTGTTAACCAATTAGTATCCTTAAAAAAGTTATGATCATGTAAGATCAAGAGTCTGGATGTGGCTAGTGGATAACAGATAAGTAATCCCCCATAAGAGAATGAAATCTGCAGGAATCTGTTGCATGTCATTTTATCAGATTTAGATTTCTAAGACAATGCAGTGAAGCATAATGTATACATCTCGGTACGCAAATTTTGCGGTTTCAAGCCCACATAAATGTGTCAGGGTGCTTCTCTGCACAGGCCTGGGGGAATATTGGACTTACATTTGTTTCAGGTGGCCAGAAACATGACTTCAAATAAATGCAGTGTTTCGCCTCACAGCAAGAAGGTTTTGGGTTTGAACCTGCCAGCTGGCTGGGTTAGAGTTAAGGTCTTTGTGGAGTTTGCAGAGGGGAATCATGTTTCCTCTGGGTGCTCCGGTTTCCTCCTGCACTCCAAAGACATGCAGGTTAGGTTAATTGGCGACTCTAAATTGCCCATATAGGTGTAAATGTGAGTGTGAATTGTTGTATGTTTCTATATGTCAGCTCTGTGATTGGCTTGCGACCAGGGTGTACCCTGCTTCTCACCCAATGGTAGCTGGGATTGACACCAGCCCCCTGTAATCCTCAAGGATAAGCGGGTATAGCTAATGGATGGATGGATGCGTGTCTGTTGGATATGCAAATAGGCATGATAAATAATGCACTTCGAGCACTTACCAGTTAGCTGGATACCTAGCCAGTTTTTATATTTACCTGCTAGGTTACACTACTTAGGTGTGGCAAGCTAACAGCAGTGTGAGTACTGAAAATTAAAAATTATTTTTACATTTTTGCCTCAAAAAACTCATCAAGTAGCCTAACTGCCAGATTTCCAGAGGACTGATTATCATTTAACCAATCTTTAGTTATATGATTGTGACTTGGAGGTCACATACCTCACAGTCTTGTCTATTCATGTCCCTGTAACATAAATAATGCATGTGCTTAGTTTAAACATGGCCGGAGGTCTCGCAGAATGCTGTCTGCTTTGTTTGATGCTTACATGTCATGACATTGTCTACACCTCTCAAAGAAAAACACTTGAGGTCCCATAGAGGCATGCTTTTCAGCGTGTTTGCATTATATCTGTGTGACACTAATGAAAATGATGCATTGCATTTTATTTCTTTATTTTCCTTCAGTACACAAACACCAGAAAAGCTATTTAGCCTCTCTCAGCAGAGACAGAATGCTTCAGTCCTCTCCCAATATGAAAGTATGCTGTTAGGGTTCTTAGTCATACTGAATGACTGTTTTCTCATATGTAACCAAAAGGTGGGGTCCATTTTGTCCAAAGGAGTCTCCCTGCATCAGGCTGACAGATTATTTGGGGAGAAAAGAAATAAATAACAGGCTATCATTCTCTTTACTTTGGAGCAGCGGAAAGCTTCCATCAGAAATCTTCTACATCCTGTCTTCAAATTTTTTTGCAGAGGGGTTTTTGCACAAGCTTCTGAGCTATGAATAGACTGAGTGTTTGTCATGACAACCAATTACCCATTACAAAAGCAGTGAGGCTAAGTAAGGCAATTAAGCGGTGAAACAAAATTGTGTGTTGCAGGATTTCTCAGTGTGTTTCTGATCACATATGTATGTGGGTGAACACACAGCAAAATGTTCTTGTGTGGAGTTTTATATAGGAACATTTGCTTGATTGTTCTTCATTTTTATGCTTTCCTGATACTACTAAAAGCAAACAGTTTATTAATGGCATAAAACGTGTTTTTTTTTAATTTAGCAGTAGCAATAATACAGCAATATTGTTAAATTAAGTAATAACCAATATAATTTTAATTAAACAAAAATATTTTACAGTGAATGAGCATTGTTATGCACAAGTGGGAAGAATCGCCCTAAATGGCTCATTACATTTAGATAATGGTTGTTAACACATCATTGTAAGAGAATAACTCAAAATTTAATAAATATTTTTTAATGAATAGTGATTGAATAACAATAAACAGCATATTTGTTTTTCCAAGCTGTATAGCTCTGCTGTCAGTAAGAGCAGTGACTTTTGATCACTGAATTATCATATATTTAGGGTTTTTTAAGCATAGCAGCTCTCATTTTGAATGTCGAATCTTGGTGTACTGTGTCAACACCTTGCATAAGGCTGTGGTTCGTCTATTAGGTTTCGTCCTGATTCTTTCAAGTTCCATATCTCAGTCTTGCAGTCACCCAAAGCTTGTTGCCAGAGAGTGACATGACTGACAGTGATAAAAAAAAAAAACTGCTGTAATAGAACTTCTCATTATAGAAAAAATTGTCACATATTACTCCATTTGCTAAATGTCAAAAATCATAGAAAACAGTGTGGTAGAAACAGAGCACGTGCACACACATACATTATAGATATTACTGCATGTAGTTGGGGGGTTATCTGCGTCACCACATGTACATTAGTGTGAGAATGACAAATGAGCGTCACAGTATGTCAGAATAAGATTACATCCTGCTTTGTACAAACCACCTGTTTCTGAGCCATTACAGGTAGGCAGGCTGTCCTAGAGTGCATGTTGTTGCTCTAAAGAGGCTGTGGGCAGTTTATAGATGAACCAGGTTTGTTAAGCCTAATGGTCCTTGTATTGATTGGCTGGGGTATCCTCGCAAATCGTAGGGGTAGCATTAACAATGAGATTCTCATTGAGGATCTCTAAATGCATTTCAGCTTGTAGTTTTATTGACTCTCCTGGAGCGTCCATTGCAGGGTTTATTTACACACTTTGCTCGCAGCCTATTTTTACAATGGCATGATCTGTGAAGAAGGTGTTGAAGGAAGTATTGCACATCATCCGTGGCACAGTTGACTGGTTATAATGAAGTGAACAGCTTTAATAATATCTAACATAAAGTAGCTATGGTTAGTAAAGTTGTGAAGTGAAAACAATTAAACTATTGTTTATATGCAAATGAATTACCTTGACTCGATTAAATAAATGAGGCTACACTGAATAAATTAAACAGCACAGGACAGAACTGCTAATTACCTGTGCTTACTTCACAGTCAGTAGTTCAGAATGGACAGCTTCTCGCTTAGCTACTGTCAACTCAGTGCAGCTACTTAGCCATAAAGAGACTGTGGCCATCACTAATCCCAGGCTGGATCAAATGATGCAGGTTCTCACATCTGTGTTAAGAGTCTGATGAAAGGTGTCGAGCTCCATGTTTCCGCGAGAGTCACTGCTGCAGCTTATGTGTGCACTGCTCACACACAAAGGACCTAATCAGAGAGAGCCTTCTCAGCTGAGCCACATGGAAAAACATGCTCATCCACTCGCATAACGCACATACACACGTACAATAGACTGTTTTTTACACAGCATTTCTCTACATCCATTATAACCTTTGTTCACAGTAACTGATGCTTAAATGTCAAGCAGTTGTGTTAATGACTTTGTGTCAAGATTCCCGGAAATGTTTACTCCTTAACACGCTTTTCCTCAGAAAATCTCCTCTTCCATTAATTCCTTCCTGGCTATTTGTGTGTGTCATTAAGGGATAATGTCGGAACTTCAGTTAAGTTCAGTTCTTCTCTTTATTATCCCAGAGGGAACTTTGAGCATTGCTAAACTGCTAAAGCACATGATATGTTGTTAATTGTTTGTGGCATAGTCATGTTTACCCTGTGCCCTATGTGGGCAAAACAATGAGTATCCATTGTTTGCTTTCTTAATGGACTATGCTCTTTGGCTGCTAGTATATAGGGCAGTACTGGAAAGAGCCTTGGAAACCTCTGAGATACCATTACCATTAGCCCTAATGTCCTTTTAAAATGGAAAGAGCATCAGAGCCCACACACAGAGACTGCTGCGTATGCTGTGTGTATGCTGTTTACGTGATACAGCCCCATTGCCATCATATCCTGCCAAGGTCACTTGGCCTGTCCCCTTCCTGCACAGACACATTAGAAATTAGCCTCTTAGCAAAACAGGCACATTTCTGAAGCCAGTGAGCTGATGTTGAGCATTTTACTCTCCATTCCCAACATTCCCAGTGCAGTCATGACACAATCTCTTACATTAATATTTAGATTTTTGACAAAATAAGAAAATACAATAAGAAAGAGGATGCACACACAGTTTCTAATGACTGTAACCTAACAGAAACAGATGGAAAGGATGACCTCTCTCGCCAATACTACAATTTCCCAGTGAGTCAGGCATTTTCGCACATGTATGTCCAGACTGAGGACGCGGAGCTCAACAGGGTTTGTGACCTTAGTTACATGGTGATTATTTCCTGTTGTGCCTCAAAGGTCAGGCTGTCTCATCAGACTCTAAAAAGGCATGCAACGTTAAACACTGCATCGTCAAACGTCACAGCCCGACTGAAGCTGATAATTGCTCAGACATCAGATTGGAGGTGGCTGACTTCGCTGACGACTTAATGAGCGTATGAAAGGAAATGGGAAAGTTGGCAGTGCTGTGAATAGCTGAGGACTAGGTCCAGCTCAGGAGGCTTGATTAGAAAAATTAACTTTGAGGTAATGTTTTCCACAGTGTCAAATCAAAATCATCAGCAGCAAATGTGTTTGAGGTGTTTGATTCTGGCATGTTGGGGGGCACTCGGCATGATACACTAGTAATGGCAATTAAACCACTGCAGTCATGACATCAACATCATTTCTGAACACATGCTGTGCACGAATGTTTGCCTCAGAGACGAGAATTGCTCCTCCACAAACTTACTGTAAACTCTAAAGCACCCGCTGTTATCATTTAGCTGATTACTGTTGTGCTTTTGACAAATCATCTCATTATGTGACACAGAGCAGTAGCTGCTGGTAAATGGGCTCTGCTCAATATACAAACCAAACAATGCTGTGCTTTTCTACCTAAAACTCAAGATCAAAACACATTTTCCAAACTGCCAATTTGACAATATTACAGTGGCAACAATGGAATTACTGCAGCTTGGTGCAGTGTTTGGACATGTTTAATTAGCAGCAAAGCAGGAACCCAAAGACCTTTTGAAAGAAAATACTGCACAGTAAGTGTTGATAGAGAAAGGCATAAAATTAAATGACCACAAACTATTGTAAAGCAAGGTAAGAAAACTACTGATATTTTTATATATTGATATTTTTCTGGCAGATTGTGAAAGATGCTATTTCCTTCAAAGTCAGAGTGAGTTTGCCAATTAATCAAATCAGACTGAATGTTTTTTTCATCCTCTCTCTCTCTCTCTCCATGAATGTGATTCATCTCTGACGTTAATTTGCATGTCTTTTCATTCCCTCCTAGGTGGTGTATTCATTAGGCAGCACAGAATGCTCACCTCGAAATAAGTAATACACAGAGGGAAATAATTATTGTGATTATGCATAATCTTTGCCCGCACAGTTGTTTTTCTTTTCTAATTAAACTAAATTTATATTGGGAATATGCTTTGAATAACAAAGCAGGTGGTGCTCTAGCTGCACCTCTATTGCTGTTTGCGAGGAAAGCTGTGAAAGCTGAGAACTACACTGCTACAGGCTGCGATGGTGGATTGTTTTTCCTGAGACCATTAATAATATAGGACATTTTTCCCCATATTGATGTTAAACCTTGGCACGAGCCTAGTGAGTTTATGTTTCATTTGTACAGGAATTTATAGAGGGACGGTGGGGCGAAGAAATGGCAGTTTTTCATTTCCGGAAAGGAAAACAACTGCATAGTTTATCTTTTCAGTTGGTGAATAAAACATAAAGCATGGTGAAACAACATTATGATGGGTTGTACGTTTATTCACTGCTTTTCAGAATATCAATTTTAATGTAAGAAATGTAGACTATTTGTCTAAAAAAGTAGCCAAGATAAGTCAAAGTTCACATAGTGGCGGTAAATTTTAAATCTAATGTAGGCGCTTAAAGCAGCTATAATCAATATTTTTATATTAAAGGTGCTGTCAGACAGTGAGTGGTTGCCGCCCTGGCTCAGCAACAGCGGCTACCACCGACTATGATCTTATCACGCAGCTAAATAGAGCGAGTTGTAGCTTAAAATAGAGGAAATGGTTGGCAATATGACAAAGTTAACTAGTTCAATAAACATTGTTTATTATCCCAGATTGGATAATCATACTTTGAAGCTGAGGTTGCTCCAATACTGTTTCTCTTCATTGATTTGTCTGTCCTCTGCTGGTGAAGAGGTGTGTAATTCAGGAAACTCAGATAGAGTAAAATCAGCTCCTGTATTGTTTCCCTCGCTGTAGTTTCTGTGGTTGCCTTGGTTACAATGCGAGCCGGGGCGGCAAGCTGAAAAAGGTGAGCCATCATAAACACTGAATGCAGCGGCAAAGAGCTGTGCACGATCACGAAAGCGGCAGTTGCCCTCTCCTTGCCGCTGTGTTTACTCTGAAAAAACAATGGAGGCGGTGGTGGCAACCGCTTACTGTATGGAAGCACCTTAACAATGGATCACATGACTATGTGAAAGGGGTCACTCGTACAAACCCAAAGAGAGTTATCAACCGACTCTGTAGTTCCCCTTAGCCCTATAGAGCTTTTTAGCATCTTTTAATTCTTTTAACTCATTGTTTTGAGTTCTCTGCCCGTAACTTTAATGTTTGGTTCAGTCTAATCACTCTCATACCGTTGTTTTTAGCTCAGCTGCACTAAGAGTACCCTCAGACTGGTTGAGAAAATCACCCTGGACCCTTCCCATGTTCTGCATGAGGAGTACCACCTTCTGCCCTCAGGGAGGCACGTCAGGGTGCCAGTCTGTAGGAAGAACAAGTATAAACACTCTTTTGTTCCTCACTCTGTAACATTGCTCAACAAACAGAGGAGTGCAAGGAGGTGAATAACCCCCCCACCCCCACCCATACACCCCCACACTTGGACTATGATTTTATGTTAGAATATTATTTCTTTATGTTTTAGATGTCCTTTTTATGCTGTATTATGATGATTGTTGGAACACGTGATGCAAGACAAATTTCCGTGTGAACGGACAATAAGTGTTATCTCATCTTTAAAAACAAGCTCCAAAAACCCAGTGTAGCCTACAGTACCTGCTCAGCATCAAACATCAGCCAGGCAAAGTTAGCGACTAGGCAGTGAACATTTAGTGAACAGTTAGCGACTAGCTAGTGGAGCATTTAGCAGCTAAAGAGCAGCAGGTATTTTCCTCAGGAATTACTGGAGACCAAAAGAGAACTAAAAGGAGAGTGAATATTGAACTTACATTTTCCAGGCGGCCAGAAACACGATTACAAGTGAATGATGATGTTGCTCCGTATCTGTGGGATGTGTAGATGAATGCTAACAAATTCGCCATGTCAACTTAAACGTGTCAGTGTTGCGTTCACAGCTTGTTTCCGCTGCCCCCAAGTGGCCAAAAAAACAGTTATTGTTGGTTTAAAATGTGAGATATGATAATAAGGTAGTCCTAGAAAGCTGGTTGATTATATAATCAATTAAAAAGTAAGATTGTAAGACATAGTTTGTATATTTTCACTGTGCCAGACTGCTGCAGCATTAAGTATGTGTTGGCTGAATCACAGATTACTTTTTTACATTGAATACCTATACTACAGTGAGTTTGGTAACACCCTAATCATATTAAAATGTTCATGTTAAGTTGCTGCTGCATGTCCAGTATGAGGTGAGAGTCACAGCTCACTGTGACAATGAAACCTACCTGTTCACTTCATGAATAGACAACGTGATAGACTCTCTGAAGTATTGCGGTACTTTACAGTTCATATTATGCTCGAGGTTGGCTGATGGTGAAGCAGAGGCACAGGCAGGGATATCAATAGTGTTCATATTAGCTAGAACCCTGCAGAGAGAAACATCAAAACATCACAGCAGTGTAGCACTGGACCTCACAAATGAAAGCTGTGGGTTGTGGTAACCTGAATTACAGGACAGTCTTTCCTGAGACCACCTCAGCGCTGCAGGGGGGATGTAAACAGCACTTACATGGCAACATGACAATTTTAGGAGATGGAAGGGAGAGGAAATGTTAAATGATATACTGATTTGCAAGGAGAGAGAGAGAGAAAGAGGGGGCAGAGTGATATAAGAGTTGGGGATGAATGAGGAAGAAGGAGAGTGATGAGTTCAATTTAATCTTCTTCTGTGCTGAGTTGTGTGGTCCATGACAAATCAAGCCGGTGTTTCCACCTGAGTTGGCCTTGCCTCCTGCCTTGCCTCACAGCACATTGAACCCAACATAACCTCATGCTGTCCCTCTGCTCCCTGCTATCTGCTTCTCCAGCTGGCCTGATGGAAGTAATAGATCTGTACAACACAGTGTTACAGCCCAATCTGCTTAAAGAGTAGCTGCAATTAAATCCTACTTCCACAGTGACTTACTCTGGCAACTTCATAGATAGATTACTCTTAAATTTCAGAACCAGGAGACTTTACATCTCACAGACCAAAACCTACATTTGATATGTGTCAATTTTTGCACAGCGGTTTGTATTGATTACATCCTGGTTTCCACAACTGAAGCATATGACTGAACTAAGAATAATTTAACTGCCTGCTCTCATGTCTCATGTCAAGGCCACAGCTGAAGCCAAACTGAATGATCTAAATCAAGAGACACTGGGGTAATGGTATGTCATCACTTGTCAACCCTCTGCCATTATGAAGACCAGTGGTGTCTGTGGGTTTTGATATCCGTCTACCTGTGAAGGCCGGCGTCTTATCTCACAGAACCAGAGGCAGCCAGTAGCTTCCTATGATATAGAGAGAGTGGAGCAGAGAGACACAGAGAAAGAGATGGAGTGAGAGAGCAAATGAAAGCATTAGAAAGGCAGCTCCTGACACTATCCGCACTGCAATCAATGCGGATATAGTACCCACAATCCCCCACTCACTCGGAGACATCCCGTCCCACAACACCGGCTGGCACTGACGGAACAGTGTAGTATAGGGCTGCCTCTGAAATGACAGCTTAACTACAGGGAGGGATAAGAAAAGCCTTTTGCTTTTGTCTTTTTATCTCTGCCTTTCTCTGTGCTGCTTTTAGTTTCTGTGACGCTAATAGAGAGGGAAACTGTAATAGTCCTAGAGGTTTCCAAAGTAACTTTACACTCACTTGCTCTCTCAGTGTATGTTTGCATTTTAGAGCGTGTTGGTTAAATCAGCATCTAAATGAGAGCAGAGGAATGGGATCTCTCTTCAATCATAATCTATACATAAACTCTGCATATAAAATGCATAAAAACAGTGTGCTTTGTTGTGTGTAGATGGGTTGTTTCTGGATTGATTTGATTTAACATTGAAAACACTACGGTGCAGGAGTGAAAGATCAATACTCTTGTCTCTGAGAGCTTGTGAACAATTCCAGTCTGGTTGAAAGGTTGGTGGCAGAGGTTGCAAAGGCTTTGTGCGTGTGTGTGTGTGTATGTGTGTGTGTGTGTGTGCGCGCGCGTGCGTGCGTGCTTGATTATCTGCTGAGTATCAGCTTGTAGCTGCCGGTCTAATCTCTGTTCTCACTGAAACTCATAGCAGAAACACTGACAGGCAGCCTGCATCCACTTCTGCCTCGGGCGAGTATGAAAAATTAAAGATCCATGTTGTTCAGCTCCTCCTCCAACACTGCCGCAGATACACAGCCATTCGGTTTAACAGCTCCATTAATGTTATGTCTTTGCACAGAAGTATAAAACAACATTGTAAGATATCAAATTTCCAAAAGTCTCCAGAGCTTGAAATAAAAATCAACCCATGATATGTTTATACTATATGTTTATTTGGAACAAAATAGTCCTACAACAGTAAGTGCAGCCATGTGACCATAGTATTACTATTATTAAGGACTGTTCAGTTTCCAATGAAGTTAGAAAAATACATAACAAAAGATTACAAAGAGTTCAATCTTTAATGGAATTGTACTGTGGAGCCTCTCAAAGATTTTTCCAAGTATATATAAAAAAAGATCTTTAAGCCATTAGTAAAAATGATGAGGACTGAGACATTTCCACTGCAGTAAACGTCTACTCTGTGCTACCAGGAAAGCATTAGGTACCTATCTCTGTGATTTTTTTTTCTTGTGAGGAGAGGGTTGAAAGGGCACAATTTGTTTCAACTTGCTGTTTCTATTTTGCAGGAATCCTTCAAATATTTAGTTAAAAACTGTTTCAACTTGAAAATCCTAATTTCACTGTCTGTTTCAATGAAGATGCATTCTCAAATATCACTGCAGACCAACTCATAATGCAGTTTAGTATTCTCGAGTGACATTCGATCATTAAATAAAAGCAAATGGATAACAAGCTTCTGCATGTTTCTTCAGAAACGTTATTAATTCATTTGGTATTTCCTGGGATGCCTTGTACTTAACTGAAATATCTAAAAATCCATCCACTGCAGGCCACAAGACTGAAAGCTTCTGAAACAACGTTGGACCTTGTGTTTGGAATTATTTTGACAAAACGCTGTTTCTGAGGTCAAAAATTAACCTTCAAGCTCAACTCTTTATTCATGTTTGAAGGATGAATTAAATGAATTCTATTTTTTTCAGATAGAAATATAAACAGTGCAAACCATGAATATCAGTAGGAGTGTCCGTTTCACTATACATCTTACTCTCTATGCACAATGACTCATCAGGACAGAGTTGGCTAATTAAAAGCTGTAATCATTACATGTCATAAAAAAATACACTGTGCTGGATTAATATAAGCAACACTGGAGAGCTGTTATCAAGTCATGGGTTCAATTAATAAACCCATCAGTATTATCCTGAATTGAGCTAATGTGTTTAGGCAGCATTAGCTCTTGTTCTACAAACTTTCAGTCTCTCATAAGAAATTTTTATGTTAATCGTGAATATTATTATAAACAACTTGATTATAAACTGCACAACTGAGTGACATGATTTCCACCATGTCATAAGAATCCATTTCTTTCTGTAGAAATTACAGGCATACCTGCCCGAAGCAGAGGTGTCATAGCCTTTGAGTATTAGTTCACACAGTGGGAGATGGAGCAGCTTTACAGGCATACAAACGCCCACTCCTCTCACAATACAAATTGTTAGTGATTTGTCAGGAAACCCCCAAACTGTCTAAAAGCAGAATATGCTGTTTTTCTTTACAGGTTTTCCAGACATTGATGAAGAGGATACAGTGCATGTGAATCAGCAGTCAAAACAGGAGTGTGGATCAGTCACAAGGGCCCAGCAGAGAAGAATGGTGCACTGATGGAGAAGGGAAGGATGCTGGCTTGCCCAAGCTAAATAAAAAATCTCTGGGCTGCAGAATTGCAGGAGTGTGGGAGGAGGTCTGCAGGGAGCATGGAAACAGTGATTAGTAAAGCGAAAATCCACCTTCATTATTACTCCAGACTTCTGCGATAACTGACCCACGTGCTATTGTGGTCCCTTGTTACAACACCTTTCAAATAATATTATATAATAGTGAATGTTGCACGTGACAGAACGCCATTATGCTGATAGATTAGCATCTCTTGAACAGACGCATACTGATTTAATAAAGATGAACACGGTTAATATATGCATATTTTATAAGACTTTTCTTATTCTCTCCATGTGCATTTTATCTCACTTTTCCCTGAACAAGTAATAATTTACTAGTAAGACTGCAGAGCATGGAACTAATCATTTCTCATCACTGGATTCACAATTTAAAATGTTTTTTAGGAAGCTGTCTCTTGAAATGTATGCAATACTGAATACTTGAAATATGGGGACTAGCGGGATAAGCAGGGCTATTTTTGTAAATCTGGTTTTAGCTCTTATTCAAGACCATTTTGTTGAGATAGCTGGATACTTAAAGCATGCAACCATGCAACTACTTTACAGACAATGTGCGTTTTAGGGGCTGACAGAATGAATTACATTACATTACAGATGACAAGAGATCTTACAGCTGTGTTTTTCAAAATCAGAAAAACACAAAGATCCAGCTGCACTCAGTCCTCATGCTCATGTGCAAAAACACGTACAGGGTTCTGTTAATTGGAGAACCTGCTGATTCTTAAATGGGCCACTGAATGAAAGGGGCTCAGGGGCATCTTTATTTAAACCAGGGCAATGAACTGTAAAAACCACAGAAGTAACAATTGCAGCTGTGCAACAAAAAGCCTATATGGTCCTTTTCACCGAACCTTGTGTGTATAAGGAAAATTAGTAGCATCACACTCACAGGAACTAATTTCTCCCTCTTGCTCTCTACTTTCTCACATACGCACATCACTTACATCACTCCACAGCAGCCCTGTATGCCATTCATGTACCGTATAGCAGCAGGGAAGCATAAGGAAAGCAGGGGAGCTGGAGTCCTTTAATGAGCAGCCTTTGTAAGAGCAGTCTTTTTGCAGGGTTCTTTTTGACAACCTGCTGTTCACATCCAAATGACCAATTATAGTCCAGTAGGACTGTTCTTACATTCCACTACACAAAGAGGGTCAGACTGGTCATAATAGAGCTATGCAGTATGTCAAATCTTTAGAAACAGAACTGTAGGCTGAGTAGCAAATTGTAGAATTGTGCTATACAAATCTACCTATGGGAATTATATATTAATATAAATATTAAAAAGGTATTCCTTCAAAAAGGTCACCATGAACTATATATGGCTATATGGCACAGTCCTTACTCGGATATTATGTGAACGTGTTTTTCATTTGAATGAGGACAGCATCAGATAGCCTACTAATCAATAAAATTCCTATCAACTCTGAGGATGATGGGAGGAATTCTCCAAGGTGCTGAAAAGTGTCCCCGAGCTCATCCTGGGGAGGAAACAACGGGACACACCCGCCGGAGCCCATTGGTACAACGTCACGCTCAGTAACTACCCGAGCGAGTAAGGTAAATGAATTACAGAGGAGGAGGAGGAGGAGGAGGAGAGATAGAAAGCTGAGGATGCAGGTTTGGTCCACAACACACAACCTCCCCACTCGAACCGCACAGCAGGAGCGGCTACATCTCGGTGAAAGACAACTTCCAGTGGTCTCAGCAGCTGCCGACCAGGAGATGCGCCCGCAAAAGCTTTGATTCGACCCCGTTACATCCTCCTCCTCTTCCTCCTCCTCCTCCTCCTCCTCCTGCCATCTCTAGCGAGGAGCATCCCGCACTCTGATTTCACTCCGACGGGCAGGCAGACAGGCGGATTGACACAAGCCAGACACGATGCGTCCCCGACATGGGACAGCTGTGGGATTTATAGTGCTGCTGAACGCGCTGCTGCTTGCGACGCAGGCTGCAGAAGGAGTCTTAACGGACCATCTTCTGGTTCAGTTGCATGAGGACGCACAGGATGAGGCGCACCAACTTGCAACACAACATGGGTTCCAGAGTGCCCGAAAGGTAGGGATGCTCGGATAAAAATGGTCACGCATTGCTGACACGATAAGCTATCTTTTTCTTTTTGTTTTTCTCTTGAGGAAACCAAACTTTGATTGACTGATTCATTATTGCAAATCAAATGATTCAGATTAGCTACTAAAACATCAACCTATTTGGCAACGTTTCTATCCTTTCTTACTATAAGAAAGGAATAGTCAAACAACGTGTATTTAGCAACACAAGCAGTCCAGTAGAGAGGATACTGAGAGGTTTCTCAACGTTTTCTTTGGGTTTGACTTCATTACACTTTTGCTTAATTTGATGACGTCATACCTACTAAAATGCAGGCCCTGGTTAGTAGGTTGCCCATCAGCCTATGGCCTCTGGGGACTCAAAGCTGCCCAGGCCAAATTCATTTATATCTCCAGACACATCCAATTTCAGTGTCCTATAAAGCAAAAGCTTTTTTTTGTGAAAGTGGTTTTTTAAAAAAGAGAAAAAGAAAAAGCACAACCCATTACATCAGCAGGGGTTTCTCTCACAACATGAAGTTGTGGTGTGATCTCATCCCTGAGAATTTGGTAAGATTCCATCGTTGTATGTTTAGCCACTAAATTCCATGAATGGATTTGGAGAATCTGGTTTGTTACAACCCTTTTTACATGAACTTTCACGACATTTATAAAAAGCACACCTTTCTCTATCTCCTACAGTGTATTCACATTGCATGTCGTGACATATGTGGCCTTCCCTGTGGACATGGCATTTTGCTCACCTGAGACAATATATCTTATTAAATAGCTTGACAAATGCAGCACGCATCACGACCTGTCAAAAGACATAACAAGCCATTTATGGCAGACCAATGGAAATAATTCCCTGACAGTGTGTGTGTGCCTTGTCACATGTCAAAATAAATGTGTGGGTGAAATTGGCTGGAGCCTTAGCCAGTGAGGCGTAGCAGTGAACAGAGGGGTGTCTGTGCTGCTCTGAATGAGGATTTTCTTTTTCTTTTACCTCTTCAATAAAAAAAAACCCTGGTTCAATCTGTAACTCATCATTCTGTGATATCTGTAGGTTGCTTTTGTACCAGTTCTGTGGTTGCCAGTTCCTTTTCTTGTAGGCTAGTGCCTCACCCCCCAACCCCATCTTCTGCCTCCCTGCCTCCCAGGTTATGTAATCGGCAGCCATATTTGTCTTAATGGGATATGCACCATTAAACAATGTCTTTGTCGTTTGAATTATCTTCTATTGTTGCTTAATTAACTAGACCGGGACACAGAACCGGGACACACATACAAATGTGAGCACAAAGAGAGATGAAAGGGAGCAAAAGAGATTTGTGATGAGCCAATATTCAAATAAACCTTAATTACTAAAAGAGTATTCACTGGAAGTGCAATATTTGTATTTGCTTTTTTGTTGTTTGCATCTCATACATGAGCTTTTGTCTATCTTTTGGCAACAACGGTAGAATTAAAGAGCAGAGGGAGATAATAATAATCCTCATCCTTCCATAAGAATTTCATTTTCACATTAGATCTGACAGGCGCATCTGAAAGCATTTATTTTGAGGATTGACCTGTACCCTGGCTGTTGCTAAAGCATAAGGGGTCTTTAATCTGTGCACAGTGCCGGAGGGAAAGCTCTGGATGATGCATCTCATTTCCCTGCCCTTGTGATTTATTATGGTTGATTCCAGCACTGTTCTCCAGTGCCTTAAAATAGACCCTCTGTGAAATCCAGAGAGTCTGTGCCCTTGTTCCCACCTGGAGGGTGACCTGCTGTCTTTCTCCTCCATTTATGATCTATTGTATTTTTTTGTATTTGCCATTCACACACTCTCTGATTGCTGCTTTTGTGTTTGTTCTCATCTCTGCTCCTGATCCTGATCCATCTTTTTCCCCTTGCTTTTTTTTTCTACCCAGCTTCCCTTTGGAGAGGGGCTCTTTCACTTCTATCCTCAGGACACTTCAAAGAGGCGGAGCAAACGCAGTGCCCGCAGCAGACAGAGGCTCCAAAAAGACAGCAGGGTAAGCATACAAGGAGAGATGCACATGAGAAAAGCACACTGTGTGTTTCCGTGTGCCAATAGAGTAGCATGGATCCCTATTCATTTTGCATGACAATGGTTATTTTGAGGCTAGTATCCAAAATCAGTCCTTTAACATTACAGTAGGAAAGTTGGATGCACCTAACTTGCAAAAGTCAAAATATTTATTAGAGCAGCTGATATGCGGAAACCACCAAACAGAGCCCACGCGAGTGTCTATGCTCCAAGGATTGGAGGCTAGTATCTACAAATATACATTAAGGCAAATATGATTATAGCTTTATCATGCTGATCTAGATGCTCATTAATGGCATTTTGAGTATAGAGTGTGAAGTGTGCAGCATTTTCTGTATTTTGAAAATGTTCCGGTGTACGAAGATGATGTCAGGAGCACTGGACCCCAGTCAGTGTCTTGTGATTTTAGCATTCATTGTAGCAACTGTCAAACAGTGACTGATATCATACCAGCATTATCTACATGATATCATTTGTCCAGTCCTCGCAATAATGATAATGCAGTGTTTTCATCCACCAAGCGAACAATTAAAATGAATATTTAGAGCTGAAAAAAAATCTCTTGAATAATCCTAAGTGAATTTTAATGAGTTGTGGTTGATATGTGGAAGTACAGAAGGACACTGTTTGTCATTGGTTGTTGGCCATGGTTGTTGAGATAGATAAACAGATACTTAAACCATAACATGGTCTGGTACCTATATAACTACAATGTAGACATACTGTAATCATCCTCATACACTGCATCAAAGCCTAAGATCCTTGGTGCTTTCTCACTTTCTTTCTGTCTAGTCTCAAGAAAAAAAGCGACTGTGTTTTTGCCATCAGGGCAACTCAAAACCCTGTGGAATGCCACTAATTCAATATCCAGCTCTAAATTACTTACTAAAACGCTTTTTTTATAGACTTGCCTTTTGGTGGTAATTTAGTTTTTTTTTTTAAATATTTCTTTGAATATGTTTCCTTGTTATGTTCCATTTTTGTATGATTTGTATGCCTTCCTGTGAGGACACAAATGAAGTAGGCCTAGTTCTTGTAACAGTAGGTGGTATTTGCATTATAAATGATAAATTATGGTAAATGATCATAACATGAGTTATGTTCTAATATGCTATTCCATTATAAAATTATATTTATATTTTAATTCCAATGACATTTAAGTTATAAGCCTTATCTTCATAATAGGGCCACAACTATGGATTGTTTTCATTAACAACTCATCTGCTGATTATTTTCTCAATTAGTCATAAATTGTTTGGTCTACACAAGGTCAGAAAATAGTAAAAAAAAAATGTCCATCACATCATTTCCCAGAACTCAAGGTAATGTTCTCCAATTGCTTTTTTCTTTCTGACCAACAATCCCAAACCCAAAGATATTGAGTTTACGGTAATATAATACATATATTATATAATACATATATAATACATATTACATGTATTATAATACATATAATACAAAGCAGGAAATTCTCACAATTTAGTAGCTGGAACCAGCTAATGTTTGGTATTTTTGCTTGAAAAATGACTTCAGCGATTAATTTTATGTCATTCGACTCACTGATAAATTGACAAATTGTTTCAGATCTACTTCATAATATAAAACACAAAGATCTGCTGTGTCTTCAAGCTCTTATCTAAATAAAACAGTTTGGCTGTGTGCTGAGCTCTGTGTGTTTAGCTCTGTCCACTGTTGGAGGCGGTGAAAGTGGAGGTCTTGCTGCAGACAATCAACTAACCTCTCTAATTGCAGTTGTGAGAGGTGCTAATGAAAATAAATGCGAGCCACTCCACCGAGCTAATACAGCTAACGGAAGTGAGACAGCAAGGACATGGGCAGGTCTGTGTTCCAGATGCTGGGTTTTAATCAGATGCTTGACATGCTCATATGCAACACTGCAGTTATTGATTTCTGTGCATCTCCGGAATGGATGAGGTCAGCTAGTCTGATTTAATGTCACCTGTTTATCATTCTGAAGTGTCTTCCTCCCATCTGTAGTAAGGTGGACATGTCTCGGTTTTACACCTGCAGTTTGGTCAAAAAAGAAAGGAACTAGTTTGTTGCATCTGAACATTGATGAAGAAAAATATATGCAAAAAAAAGCATAAATAGTATTTTAAAGGTTAAAAAAGAGTGCCATCTTTCGTAGTAGTCTGTTAAATGATTGGTTAAATTTAAAGATGTCATTACACACTCATTTAACATCCTTAAAACATGTCTAATTAAGTAGCAGCACTGAATGTACTGTAGAGTGTATTGGATGAATTTCTTAGTGTCCCAGGAGCCTTGTTCTTTGTTGGACTCTATTAGTGGAGCATGTTGACCCACTTCTGACTCACCCACTATCTTTCCCCATTGCTCTGCATCTTTCTCTAAGCTTACTTGTCCTTCTACATCTCATGTCAAAAACTGATTTTAAATGAGACGTCTATTCATCCACACATCCGTGCCTTCACCCTATCCATCCATCCATCCATCCATGGTTCCTTCCTTCCATGTTTTTTACATGAGGCAAATACATTCAAAATCTGTTTAAGGCATACTAGGAAGTGGGTGTGAAATAAGCAAAGGTGGAAAACAGAGAATTGAATAAATCTCTATGAATGAGCAGCATCCCTTGACCCTGAAAGACACATGTCTGGGAAAGCCAGGAGGAAAACGAGGACGAGGGGAAAGGAGAGAGGCAGCACAGCTCTTTGATTTGAATGTGAACTGAAGCGTTATGAGTTGTGAGCAGGCAGCGGGCAAAGACGGAGAGTGATGGTGGTGCATGGGCACTGTTTGATGTTGTGAGTGGGCAGTAGACATGCTGTCTCAAGGGAAATACCAGCTCTCCTGCCAAGGGATGGAATAAATTTATGATGGATGGAGAGAAGGGGGAAATGCAGGGATAATGTAGAAAGTGCTGGTAGTTTCCCTCTGAGTGTGAACGAAATTATGTGACGACAAATGTAACATGAGGCCAATTCAAGAAGAAAGACAAAAATTATTTTCACCATTTTAAAATCCGCCAAGATAAAAGATGATATGCAAATATAGTGATTTCATTTTTTTCCAGGCTGACTTGTCATTTAAAGGACTTACTGACTCATTGATATACAGTGTGTGCGCCTCATGATTGCTTAGAGTATGCCATAAAAGAAAGATCTGGATGAATAGGCCTTGGCCATTTTAAAAGGCTATCTTAAGTGCTGCTCTGCTCTCTTATCTGTGGTGGTAAACACACCGGACAATGCCTGTTTCTTTCAGTCACACTAGAGTGAATTTGCTAAGGGTAAGCACAAGAGGAACATTTAGCCACAGAGACCCATTTTCAAAATGTAGCTTTGAAATTATGAAAAAGAAATGTTCTTTTTTTATTATTAGCATCACTAATTCAGGGATGAAAATAGAATTAAAGTCAATGAGACGTTTAAGGTATAGATTTATTTGTAGTGTTGATGAATTTATGTAAAGAAAGTACACCTACACACACAAACACACATAAAGAGACAGAGAGAGAGACAGGAAAGGAGACCGTGACAAGCAGATTGTTGGTAATACATTTCAAATTGAGAGCTTCACTTCAGGCTTGGTTTATGCATTGCCAGACTCTAATAGATTAAATGACCCGTCCTTCCTTTACCTCTCCTTAACTTATTCAGTTTTTCCAAATGTGTGGAGGTGGCTATTTGATGAAACCTCACATCGAAATGGGATGCGATCTCAAATTAGACTGGCTGAATTGATTACTAGTTGATTACTGTTGATTACTGTTGTCCTCTGACAGAGATGAAGGCAATGAAATACTGGGAGTGTATTTGCTTTGTGTTTTGATTTCTAAATGTAGCAGAAATGAAAATACAACATAATTGTCAAAGACACCCAATCAATTTCATGACAGCTACCAGCTAATCAAGCACCTGAATTTCATCTAAGACATTTATCCCCATCATTTATGTGTTCTGTCCTATGTTATCTTCTAGTGCTTGATAAATGGTATTGTGGCAGCTTTCACTAAGCATTTGCAATCCACAACACAGCTGTTCATCCGTCTAAATGGCTTTGATGATTCAAAGAATTGTATTTGTGAGTGTAATTGCTGTGGCTTTTTGTTGAAAATGTACTGAGAGGAAAAAGAAAAATCTCCATCTCTTGTGTGGCAGGTGAGTTTGGAAGCCTTGGCTCCAGCTGCAGCCCCTCTGATTAGGAGAAAAAGAATAGCCCTTTTGATATACATGATGTTCTGCCTTCGTGGTACAGTAGAGCACAGCTGGGCTTGCTGATTTCCTGTGCACAGAGCAGCGCACGCCTACATTTCACCCGTCATAAGAAATCCTATTTCTAGTTTTACTTATGTGTTCCAGCTCAGGCACTGTTGTGCACCTGGATTTCATTTAGCTCTTTGTATGATCCTTTTAGAGGATGTTTTGTGAGATCAGTGCTGACTTTAAACTGACCATGACCTGGTATTTTGTTTTCTTTCTTCCCCAGGTGAAGAATGTCTTTGAGCAAGAGGGTTTCAGTCGTCAGAAGCGAGGCTACAGAAATATCAATGATATTGAAGCCAACATGAGTGACCCTCTATTCACCAAACAGTGGTATCTGGTGAGTAATCAGCCAAGCAGCTGTCTGCATGCCGCCTGACCTTTAGGACCAAACCCACACTCTTCCACCTTAATTACTCAGAGACCAGACATATTCCCCACTACTTTCTGAATCAACGTTGTTATTCATTCTTTAATTAGCCTGGCCAATACTGTCCATGCCATCTCATCACTGCATCCATGCCGCCTAGTTTCCTCCCCTCTTGTTTACCCTAACTGGCAAGCGTGACTTTTATGCCGCGGCAAGCTTGCCTTCATTCATCTGGCGTGTCAGATGAATGTGCTGTATCGCTGACATTTACTTCCCCTTCTTCTCACCTTCACTCTCCCACCTCCAAGCAGTTCTTATCCGTACCCTCCCCTTCCGGCACGCACACATCCTCCATGTTGATTAATTTTCTAATGGTGGCTCACCTGGGTGCCATGAGTCATGGATGTTCTCCATATTGTCTGAGTGATTAGATAAACACAGGCCAGGCAGACGGGACCCCAGGGCTGGATCTTAATGTGGCTGAAGCTTGGCAACTGGGTTACACGGGCAAAGGAGTTACCATTGCAATCATGGACGATGGTGAGTATAAAGTGCTGTTGTTTCTTACCCTTGAGCGCTGTCTGAAAGCACTCAATTATACCTGAATATATTCATCATACTGATTGAATTACTTTGTTCACATCTGTTTAATTAACAATACAATGAATAATAACACAATGTTGCTTTCCAGAATATGTATGGTGACCACTGATATGTTTGTGTATAATGTGTTATAAGGAATATATATTGGTTCAGATTGATTTGTCATTCTCTGTTTAAGATGATTCACTACATCAAATTATGATGTATTATAAGACATAAGACCAAATTTTCCAAAAGCTACATTTCACTGTGCAATAAAAACCACGTATCTACAAAATGTCAAAACTTTCCATTTTTAAGTCCAAGATGTAGTGGATTTTTTTTTCTCCGTATATCTCGAAAATTAAAATAATCAAATAACGAGTTAATAAAACACATCTCTTTTTTTTTTTTTTACTGCATGCTTTGTCAACTTTTGTTCTGAAGAATTAGTGTTACTATATCCCTAAAATGTCAAAGAGTTGCAACCAGATGTGAAACATTGTGAATCAAAGAATTCTTGTCTTGACTGATAAAAGGGTACCCTTACTGCAGATCTACTAGGGGCAGGAAAGTTATTGGCAGTATAGTGCAGAAATAAGGTGTGTAAATAGGCAGTTGATGGAAATGCACAAATGCAATATTACAATATAGAGTATATAGAGTAAAGTATAGAAAAGTAAATAAGTAAAATAATCCTAAAAATAAACAGGCACACGATGGCAAGTTTCACTTTATTGGACAGAGTGAGGTGAAAAGGCAGACAGGAAATGGGGGAAGAGAGAGGGGACATGCAACAAAGGTCACCGACTGGAATCGAACTGGCAACGTTGCGGTTATATAGCATGCACTATAACCATTTGGCTACCAAGTCACACCTAATTTTTTTTTTTCTTAACGCCACTTGATACGCCTATGATATACTGTAGCCTATCCACACAGAACCCAATGTGGCATGCTCAAATTTCCAGTTTAAAACCCAAAGATTTTGATGGTATAAACAGAGAAAAGCAGCAAATCATCACATTTGAGAGGCTGGAACCAGAAAATGTCGATAATTGACTTGTTTTTCTCAGAACTGAATTATTCATTGATATCACAGTGTCATTAAGAACAAATCTAAATGAATATGAAACTGTGGTGTAATATAAGAACTTGAGGTCATGCTATCCTCTGTAAAGCACCCCCTCTCATGCTTAATTATATCACTGATTAATGTCAAAATCACATTTCAGGCATTGACTATCTACATCCAGACCTGGCATCAAATTATGTGAGTACCTCAGTATTATTGAATTTCATACTTTCCTTCATTTTTTTTGAAGTGCTGTTATTAAGTGAAGCAGGAGTTCAGGTGGTGAATTTCATGGGCTTTGTGCGGCGTGCCATTGGCAGTGACAGGTGCTTTCCAAGTTGCCTTCATGGCTGCCGAGTCTCCTTGTATTCCTGGAGGACGCAGAGACAGGCAGATGGCCAGCCAAGCTGTTTAATGTTAATGCACACTGCACTGTGGCAGGCACAATGGCAGGCACAATGGCAGGCCGATCTGTCACAAGCAGAGATAATGCCAGGGTAGTTGGCGCTGCATAATGTGATGCTCTATCTCCAGAATACTGATAAAACCTTAAAGGACAAGTGGGATTGCTAAATGGAACAAGGAAATGCAGAAGGCTTAGTTTGATTTGACTATTAAGTTTGCAGTTTCGTCAGTGTGACTGCATTGTGCTGTCGTCTTGAATCCAAGGATGCCCAAATGCAAACCTTCAGAGAAACTGAGGTGTTGTGAAAGAGTGAGTCATGGTGCTTGTTGGACTCACAACACTTCCTTTTGACAATTATACCCATGCTTTTTTAACAAGAAATTTATTAACAAATGCCAGCAGTTTGCGTACTTATCTCACCTATTTGTTAATATACTGTTGCAAAGAGATATTGAAGATTATACCGGTTCAATGCGATCTCTGTTTTTGCTTTTCCACCTCAGCTCATGTTAATACTGTGTGATCCTTTTAAATGTGGCTTGCATAAGTGTGTTTATATATATATATATATATGTGTGTGTGTGTGTGTGTGTGTGTGTGTGTGTCTGTAAACATACCACTATGTTTGCCTGCCTTTGCATGTTTCTTGCCTGTGAACAAAGATGAGCCTTGGCCCAAAAATAACACTCAGCCTCAGCTGGGGTGATGCAGGAGCACACTGCACTGGATTGATGGATCATGCTGTGCATAGATCTAAAGTGTGTGTTTGTGTGAGTGAGAGCGCGTTCTAGAGGGAAAGACACTGTCTATGTAATC
Organism: Macquaria australasica; assembly: GCA_005408345.1. NCBI lineage: Eukaryota > Metazoa > Chordata > Actinopteri > Centrarchiformes > Percichthyidae > Macquaria > Macquaria australasica. The sequence continues at coordinate 943,767 of SEMN01000034.1, read as the reverse complement.
CTGTTTTGTTACTGTCGTCATGGTGTCTTGCAGACCCACAAAGACCTCCTACTATCAGCTGAATAAAAACATAAGAAATAGAAAGATGTCATTTTGGGCTCATCACATTTTTCAGTTAGATTCAAATTAGATTCAAAATGTTAGTTTATGCAGGGGAGTTGGATTGTGTGCTTCTTGTTTTTCAAGATTTCCCATTTGGTGTGATGATCATACTGTAATAGCTCATAAGATACATTTTGATATGGTGAATTAATTGTGAGATTGTGTGTGTCCTGAGATAAGAAATGTCTTACTTGGTAGTTCAATTTCTTGGCACATTTATCTGCAAATGCCAATAGTCATAGTACTTTATATAATTTTTGCATAAATATATACATTTATACAGATTCTAATCAGAAATAGCAGTGGTGAACATCACTGATGAAAATAAAAAGGAGGAAAAATTGGTTGGATTTCTCTATATGACAATTATGATGTTGAGTTTGACCTAATTCCTGCACCGGAGCTACGAGCGTGCAGTTACTCTTTTTTATCTCCGTGCTTGCCAGCGCCTGATCAATACTGGTATTGTGTTTAGCTACTACAATATTAGGAGCATCGATCAGTGGATGACTGCTTTCGTATCTGTCTCAAAGAGAATTGTGCGAAAAGAGCAGAGGTGTGTTATTGGGTTTTGTGTTCCTTCTGAGGAATATGTTGTTGCAAGTGTGACTCTCCCTCTGTACACCCTGGGAAGTTACCATGACAACATGTTATGATGTCACATTACCATGAAGTTCATCTCATATGTTGCTTTTGTTTGAACTTGTATGAGAGATGTAGAGAGGGATTAAATGAGAGAAAAGGGTGCGAGTGAAGTAAAATGACCTCGAAGAGATTATAAGAGATTTATATTGTTGGGTGCTCTGACAGAAATGGCTTAAGATGTCATTCACAACCATTTTTTCAAGAGTTGAAGTATAAGCGACAGTATCCATCTTCACTGTAATCTTTTTAAAGTTGGCTTGGACCTTGTGTTATAGTTTCTTTCATGTTACTGTTACTTTCAAGCATCTTGCAAAGGACTTTCAAGCAAGGTCACATTACACAGCAATCCTGCATCAGTTCTCCTAGATTCTAGATTAGGTTATCAGCACAAAATGGGCTACTGAAATCAAATGGCACTAAGAGATACATGAGGACGTTTTGTCTGTGCTTAGTCCCCTTTATTATCAACATAAACACATAAACACATAAAACACACCCAAAACAAAATAACTTCACTCTGGATTTAAAACATTTGCCTTTTTACTGAAGTAAAAGTATCTTAAGTAAAAGTATCAGTACAAAAATGTAAATGTAAAGTCCTGAATTCAAAATCCTACTAAGTAAAAGTACTCATTCTGAAAAAAAGTGACCGATGCATATGATATATTATTCGGCAGTTAATACTGATGTACTGATGCGTAAGTAGCATTTTACTGCTGTAGCTGGAGCTAGTTTTAACTATTTTACATACAGTTAGGTAGTTTATTCCAGCGATTCCCAACCTAGGGGTCGGGCCCCCTCCAAAGGGTCACAAGATAAATCTGGGGGGTCGTGAGATGATGAATGGGAGAGGAAAGTAGAAAAAAGAAAGTTCTGCTAAGTAAATTTGTTTTGTTTTTGTTGTTCATTTTTTTCTTTTTGTTTGATCTTTGCATTTTTCTTGTGAATTATTGGATATTTTTCCCTCTTTGGGCCTTAAATGGTTATTTAAATGAAATCATCTGAGAAGTTTAAAGGTAAAATCATTCTTTGGTGGAACTGATAACAACTCACAGACATCTAAAATGTGACGAAGGGCCCCGAACAGATATTGCTTTTATATAAGTGTCACAAGCCAAAAAAGTTGGGAAACACTGTATTTGCTATGTGTATTAAACATATCGTATTTTTTATGTAAAATTGTAAAATTTAAATCTGCAGATTAACCTGCAACTCCAGCTCTGAAAGTGGCAGAAAATGGAAATATTCAAGTAAAGTACATGAATGTAGTTAGCTTTATTTTACTTTTATCTGAATCTAGATAAACAGGGCATACTGGCCACTATAGCAGCTTTGAGTTATTGCTCTCTCAAGTACCATTCGCTATGAGGACGGTGAACAGACGAGGGTTGACTGGGAAAGGTGAGGTGGCTGAGACTGGGCACAATCCATTATTCTGACCCTGGTTGCTCACAGGACACCAGAGGAAGAGCAGAGTCTGATTGATAGCGGAAGATATGAGCTTGAGAAGCACAGCAAGTGATTCATGGAAGTGCCCCTGTGTCATTTATTACCTGGGCTCAGAACTTTTCACTCTATTTAATGATAAAAAAAGAAAAAAGAAAAAACACACTCCTGCTCCTGACGTGAGCACAAAACCTGTTTGGGAGTGGCATGTTCTCTCTTCACAGATAATCTGCTGTGAATAATGAAACATTTTCAAGGTAATTCTTAGACTTTTCACAATTTTAAACAGCATCACTGCCGGTGTTGTGCCACTGCCACCTGTTAAACATTTTTGAGCGTTTCTGACATCTAAATATCTGACAAAGAAAAAGACAAAGAGAGAATAAGAAAGAAAGGGAATAACCACAAATGAGAGAAAAAGTTTAGATGGCATTTGACCTTCTATTCATCATCACATCTCTTTAAACAATTACAGAGGTATGAACCTTTCGCTACAGCCACTTCATCATGCAACCCCAGTCGCCATAAGCCTTTCTACTTTCCTCTAGTTACCTGCTCCACATCATGATAATTACGGTGTTTCTCCATTGGATCAGTAAGCTTTTGCCGTTTTCTCTTTGTCGCTGACTGAGTCATCTCCTCTAAATGCCAGCCAGCAGAGCTGTCAGGCCCGAGCGTGGAAACAGTGGCAGTGACAGCCCACGAAGATTGATCTGATGTGTTTGGTTCTATGGCTAATGAACACGGCTGTGTCTTCTCCATGCTCATGACCACACAAAGCACCTTTTACTGGCCACACAGAGCAAAATAGATACCACTCCAAGTGACATGAGTGACAGGTAGAGGAGAGTTTACAGCAGACTGCCATAGCCTGAATGAGCTGTGGAAGTGTGTTACACAAAGAGCAATAAGTGTGAGACTTTCCCAAGGATGTCTGTTAAATCTCACTGTGTGTGTGTGTGTGTGTCTGTTGAATGTGTTTGTGTGTGTGTCCTTCAGACATGGCTATTCAGATAATTATGTTGACTGCATTAATGTCTCTCTGGCAGATGAGTGTCTCCTGCGTCTTTTTTCTCTTGCTTTTCCGCTGCTCGCTCTGATCCTATTACTTTTGGCCATGTGGAATTAAATGCTGGCAGTGATTGGGCCATTATTTTCTCAGCTTGAAATCCCCGCTGTGACCACACATTATTCCAGTATCGCCGCAGAGTAAAGATTTGTAGTTAGATTTGGACTAGAGTTTGTTTCTGTCAACGTCTCTAAAACAGTTTCAACAAAAACGGAACATTGCAACCTCCAATTATTGCAGGTCTGTTGTATTAAGGGAATAGTATGACATTTTGGGAAATACACGTTCTATCTCTGAGTTGTAGGAGGAGATCTGTACCCCTTTCATGTCTGTACAGTAAATATGAAGTTGAGAGCTAGCAGCCAGTTAGCTTAGCTTGGCATAAAGACTGGAAACAGCTAGCCTGGCTGCCTACCAGTGCCTCAAAAACTACAAAAACTGAAATGTAAAAATGACAAGTAATATGCCAGACCTTTTCTTGGAAGAAATAGTAACTGAAACTTGTGATTTTTACACTGCGGTTTTTGTAAGGATTAACAAACGTGTGTACAGTAACTCTTGGCAAAAAAGTGAATAAGTGTATTTCCCAAAATGTTGAACTATTTAATTAAACAGTCCTAGTGTTAGCTAGGTGTACCTAATAAACTATAAGTAGGCTATAACTATCAGTATGTTTTGGAAAAACTCACATTCACAGATGACAGAGCAGGCAGTGATAAGGTCAGCACATCACCATGAAATGCTCCTCTCTGCTTTCTCTCCTTTTGTTTTTCTGTCTCCACATTGTTGTTTTTGTAAATGCATCCATTTGGTCCTTTCAGAATGCCGATGCCAGCTATGACTTCAGCAGCAATGATCCGTTCCCATTTCCACGCTACACAGACGACTGGTTCAACAGGTAAAGCTCACCCAGCCAACCCTTGTTTATAGATACACATATTCAGTGCGTTTTTGTGTGCACATGTGTGTGCTCTCCCTGGAGTCTGGCAGCTCTCCTCTATTGATTTCCTCTCCACATAGTTCCATTAAGACATAATGGTGTAGAATAAACAGAGCTGTTGTCCAACGCAACGCAGTAGAAAACATAATGCCTATTTTTACCTGCTCACTTGGAGGAGATATGGTAGATAAAGGAGGACTAGCAGTCTACTCTGCTCTCAGGGTCGCAGTGTTCATAGTGGCGACCTTCTGTCTGATAACGTCTTATCTGCCTCCCATCTCCCAATCACACTGGGTGATCCACTGCCACTGCAACACATGTCGAGGAGAGGAACAAAGAGAAATATATTCTTTCTCCGCCTCTCCTCCTCCACCGTGCCTCCATCTGCTCAGATGTATCAGTGTGTGTGTGCGTCTGTGTGTGGGAGTGAGGAGGGAGTATTTGGGTTTACCAGTGTAGCAGTTGCTGACTGTCGGGCACAACTCGCTGGCTAATCAGCTGGTTGTTATAAATAGCTGCCTGTCTGTAGCAAAGCATGCTGGGAGAGAGGGGTTGACTCTCTGCAGTGTCCCTGTGGGGAGCGGAGGGATGGAGAGATAGACACACATCACATGGTGCACACAAAACACTGATATGTGCAAACATATTCAGTCCGAGTCACATGAATGATGGATAAATGGATGGATAAATCGTGTTGCCTCTCCATGAGCTAATGTTCTTCAGGTCACAGAATTACAGAAGCAGACAAACAGAGTGTTTATGCTAATTTTGATTGATTCATGGCCACGGAAAAATGCTAAATTTCCTCATTCTAGTCAGACACAAAATCAACAAAAACAGGAGTTGCATCTAATCTGCGAAATCTTATCTCAAACTTAACCCACAATATATACTTTGCAAATTCATGTAAATTCATGCAAATCCCCTTAAGTATACTTTCTGCTTTTTGCTGTCACCAGTCACGGCACACGATGTGCTGGAGAGGTGTCTGCGGCAGCCAACAACAACATCTGCGGTGTGGGAGTCGCCTACAACTCCAAGGTGGCAGGTGTGTGTCACATTAAAGCTGCAGTTTGGACAGTGAGAGGAATAACAATGAGCAGACAGCGATGTTAAATAACAGTTGTGATAATGGCATGATGAAAGGATCGAAGGTATGATGAGGGGGATTCACTCTGAGGGAAATATTATATGCATCATGTATAAATAGGTAATTGTGGATGAACAGTGTTGTTTGGTATTGAAGCACATTTAAATGGTATACCTCTTCTCATAGAATTACTGCAAATTACTGCAGAGGTGAGAGTCCACATAGCAACAGGACAACACCATTAATCCAGACAGCTCCATGTTTCTGGTTCATATTGATTTTTGTTGAGATTTGCTCTGGGAGTAACACAGTAGGAATAAGAAAATAAGTATTGACTGCTTGATTTGTGTGCTGCTATGAAGCTGACATCACTTTCTTGCTATTGTTAAGGGTTTAGATGCTATAAATCTGTTGTATTGTACTGTCTTCACACTCACAGATATTGTAAACCTAACCAGCTGAAAAGGGTTTTATAAATCACCCATTTATAGCTACCTAAACTACACTGTGTGCCATACGGAACGGTAGATCGAAAGTAGCCAGACTTTTAACGTCAGATTCATATGGAGATGTTGCTTTTTCAGGTATCAGGATGTTGGACCAGCCCTTTATGACTGACATTATTGAGGCATCATCCATCAGCCACATGCCCCAGGTTATTGACATCTACAGTGCCAGCTGGGGACCAACCGATGACGGCAAGACGGTGGATGGACCCAGAGAGCTCACGCTGCAGGCTATGGCTGACGGCGTCAACAAGGTAAGGCAACATTACACTTGCTGTGCTGAGGGTTTTATAATAATGTGAAAGTGTGCCAAAAAGTAACTGAAAATTTAAATGATCTTTGCCACTTCTATCATGTTACATGTTACAAAGTGGTGTCTGGCTGTAGACTCTTAGCCTTGTTTATTCTTTTCATTTGACTGATGTCTGTAAACCAAATTGCAAAATAGGAGTAAGCATGCACATCCAGACCACAAAAGGGGGCAGGTGCTGAGCCGAAACAGAAAAAAATCGCAAAATCGAGCAGCTGTGCTCGAAACGTTACCTTGGTGTAATAAACAGCGAATATTGGAGCCCTGCAGTGTGCGAGCTGTGTATTTGTTTGTTTTGTAAACCAAATTGCCCCTCGGGGACAGTAGAGCTACTTTACTGTACTCTACTAATACAAAGATGAAAAGGTCTACACACCAAGGTTGCTCTGTGCTCTTACAGATCTTCCACACAGCCAGTTTAGAGGCAAAGAATGTAATCGGGCAGTCAATCCATCATAGCACCCCTAATGTGTGACACTACTTGTAACTCCACAAGAGTATTTTCTTATTAATTAACCATAGCCTCCCAAAAAGTCAGAGTGGACTTTCAGGGCCTCTGGAGCTGATTAGGCATTCTGGTCTTGCTCAAGGACTCTTCAGCAAGGTGAAAACTCTCCAAGGCCTGCCAACGGGGGCTTAAACGTAGCCCCTCTGGTTGAAGGGCAGTCTTCTTGGACACACACACACAGAGTTGCCATGCTAACAGTGCCACTGCCAATTACTTGCTTGATTAATCATCATGCACTGTGTGCATGCAGGTGTGGGTTACTCTGAAATGACCCCATCTCAGGCATGGTAGCTGAGTAGGAGCAAAGATGACTGTAATCTCTGATCATGTAAGCACAACTAATCAAGCAGCCACTCTGTGCTCTGCCTCTTAGATTCTAATCATCACTTATATAAGCTACTGTGTAGGCTGAACATGATGTGCGCTGTGCAATAAAAGGAAACATTTAAAATTAAGAAGCACATTATGTTGTATTACAGTAACAACTGAGTCAGACAGAGTGGCTTCAAGTCTGCATCTTAAACATAACTGTGTGGTATTGCAAATCTCCACCGATAATGGAAATAAATGACACCGTGTGCTGCGCAAAATTAAAGCACTTTGTTTGGACTGTGCAGGAGACAGAAGGCCTGAAGCTCGTAGGTGAGCTCAACGATGCTCGAACCTGTCTTTGCAATTCAAATAGAGAGCGACACAAATAAGCATCATGAAGGGAAGGACATGCCACTCCTCCTCCACTTGATCCTTTGTTCTGTGGGGAAACGCTTGGCCTTTTGTAGAAACAGGTGCAGCATTTGGTGAAGAGGATGCTCCCTGCGTGGGGCAGTTTGCCGTTGCTCTTCTTTTCCTGCCTACCAATTTTCTCCAGATCTTTATTTCTTCCACACGGATTAAACACCTACCCTCCAAATGACAACAAACCCTGCATCCACCCAACAGACACACATAAACTCAGCAGCTTATCATAAGCCTGAGCAAAATTTTCAGTTTACTGAATGTGAACACAGTTGGGACAGATCTCCATAGGCAGTGTGTGATTAGGCAGTTTGTTCCACAGAGCAAAGTGACTAAAAGCACCCTCACCATCTTGATCTTATTCTAGCTACAACCACCACCTGACGACCTGAGAGGTCTGATTGGATTGTAGATTGTAGTAAGTGAGCACGTCAGACATGTACTGGGGAGCCCAATTATTAAGTGCTTTAAAGACCATAAGAACAATTTTTGTCTTTGAGACCTCGATCTGTTTACTGAAAACATTTTGACATGTTTTCAGTTGTTTTATCTGTCTTAGCTATATAATTCTGATTCGTTTTATGATCATTTGGAGTTAGATTATGTACATAATTAACAAACTGGCACACACTGTATATTCACAAAAAAAAATCCCAATTCTTATTTCTCCCATGTATGTCCCACTAGAAAGAAGCAGAACTGTGACTTATTTTCACTTCACTTGGATGGTTATGACGTTGTTTTAGGGGCGCGGAGGAAAAGGCAGCATCTATGTGTGGGCATCAGGAGATGGTGGTAGCTACGACGACTGCAACTGCGATGGTTACGCCTCGAGCATGTGGACAATCTCCATCAACTCAGCCATCAACGATGGGCGCACCGCCCTGTACGATGAGAGCTGCTCCTCCACCCTGGCATCCACGTTCAGCAATGGACGCAAGAGGAACCCAGAGGCTGGCGTTGTGAGTGTGTTTGTGTTTAACTACATATGTTTCACTGAAAAATGAATAATCTCAAATGTTTGTTGTAGAGTTTATCAAATGTTTTTTTTTTATCTATTTCAGTAGGTATGTGCAAGTCAGCAAGATGGCTCAATACTTGTTCGTAATATTTTATGTCTAAGAGATGTCGTCATTCATAGATTGAACTGCCCAGCTGGCAGTGTATTCTAGGCCTTTCAGGAGATTGGATGAGACCAGGGATAAAACCTGAGAAGCTGTAATTGCTGGCTGGTTGTGGAAAATGGAGGTTCAGATGGAAGAATAGCTCTTCTCTGATTACTTTCCAGATGCATTGTTTTGCTGTAGATGCTCAGAGCAGCCGCCATACTGTGTTGATCACGGCATTTAAAGCATAGTGGATGTGTTATTAAAAGAAATATAAAAAGGTTTTCATGGACTCATCGTGTACGGTTGTCCTTAATACAACAAACCCAAATGCGTACAGAAACACTGATAATGGAGTAAATTGACTGTATATTTAGTTCTTATTGCTAGAAAATGTTTTTCTACCATGACAAGGGAAACCATTAGTAAAGAGTTAATTTTCACCAAAGTGCTTTACTGTAAGTGTTTTTTTTTTCTGTATGAGTGGAAAGAAAAGTAACTGAGCCATAACTGTAACTGGCTCATGGCTACTTAAACATTTACCTGGAGAAATGTGTCACCAGTGGATGACCCCTGAAAAAATGAGTGTGAGTGAGTGAGTGAGTGACCAAACAGGCCCAGAGAGCACATACCATCTTAGAAAAGAGAGACAGGTGATGCTTGCTTCCTTTTATTGCGGACACATGCTTGACCTTGATGGTTATTGTTAAGAAAATGAATGCTCTTATATCTTGCAAGACCACCATTCTATACCATGCTTGTGTGTAAAATTAATTTCCCAGTGTACAAAGGCAGCAGTGTTTGTGTTTGTGATTATGCAAATCACCTTTGGCTGTTGACAGAGGCACGGATCTTCCCTAGGGTTTCCCCTCTAATTTCAGTCAATCTGTTATCCTTTCTAATTAAGCAGCAAATTAAATAATTAAATGCTTATTCAATGAATATAAACATAACTTGTCTGCTGATGTGTTTATATAAGAGTTCAGCCAATGTACACTCTGCACTCTTTTTCTATATTTGTTCTAAAACTTACATATAAAGCAAAATGATTATATTGGTTTTCAGACATGTCCTTAAACTGAAAAGGCTTTCCCAGAAAATTATATATTAAACGTCTGAGTTAGCATCTTAGGGACTGTACAAAAATTATTAGGGGGGACAGGGGTTCAGAAAAGGGGGAGGGTTATCTATTTGTTCTTTTTGCTGACGATAGGGTAGTCTACATTTTTTAGATCTTTAATGACTGAACTTTATCTCTCCAGAAAGCATGTCATTTGTCACTATCTCCCACCTTCACGTTATTCTGCATGTTAACAGAAAGCAGAACTACAGTAAAGTAAAAAGTAAAGCGACAGTGACAGCTCTTGATTCAAAAATAAAGAATGGCTGGAATATTTGGCAAACAGGTTGATGTTTTCCATCATTTTGGCAAGTGCTAATTCCACTTCTGTTGTGCGATGTGGTGGCTATATGGAAACGATTCTTCCACTAACATATCAGCATATCTTTGTGCACTTTCATTAATGGTAAAATTAGTTGGACCAATCAATAGTATTATATATATATATTACTTTGAGATATTGCGGGGAGGGTGTTGCAATTTTTCAGACCCCCTCCCCACCCCAATGATTTTTACATTTTTTTACCTTATTTAAAATACATTCTTGTTGTTCCTTTCCTGTGATTTGCTTATTTTAGGCCACCACAGACCTGTATGGGAACTGCACACTGCGTCACTCTGGAACATCAGCAGCAGCTCCAGAGGCAGCTGGTGTCTTTGCTCTGGCTATTGAGGCTAAGTATGTAGTCTACTGCCCCTTCCGCACACCTGCAATAACTGTGATTACTGATTTAGATGGACTGTCTGCATAAAACATTGTTACGGTACACATTCAACTCCTCTCTGCAGAAGAAAGTGCTGGTCAGAATAACATGCTTTCAGCCATTAGATTTGGATAATCTTTGATTCGAAAAACACTGTTTTTATGCTATTCATTTATGAGCTGCTATTTCTTTCACAACCTTGAGCTTTTATATCGCATTGATGTCTTTGACTCCTTCTGTCAATCTCCATTCTCATATCCGTTATCCTAATTTTCTCTCTCTCTGTCTGAACTCCTTAAAAGCACGAATCATTTCTCCACTTTTATAGAACTGCTTATTTACGCCATAAGCCGAATGAAAAGTAAAAAGCACTTACTCTGTCACCCACAAAGTACAGACTCTATGTGCTTGTGCCAAGGACACGGATCATATTTGGATCAGTGCTCTTTATATCTCAGCACTAGGCTAAAAAAAATACAGTTTATAAGCTGTGATATGGGCTCAGCGCTTATGTTTTATTTATTACTGCACTTCCTCTATGCGTGTAGCAGAGACACTGTCTGGATGATGAAACACACGCAGTACTTGATCATCTCAACCTGCTGAAAATATTATGTGGGCTAATGCTGATACCAAAGCTTCTATTATTAATGTTTTCAACAAAATATGTTAATCATATCATATTAACACTGTGGTACAACTTGGAGTTTATTTTTTAATCCTCGTGAAGTCAGAAGAGATTATACCTTGTTGATCAGAAAATAATTGAAATATATGCCACTTAAGTAAACCCACCCACACATAATTAAATGAATATGATGAATCTAAAACCTGGAGAATTACTGCTTCTCAAATCCCAGAGGAGAGCCTTCCCTTCCTCTCAGATGCTTGATTTCGCACATTAAAGGCTGACAAGATTCTGCTGCCATTAACTGACACCAGCTAGTGGAGTTGAGTAAAGAAACACTGTTTGCTTTGCACACACAATAATGATGTTGCTGTTGGGAGGAGCGGATGCTCACCCTGTCCGGCGGCAAATAACCCACGAGGCTGTTAGGATGAGTGCACGGCCTTTCTACTGCCCAAACACACTTGAACCATGCAGCAGCAGGAGTCAGTGAGTCAGTCAGAACAAAGCTGTCACTACACACAGCCGAGATAATGGAGGGAGACACAAACAAAGGCAACCATCTGCCTCAAAGTACAGACAATATGATGTTTAGATAATTGAAAGCATGTAATTAAAGCAAAACCATGAATCAGAAATGTTTTACTATTTGTTGCTGTACTTTAAATGTTTATTTTTTTCCTGCTAGCCTGCCTACTATTTCTAACTTACAATACTGTCTCTTTCCCTTCACCTTCCTTTATCTCCCCTGTTTGTCCGGCCCAGCCCTAACCTGACATGGAGAGACATGCAGCACCTGTCAGTCTTGACCTCCAAGCGGAACCAGCTCCATGACGAGGTCCACCAGTGGAGGAGGAATGGCGTGGGCCTCGAGTTCAACCACCTGTTTGGCTATGGTGTGCTGGACGCTGGGGGCATGGTGAAAATGTCCAAGGAATGGAAAACCGTGCCTGAGCGTTTCCACTGCGTGGCCGGATCCATTCAGGAGACCCAGTGAGTCACATTTCTACTAGTTTTTTATTTCTTTTTATACTATACTGCATGTTACATGTGCACACAACACATTCTACTGTTTCAAACTGTCCCTACCAAGATGCTGAAAGGAAAACACTGCTGAGCAAAAGAGACACTCATCCAATTACTGGGTAATCCCAGTAAGGCCTAATTCAATAAAACATTTGCGATGGGAGGGTCAACTCCTTAACCCTGTAATATTTAGACTAGCTGCTCCGTCTCTGTGATGGTCCTGTAGATTTATAAAGACATAGACTGATATCCTGGCAGGCGCTCTTTTGACAGCTGAATTGGATTTCTGTATGACAGATTAAGGTAAACATCCCTAACAAAATTGTTGACAATGTTGAAGAGTCTAGTGTTGTCTTGTTCTGACTGAAAGTAAAAACTGAAGACATGTCTTTTCACACTCGGATGTTTCACCTTCACTATGCAGAATGATGTGTGTGCAGAGTTTTTCGGTGCTCACCTTAAAGTGAGACTATGTAACACATGAAAAGTTGAATTCATAAGCAATAAAACAAACAGTTTAATACAATCAGTGGTTTTTGCTGCTACACTCTACTTGGTCTGGTGTGACCTGTAGCTTATGGTGGCAAATTGTGCTGTAAGATGGAGTTAGTTTGCTGACTTTATAACTCCACTTCAATACTGTTGCAGTAGTTTAGCATTTCAGCTAAATGCTAAATGCTAAACAGTAGATTAGCATATTATATTGTATAATATTGTCCCTTGTAGCCACAGTGGCTGCTGTTCAGCTAAAGTAACAGTCTCGCTTTAAATCCGAGTTGAAGGCCAACATGCATGATTTTGTGACATCACAACTAGTGTGGAAGCCAATCATGGTCCAATATGCAACTTACACACTTAAGGGGAAACTTGAAACATCCAGTGCACATATTTCTACACTGAAAATATACTTTGCAGTATAGTAGGAGAGGTCTAGTAATTACATTTTTTAATTAAAAAATATTTCATTCTCTGAGGGAGAAGGAGGTTTTTACGAATTTTTAGCTAGGTAATTGAACGTTTTTGTGGAAAAACCCTATCAGAAGCAAAGATCCTCAGTCTCTGTCCTCATCTTCCACAGATGCAGCTGTAGTTAGGGCATCCATCTAATCATCTTATCCTCCCTGTGTCCACCCACATTAACAAGTATCTCCCCTTGCATCACCCTATCTTCTTCCCCACATCTCCTCCGTCTACAGCCTTGCTTTCAGTTTCTCCTCTGTGCTTCCAGCCTCCCTCCCTGTCATCCTTTCCTTTCCTTTCCACTTTCACCTTCTCTTCCTCTCTTTCCCCTGTCCCCCTCTGCACACCTCACAAGGGCTCTGCAATCCATCCATCTATCATATCCTTAGGCTTTGAGCTCCCGTGTGTGATGCCTGGTGGTTTCCTGTGGTAAGCCCTCTTATTCGCTCTAATTAGAGCACCACAAATGGCCCAGCATGGCAGGCCCTGGAAACACTGTCAATTAGATTGACTCACAGCCAGCAAGGGATTCCAGGTGGAGGTGTTCATGTGTGTAGATGTCTGTGACCTAACCCTGAGCTTTCACATGCATTGTCAAAGTGTCAATGTGTGGGTGAAGATAAAAAAGCAGTGTATTTTTTGCCACCATCAATACCTCCAATTCCTTATTTTAGTCTCTAATCAGTGCTCCACAGGCGATGCAGTCACGACAACATGATGTGAAAGTGTGCGTATGTGTGTGTGTGTGTCTCCCTTGAGTGCAGTGTCAGATAAAAAAGGAGCATCACTTAAGAGTCAAATGGCTTTTATTGCATCCCTAAGGACATCACATGCAAATGGTGGAGAGGACTTGCCTTCTTAACAGCGTGGATGTGAATATCGAAATGCCCTGATTATTTAGGGTTCCATTGCAGAAAGTGGCATCAGCTCTTTGCTCAGACATGGACAAACTTTAGATTCTTGAAAGAATAACTGCTCATAAAGGAAGTATGTATGAGGGAGAAATACCATCTCTCTTTTTCAAGCTATTTCTGAGCTGTATGTTAAAAGCTGTGTCACTGGCTGTGTCATATTTTTCATCAGTTCACTGTTTCCACAGCAGCACCGCGGGGCTTCTGCTGCATCTATTGTGGTAGAGATATAATTACAACAAGCCCACCTCCGGTCATAGTGTATCACCAGAGAAAAGCAATAAACACCAACATAGCCATGCTCGCAAACACACTGCTCAGCATTGATCTGATAGCTGCTCTGGCTGGCTGTGGCTTACTTAGCTGGAGGAGAACTTCTCATTATCAGTGGAGCTGGCACGCAGTGCCCCACTGTGCGGTGGGGTTGTTTTTAATCTCCACTGGTCCTGCCCTTCAGAGGCACCTGTCTCCCTGCTCTATGACCGACTGCTGTAATTACTCTCGGACATTATTTGATGGGAACTGTGCACCTGTTGCACGCAAAATCATTTCAGGATCAAAAGTGAGATCTGAACACTCGCAGATTTAGTTACAGTCATACATTCTAATAAACTAATAATGATAATCAAATATAAACAATAATGACACTTTTAAAGATAATGAAGATGGAGAAAAAAGAAAGTGTGCACTAAATTGCAAGTTTGTAAAATTACTTTAAAGTTGTCTCTTTTTACACATAACAACCCAAATATATAGTCATGTTGATGGAAAAAGCTGTTTAATATTTGGTTATGTCAAATGTCTCAACGTGCATTGTAGGGTGTAACTTACTATGAAACACCCCACTGTGAATTGTTCTGTTTTTCTGGGAATAGTAATTCGCTTCATCAGCCCTTAGCAGCTCACCTCTCTGTGCTCAGCATAGTACTCTATTAATCATTTTTCAAACTGAATGTTGTTCCACACGTCTCTCTCACTCACTTTCTGTGTCTTGTCCCTGTTGCCTTCTTGACAAAAGGCCTCGGGTTCACAGATGGCTATATAATAAACATTATATTCTACAGTACAATTCTATAAATCCATCTAACAGGCGCACTATTCAAACTTCTGCTTATGGCAAAATTACTGTTTCTAATTGACAATTTATCAGAATCAGAATCAGGTTTATTGCCAAGTAGGTTTACACATACAAGAAAGTTGCTTTGGTATATTGGTGCATAACACTAAACATAGTAAGTAGAAAATATAAAGAAAGATAAAACAAGTAGTGTAAGTCAAGAAGCATAAATATAAAATTGAAAATTGATAATAAGATTAAAAACTTATTATATAAAATAAATAAAACGGACAATATATGTTAATAATATATATTTAAATGAAAGAGCTGTACAGTTTTGTGCAGGGATGTGCAAAATGTTTAATATTTACCAGGTAAAACTTCACACCAAAGTGTTTGATGTTTACAGTATGGGGGGGTAGTCAGGCCTTGTTGATGAGGCCAGCTGCGGATAGGAAAAAACTGTTCTTGTGGTGTGAGGGTTTGGTCCTGATGGACCGCAGAGGGAAGTGACAGAAACAGTTTGTGTCCGGGATGGGAGGGGTCAGCCACAATCTTTCCTGCATGCCTCAGGGTCCTGGAGGCATACAGGTCCTGGAGGAAGGTCAGTTTGCAGCCAATCACCTTCTCTGTGGAGCGAATGATACGCTGCAGTCTGCCCTTGTCCTTGGCAGTGGCAGCAGCGTACCAGATGAGCAGTTATCAAGCAAGAGTGTGACATTTGCTGTTTTCAGCTGGTCCCATGTAACACTTTGCTGGTTTCCTCTGTTGTATATCTGTTTTGGACTGTTGGATGCATTTTGACTTTTTTTTTTTTTTTTTACATTTTATAGTTTAATAATTAATCAATTATTGAAAAAATAATTGCTAGAACAATTAATAATTGAAAATATCATCAGTTGCCGCCCCTGTGTATTGTATAGCTCTCACAAGAGCAAAGTGGCAGCAAAAAAGGTATTGGTTAATCACTGGTAACAACAATAATATTGACAATAAAAATCTCACCATAAGGTTTATTTACTTATGATTTACTTATGATGCACATAACTTAAATCTGAAGAATAGAATGAAGTTTCACGTTGTGTGACACATATTTAAGTAAATGAGATATTACACATTCCGAATGAAACCATAATAGAGTTTAAGACTTTTGAATAGCAAGCGTTAAAATCACTTCAAACTGGTGGCAGCTAGAACATTATGTGACAAATGTGTTGTAGACAAAATTGCAGAGTGTTTTATTCCCACCACGAGAAATGAATCACACAGTAATGTAAGCAGACATGACAATCATCGCAGCCATTGTGTGATGAGAGGGCAGGTTCAAAAAGAGAAATGATTGTACTTCAGGGTTGGATGGTTCCATAGGAAAAATAGGTCAAGTACTATTTAAGGGAGAGCAGGACTGACTGTAAGTAAACTGAAAGATAAAAATGGATATTTTACCTGCCCCCCTCAGTCTTAGCTACAGGGATGCTCAAAACCATCTAATTGTGGTGATATGCTGTCCATATTCTGCCTTATTTCATTTTACTCTTTTTACTTGACTTTTGTTCACTTTTAACACTGATATTGAATTTTCTCTGCCTCTCTGCCACACAGTTTTAACTTCTTAAACCTGTTTCTCCTTCTCCAGTAAAATCCAGTCTGGCAACAAGCTGGTGCTGGCCATCAACACTGATGCCTGCCAGGGGAAGGACAACTTTGTCCGCTACCTGGAGCACGTTCAGGCAGTGGTCACCGTCAACGCTAGCCGCCGTGGTGACCTCAACATCAACATGACCTCGCCAATGGGCACAAAGTCCATCCTGCTGAGCCGGAGGCCCCGTGACGACGACTCCAAGGTGGGCTTCGACAAGTGGCCCTTCATGACCACCCACACCTGGGGCGAGGACCCCCGCGGGACCTGGGTCCTGGAGGTGGGCTTTCAGGGTGAGGAGCCACAGCGCGGAGTCCTGAAGGAGTGGACTTTGATGCTGCACGGAACACAAAGTGCCCCTTATATAGACCAGATAGTGCGTGATTATCAGTCCAAACTTGCGATGTCCAAAAAGGAGGAGCTGGAGGAGGAGCTGGATGAGGCTGTAGAGAGAAGTCTGAAGAGCTTGCTGAGTAAAAACAACTAAAATCTGCATGTTGCCAACTCTTTCACTTTCTCTTATCTTTCTCCCTCTCTGCAATCTCGCTCTATCCTTCTCTAAATCTCACTGCATCTCCTCAGTTCTTCCCACTCTCTCGTTGTCTACCTCTCTTCCCCTCTTCACTCTGCTTTTTGTTATCAAGTGTTTCAATTAGCCCCCAACCTCCAATGAATGTTTCTTGTAATCCAATCATAATAAAAGTGTAACCTTTAATAATCTGTTCTACATAGAGAAATCAAACTATATCACCTGAATTTTTACACTCTACAGAATTGTACATAAACCAAATATAATCCACTCTTTCATGCTCTTGCTTTAGCTGCCCTGCACCTCTCTTCTGCCAACTGTTGTACAGTTTGTGACTGTAAATGATTTTCTGTGTCATTCTACTTAAAGTTTAATATCTTGCAAACAGAGCAGTGATACTTCTTTCTGTTCATATTTTTATGTGACATGCACTGTTTATATAAACAAGGAAAGGAATATGTGATTCATTTTGCAGCCTGTGGTCCTCAGTTCATATTTCATAATCTTTGACGTATACTATAATAAATCTATTCAGCTGTTTATTAAAGCACTTGAGTGATTTGCAACACACTACTGAACATACTGAGTAATAGTAGCCATTCTCTGTCATTTGAATGCCCAAAACGTTGATAGGGAAAGACGGAGAATGTGGACAAACATTTTCCCTGTCTAAAAATATAATATATTCTGAAAAGTGGCGCACAAGCAATCTACCTAACCGTAACATACCCAGTTTCAGTCCTCATGTTTCTTTCATTCTGTACTGTGCTGGCAATAAAAGGAAAATGCCCCCTAAAAAGTGGAGCCTGAGCTACTTTTGCCACTTCACAGACACATGATTTTGTTAAAGGTGCTACATGTAGCATCAATAAATCACTGTCATAACAATTTTCAGTAATGCATTGACTATAAATCTGTAAAACATGTAGAGAAGACTCAGTCTTGCTACATTTAAATAATGTCTTCTGCCGCTTGGATGGATTTTGCAGGAAATACACTGGATTTCCATCAATAGCAGAGAAGGAAAAGGACAATTACCTGACAAAATGTATTCTATGTGAAATAGAAGGCAACATGTTTTATGAGAAATATAAAAATGATTACTCTTGCAATGTCATAGGCATGGGAGACTGCTAATGATCTCATCCATGATCTCATCTGTTTAAAGCAGCTATAATCAATATATATTGTTTAATTACCAATGGATCACATGATTACATGTAATGATGAGTGAAACGTGTCGCCCGTAGTGATCACCCAATTCTGCAGTTCCCTTCACCTCTTTGGAGTGTTTTAGCGTCCAGCTCATTGTTCTGGTTTTACGACCAGCAACTTTACTATTTGGATTCACTCTCACCACTCAGCATTGCTTCCAGAGGCAGCAGCACTATACGCTCCCTGAGCAGCACCAAAAGTTAGCAACTAGCTGCTGGTTGTGGATCATTTAGCCATGTATTTCTAGCTAGCTAGAAGTAGAGCTAAAAGTAGAGTTAATTATTTGACTTATATATATCATGATAATATGTCAGTGAATTGTTTCACAGCTTGTATCTGCTGCCCCCAAGTGGCCAAAAAGCAGTAAGAGCTAAGAAACTCTAGCAGTATCAATGGCATGGGGGACTACTAATTATCTCAACCATTATTTTATTTGTCTAAATATACCAACCTATCATAAATAACTTGACTGTAAAACGGTATATTTATTTTTTTCACACTCTCCTGTGTTCTTCTTTTCGTTCACTATTTTCTTCTCTTTGGACTTTCATAATTCAAACATATATTTTTAAACAGCTTACTGTAGCTGAATGAAGTCAAATATTTCTTATTTGTCTCCACAAATCTTCTCTGACATCTGTTGCTCATTCCGTCTTTCATATCTGAGATCATCTTTGTGTTTTTCAACCTCCAGTCCTTTTCCTCTTACTATTAATCCTATCCTTTCTGGAGACAGATTGGATCATACTACATGCAGAGGACAGTGTGAACTACTCTAGGTCACATCAAAAATGAATGAATTTCCTGTGGATGCTGCAGCACTTGAAATAAGACTTCTTAACCCAGAGTGAGGGTGTGAAGGATACTGTGAAGACCATCTGTAAACTGTTACATACACCAATAATACGGTTGCATTTTTAAAACCCATGGAGTAATTATTATACTGTAGTACATATAATTTTGTGTCCACACATACACATGCATAAGTGGTTTTATGACCTATCAAGTATGTGAGTGAGGTGCTTTGGTACACAGTGCGTGTCTAAAAGCAAACAAGGAATCAATTGATGTTTGAATTGATGTTTTTTTTTTTTATTATTCAATATATCAAAGCAAATTAATACACAGCAAAATTGTGCTGAGGGCAGGCAGTGGCATCCAATTGAACAAATGAGCTCAAAGGGGAAAATTGGAGTTCTAAGACAGAGTTCAGAGGGTGGCACAACATCTTCATTTTTTAAATTCCTTTTCTTATGAATTTTAATTGGTGGCGTGGAGCTTCATTTTTCATTGTCCCAAGTTTTCAGACAGTAAAGGACTCATAGCATGAGCGTGGGTGTTAAGTCGAACAACAACAGCAGTACGTAGGGAACCAGCAAAAACGTATTCTGGGCGCAAGACCAGAGACTGCAAGCAAATGAAAGAGCATTGAATATCAGAGCAGGAATGTGTAGTTTTCTTTAAGCATGGTTGGTCTCAGAGACAAAAACATTGGTCTTATTACAGTAGTTTGAGGAGCAGTGGTATTTATGTAGTCTTATACCAACATCAGTATTGTCTTCTTGTTAGAGGACCTGAACCATGTACGACCCTGGTGGAGTTGACTGACTCTTCATGTCAGGTGATGTGGTCTCAATGTTTCTTCTTGCTGGACTTTTCGATCATGGTCTCCACAACCATGGAAGTCTCCTCATAACCTTTAACCTTGCGGCCATTGGAGAACTTCTCCACAGACTCCACCACCTCCACCTTCTCATAGCTCATGGCGTCTGGGGTATAGCTGCCAGAGCTGGTGCTGGTACTGGTGCTGGTGCTGGTGCTGGTGCTGGTGCTGGTGCTGGTGCTGGAACTGGAGCTGGTGCTGGCACCACGAGGAGCAGGCTTTGGAGTTGGCCCACTCGGCCCATTGTCATCCCTGTTTTTCTTAGGATGATTGGCAGCTGGGGTGGGATCTTTGGGACCGGAGCTTGGGCCAGAGGGCGGAGGGACTGGGCTTGGATCTTTAGAGTGACGGTGAGGCTCTCCGTTCCTATGTTTACCTTTGCCTCCATTACCGTCATTACCACCTATATTATCGTCCTTTCCTCCTCCTCCATTAGAGGGCAGGGTGGGACTGAGAGGCCTGGGGTCTATGGGCTGAGGTGGTAGAGGAGAGGGCTCATAGGGAGGCATCATTCCATCTCTGATAGTGACGAAGATGTGGCCAGCTGATGGTGTGGAGGTGTAGAAGCAGGGATCCGGGTAGCTGCCGTCACCGGTGACAAGGACATAACGACCCTTGGTGTAGAAGTCAGCGATTGGCTCAGGCTTCTTGTACTTCCTCATTCTGTCTCTGACGATGTTACAAAGAGTGTCAAAGGCCTTGCTGATCTGAGCTCCATCTGGGACATCCTGTGGAGACACTCCACTGAGAACAGGTCTCTGCTCTTTTCTCTTCACCTTCTCCTCCTGCACTTCCTCAGATGGGATCCCCTTCGTTTCTTCATCTAGGGCCTCTCCAGTGGCTCCCCCATTTCTTTCCTCCTGGCCACTGTCCATCACATCTTTCGGGGTGAGCTCTTTCTTCTTCAGGACCTTCTTGGCCAGGATCTTCTGGCGGGGCTTGATGCTGGTGATATCTTGGATAGCCTGGGTGATATCTGGACACAAATGAGATCATAAGTCACCTAGCCGAAACTGGTGAATGTATGCACCAACACACCAAAATATTCTGGGTTGCTAAAGACAATAAAGACATCGCTTTGAAAGGTCAGGAGCTTTGTTAGCTTTGTAAGACTGAACCTCTATGAGAGAGTAAAGCTGTCTCTAACAATGGCAGCTGATTGTATGTGCACTCAATAGTGAATCTCAATGTAAACCTCACGGTGCCCTTACCTCTCCCCCTGCTTGATGCAGTGGGTGTGTGAGTGTAGCGGTAATTAGTGGTGAACAGCGTAATGGGGGTGCCAATTATCGCTGAATTCAACCTGCAGGAAAGAGAGCAGTGAAATGTCACCCATGCAGCAGCCATGTACACCTTAGCTATGCAGGGAAATCTGGTGAGGAAATGGATAATTCACATTTTCCAAAAAGGGAAACAACAGGTAACTTTAAATAACACAAATACTGCTAATCTGACATGAAAAGACCCACTCCGCTTGTTGTTGCGCTTGTGCAGTAGAGGAAAACATTGCCATCTGCTGGCTCATTCTGCACCCTACATTAACCTAGTTAGAACAGTATGTACCTCCTTTGTCATTTGAAGCAGACCTAACCTCTGTACCTGTAAGTCACCAAAGCATTTTTGCATTTTTTAACGACCCAAGGAGTTTACATTCTACTATTACACTCAAATTACCCATGGCTTTTAGGCTGATTCTGATATTCTTTAGAGTCAATATCTACGTTACTGTTTTCTAATAAAGAAGTGCTTGTCAAGAGGCCTTCATGTAGGGAGATAACATTTACAGAAACTATAATAATTTACTAATAATTTACTACTTACTAATTTAATAATTTACAATCTAAAAAAAAGCAATACAACCAGAACATTTAAAACCGTTTTGGTGGCTAGTCAAACATTTCTTAGGTTTGCATTTGCAAAAGCATTATGTATTGCTTTTACCTTTATACTGGGTTTTCTGGGGGTCTGAAATGAATGTTTCTCAGTAATTATTTCAGCGTTGAGTGAAGAGCTCCATTCCTCTACATGCCATATTTTTTATAGCTTACCTGACTGAACCTCTTCAGTCAAGCTTTGCATGTCCGTATGAGTGTGTCTGTGTTCATGTCAGCAACCAGGTGGAGGCAGCCTACCTGTTATCTTCGTTCTCGATGATCCTCTTGTACCTCTCCAGCTCATTCTCAAGCGATGTCTGGTACATGGCCAGGTGGCGACATTCACTGGTTAACTTCTCCAGGGACCTCTCAGCTTCCTCGATCTCCTTACGCAGAGATTCGATTTTCTCGTTGTTCATCTGGATCTCATCGTCATAACTCTCCTGTGTGTTTCTGATGGTTTGCTCCAACACTGTAGTCTGAAAGAAGAGACAGAGGCAGAGAAAAAATTACAAAGCCCCTTGAGTAGATTTT
Organism: Macquaria australasica; assembly: GCA_005408345.1. Lineage (NCBI taxonomy): Eukaryota > Metazoa > Chordata > Actinopteri > Centrarchiformes > Percichthyidae > Macquaria > Macquaria australasica. The sequence goes on along the minus strand of SEMN01000034.1, from coordinate 921,450 downwards.
ACAGTGTAATGTACATGTCATTAAGTATAACAATAGTTTAGTATGTGTTGCTAATGAAAGTAAGAAGTCAAGAGAAATGATAAGGATAAAAATAAAAGCAGAATTTAATTTGTGCCCAACACAAGGGTTATCTCCTCAGTATTTCTTATGAGAACTGTATAAAGGAAAACAATGTTTTCAGACAAATAAAACAATAATTTATTGATGTAAAACAATGTGATGAACAACTAAAACCCATTAAAACATATCACATTGTAGGCCTCTATAGGGTCCAAATAGATGAGAGATATATGGTGCATAACATAAGCAGAGTGAAGAGCATCATTTGTGCAGATAGCAGAAGTATGTCTTTAGAAAAAAAAAAAAACCTGTAGGAACAATGCAGCCAAGTGAAGAAACGCTCACTTTGGAAATCAATGCAGGTTCTAAATTTGATTGTGGAGTATTTTATCGCATTAAACTAAAGCAGTCCCATGATTCTCATTTCCTGTGAGGAAACACTGTCTTCACTAAACCAATAACTACGCTGCTGTCATAAGGTGGTCATGGCTGACATCTAGTGGTACTTCTGCAGCATCAAGCCATTAGCATAACATTATGGTGGCTGCAGGGTGAAGAAGGCCTATTTACTGCTTTTCTCAGTGAGTAGTTATTAATCGTAAATAATCGTTAATTAATATATAAAAACAAAGTGAAATGAGAAAAGCAAAAAGTAAAATGAAAATGCCTCTTGAAAAATCACGCCTTTGCATTCTTTCTATAAATATTGGTTTGGTGGTAAAAAAAAAAAGTGACTGCAAATTATCAAAGTGGAACATCCTGTTGTCATGGTGACCGTGTGACCCACCTCAGTCTGTAGGCGTTGTTTCTGGGCCTGCAGCTGACAGAGGGCGCTCTTATATTCCTCCAGCTGACTCTGCAGCCCCGGCACTTTCCTCTGGGCCAGCAGCTTCTCCTGCTCCTTTGCACATCAAGCACAGATCAATGAGAACACGCAGAGAAGCACAGTGTGTCTTTATAAAATGAAGGTTACACAACAGACACACTCACACGGCCGGCAGTCAAGTCTCTTTCTGAAGTTTCACTATATCAAAAGCTTCAGTTATTGATTTTTTAATTTAAGGGCACTATAACAATTGTGTTGCTATTAGCGGTGATGTTTTCTCTTCATCTACTCTTTAAAATGAACCTATTGAGTGTTTGGTGTGCAGTGTCCACTACCCAGAAACTGAATAATAAAAGTGACATAAGTGGCTGTCGTTAGAGCTTTACTCGTTACACCTGGTTATCTATAGTGAATAGTCATGGTTCTCAACATTTTGAATTATTTTAGTTCATTTTATAATATTAAAAAAATGGCAGCAGAGGTGTTCTTGCATGAAGTGACATTATTAAGTTTTGGACCAATTTCAAACTAAAATCCAATAATGGCTTTCCATCATCATTTCCCTGTTTGAGATGCATCATTAGAGCTGATAATCTGATAATATCTCCAAAGCATAAGCCTGCTACACTGGGAAATAAATAAATCATTAAACTGAATATTAAGTTTGTGAAATTGAATGTCAAATTTGGAGGCAATATGCTTCCTCCTAAACTTGAAGATCATTAATGTAATTAGTTACACCTGTGCTAGGCTGAAATCATGGTGACATTTTGATTGAAGACTTACATTTAAAGCCAATAAACATATTTACAAAAATCACATAAAATTACGTCAACGCTGGACTTCTCGAGGCAGACACAATGTGATTGGTGAAGATTTATCTCTAGATTATTGCTGTAAAAAGACAAAAAAACTCCATCTAAGCTAAAAAGGCTAATGTTACCTAATTAGATGTTTTGATAATGGTGTTGGAGAGAACTGCCTAACAGGTCGGTCCAAAATCTCCCCTATGTGTTTACATCCTGGATCCGTTCTTCATATATGTTACAAATTAACCAATTTAGAATGTTATAATTTTACGATGTTGGTCTATTCTGTACATATGACATCTATGGCATGCCATCCTGGGAGAGGGATCCCTCTTCGGTTGCTCTTCCTGAGGTTTCTTCCATTTTTCCTCCATTAAAAGGTTTTTTTGGGGAGTTTTTCCATTATCTGAGTCAAGGTCTAAGGATAGAGGGTTTTGTATGCTGTACAGATTGTAAATCCCCTTGAGGCAAACTGGTGATTCGTGGTATTGGGCTAAATAAATAAAAATTGGCTTGTTGTGTTGTTATCTGGTGACTAAAAAGGCCATAGCATATGATTCACATGTTTTCCGTACTCATCCATCCTTTGAATGACCCCTTGTGCCCTGTATGGAAGCATCTGCATTCCTTATGTTTTTCCATTCATTAATTCAGGTTTTTCCTTTAATTTGTCATCCATTTGTATATACACCCTACATATACAGCTGACCCCAAGAGACAAGAGCAAGATCACCAATCTCCATAACATTAACTCGCTCCTCGCTTACCTTTTTTCTTATTTTCACTGGATTTCAACTCAACATAGCAGCCAAGAGTTGTGGCTCTTTGTCTCTGCCCACTGAGATTTAATTCAAGCAATTAAACAATTTCTGCATTCAGAGCATCTCTGCCTCTGAGAAATGTTTGTATGAATAAAACTCCAATCTGTTATACAAAATTAGCATGCACAGCCGTTCTTCCTGACATTTGCTTCATTTTGTGTCCTGACAACTGCTGGCCTGTCCATGTGTCTGGCGGACTGTTTGACTGTGTCTGCTTTTCGCACATGTGCACACACACACACACACACACACACACACACACACACACACACACACACACACACACACACACACACACACACACACACACACACACGTACGCACAGTAAAACAAGGACAAATGCAGGCACAGGCAACCAATTGGACTGAGAAGCTGGTAACCTCATCAACCCCTTACACGTAGCCAGGGCTGACACACATGCAAACACCATCTTCTCCCCCAGGAACTGCAGCACACACACACAATCACACACAGTGACAACATTAGTGATCTCACCTCGGAGATGCCCACTGACACATTGGGAACAAGGGGAAGTGTCTGGTTGATTTGCTGCAAAATGTTTACATAGGTCTGGATCTCTGCAAGGTTCTGTGTAGAGGGAGATAATATGAAAGGAAAACATAAAATGTACAACTCGGCAAAAGGGAGAACATCCCTAAGCTATTCCATTTTGCAAACTTTTTGATAAAAACCATTAATCTTGTCTACTCACAAACCTCTTGCTTATTTACCTGGAACTTCTTATTGAGGATGGAAGGAAAATTTCCAATCAAATGCTTACATTTAGCTGAAATATATTTATAAATGGTGCTAGCACTTCTTTACAATAAAAGAGAGTTTCTTTTAAAATCCATTTGCACAAGCTCTCAGACTCAGTAATAAAGAGGAGACATATTTTCTCTCGCCGGTGGGATACTTCAAAGCTCAGGGCCACAAGCCCTATATTCATGTGAGGCGACTTCCCATTCTTTCCCACATAATATAGTAACAGCAGTGCTCTTTGATTTGCTATCTCAATATTGCAGAGTCACGGATTAATTCATCATCAAAAGCAGCACTGGGTGAAAACAAAAAGAGAGAGAGAAATTGCCCAGGCAAGAAAGCCTATGGAAAATATGCCTGGTGCATTATGAAACAGTCTAGTTTTGTTTTGTCTCAGCATTTTTGTGACCATTGTGTTGCACCTTCAAGCCATTTCTACTGCACACTGTGCATTGCTGTCATATTATGTCAGTGCCTGTGAAGAGAAGTGCTACATTTTCTCTGCAATCCTTCCCTCGGTCACATCACAGAAGGTAAACTGTTGCAAAAAGCCCCAGGTACATCATAACACATCCTTTGGCACCTATGTCAAGGTTTTGTGCCTTGTCAGTCGAGGAGTAGTGGCCTCAGCAGTGTTCAAAAGCAGCAGAAAGAAAAACACGCTGTGATCTAAAATACTTTGAACTAATATTCTTTGATGTGGATTAGGTTTCTTGGCTGACTGCAAGTTATCCAATACATTCATGCAAAATACATTGCCGTAAGATCAAAGATATTGTCAAAAAGGACAATACGGGCACCATTTAAAAATGTGTTAGCCCTTTAAAGAGCAATATGTCAGAGCTATTAACTGCTTTGATCAATGAAAAGGAATAATTAAAGCCATTTCTCAGTGAGTGGCTTTTTGTGGTCTAGTTTGTAAAAGCCATATAAGGATAAGGATTACTATAATGTGAGCAGCCGTGCAATTGCTCACTGTCACATCTGTACTGTACGTATCATCGCTCTAGCATCAATACATATTGATTTATATACACTAATGAAGCCCACACCACTCTCCCCATGGCCACTGACAGTTTGATTTCTGTAGTCTTTTGTTTTAGTTACATATATTAACTTTTTGAAAAGGTACATACTGTATACTGTACATAGGCATAACATTTTCACAGAATAGACTAATGCCACATAAGCTCATTTGCAATTCGGTCTTTTTGCAATTCTGTCTCCCAGAAATGGCATTTATATACTACTTAAACTGTAAATATGTTGTTAGAGAACTGTAATGCCACCTGAATTACATTTCTTATCAACATCATAAAGAAACATTTTTGATTAACATATCTGGCAAATTGCAAAATGTTCTTACTGAACGAATCTGCAACACATTTCATTAGTTTTCCTTCAATATCCATCCATAGCAACTAAAGCATCATTTTTTAAGGCACTCAAAGCATTTGATTAAGGTTAGTGAAAGATTGTGGTCTTAGTTAATATTTAAAAAGTCAAAAGTATACTTGAATCATGAGACAGGGTGTGTTTGCTTTACTAAAATTTAACTGAAACCTTAACCAAAGTGCTTTTTGTTGCCTGACTCCATGCGGGACTCAGGATGGGATCTCCTATGTCCAGTGTCAAAGTCTGGCGCTTTGTACATTTGCCATTGAACAAAACCCTGGAAGCATTCATGTTTCCCTCAAAATGTATTAGGGATATATAAACATTATTTATTTAAGGAAAGACACTTGACAATCCATTAACTACATGTCTGATAGCGCTTCAGGAACTATTTCTACTTGGATTTAAAATAATCAGATGTTGAGTTCTGTGGTTAGAGTTCCTCATCCTGACCTCCTCAATGGACACTACTGTCTGTTTGAAGGAGTTTTTATTAGAAAGACATTAGCAGACATTTACAGATGGTTAGTTTTGTCGATGCTATGCGAACATGGCGATGATGAGATCTCATTGAGTCTTAATGGCTTCCTATCCAAAATCCTCTCCAAGCCTCTTACATGATTATATATAATCATGTAAGAGGCTTGGAGAGAGTGGTTTGAGACCATTGAGTTGCACAATAAGTTAGTTTCCTTTTTAGTTAAGTTAATTTTGATCATGTACCATTAGCACCACTGACCTTCTTGTGTCTATCTCTGGTGGAGTTGATGTCGTCCTGCAGGAACTGTGACTGGATCTGGTGCTCCAGGTTTCTCAGCAGAGCGCTGTCAGCCTCCTGCAAGAGGAGAGGAGAGGAGAGGAGAGGAGAGGAGAGAACAATAGGGGACCCAAGGTAAAAAACTTGAAAGGTACAATGTGAAGTGTATTGAATGCAACAAAAGCTGAAGAACACTGAAGTGAGATACTGCAGTCGTACATTGATGCAGAAAACTCCTCAGTGACCAACCCAGTGTCATACCAGCAATCTTAAATCAGTTAAGCTCTCTGTGGTATGTTCAGTCCAAATTAATTGTGTTGTTTCTTTTATATTCAGCAATGATAAACCCTTTTTCACACTTAAATTGCAAATCTCATTTCGTTGTGCAAAGCTACTGTATTTCATGTCTAAAATATAGTAAAACCAATATAGTAAAACTATAGTAAAAAAGTCTAATTTGGTTTCCTAATTACTTTTTTTAAAAGTACCATAATTTGTGAATAATTGTATGCTTTCTTGTTTCACATGGCCAGGTTAATGAATTGTGATGCAGATTTATTAAAAATGCTGTTTCTCATTTCCATTTGTATGATTGCGTAAACAAACTCAATTTCATCCATACAGTACCTTGTTTAACTGTTCCAGTGTGCCCCGTAGCTGTTCTTGATAATCACATTCATTTCTATATCTGGAACATAAAACATTTCCATTACGTGTTGATACAAAGCAGGAAGAGGTACAACGTTACATTATCGTATTAAGCCACAGTATTCCATGGTGCGGGAATACTTACCTTAAATTATCCGTGTGTGTGTGTTATTTGAATCTGATTGCATGTTTGTGTTGTGTGCTCACAGTGAGACAGGACAGATGTACAAATTCATCTCTTTCTTGTAGCACAACACCTCTGTGTTTGTAACATGTCAGCGCTGTAAATCAAAGCTACACATGGTGAAAGGCAACTTTCTTCACCAACCAATTCAACCAGAGTTTTAAGACATCTGCCACTATGACTGAAGAAATGGAATTTCATTGGTGGCGCTCACAGCATTGAAAAATGGTTACTCTGGATAATTCTCATTGTGAACAGTTTTCACTGGAACTACTTTCTACCAAACAAATAGTCCCTATTAAAACTGTTGACAGCGTGTTCTGTGGATTATCCAGAGTAACATGGAGACTCTTTCTGGAAAGAAAAGTTGCAGTTGAATTTTTTAAATGTCTTCAAATGCTGCTTGACATTAATGGGAGCTTTACAAATGAAATTCCATTTACCTCCATTATATTCAGTGGAGGCATGGATATTACTAGCGGTAAGTGAGAAAATGTGTGTGTGTTTTTTTGCTTTGTTTGGCATTTGTTACTATGATGTGGGGGGGATTGACCCTTTAATTTACCTTTATTTCAATTCAATGTCTATTGAAAAAAATCTTGTTTTATGATGTCTAGTAATGAAGTCCAAACATGTTACAGTTTTTCAGAATACATTTATTTTCGGCAGTTTGCATGATTACTGCAGTAAATTGATATATTTGACTTTGAAAATTGCAACCATTGATTAACAATGGATTAAAATTGTGACACTGATTATCTATTAATTTATAGATTCCCATATTTGCTGGAAGTATCAATTGTCTTCTTTTTGATTTTTGAAAACCAGCATCTTCACTTCTTTAGGGTTAAGATTCTTTATCATTTCTTGTTAATTCTGAAAACGTTTCTAGACATTTCTAATCACTCCATCTCTGAGGAAGAAATTTGACCTTTGACACACACACACACACACACACACACACACACACACAGATAAGTCCAACCACTGCCCACTTTCTTACTTGCTGGTGAATTCATCCAGCATGCGGCAAGCATCTTTCAGCTCTCGCTCCAGCTTGGCGTGGTCAGAAGACAGCTCTCGGATGCGCTGCCTATTGACTTCAATCTGCTCTGTAAAGGCCTCCTCAAGGCTGCTGGCCTCTTCCATCCGCTGCAGCGTCTCCAGCTGCTTGCGGAACACGGCGTTGCGCTGCTCCAGGACTCGTGCCCTGTTGATGTACCGGGCAAAGCGGCTGTTGAGCTCCTGAAGGCTCTCCCAGCCCTGGATGGCTGAGATGCCTGCAGAGTCCTCAGGTTCCTCATCGAAGACATCTGAGCGCTCATACTTTTCCTTGCGCACCTCGTGCAGGTAGCTGGTCTTGAACATGGTGGTACGCTTCTCTCCCCTGGGTCGGTGGTATACCCGGAGTGCTTGGTCCCCTTCCGCACCTTTATTGTGTGAAAACCCGGGTGCTCACCCTTGGCTGTCTCATGCTAGACTAAACGCTGCACAGCACTGGCTGGTGGCGAAATAGCCCCCAAAACCTCCCCCTGGCTGTGGCCGCGCATGCTGCGAGCCTGGGGCCTTCCAGAGTTTATTGTTGCCTTTGTGGCAGAGATTAGAAAAGACATGCTGTTGATGACAAAGCAGAACCACAAAAACAAACAATTGGCTAGCCCGCGAAAGCACTGGGTTGTCACACACCATTATTTTGGTTCTTAGTCAGCTGCTTTCTAGATCCCTGTTTGATATGGCAGATTGGATGGTGGCCCAACACAGGACAGAGGGGAAATTCCGTGCAGTGCAATTTGTGTGGACTGTGGAGAACTATTCCTGCCAGAAGTGACTAAGTGTTGACACACAGAAGTTGTTTTTTTGTTTACAAGTGGGCAAGGTTCATGATCTCAAGAGCATTACACAAAACACCCTAAATTACAGAAATGTATTCCTATTTGCTGATATTTGCAGGTAGGCCCAGTTGGGAAACTAGTACATGATCATACAATACAGGGGATGTTTAATGTTTGTTTTGTCATAGTATTAGTCCTGACTGTAGCTGAAATAAAACTAAGAATAACACTAAAAAGAGTAGCAAACAAGGTCAAACTGAACTGAACAACTAAGAGAGTAGTCCTGATCATAATATCTAAAAGTTTGAATCTTTATTTCTACACATTATGTTGTTTGTTTTAATGGAAACAGTCATAGAGAATAACCCAAATTCAAATGCAAAGTATGTTTGTGTTCTGAAGCTGAAGTATCACAGAACTTTTTTAATAACAAGAAAGAAAGCCTTGTAAGTTGTTTCCTCAAGATGGTTTTAACCAACATCTCTATATATCTTTAATTCCCTTTTGTAATTCTCTTACACTTTTGTTGGTGATGTTGTTGCGGAGCACTTTGTTGTTACATGTCTGTCTTTAATTGTAATTGTCTGACAGTTGCCACAGACACAAAGAGAATTTCCGAAAGGATAATAAACGAAACTAACTAACTTACGATAACATTTAGCGAAGAGGAGAGTAAGAGAGACCGATAGAAGAAAGAGGAAGAGACAGAAGAGCATCTTCTCTGGCTTGCTCTCTGCAGGCTGTGGTACAAGGTCAGTCAAAATGTCCCTCTAGACAGATCTAGCAAGCTGTCTGTAAAATGGCTGAATGAAACACTTGCCAAATGGCTTTACATGAGCATTTCAGCATATTTTGGCCCCAGCAAAGCCCATGGCTCAAGGGCAAACTGTGATAGTTAAGCTGCAGTATAAAAATTAAGCTACTAAACAAAAACTAAAATAAAGATATATCAACTCATGTCTCATTCAAGCAATAGATGTATGCTTTTCTTTTATAGTCATAGTTATTTGATCAACCGAGGGCTACCTGGTTGATCCTGCCAGTAGCACATACTTGTCTCAAAGGTGAAGCCATGCAAGTCTAATTACACACGGCGGAACAGTGGAACTGCGAATGGTTCACTGAATTAGTTGTGGTTCCTATTTAACCATAGGTAATGCGATGACCTTTACCTACTCCTATATACCTACTTTTACCTAGTATATGTGTGGAGAAAATAACTGATAAATGAGCTTATGAACATTGTTTGTCATGTCTAAAAAAAAAAATCACCTTTGAAAGTGCAATCGACAGACACCATTTCAGCCAGAAATGTTGAGTTTAAAAGACAAAATCATCCTCTTCCCCCCCAAAGTTGTGGTGTCACTGAGAATTTATTGGGAAATCCTTTGTGTAGTGACATTTAAGTGCAATTTACAAACAATGTGTATGTCTTTCTGTATGTATGGATGGATTATCTTTCACTGCTTCTTATTCCCTCCTAACATTGTCACCAATAAACTACCTCACAGTCTGTCCACCCTCACGCAGACGCCATAGATTTGAGCTCTCGTGCATATTCTCCACAGTTGAGGTGAGAATGCCGGGATCACACCGCCCCCTTTTTCCATCTATATTCATTGCTTACAAGTGGCAGTAAATCCAAGGCCTGGGTGAGATTAGAGAGCTGTCCGGAGTTGGAAATGAAAGCCTAGTGTTTATCCTGCTGGTCAGGCCTCCTGGGCTACAGTGACAGACGCTAGCAAGGCTGAGCAAGTAGCCCCTTATATTTAGAGGGTTATAAAAACTAATAGGAACATGCAAAAGCAGTTCCCTCATCTCTTATGTGCTGGGGGGAGAGAATATGTTCAAGCTCCAGAAAAGAAAACAAGCTTTTTCTCCTCCTGTGTCCATTATAGATGACAGTAGGAGTTGTCTGCTGGTTCACTTATGTCTCTTGTTGTCTGTTATTATATTTAAACTGCACTGAGTATATCTGCCAGTCCGCTGCACTCAATGTGAGAGGACACAAAAAGCCATCTCACTGCTATTGACAGATGATTGTCAGAGGCGATATATATATATATATATATATAAAAAAAACAGTGCTAGCTTTCCATCACAATAAGGAATTGATCCTAAAAAGTCATCAGTGGTGCTGTCTGTGCTGGTTTATCTGCTGTTCAGGGTGGTTGACCACAGAGATATGGGGCTGACAGCTTTCTACAGCTCTGTCTATACATTGACCCCTGACCAAAAAGAGGAAAACAAAGATTATGTTAAATTCACAATCTCGCTAATTAGTCTTAGAGATGCTTCAGTGTTGCAGCATTTTCAAGGAATACTGCAGTTTATCATCAAACCACTCAACTCAAAATTAAAAGAATTTCTAGAATAGAGCATTTTTTCACAGCAGAAAATAAGACACTGTTTCTTGTTTATATAACAAAGGACATTTCCTGGACATCTCTGACACTGATTACTTTCCCCAAAGCCACTATGCAATCAGTGTCAGTGGCGGTGATGATGATGATGATGATGATGATGTTGATGAGCTTTAAAATAAGTAGTCTACATTTTAATATCTGCATTACATGCGAACTGAAGATATTCAAATTAAGGCTCTTTTATGAAAGAGAAAAAACACCCAGGGATTCTTACACTGTGAAATACCATCATTTAATATATTTAGCCAATGCATTACAGTAAGCTAGAATATTATTTTGGTAAGAATAGGTTGAGGTAATTTAAAGAATAATATTTTGTTGAATTAAAAAATGTAGTTGGTTAGTTAGTTAATCCTTTGTTTAAACATACTTTGTTTTGAGAGAGACCTGTGCACAAGAATAAACATAAGCATACACAATTCAAAGACTCACAACAACACACACTCAATAGACATTAGCTCCACATTAAAGAACAGTTAGCCTACAAGTGGTATTCAAAATGCTTCAATAGGTCTATAGTATTTTTTTAAAAAGGAATGAGAGATTTTAAAGGGCCTATGAGTTAATTAGTTAATGTTTTCAGATGATACTGTAAAACAACTAACTATGATGCTACATCAGAATGAATATGGACTATGTAAACAATTACAATATTCATTTTATAGCTTGGTATCCCCATCCTCTTGGGTATTTTCTGCCGTACTTTAGAGAGTTTTTACCTAAGTTCCAGTAAGACCACAAAATAGAGTTGTATATAGGAATATAGTGACACACAAAATTATCTCTCTATAGTGAAATTTGTGCTGTCACGGTGAAGACCCACTGAGCACAGTGCGATGCGAAGTTTTCCATGGGACACTGGCAAATCGCTTCGCAAGGCATTGTGGGATTTACAGGCAAAGTGGGACTGACAACACAAAAGCAGTGCAGTGGTGGGCCAGTAAGCTTAATCTTTACCTGCTGTGTCATGTCTGTGAAGGGGAATGTCATTATTGTACCTTCTGGGATGCCTCTTTTCTATTTCCTTAGCCTCCAGGATCACAATATGTCAGGGATGTTTCTGCTGTCCCCAAGTGGCCAAAGTGACTCATCCCATTTATAGGGAGCATACTATTTAAAACCAGATTTTCCAAGCTCAGTTTAAACATGCAGTACTGTAAAGATAAGCTGTCCTGTGACTTGGCATTATAATTATTGTATTTAGATGTAACCAGAGAGCGGCTAAGGCAGTTATAAATATAATGTACGCTGCAGAGCAACTCCCTTCTGATGGTTTAAGACCACCTTATCAGTTGGATTCAGTCAATAATGTATCACCTGTGATATAAAGCGCACTGCAATGTGATAAACAGGGGGCTTTCAGGTGAAAGGAGAGGCTTATACAATGTGAATGGTTTTCTTTTATAGCCTACATCTCTGCTTGTCATCCTTCAATATTGTGAGCAATGGCAAAGGTTAACATAGCATTTAATGTAAAGGGCATATGGTGTACACTGTGTATTCATGGCCATCCATTTAGCTGGTGCTCCATTTAACCGTTTCAACCCTTGCGACCATCGACACGTGCACGCGCATGCACGCGCACCTGCCTCTCTCACGGCCCCTGTCATCGTCGGACGTAACTTCTTCCAACCCCCTTCCAAGAAGCGCTCCGGAGCGGAGGAGAGCGGAGCGGACTGGCAGCAGATACAGTCACTGTTCAGGGAGGCTGATGGAGCGACCTTCTGTCTCCAGTGGTGGGATTGTCCAACAATACAGGACTTCGGTTCGGTTTCGCACCTGACACAGAGCGGGCATTTAGATCGTTTTTTTATTGTTTAGCTGAGAAAAGTCGTGGAACCTCCTGCAACGTTTGCTGGTAAGTGCCTTAAATGTTTAAGATTTGTTTTCCTTCACTGGGTTTTATCACTGGAGACTCATTAGAAATAAACATACGCTCTCTCTCTCTCCCACCTAAAACTTTACCTTTGGGTGTGTTTTTTTTATTTTTACTCTATTGATTTAAAATCACAGCCTGTGGCCCCCCTCCAGGCTGTGATGATCTATAAGAGCTTAATACTCCAATTGAGACCCCCTGCAGCTTAATCTAGCCAAGTTTGGTTTTATAAACTACCTCAGAGCCCTAATTCAAAGGACATTTTTGTTCTAGTTCTGCAGATATTCATTTTTCTTGCATGGCATTGTATTAAACATAGACCATTACTGATCTCCTTAAGCAATAACTTCTAATTTATTTTTTGCCTAGTTAATTACCTCAGTGGAGATCACATAAGTCATGAATGTAAAATCAAGCTATTTGAGATCATAGGTTAAATCATCATCATCTCACTTTTTGCCCCTCTTACACTATAGGTGCACTGTGTTTGGTTAGCAGCCAGGTTTACGGCATTGTGCTACTGTATCAATACAAATCTGGTATAATCTGGTTAAATGTATTATTTTTTTATTACAGTGGGTTTTATATTATAGTTTTGCCTTACCTCATATGCATGCAGGGGGATTTAAGTGACCACTTTTGCAGCAAATTATATGCCATGTCATCACGCTGAGCCTAGTCTGTGACGTTTGCTTGCTGTAAAGCGACATGGTCCTGATACATTACATAAAGGCCTTTGCTAGATATAATGACCTCACCCACAAACATATTTCATTAGAAAATATCACAGAAGTGTCACACTTGCCAGCATGATTACGCCTGAAGCCCTGAGATCATGTAATTTGTTTTGATCGTATCTTGTTGCCATGAATCTTGACCCTGCATGAGTAATGCTCAGATGGGAACTTTCTGTTCCAGGTGAAGATGTGCTGCTGTTTCCAAAGAAGATTCAGCCTGTTCAAATTTTCATCTTGACACAAACAACTTAATAATTAATTAAGCTGGTTTAGAGAAAATCATTGGCACCATGTACCAAAAAGCATCATCATTTTTCACCTAATTTGTTGGTTTCAAATTGTTCTCAAATACAAGTATTTCTAAACCAAAATAAGAGTGTGTGCTAAGACATGGGGGACTCCAACATCAGCCACATGGTAGTAGCTTATACAGAGATGCAGGAGAGTCTCCCAGCAGGCAAGTTGGATCCTTACATGGACAACTATGATATGGACTATGGCATCCCTCCTGATGAGATCCCAGACACCACGCAGGGCCAGGCCTTCTTTGTGGCCACCATTATTATCGGTGTGGTGCTTGTCTGCATCATGCTTGTCTGTGGGCTGGGAAACTTCATATTCATTGCCACGCTGACACGCTACAAAAAGCTCCGCAACCTCACCAACCTCCTCATTGCCAACCTGGCCATCTCAGACTTCATTGTGGCAGTGGTGTGCTGCCCGTTCCTGGTGGACTACTACGTGGTGAAACAGCTTTCCTGGGATCACGGATTGGTGCTGTGTGCCTCTGTCAACTATCTCCGGACTGTGTCGCTCTACGTGTCTACAAACGCATTGCTTGCCATTGCAATTGACAGGTGAGTCTGTTATTTCGTTCATATTTCGGTGGGACTGTGAGTGCGTCTCTGTGAGCATGCACGCTTACTATTCAATAAGCCACTGCTTCATGCCAAAATCTTCCAGCATTATCTGCAGAGATTCGAATCAATAAAACATCCATGTTTTTATCCGTCAATATTGCTCTCCTCAAGGAACCTCACAAAAAGCAGATAACCACATTGCTGTACAGCTGTAACTGAAAATATGTGACAGCGAAAATTGACTCTTTCTATTTGTCTATTGGACATCAGGTATTTGGTTGACTTTGTTGTTATAACATTCCAGTCATTCACTGTCTTGCTGCATCCAAGAGATTTTGAGAGATATTGAGACACTGATGCTTTCTTCATGATTTTTATTGGCAGATACAGTAAACAAGTTTTCAGATTAAGGCAGGCAACAGATATAACCATTCTTGCTCTTTTGAACTCTTTTGGCTGTATTGTAAAATAAATATTTTAAACATGTTATCTTTATTGGTTTCAATCAAGCTACAATAAATCACTGACCCCATTTGAATTTAGCTGAACTAATACCAAGCTGTTGCAAAATATATACTACCACATATTTAATCACAGTGGTTCTGCTCCCTACTGGTCATGGTTATATTCATACTGAAGTGGATATGTTGACTTTTATCAATGACGCAATCCTTTTCATGGCATAAACTGGCACTGTACTGCAATTGAGATTCGTGGATTTGTCTTGATGTATAACTTATCAAAATAAAAGATTTGTGTTTGTGCACACTAGTACTTCAAAGGCCATGTAAAAACATGCTTTGATTCATTTTTCATGCTTTCATTCATTCTGAAAAGCTCAACAGGAAACAGTTTCCTTGCTGCTCTGTTCAGCATGCAACAGGTAGATATCCTCTCATGATCCTCATCCATCTGTGCCAGCTACGTTATTTATCCAGTCCTCCTCTGGCACAGGCTGAAATATACTTCAAACGTGTCAAACACAGATGGGTTGAGTAGGAAATCATTTTACATACAAAAAAAATCCAATATTCAACAGAATTCAGTAAGACTGAGGTCGGTCCTCATGAGATTGGTCCTCATGACCTCATGAGGAGTCCTCATGACTAAATGACAAATAAGTTATTTGTCAGTGGATTTCAAAACAACCCATATGAGCATCTCTGGCACCTCCATTGGCAGGGCAAAGACTCACCAGCAGTACTTTTATTAGACACCATTTTACAAGATAATTGTCTGTTTAGAAATCAAATACAATGCACCGTGAAATAAAGTGCAACCCAAACATGAATAACTAACTATGTTAGTTCATGCATTTACATGACCTGTCAATCAATTTATAGCAACTGTTTACATGAATTACATTTACATATGGATTAGAGATTGTGCCTTAAGTGGTAAAAAGCCTCTATACTTTTTGACTCCATAAAAATGACCCTCTACAAAAATGAAAAATTCAGTTCACTGAATAATGTAGCACTGTCTATTGAACTTTAATCTTCCATGAGTGACTGAGAGGCATTTGCCGACTCTATTGACTGCTAAAAAGGGCAGTTTGACTGCATTGTATTACGGACTTATTCCCTGCCTCCTCAATGCAACAGTATGTCTGTGTTTTTCCAGGTACATGGCTATAGTCTATCCTCTGAGGCCTCGTATGAAGTACCAAACTGCCTACTGCCTGATAACAGGAGTCTGGATTGTTCCCATTCTGATATCAATTCCCTCTGCCTACTTTGCCTCTGAGACTATGTACCCTCATAGCGGCAGCACCCCAACCACTCATAAAGTCTTCTGTGCCCAGATCTGGCCTGTGGACCAGCAGGCCTACTACCGGTCCTACTTCCTGTTTGTTTTTGCTGTGGAGTTTGTTGGGCCTGTGATCGTCATGGCAATGTGTTACGCCCGAATTTCCCGCGAGCTCTGGTTCAAGAATGTGCCAGGTTTCCAGACGGAGCAGATTAGGAAGAGGTTGCGTTGTCGCCGCAAGACAGTTATAGTCCTGATTGGGATCTTGACGGCATACATCCTATGCTGGGCACCGTACTATGGCTTCACCATCCTGCGAGATTTCCATCCAACACTCATCTCCCGCCAGAAGAACTCATTGGTGGCCTTCTACATCATTGAGTGCATTGCCATGAGCAACAGCATGATCAATACCTTCTGTTTTGTCAGCGTCAAGAACAACACAGTTAAGTACCTGAAGAAGATTGTACTGATGCGCTGGAGGTCATCGTATGCCACCAGTAAGAATGTGGATGAGATGGATATGAGGACAGCCTCCATGCCTGTAACAGAGGAGATTGAATGCATTCACCTGAGGTGAAGAGAAGAAAATCTGTCATATAACAGTCATTTAGGTTTGGATTGTTGATTATTTGGGCATGAAACATTTCTCTCATGTTTAAATCACAGAAAGATTTCAAGCATCATGAAGCACAAGGAAAGGTCAAACCCTGAGAGTACATTGATTAATGAGGCAACCCAGCTCAAACTTTGTTAGTCAGCAGTACATACAGTACTTCTATTTGAGGTATTATGAGAATGTAATTGTTGTGCATACTGTGACTATACACTGTGTTATTGTGCAATGTTCTAGCATATGTATAAGATATATTACATGGAAGACTTGTAAATAACAGCTGCTACTGCCATTACTGATCCATGGTTTTGACTACCTACAGTACGTAATGTTAATCTTTGTATTGCCTTTCTGTTTTGTTTATATTGATTTTCAGTACGGTCAAATAACTCTTGATACTAAAGAAATCTTTTCATTTTATTTTTTGTGTGTTTTCTATCTTTCTTCTCTGCCTCCAAGAAATCATTCAGGATTTTTCAGTAGAGGCATTTTGTTGAATGTAGAGTATTCAGAAGGTCTTTTGGATAAAAAAAATAAATATTTTTGATTATTTGTCCTTGAAAAGAATCAATATGTTGCATGCTTTCTTTGTAGATGAATGCATTTTATGTGTGCTTATGGTAATAAACAATGAGACACTAGAAAGAAAAGCTGCTTTTATTTGCTTCTTTCCTGTATGTAAGTTGCCTATAATATCCACGGACTAATGGATTCATTATCAGTTGTAAATTGTGACCATCATCGTAAACCTTGTTATGTAGATACATGCACCTAGAATTAGTGAGGGGCTAAAAAAACTTTATTGACTTTTTTCAAACATCCTAGGTCTCTTACAGATTTGTTAGTCTGTTAGTCATGTTGGCTGTTGGAATAGTGCCACAATGAACACTCTTTAAAGAACAAGTGCTGTTCCTGCACCTTATAGAGGAAGAAGAAGAACAACAATTTTATACCTGGAAATTCTGGGTCCTTATAAATAATGTAGATGAAAATGTATCTTTCCTGTGGATACATTAGAAATGCACAGTGGTTGATATGAAGTGTTGAAAAGTTTCCGGCATAGCCACAGAATAGGATAAAACGTTTCACCTTTTTTAAACATCAACAGAAAGCCTCAGGCATTGGTGTCATTCTCTCAAGTCAACATGCAAGGGTTTCTTTCTAGATTTACTTTATGCACTCACACTCAACTTCTTTTTTTTTTTGAAATTGTGAAACCCATTGCTGAACATGTGTTAAAAGCCTGGCCAGCTCATGAATTTTACATATCCTTATGCGTCTGCCACAGAACTAAAGTAGCAAATGCCCGCTTCTTTTTGTCATGCGATACTTTGGGAATATTTTATTCAATTCAATTCAATTCAGTTTTATTTATATAGCGCCATATCATAACAAAGTTATCTCAGGGCACTTTTTCGAATAGAGCAAGTCTAGACCGACTCTTTATATTTACAGAGACCCAACAGTTCCCACCATGAGCAAGCACTATGCGACAGTGGCAAGGAAAAACTCCCTTTTAACAGGTAGAAACCTCGAGCAGAACCAGGCTCAAGGTGGGCGGTCATCTGCCTCGATTGGTTGGGTTGAAGGGGAAGGGGGGGAGCGGGAGAGAGAGAGCAGGAGGAAAGAGAACATACAGCAGCTCAATACAGCATAGACATGGTAATGGCATTGATGTTAACACCAACAGAAACAACACTAAGAGCAACATTATAATAGCAATACTAATAACAGCAACAACAGCAATAGCATCAGCGGGTGCAGAGCAGGAGCACGGGGGCAGCAGGCGGCAGCAACCACAGACCCAGACTTCACAGCTCCAGAAACACCTGCAGAAAGCAACAGAAGGGGAGGGAGAGAGAGAGAGAGGAGAGAAAGCACACAACTACGGGAAGAAGTTGAATTAATAACAAGCATTGATGGGATATGAGGGCGTACAGATGGAGAGGAAGAGGAGGAGAAAGGAGCTCAGTGCATCATAGGAAGTCCCCGGCAGTCTAGGCCTATAGCAGCATAACTAAGGGGTGGCTCAGGGGTCACCTGAGTCAGCCCTACTATAAGCTTTATCAAAGAGGAAAGTCTTAAGCCTACTCTTAAATGTGAGGAGGTTGTCCGCCTCCCGTACACAAACTGGGATCTGGTTCCACAGGAGAGGAGCTTGATAGCTGAAGGCTCTGGCTCCCATTCTACTTTTAGAGACTCTAGGAACCACAAGGGACCCTGCATTCTGGGAGCGCAGTGCTCTAGTGGGGTAATAGGGTACTATGAGCTCTTTAAGATATGATGGTGCCTGACCATTTAGGGCTTTGAAGGTGAGGAGAAGGATTTTAAATTCTATTCTGGATTTTACAGGGAGCCAGTGTAGAGAAGCTAATATTGGAGAAATATGATCTCTTTTTCTGGTTCTTGTCAGTAAACGTGCCGCAGCATTCTGAATCAGCTGGAGAGTCTTAAGGGATTTATTGGGGCAGCCTGATAATAGAGAGTTGCAATAGTCAAGCCTAGACGTAACAAATGCATGGACTAGTTTTTCTGCATCTTTTTGAGATAGGATGTGCCTGATTTTTGCAATGTTACGTAAATGAAAAAAGGCAGTTCTTGAAGTTTGTTTTATGTGGGAGTTAAAGGACATATCCTGATCAAAGATAACTCCAAGATTCCTTACGGTTTCGCTGGAGGCCAGGGCAATGCCATCTAGAGAAACTATATCTTTAGATAATGTGTTTCTAAGGTGTTCGGGGCCAAGTACAATAACTTCGGTTTTGTCTGAGTTTAACATCAGAAAATTGCAGGTCATCCAGGTTTTTATGTCCTTAAGGCATGCTTGAAGTTTAGCTAATTGATTGGTTTCATCTGGCTTGATCGATAAATACAATTGGGTATCATCTGCATAACAATGAAAATTTATGGAGTGCTTCCTAATAATATTGCCTAAAGGAAGCATATACAAGGTAAATAGAATTGGTCCAAGCACAGAACCTTGTGGAACTCCGTGACTAACTTTGGTGTGCATAGAGGATTCATCATTAACGTGTACAAACTGATATCGATCTGATAAATAGGATTTAAACCAGCTTAGTGCAGTACCTTTAATGCCAATAAAATGTTCTAGTCTCTGTAATAGAATGTGATGGTCAATGGTATCGAATGCAGCACTAAGATCTAGTAAGACAAGTACAGAGACAAGTCCTTTGTCTGATGCAATTAGAAGGTCATTTGTAACTTTCACCAGTGCTGTCTCTGTGCTATGATGCACTCTAAATCCTGACTGAAAATCCTCAAACAGCTTGTTGTTGTGTAGAAAGTCACACAACTGATTGGCGACTGCTTTCTCAAGGACCTTAGAGAGAAAAGGAGGGTTAGATATAGGTCTATAATTTGACAAAATCCCTGGATCAAGAGTGGGCTTTTTAAGAAGAGGCTTAATTACAGCTACTTTAAAGGACTGTGGCACATAGCCTTTAATAAGGACAGATTGATCATATCTAGTACATAAGTGCTAACTAAGGGTAAAATTTCTTTAAGCAGCCTAGTTGGGACGGGGTCTAAGAGACACGTTGATGGCTTAGATGAGGAAATCATGGAAGTTAGTTGATTACGGTTGATGGGAGAAAAGCAGTCTAAATGTACAGGTTTTACAGTTGTTTCTAAGGTTCCTGTGTTTGAAGATAAGTCAGTACCAACTGAGGGCAGGAGGTGCTGAATTTTGTCTCTAATAGTTAGAATTTTATCTGTAAAGAAGCTCATGAAGTCATTACTACTGAGGTCTATAGGAATACATGGCTCAACAGAGCTGTGACTCTCTGTCAGCCTGGCTACAGTGCTGAACAGAAACCTGGGGTTGTTCTTATTTTCCTCTATTAATGATGAGTAGTAAGCTGCTCTGGCATTACGGAGGGCCTTCCTATAAATTTTAAGACTATCTTGCCAGGCTAAACGTGATTCTTCCAGATTGGTGGAACACCATTTCCTTTCAAGTTTTCGCGATGTTTGTTTTAATTTGAGGGTTTGCGGGTTATACCATGGAGCTAACCTCCTCTGTTTTATTATCTTCTTTTTTAGAGGGGCGATAGAGTCGAGTGTTATTCGTAGTGAGCCTGCAGCACTATCAACAAGATGATCAATTTGGGAGGGACTAAAGTTAGCATAGGAGTCATCTGTTACATTGAGACATGGAACTGAATTTAATGCCGATGGAATCACTTCCTTAAATTTAGCTACAGCACTATCAGATAGACATCTAGTGTAGGAATGTTTGCCTGATGGCGTGTAGTCCAGTAATAGGAATTCAAAAGTTAATAGAAAATGGTCTGATAAAAAAGAATTCTGTGGAAAGACTATTAGATGTTCAATTTCAATGCCATAAACAAGAACAAGGTCGAGGGTGTGGTTAAAACAGTGAGTGGGTTTATGTACACTCTGACAGAAGCCAATCGAATCTAGTAATGAGATAAACGCAGCACTAAGGCTATCAATTTCTACATCTACATGAATATTAAAATCACCTACAATAATTATTTTATCTGTTTTAAGGACTAAACCTGATAAGAACTCTGAGAATTCAGATAAAAATTCAGAATACGGTCCAGGAGCTCGGTACACTATAACAAATAGAATTGGCTGTAGTGTTTTCCAGGTTGGGTGTGAAAGGCTAAGAACAAGGCTTTCGAACGAGGTATAATTTAATTTAGGTTTAGGTTTGATTAATAGGCTTGAGTCGAAGATGGCTGCAACTCCACCTCCTCGGCCTGTGCCTCGAGGAATGTGAGTATTAATGTGACTGGGGGGAGTGGATTCATTTAGGCTAACATATTCACCTTGACATAGCCAGGTTTCAGTGAGACAAAATAAATCAATATTATGATCTGATATTAGATCGTTTACTAGAACAGCTTTAGATGAGAGAGATCTGATGTTTAAGAGTCCACATTTAATTCTCCTATTTTGTTGTACTGTTGCAGTGGAGGTTTTACTTTTTATTAGGTTTTTATGTGCAACTCTTCTTCTGTTTACTTTTGATTTAAATAATTTAAGTGGTCTGGGGGCAGACAACCTCTCTGTGGAGTTTAGGGTGGGTAACTGCTCTAATGGAAGCGCAGAGAAGCGTGTAGGACTGCAACTCTGCCTCCTGGTCTGGACCACAGACTGTATTAAGTCTATGGTCTGAACTCTGAGTTGTCATGGCTTTGGGCCACTAATAAATTCGGCCAGATTTCTAGATATGAGAGCGGCTCCATCCAAAGTGGGATGAATGCCATCTCTCCTAATCAGACCAGGTCTTCTCCAGAAAGTCCACCAATTATCTACAAAGCCCACATCATTACCTGGACACCACCTCGACAACCAGCGAGGTGCATTATGAGCCAAAATGCAGTGAACATCCCAAATAGTTGATATTTAATTGTGTTAAAGTATAACAAGGTGGATCTTTTATTATTTAGCGTGACATGACCATGTCTTGGCTTCTAAGAATAAATAATGTGTAAAGATCCTGAGTCATCCAGGTGTAGGATATTCAGCACTGTCATAGTACCATCTGTCCAGATTGGCTGCCAAGGTGGTGGAGAGACTGGGCCTGCCAGATAAAGTCAAGTCATCAGCCCAGGTTTGCGCTGGTTTAAGAAGAGATGGAACTGATGAGCCATGTGGCATACCGGGAAGGGATCCTATCACCAGACAAATATGTCGACATTCCTGCAAACCCTGCATTATGTTCAATGACCAAGTTATTTTATGTCATGTGGCAACATTTAAAAAAAATTGCTTCCTACAATATCTGTGCATGGAAACTATGGTATGGTTAAGGTTAGTGAAGGATTATGGTTATGGAAAATTAATTATGCTTAAGTTATGGTTAGGGTTATACAACTAAAACATGAGGTTAAGGTTAGCAGCACCTGGCAGCATTACCACCACTTAACCCTTGTCTAAAATATGTTCATGTGTAGCTGCACCTTGGAGGCCCTGAAGAGTCCTACATCAGCTAGTAACCTTACATTTTGACCCAAGGCTCTTTCATTGAATGGTATTGCATGAAACTTGATGTTCTGTCTTGAAGATGTTAAGATCTGTTTTGTTAGCCAGGATGTTAATCTGTCAAACACTGCTGAGAAATACTTTGAGTTTTGTGCACCCTTGCTTTGTGCACAGGCTTTCCAACCAAGGCAGCTAAAACTGCGACTAGGTACTTGTCAATGTTAGAGCTCCATGAGTTGATGCTGTTGACCATGGGCCCTAGTGAGGCTCAATGGCTTTGTCCTTCTCCAGTTAATGTAAGCAGTCTATCACCTTTTTCCTGTAACTGCTGGTAGGATCCCACTTCAGTGCTTTAGGTGCGCTGGCTTTGTCAAGGAACTCACTTTGGAGTGAAAGTCTGCTGTGATGAGCACCAATGTCATGCAGGAAATGGCAGCTGAAACGTTCAGCTTCTGTTCATGTCAAGAGTTAGTAGAATACCTACATTTAAAGGACAGGGGTTATTTCTCTGATGACCTCAAAATGCACATGATGGACAGAGACCAAAGATGGTTCGAAAGGGGAGTGAAGAAGATCATCTACATATTACTAAACCATTTATCCTGCTCAGGGTCATGCATGGCTGGAGTCTATCTCAGCACAAAATGGGTAAGAGGTACGATACATGCTGGACAGGCTGCCAATCTATTAGGAAGTGAAGGGTGAAGCTAGAACTACCTTCCCTGAATGAAGGGGGAGGTGGCAACACTACTTATCAGAGGTGGTGGAAGAAGCACTCAGATCTTTTACTTAAGTAAAAGTAGCAATACCACAGTGTAGAAATACTCTGTTACAAGTAAAAATCCTGCTTTTGTCACAGCCCGGCTCTGAGGCTGGGACAAAGACGGCAGACACACGGGGATACTAAATAACAAAGTAATTTATTTACCACAAAATAATCAAAGCAAATAAGTGGAAGGAATCTGTAAAGTCAGTAGGGAGTGGATGAGTGAAAATGTGCTGCATTGATGCAACAGCAGAGGGAACCAAGCAGAGGGTCCATCACACTTTCAAAATCTTATTAAAGTAACAGCACATAAGTATTGACATAAAAACATACCAAAAGTACTCATTATGCAGAATAGCCCTTTTCAGAATAATATATATTATATCATGGATTATAATTAGTGATGCATTAATATGTAGGAGGTCAAATCACCTGGGACTGACAAGATTTTTTGCGTAATACATGTCATGGTGCAGGTGATGGGGGTCAGAGTCAGCTGGAAGTATTAGTTTTGTTGAATAACTTTCCTTTCACGCTTAAATAATTTTTTCTGTATTTTTATTTTTTCATTTTGTATTGATGCGTATATGTACTTGTGTTCTTGGTGCTGCCCTATACAAGCTGTGAACTACATTGCAAGTGGACCTTATGTAGTGGGGAGGAGGCATCAGTGTATTGTTGTGGACCAAAGGAGATATGACATTGACCCATGTTTCATTTGTTTTATGATACAAAACAGCAAAAAAATCGATCACAAAAAAACTAAAACATTTTTATTGTTTTGGATTTTTTCTTCCTGAATGTAAAGTAGTTACTCTAGCCTTCAAATACCTTCACAGATGTAGTGGAGTGCTGTAAAGGTACAATATTTTCCTCTGTAAAGCACTGAAGTAAAAGTAACAAAACTACTCTAAGCAACGCCTCCAGCAGGAGACTTTCTACTTCGTGCTGGTGTGGTGGCAAAATCAGAGGGCAGCATTAAATTTCCATTGTATATTGTTTCTGGAACACATTTACTTTAAATTGCATACATTGACCTCCTTTCTTATCAACCTCATTCCAGTGTGTGTCACTCTTATATTGTTTTACAGTGAGCTTGGTCATGCATCTCCTGATTTGATCATTTGGTTCTTGTTTAGTATGTCGACAGCTTGTGAAGATTGCCGTCTCTTATGCTAATTTTCTTGCAGGCTGTTGTTTGACGCTGGGAAACGTTTATTTTGCCATTATCAGGGTCCTTGCTTATTGTCCCCATCAGTCTCTGTGCTCTGGCCCCTGTGGGTGAAATGTCAGTTAGTGCAGGGGTGGGTTTTCTCCCCTGCACCTCACTTTCCTGGAGAAGCTACTATTAGGTCGTACAAATAAACAACATTTTCAAACACATATATTTTGCTGCCAACAGGTAGTTGAGCTTCTCATTGTTTGGCTCCAATGGGCTCTTTCTCAGGGAGGCTCAAGTGTTTACACATCACCGTGACTTCTCAAGATTGTATTTCCCACTTGCCACATTTTTCCTATACTCCACAGACATTTGGAATGACATTGAACATTTTCACATACTCTATTATTACTTTTTGTGTGAAGAGTAAAAAGTGGAAATCATTACACTTTTCTAATATTTCTCTTACCTGAAACAGGGGAATTATGCAGGAGGCTTCAGTAGTGAGTCCTATTGTCATAAAACTAATACAAATGTGTACAGAATAGAGAATACAGGACTATTTGAATTTACACCTGCCACTGCCTTCGCACAATCCCTTCACATAAAAGACCACTTATGCCACAGCTCAATGCAAACAAAAAAGGTGGTTTCTGTAAAATGGTAAGATTTGAAAATGATTTTTTTAAGACCAGTGCCAATGCAGAATTTTGGATTGAATTTATTTATTGACATCATGCAAATAAAAGTGTACGAATGTAATCATTTATTTGTTGATCACAATAAAACCCAGTAAAATCCTAGTGGGACTGGTTATGGGAAGCGTTATACATGTGAAAGCCTCACCTCGTAAGGTGAAAAGAGAAAAGATCCCTACTCTCAGTAAATGAGTATCCATGCAGTACGAACTGAGGTCCTCTATGGTTGACATCATGGCATCCTGGAGGTCGAATCTCCGAATTAAGAGTTAAGAACGAATACTGGATATTTTAGGAGCAGTATTGAATTAAGTAAACACTTGTTGACCGTTTCATAGCCAAACCTGTGTGTGTTTGAATTTTCCTGCTATAAATGCAGGTAACATTCAAGATTGGCTTAAGATCTACAACAAACCTCGCACAGAATTCCTCCTGAATCTTATTTCATTTCCATGTTTCTGGAATGAAGCTTAGATATTGTTTTCCACGTTCACCAGGAAAATATGCTGCTGGCAAAAATCAATTTGCAGATGGATGCACTCCTGCCATGAAGGAACACATCTGACTGCCAATGATGACAGTATAACCTGTTCAATTTGCCATGAAAACACACCCCATGACTGCAAACACACTTTTGATCCACTGCATGATGTATGCATGAACTCATAGAATTTTCTCCATTCTTTATTCCTTTCATCAGTGTAAACAGCAGGAACCTGGTTTCCTCTGACTATAAAATGGTCTTCTTGTCTGTTTATTTCCTCAGCCCAATGTAATTGTGTCTTGTCTTTTTTGAAACAAGTGTCCACATCACAACCATAAACACTGTATGTATGTTAACTCACAACCTTACAATTATTTTATGGATCTTTCAGAACAAATGTTGAGTCATTTGAGAAGCTTCAACCAACATCATGTGTTGCTTTTAACAGTTTGAGTCATCCTCCTTTGGCAACTTTCAGTAGGTTACTCATATTGGTCAGACACTGGAATAAACTTAAATAATCATTTACAGTCTCAAACTACTGTCTCCCCATATAAGTAATACAGTATGTATTATCGTTGACATGTTGAAGAGAGCTTTATGTATTTGAAAATGTCAAGATAGGTCTAAAGTAGCAAAGACATTATGCCAATTTGTGAAAAATGAAAAATTGTGTGTGTGATGTTCATCTATGGGAGCAGTGATGTGCCTGTCCCTTGACCTTTCTGCCCAGCTGACTCTCAGTTTGACCTGCCATCAGGAGCCGATCCAGCAGGGTGAACCACACTAGACATCATGTTAACCCATTCCTATATATATATCAGTCTCTTTGGTTCTGAAAAAGCTTTCCTTAAATGGTTGACTAGTTTGACTGTCATCAGAAGCAGATCCAGCAGGATGACTCTGTCTGGGAAGCCATATTTGACATTACCAAGAAGTTGCTTCTTTCTTTTCATCTCCTCCTTGCTAAATATGCCTGGCTCATACTGCATAGGACTTCATGTTTATCCATTCCTCCTGTTCCTTAAATGGGAATAAAATTTCACTTCAACATTTAGCAGTACCCAAATTGCTGTATCCACAACTTATATTGAGCCCAATGATTGCCCAATTATGATATGGCAGCGATTTTTGCATCTTTTGAGTATCCAATATACACGCCCTGTAGGCTTGGAAGGTCACTCTAAAGGCTTGCTCGTTCATGGAAGAGGACAGCTGTAATCCGCTTGGATTCGCGCCAGTGGAGACCCAGATTCACGGCACAAACCACTTTCAAAACGTATATAAAAATACCCATACAGATCTCTCAAACCACTCCTGCAGCATAATCCACTTCTCTGCCCTTGATCTGTATGTTCAGTGTTTTCCAACCACTCACAGTTTCTCTACAGCATGGTTGGATACAGTATTTCAGTGTTGCGCCATTGCCTTCTCATAACTCTTAAGAAGCGTATTTAGCAATTTAAAGACAAAATTAAGATTGTTTGAGGTGATTCTTTAACCATCTCCTGGCTTTACCTAACCGACAGATATGAGAGTGCTACTGATCTTCTCATCTAACTCTCGACAGAAAAGCAAATAAGCTAACAGTAAGAGTTGCGTGCAATACCAAAGGTCAGTGAATGATGACAAAGGACAAATATGCAACCTTTGTCTAAATTTGGGATTAAATCAAGAAAAATGTGACTCATTAAACCTTTACAAATGCAGCCATATGTGTGCATCATTCCTGCACTACTGCCTTTAAAAAGTGTAGACAGAAAATATTGGTAGATTTTCCTCAACTCAGTCACGACACTTTTCATGAAGAAACAGAGGCAAGAAGACAGGGTAGCAGTCTAGCATGTTCAGCTGATTAATGACTATTAGACGTCAATCCAGTGCTGTTAAGGCCACATCCCTTAGATAACAGTTTAATGTAATGTCTGTGCGCTTCCCTCACATGGCCCACAGCTTTGCAGGCAAGAGACATCCTGTGACAGCAAATCGTTTGCTGGTCATGAATAATGATTCTGATCTCAGGCTCACTTTGCGCTGACTAGAAGACAATTTGATCAATAGTGTTCCAATAGTGCTATATTTTTCCACTCTTTGTTTTATAGTGTTGCAGGTGTCTTTAAACAGCAGTGTGTGAACTGAGAGGATGTTGCGTGTTTTTATTTGAAAGAACAATCCTGGTTGTAACCTCTATTTATGCTTGTACCATATGCACCCCCAAGAACGCTGAGGACATCTGGGATTCGCCTACTGGTTGTCCCTAGAATTACAACGAAACACGGTGAAGCAGAATTTAGTTACCATGTATCACAAACCTGGAATAACCTCCCAAGCGATGTTAGACAAGCCCCGATGCTGACCACTTTTAAGTCTAAACTCAAAACTCTCCTATTTTACACTGCCTACTCCACCCAGTAATGGATAAAAACGTATCTTCTTAACTTAGCTTTTAAATGGCCTTTTTTTCCTTTTTTTTCTTCTTAATCTTATTTTATTTTAATTGTTTCTAACTTCATTTAATTGTGCATCTGTATGTGGGAGTATTTTCTGTGTTCTTTTATCTTTTATTCTTACGTATTTAAACTACACTTGTCTACTTTTAAATCTAGTTTCTCTTGTGTCGCTTGCCTGTATTTTTTGCATTTTTATATTGTACATCTCTTTACCTTGTTGTATTTTTAATACCCTGTGAACCACACTGAATTGCCCTGGTGTACGAAATGTGCTAAACAAATAAAATTGCCTTGCCTTGCCTATATAACGTCAATACATTAGTTGTTTTTGTTTTACTTTTATACATACAAAACTCATATCTTCTGTTTAAATATTACATGTACATACTTTAAAACCAAATTAGTTAAATACTTTGGCTGTTTTCTAATTGGCTCCATTTTTGTTCTCAATCATAAATCATGAAACTGATATGACTTACAAAGCTGATCTATGTGGGCACAGCAACAGTAAGACCTGCTCAGCATGGTTGTGGATACGTTGAAGTTAATGTGTATTTGCTGTCGTGCCATTGACACAAGTGGTGTAAAGCGACTGCTATTTTAAATCTTTCTCAGTTATCAGAAAATGGACCCTTTAGAGTTTATTAAGGTTATGTACAAGGACATGTTTATGGACCATAGGATACCTAATGACATGGCTTTACTTAACAACCATTGTGCAAGCTGTTTTGGTATAAAGGCTTCAGTAATGTGGTTTTGTGCTTGCAATTTGACAGTGTAGCCTGCATTTTTCATGTGGAAAATTTGAGCATGATAATGTTACAGGACATAATTAAGTGTGATGTATGTCCTTCTAATCTTTAAGGCAGCATCACATCCTACGGAGCAATATATCCTTTTTGACTTCATCCCCAAAAGGCATAAAATCAAACAGAAAACCATCTATCCCACTGTGTCATTAGTTCTTAGTGTGGCTCAACCATGCCATGATGGGGGCAGCGTAATGATGACAGCCTGTCAAGGTCCAGATTTTAGCCACTCTGGAACATCAGAGAGTAAGATGAGGAGGACAAGTAAACAAAGATAAACTGTACAATTTCTCATCACCTATCAACTCCCTGTCAAGAGCTTCCATCGATAACAATTTCACTAGCTCAAATACCAGCGGGCTTTGAGACATCTTTCAATTAGTCTGTGTGGGTCAGACGACTCATTGTCAAAACATGAAGGGACTGTGACAATACAGGAGATGGATTGCTTTGGGCATGAGAAGAGAGTTATCAAACCTTCAACAGGCAAGACTTACAGCATTGATGTAACCCAAAAAAGCTATTCTCTAATTGTTAGGAAGAAGAAGACACCATTTAGAGCCCAAAAACAGAACGTTTAATCTGCTATTACTGTTTGTGAATGATAGTCTACTTGTCCTGCCAACAAAGATCTTAAAACCTTACTTTGACCTACATTTGGATCTAATATAGCATTGCAAATTTGTAAAAAAAACAAAAAAAACAAACATATTAGTTATTAATTTAAGTAAAAATATATTAAATATTAAATAATACTTATAAGTAGTGTTACTATTATGAAAAATGTTTGTTTAATTGTTTACTTGTTGTATTATTCTGATGTCTCTTGGAACTTTACACTGTATTGCACTGGTCATTTACTGTGACCTGGAAAGTTAAGGTACAAATCCAATGAATCCAGTGACATAGAGTGGCCCTCAAAATAATAGAAAATTATGTGTTCCGCCTGCTGGCTTTGGAAATAGCTTCTCGTCCACTCCAGAGATAAGAGGGGGAAAAAAGGAAAAATAAAAAAATCCTTACCTGTTTTTTGTGTTACAGTCCTTTCTGTGCTTTGGTAATTAGGCACACTGGAGTGCTACCACAAGTGGTTTAAATATCCATGTCACTCAAATGAAATATAAACATCTGAATACAAAATAAGGCATTTCATCTAACCAAACTTAAAACAATACTAATCAGAAACACTGTCATAAGCATACACACACATTAGAGGTACATTTCAATAGGTTATTAATCTGACTTTGATTCTAGACGTTGGTACAGAGGCCATATTGTTGAGATTTAAAACAAGTCATGTAAATTTTCTCACTTTGAGTAACAGAAAACGGTTTACAGTCACGATGTTACAGTCAGTAGATTTATCTATATAAATATATTCCTATAAGGTTTATAGAGACTATTGCCATTTTCCCATTAAAATTCGTATATGGTAGACGTCCGCCTTAATCCAGTTGATTGTGAAATGCTATAATTACCACTTCCTTGTCATTTCTGTATGAATGATAAACTTGACATATTAGTCAATACTATAATCTGCTTTGAATTAGTTTATATTCAGAATCAAAGACTGCATACAGTAGGCTACTGATGAGAGACACAATCGTTTCAGTTTCCTACAAGGTAGAATGTTTTTTTGATTAAAACTCAGGAAAAACTCAGGTGAAATGAGATTATTTTATCCTGTCAGAATCTCCTGGATTTTTCTTTCCTGTGTGGAAAGTAAATATTTCAGAATGAAATACCTCCCAGCATGACCTTTGAAATGACAAATTATGTGAATTATTTGAAGCAGCTTCTGACCTCTTGTCCTCCTTCTTGTTTGTTGCACAATGAAACACGACAGCTGAAAGTGCATTACTTTGGGAGACTGCACTACTCAGAAAAATCACTGCTTTGTTCTTTTTACTTAAACTCTTAAGTATGTTTCCATTTTCCTGACAAGCTACCTCTTGCAACAATGACCATCCTCTCTCAGTTGAGGAAGGTGATAGTGGGGTTACTGTAAAGGCGTAGTCATCATTTTGGCACTGACAAACAAATCATTTTAGACTTGAAAGGTTGAATATCGGGCTGAAATTTGCAAGGATGGAAAAGGCTTTTCTCACCGTAAGTTTCATGAATTGGTAACACAGGTGCACTTTGTTTCAAAAAGTCTATTATTCCCTACAGTGCTGTCAGAAAGATCTGTGGGAGGACTCCTGAATATTTGAGAATGAATCAATTTCGGTGCAGGTAGACTAGGACAGATGTTATCATATAAATAGGATTTCTTCTTACAAAAGTAATTCTAAGTAAAAAGTATTGGCTTCAGCAAGTCCATTTTCAGTCTTTACCTAATTCCTCCACAACCAACAATGTCAAACTTTAATACACCTTTAACAGGCAGTGCATTTTAGCACCTGATTTTGAATTGGCTTTAGTCTTGGCTTTGGACAAAACACATTTGTTTTAGTTGCGCTGTAGTAATTTGATTATTGTTCATGTTAGTCTAGTTTTAGTCTAATTTTATGAGCTTTCATCAAGTACCCAGACAATTTTAGCTTTTCCAGCAAAAGCATAAACTTGCTGTTGATGTTGATGCATCTAAAACACAATAATAGACACTTCCTTGACTGTTTGACATTGTAGTAAAAGCTATTTCTAACGCTGCTGCAGTCACCATATTTGGTTTGTCGTAACAATAAAACTGTTTGCACAAAAGTTGATAAAATCCGTCCACTCATTAGCTTATCCATGTCCAGGTCATGGTGGCAGCAGGAAAGGTAGTCCAAACAGCCTTCCCAGTTATGTCCTCCAGCTCCTCTTTGGCAGTCCCAAGGCATTCCCATGCCCACAGGTGAGCCCAGGTACCCTGCAAAGGAAACTTATTTCAGCTGCCTGAACCTGCGATCCCATTCTTACTAGTACTACATAAAGCTCATGACTTTAGGTGAGGATTGATTGGTAAATTGTTGTCAGGGTCAGCTCCCTCTTCACCAGGACCATCAGTGCCAAAGCTGTATCATACATACTCAAGCTCTATCTTACCCTAACTCATGAACATGATCCCAAGATACTACAACTCCTTGGTGCTGACTTTCATGCTAACCCCTTCGCACTTGGCTGCAAACCACGCAAACAAGTCTGATCAATCCAACAGAAGCAGATAATGGACTTCTCATCTTCGATTGCCTTTTTATGACATATTGAGTTTGTAATATTGACCAGGCCTGTGCCACAGCCAGACCTCCTAAAGGTCTGGCTGTGGCACAGGCAAGGTCATAAATCTGACCTTGTTTCCTTTTAGGAACGACTGCAGGTCCTCAGGAGGGAGCCTCCTTCCCTTCTTTCCACTCATCTCACATCTCCCTCTGCTTTGCTGCGGGTGTCTGCAACCACCCTCCCTTGTCTCTCCCTGTCTTCGTCTAAAATAGAAAAAGTCGCTAATAATGTCGAACCCACAGAATGAGCACCCTTCTCAGCAGCTCTACGAAGATTTAAGCCACTTTTAATTAAGTGCTTTGGTTTTCCGGCAGAGACCATAAAGCCCACACATAAAGTAAACTGTATGGTTGGGTCTCGCCACTCTCGCTCTTCTAGTGCGATGTCAGTGCTCTGGCTGAATGTACCTGAAAGCCTAATGCTATACCCCATATTCTACAGGTCTCTCAAACTCTACTGGAGTAATAAACACCGTTCTTTCAAAATATATTCCCTCATTTGGTGTTTTGATGATGGTGGTGGAGAATACTGTCTGACAGGTTGTCCAAAATCTCCTACAGATGTTTAATTAGGTTGAGATATTTTGACTGTGAAGGCCATAGCATATGATTCACATCACTTTCATACTCATCAAACCATTCAGTGACCCACTCCTCAGCAGGGATGAAGTCCCTGGAGTTAGACCTCTATATCCAACAGAGGACCTATATTCCAAATTCCCATTGAAGCTTCTGTGGATTGTTATTCAATGTTCAATGTGAACCGCAGCTCAGCTTCAAATCTTGGCTCTTTGTTTCATCAAAGACAAGGTAGTGTCACAGTATGTCATATACTATATATATATATATGTATGTATATATTAGATATATTAGATTTCTTTTTGTATGTATATGACCATTTTTGTCACTGAATAAGTCATGAAGTTCCCTGAATATATCTTATAACATTAAAAGATAAAAACGTTATTTATAACAAAAACATGTCATCTCCAGCACATAACGTGATAACAGGGGAGTCAGACATCAGAACCTCTGAAGTTAGAACAAAGAAAGCATTTACTCATTTTAAATGCTGTTAATAGGTGACAGGTTCAATCTTGCAGACATAGTCTGGGTCTGTTGAACACTTGATGATAGAAAGGCTTTGAGTCTGAGGAGCTTTGAAGTACTCCATCTGGGCAGAACCTGTTATCTAAAAGCAGGGTACAGATCCAATCTAAAACTCATCTTATTTGAGAGCAGACTCATGTAAAAGACTCCTCTTGAGAAGTCGCCCGTCGAAGGCGAGGTAAGGTGTGTTCCATGCTGGTCAAAAAACGGCTCTCAAAACATCAGTTTGGCCAAACTCATGTGAGAGTCAGAAGCTACGTGATGTTTCAGACGACCATCTCCATGTGAATGCAGATAAACGTTAAACTGCTGTTCACATGCCAAACAGGAGACTTTTCCGAGCATTTTCCATTTTACACTGAACAATAGAAAAGTGGTCTACTTCCTCCAATTTGGTTCAATGGTAGTTGGAAAAAAAACAACCAAATCAAGCAGTGCCACTATCTTCCAGTGAGACTTTAAATGGAATAATGGAATGACAGTTTTGAAAAACATGACTCTGATAACTCTGCTTGGTCTCAGCAGGTTAAATCTCCATTCTGTCGATTTAGACTTTGTGATCACTTATTTGATGTTTCCATAATGTCAATAACACCATATAAGTGTTGTCATTAACAGATCTTTCTGTTTCTGTTGTCAAACAACTACATGAATTTAATACGGTGACATTATTGACAGTTATACAGTAAATGCTACCTGTTAAGAAAGGTTCAGGATAAGTCAATGCTGCATTGAGACAAATCGCCATTTTAAACGTGTGCAGTTGACTGACAGCAGAAACATAAAGATTATGTCAAAGACAACAACTGTGAAATTGAAAAATGGTAACAGTTGGAGGCAACACAAAGTTGGCTTCTTAATGTTGCTGGGAGTAGACTTGGCCATGTTGTTATCCATGGGTGAACTTTTTTGAAAAGCTCAGTTTTCCCCTCCCACATTACAGCATTACAATTTGTTCCCCTTTGATTTTTGATAGTATCATGCCGGCATAATGTTTAGAGTGCCCAAAGAGAGAAAAAAAAAGCATTTCAAATGTATCCACAGTAGGGGGGACGGGATTTGAGATTCTGTTTTCCTGTGTTTCTGGTTGTCGATTTTTTTCTCCCATTATCAGTGGGGGAAGTTTTATAGATTCTGCTCTTTGTCCCTCTGTCTTTTGTTTCCTAGCAGAGTTTAAAAATCCTTTAAATCATTTTGTAAAAACATCAAGCCACACACACAAACACTTTACACTGTACATCTTTATCTTTACTTTACTATACCACATTCATTGGATTGTATCTTCATAGTTTTCATCAACTTAAAATGCAAAGGTTCCTTATCAATGCCCATATGAGGTTGGCCATTACAGAGAAGAGTACTGCATTCTTCTTTAAATAAAAGAGATACAGTCAAATCGTTTCAGAAATCAATAGTCACTTTTTATTTTTTATCATATCAGTTGTTGAACTTTAGTGCCTGTACGAATAGGAACTCACGGTCTCCTTCATCTATGCTGACTGAGGATGCGTTGGTTGTACAGTGTGGGAAATGAGGGATTCTTTTTTCCTCCTCCAGGATCAGTGTTTGGTGAAAGAGCAGGTGTGTCTTGGTGCTCTGTGCTCTGTGCTTGCCACCACTTGCTTATTAGAAAAGACTGTCTGTCATAGCTGGTGATCATTCTGGGATGACGTCTCTATTGATTTGTTTGTTTATCTTCCCAGTTTGGTGGGATGCACGTCCCAGTTTGTATCTATTTGACCAGCAGGGTGGTGGTGTTTGAACTGGGGTTACACTATATAACATTTGTTTTTTTGTTTTTTTTTGCTTTGTTTTTGATCCGTTCACAGCTCTTCACTGAGTCTACATTAACGAATTTCTGTGGAAAGTGTTGCAACAAGCTACGAGTCAATTAACTGTGCACAGCACCCTTATTGCAACAGTGTGCATGAACACGGCTTTTACAGACTGATAAGAACAGTTATATTACATTTTCACTCACTAGCTGTTTAGTCTTAGATTGATTATTGATTGTGTGTGGATAAGACCATTAAATTGTTAATTTATACTATAATCATACACATATCATTCATGGAAGCATGAACGAGATTTGTTCATGTTTTTCATCAAGGAGGACATACGAACAACACACTCTGAGGCTATACGTGAGTAACTGACCACAGGGTGTTGACATTTCACCTACTTTTCACCATGTTTTGCAAGTATAGTAAATTGACCATAAACCACTGAAAGCAAGATCCCACTTTGCTAGGACTCACAGGAACAGTCTTAGGTTGATATATAGTGCCCTCCTGTGTTAAAATAGTAAACCACACACACGATGGCAGTCAAAATTATCATGTTTTTTAAATGCCACTGCCAATGGCAATAATTCCAAAAACAATTATTTGATCACTCAAATTGAAATGTCACATTGATTGGCTGGTCTTCATTTCGGTCTTCATAAAAATAATAATATAAATGTACCCAAGTGCCTGTACAGCCACAATTATAGTGTCGAAAGG
Source organism: Macquaria australasica (assembly GCA_005408345.1). Taxonomy (NCBI): domain Eukaryota; kingdom Metazoa; phylum Chordata; class Actinopteri; order Centrarchiformes; family Percichthyidae; genus Macquaria; species Macquaria australasica. Next base: position 885,932 of record SEMN01000034.1, on the reverse strand, counting down.
AGATAATAGCAATAACCGAAAAGGCAGCAGTTGAAGCAAGTTAGTTAGTTATGCATAATGCAATCATTATAGTTCCCATTCATCAAACACTAGTGATGTTTTTTTTTAAATTTATATCACAATTATAGGTTTACATTATTTTCTTTGAATCAAGGATTACCTGCCTGTGCTCTCCGACTCAGAATACATGGATCGTGTTACACCTAGGCTGTACTGAAGAGCTGGCAGAGACAAAATAAAACAACTGTGTGAGCAGGCCAGTGGGTGATTTGTGCCTATGGTATCACCACAGAAAAAGGACAATGTTGCCAAAGTGATTCAATATGCCTTGTTGGAGGAAAACAGCTTATTGTTAAAAGGTTTTAAAAAATGGCAAAGGTTAACATCTGCAAAAGACATGTTTGATCAAATCAAAGTGAAATAACTTTTCATGATCCCAGATCTAAGCAAATCTTTTGCTAAGTATAATATTACCACTTTTAGAACTGATGGCCAAAACTATGAAAATAAGCTCAAGCCAGTCATGTTTGTCACTGATAAGTTCTCTCACGGATGCAGCAGGCCTGTAAGCCACAAAGACACTGACACTGACACTGAACTGTGAAGGCAAGATAAGATTCAGACTTAGTTCACACACTCAGGAACTGAGTGTGCTTGTACGATTGCTCAAACTATCTCAAGCTTTTGAAAGACAAGTGAGCAAGGAGGAAATCAGAAAAACCACATCGGCAGAATAGTAAGCCTCGAACCAACAACACAGAGTGCCTCTTTCCTTGTAACCACTCCTTACTAACTGTCTTACTGCCTTTTATATTCAAACAGACAAATCAGACAGTTTTTAATTTTTTTGAAGTTAAAAGGTGCAACAGCTACATAATACTACACAATTGTATCTGTATATTTGAAGATGGGTCACAGATCAGCCCTCAAGAAATAGCTGCCATAATGTTTTCTATAAAAAATACAGTAACATTAAACCTTAACCCTCAGCATACAGTTTATCATATATTGCATTTACAGATGCAGGGGTAATACAATGCATTTTTTTGTTTTTGTTTTTTTGCAGAATGAGCTGTCTTAGGGCCATGAAAAGATATAACAGTAACACTCATAAGGTAATGAGGGGTAATGTCTTGAGTATAACAGGGCAGTACTGGGGTAATAACATGGTAATTACATAGGTAAAATCCAGGTAATAGCTTGTGGCATTGATATGATAATGAGGTTTAATTTCTGTAATAGCGTAACCATATTTCAAGGTAATAATGGAGCTAAACATTATTATGCCCTTCTTACAATTATTGTAACTATTTAGTATGATTATTATTAGTAGTATTTGTACTGTTATTATCATTATTTTTAACCACATTACCCTAATGAAAATCTAATATGATTTTACATAGCGATAATACCACATTTTTATTGATAGACCATTATCCTGAAATAACCAGATTATTGTGAGCAGATTAACCTATTGTTAACCTGTTATTACCATGTTATTACTGTTATTCTATACTGATATTTCTGTTTCTTTTTTATTAAGATGTTTTCCTAGTATTCCTTTCATGTTTTGCTGTAATATTGCCTTATTATAGAAAATAAACCCTAATATGACCAAAATAGTCTCATTGTTATTACCAATCTACACTAGGTTATTAACTGTGTAATTACCATCATGTTACCCCGTTATTACCTATTGTTCAATATATTACTTATTATTACCTTGTTATTATTGAGCTGTATTGTAAAGTGCTACTGATTTAACAATATTTTGCCACACATCACAATATTGTGACATCATTTGCATACCAAAATATAATTCGGCATTGGTGATTATTTATATAAACATTATACAGTATAAACATTACACTGTTAAATTTAGACAATAACATTTTTCTTTTTCTTCAGTTAGTTACTGCACAAAATACCATAACATTAGTTTGATAGTGTATAGAGGAGTAAAATCTTGCTGTTACTCTAGAATGACTCAGCACTACATTATGACAATAATTCAGTTATACTTAGCCGACACACTGTTAAATGTAATTATAGAAGTTTCAAACGTGGGATTTTACAATCAAGATGTTCAACTGTGGCTGGCATATATTCCACAGCTGCTTCACTGCTCCTGTTATTTTCCACTTTTTGACACTGCCTGTACTGCTTTGATCCACTCCTTTCTTTCTTCGCCTGTAGCAGCTTGGAGGAAGTAGTGAATCTCATCTGAGGTGATGATCTCAAAGAGGTTGCCATCAACGTCGTATTTTTTGGCTGAAACCGGCAAAAGATGAGGAAAAGGAGTTAAAGGGAATGAGTTCAAGAGAAACTACTGACAGTAAACAGCAATTATATTTTCCGGTCACAGTTTGTCACAGTTGGGAAGCAACAGGGTGTGTGTATCCTGTGACAACGGTCTCACTCACCATCAGGCACATACTCAACAGCTGTCACCACAGACCCACGGAGATGGATGGAGCCCAGAGGGTCATCACCCTGACACAAAGAAAGAAAGGAGACAAAAAAGGCAGAAAGTTGGAGCAGGTTAGGATTATGTGAGTAATATAAACTCTTATTCTTATTTCAGCTTGTACAAGTACGTATATTTACCTTTGTAGGATCATAATAATGCATAAAAGCAGGGTCATCCCTCAGTATGAACTTTCGCACCTTCCAGTTTCTTCTCCTATGTCCCTGTGATAATATAACGCAACATGCTTTATCTGACAAGTTACTTGGCTACTTTTAAGAACAAAAAAAGGTTCTCAATTTCCACCACAGGATTGTTGTGTGTTATTTTTATCTACATGTTTGTGAATGTGAGAGCTACATTGAAAAGTGTGATGTTCTGCAGCTGCTCAACATAGAACCTGGCTTCTTATTATGGACACCGTGTTTACACCTTCTTAATTAACATTGTAAAGGTATGCAGTCCAACAAAAACATGGCAAGACTTTTGCTTGCTTTGTTACTCACCTGTTTAAGTAAACAGCCCTGTTTTATGATGTTTCCTCTGAATTCTTCCTTCACAAGCACATCTTCATCACTGGAGTAGCCTTCACAGAAGAACCCACTGTCTGCCTGCCACAAAGCACAGCCATGCACACACACATCATACATAAATACACATGAATAATCCTAGTTAATCTTTTTGAAAGTGACAGATGTGCCAGCATTTGCCTAGCTGTAAAAAGACTGAGAAATACATAATTTCCATTTACAGAAAAAAAGATAAAATAATTTGTTAAATAGTAACTTTTCGACACTCTTTGTTAAACTTACAAAGTAATAAAGAGCATTTGTCTGGTCTAAGAAGGCTGTTTGGTCTCCACTCTCTGCTCCCTCTTTTGACAGGTCACCCGCAGGCTGGAGAAAACCCTCATTCAGGAGCCCTGTTGCTAACATAAGGGCCTCAGGCCTATTTCTCGCTTTCTCCTTTGAAATCAGCCACTCTACCACTGTCACACCTGTGCAAAAATAGGGAAGTAGCTGTTAAAAGAAAGAAAAAAACAACATAAACTTCTTCCACACCTGTAACCTCAATAAAACCAAGCCAACAGTACCGGCAAAGCAGTGGTTGAAGACTCGATTCTCCTGCTCCAGTTTTAACTCTTTCACTCCATCATCTTGGTCTTTCATCAGTGTGTACAGCTCACTGAGAAAACACAATGTAGACACTGTCAACATGTCATCTTTCATTCTATCACTAAGCAACTTTCTTTTTAACACATAATGGTGACGATGATGACTTTTTGTCTGGAACCTGTACACTTTATAGCCTCATTCATTTAGCATAATATCATGTGTGTGGCCGTCAAGTGTATATTTAAGACCACTTTACAGGTTTCTCATCGGACACAGAGAGTTTTCAACTAACTCACAGAGTTAAGTGATCTGTCACCATTCTCACTGTAAACTATGTAGGCCTATGTGCTGTCCGGGAACGGAAAGATTGACAGGTGTACAACAGTAACTAAAGAGGGGCGGGACTTAGCTAAAGGTCAATTCGGGGAATAAAATGAATCCATGTATTGGTCTTTTCAAATGATTGTTTGTTTCCACCACCAAGAAGATGTTACAGAACATACGTCAGGTTGATTGTCTCAGGCAGGCGAATGGAGCGTCTTGTGGACTTCCTGGCAAACTTTTTTCCCCCTTCAAGGCAGGTAATGGCTCTCTTGATGTCCTTGACCCAAATCTCTCTCTCCTCCACATGTGAGGCTTGGAAGAAGTGATCCTGCTTCTTCTCTGTGGTAATCTTGAAAACCAGCTAAATGAAGCATCATTAGTCAGTCACACTGTTATATTTGTTATATTTCTTGAGATTTTCACTTACATATAAGGAAAAAGGATGAACAAACAAACACATCTGCTAATTTGGAAAAATTGACTTAATTTGCTGTCTCAAATTAATCAAATCTTCAATGTTTTAATTCTTAAACGTTTATTGTAGTCTTGAACACTATGACTAATCTTATATACTCTGCCATAACTGCCATTTTCACATCTCTAATTCTTCAGTGCCAGTTCCGATTTTTCAGCAGGTGTTTCTTGACATTTTCTTACCGTCCTCTTGCCAAAATCCTGGCAAGGACTGATGAGTGTGGCTCCCTTTAGTGGAATCATTCCTTTCGGAGAACAGTCTGTTTTCTTTTTATAGAATTCCACCCCATCTTCTGACAGCACCACCCACACTGCCTTCCAGGTGTTTAGCACTGTACCCTGAGGATCAATAAGACAGGTGACAACAGGCAGCCTTGAGCAAAAGTGCAAACATAGGACAGTACACGTGTTAGTTAGTTAGATATCCTCCTCATCTTCTCCTTTGCTCAAATATAACCACCAGAAATAGCACCGTCGTAGTACGTCATGTTTCTTACTTTCAACAGTGACCTTCAAATCCGAGACGGAGTGCGTGGCTTTGAAGGTCACTAGTCACTCAAAAGTAAGAAAGTTTCCTATAAAACAAGAGAGTTCACTTTTTGTTCAGATGATGCAACATGAAAAATACCGAATTAATTTTTAGTTTGACAAGAATTTCCCTCTTTAAACATTGCTTTTGCTTTGTGTTTCGTTTCACACTGATTTTAGTGACATGAAGTGAAAGATTAACATACAGACTTGAAAAATGAAAGCAGACAGCGCTTATCTGATCAGACACCATTTACAATCTACATGAAAATGCAGAAATTAATCTATAGTTAGGCATTGTGGTAATAAGTAAGGGGAAGATGAATCAATTGCTTTGCCAACTTTTCTATGAAACAATTTGGGTTTGTGTTTATACTGTATATGTTCCATTTCACTTGGTTTGGTTTTGAACAAACTATCATGTCCTGTTGAGCTTGCAGTGTCTTCTGCTCCCTACACTCCCTCGGGGAACAGAAGCAGGTTGTTTAACCAGTGACTTTTTCCAGCAAGGCATGCTTTTGAGAAAGTATAACATTTAAAGTTACATAACTTGTGTTAGAAGTCTTCCCAAAATATATCTGCTGTGACACACATGCCTTCAAGCATCACAAGAAAGCTGTGTGCAGAATTTTGGCTGTAGTCATCAAATTCAACCATGCAGGGGATAAATAACATAACAGAAAAATATAACAATATAGTGTTGGAATATCAGCCTTTGCCTTCTGAACAGCTGTAGTCCACAATCTTGTCATTCATGTCCCACACTGTGTGAAGCAGGACACTGTACCATTCATACTTTCTTTCACACACTGTGTAAAACTAATTTTATGCAACACATATTTGTAAAGCCATGTGTATGTCATTAAATTGTGCATACATGCATACATTTGATTTCCTCTCCCCCAGGTATCAACACTAATCTGGACTTTTCTTATTGTTTAGTGATTTAGTCCATCTACCCTGTCTGTGGCACACAGCCCCGAGCCGATTTGTTCCTGTGGAAGATAGACAACTTTAAGACTAACTTTAAGATACCTAGCAATTTCCTACATCAGATGGGCTCTGTAGTTTCTAGCAAACAATACTTAAACAGGAGTAAATAGTGCATATGCTAGGGACTATTTTCAGCCTCAGATGATTAGATGATGATGGGATGTGGGATTGACTCAAAATAAACTACCGGGCCCATGTTCACCCTAATGAAGGGAACATGTCACCAAGTGCAGCAGTGTGGCGCATTGATCAGTGATTATTTTAACAATGGAGGTCTTTAAAACAGGGGGAATAAGCAACGGTATACTAGGGTTTGGCTACACAGACAATAGGTCGGTTAGTCGGATCAATTTATTGTTGACAATAAGAAAAATATAGAATGTTACCAGCCTTATCCTTTAAGGTTGAATTGTTTGTTAATCTAGGGACATTAAATAAACAACAGGATTTGGCACTTGTCCATCCTTAATTGTACAAAAGCCTTTACTGCTGGACATTGATACAGATTTTATGTTTGACTCACTTTTTTGCCTTGAGCACAGTGTTTGATTGTATTTTTATTGACACTCCCACAATAAGTGATGAATGGACATAGGCGCACCACTAATCAACTGTTTGCTAATACCTGTGTCTGTTCCACCACTCTGTCCATGAAGAAGTTCTCTGACAACGCCTTAGCCATCTTTAGAGTTGACCATTACGCACAGCTGTGGCTATTTATGGCAACCATACTGTCATCAGATTATTTACAAGATCAAACACTGATAGACACATGACATCTCAATCATCATCAAACAAGAGAAAATGAATTAATAATGATTTAGTTACTGCTATATACAAGGAAACAGAATGTACGAAGTGCTTCACAATAATTGACAAAATGAAAAGAACATATAAGATAATAAATTTATGTCTGATGGATAACACCAAATTTAAATAAAAAGAATAATAAAACTGAGCACTCAAAAGCAGTTGATTAAAATACAGTTTATAAATGTGCCTTTGATTGGCATGTTAGGTGTGTAAGCAAAAAGTCACACGCTCGATCTAGAAAAATATGTTTGTGCGTGGGTTTAAGGTGTGAACACATTCTGACTGCACCTTCTTCTTTTAAAATAAATCCCAGTTTACGGTAGGTAGGTGGGTTACGTGTAGGAAATGCTTATGAGCGAATTTTGGGCATACACATTGTTTATATGTCTGTCCCCTGTTGTTCATGAAAGTGGCTGGAATTTGTTTTGTTGTGTTTTGGGGGATTTCACAGTATATTCATGGCATGTTGCAAAGAGACAGCATTTGTTTCAGGTCAAGGCATTCTTATGTTTCTTCTCCTAGTGTAAATCTGTTTTATGTAGAATAAATAATGAAACACAACCTACAAAACACATTTCAAATTTTACTCTTGGCTCTGGACAGAAGCAGGAACTTGAGTTTTTGTTGCAACTGTAGAACAGAAGTGTGTAGTTACATAATATGTAGCAACCTTCAAGTGACATGCACATCTGTTTCTCTAGGTGCTGGTTTGAATTGAAACTAAACTCCTTTTTACCAGCGCTGTTTGTCCAGTAAGATGTTTATTTATTTTTGTCACAGTTCCGGTGACTGATGCACTTGCATCTCCTCTTGGTTCAAAAACTCAAAAGTGCAAGCGTTCAAGCTCTACAAATGCAATAGGAGGAAGTTTTCTTGTAGTTATCCTTACCTTTTTCACCAAGTATCCCTCCTTGATCTGTTGTGGCTCCATTACCCTGCTCTTTGCTGCTGCCAGCTGCAACTGTTGTCACTTTTTTAGTGATTGTCAAAAACGTTTCTCACCAGATCCACCTACTCTCTCTCTGTCAGTATGCGTCTCTGCCTCTCTGTGTCGAAACCACAAACACACTCACACAGACTATAAAGCAGGAAGTTGTGCTGTTGGGTGTGTTACAATGATGAGTGGTCAATCAGCTTCCTCTTCTACATGGTATTATTAGTTACAGCTGCTGCTCGTCTGATGTCTCTAAACTTTATAGTGTTAAATATAAAGAGGTAGTTTGACAGTTCTGATGAAAATACTTCAACAAGCCTTAGACATTTCACTGCAGTTAGAGTAAAACTAATCTCTTTAAATGTATCTACCAATTTAAACAGTGGTGGTTGAGCTGAGAAAAGAAACAGTGAAGCACAGATGGAACCAACCATGTTGGCTGATCTTAAAGTAAATGTGCCCCGACTTTAACCACATTCAAATCCAAATTCAACTCTTTGTTCTGCTGTGCCATATGATTGAGTAATTTCCCTCACTGGAAGCAGGACACTGTGCCGTTCATACTTTCTTTCATACACTGTGTATAGTTTCAATACTAAAGCTCATTTTATGCAACACAGATTTGTAAAGCCATTTGTATGTCATTAAATTGTGCATACATGCATAAATTTGATTTCCTCTCCCCCAGGTATCAATATTAATCTGGACTTTTCTTACTGTTTAGTGATTTAGTCCATCTCTCAATACTACTGTCCGACCTCTCTACCCTGTCTGTGGCACACAGCCCAGAGCCGATTTGTGTTTGAAAGCTGCAGTATTAAAAAACTTTCCTTGCCTATACTCTCAAGCCCATATGATCTGTGTGTGTTTTCTCTGTTTTGCGATGCCTGTGTGTGGTTAAGTGGATCTTTATTTCCTGTTGTAGTCGTCCGTATGTTTGTACTGTAGTCAAACCAGTGGTTTTAAACTTTTTACTGTTCTGTAAGATGACAAAGCTAAGTGTTTTGAAAGGCACCAAAAATAAACTGTACCGCTGTCATCATTAGTATTGCAGTTTTGCCTTCACAAAAATCTATTGTATACATCCTAACTCTTTATTTAGCAAGAATATGACTAACTATGAGTACATGGTTTAGTTTAGCTATGAGTGGGTACATCACAACAGCTGACCCAAGTCAGACTTCAGTTGACCTATTTCTGGCTAAACAAACTAAGGTTCCTCTTTTCATTTTCATTTAATCAGTTACTCAATGTGGCTAAAGTGTGCTGCAGTGTGCTACAGGCTGAATAACCACAGAGGAAAGACAACTTTTAAAAAATTGCAGTACAGTCCAACAAGAAATACAACTTCAAAATGTATAGAAATAGCTGCACCAGAGAGCAGCAGGCAGTAGAGCAATGGAACCATAAGACCTAAGAATAAGAACATACAGTATAATACATTATCTATTTATTAATCATAATCATGGAGATGCTTTCTGAATTGCGCAGTTGTCTTCCTAACTCTTAAAAAAACATTAGACTTGCTGGACCTGTCACTTAACTTGAGTTGCAACTGAATTTGCTCACTCCTTATCAGAACAAGCGTCACAGCATGCAGTTTCACAAACTGTAGTCACTTCATGACTTGAAAGGAAGTCTTCGTATCTGAGGCGTCAACTCTCATCAGCATGGTGACCCAGCTGTTTGCGTCAGTGGAACAACACGAGATCCAACAATGAAATGACTGGCAGGGATGAAACACTGGGTGCTAGGTGACAGAATGACAGTTATTTTGGAAGATTGTGACTGAATCAATACCTATAGAACAGATTTTCCTTTATACTTTTTAACTTTATTTTCCATACTATAAATAATTTAATTCAACATATTATACACCACTTTTTACACATACTGTACTTTCAGTTTTTTTTATTCTCCTTAACTCACCTGTATACTATAAGCTCTCCAATACAATATCTGAGCAGCAAATCTGTTACAATTATGAAGATAATGATGTTTACTCTCTGTTTCATCTGTATCAGAGGCCTTGATTCAGCTCAGTGGTGATTCTGTTTTGGGATGATGTGGCATCAAAACCTGGACATAAAATCAACACCTCCCCTATTCGTAATGCAATCCTCAGGGATGACATGAACTAATAAGAACATCAGTTACAACGGTTTATTCTTGTGATGTTGTTAATGTTCCTCTAGAGGGTATCATAAACACATACAAGCTGAATGACATCTGGGAGGCGCGCTGTACTGCATTCAGGGGTCACACTTGCACCAAAAAGACAAAAGGCTGTAGATGGGAATGATTGGTCAGAAACATTCACTAGCAAGGACCACACCATCAACAAGATGCATTTAAACGATTTATTAATGATAAAATGATTGGTGTGCGAGGCTTGAAACTTGCTTGTAGTTCTTTGGCTTGCGGTCTGCGTTGTGGGGAAGCTTCAGTAGGGAATCCGCCGTAGCACCCGGGCACGACGGACCCCCCTCAGGACCCTACTGAGAGGAGGAAGCAGAGGAAGAAACAGGAAGTGAAAATGGGATGGGGTGGAGGGGTGAGAGCGAAAGAGGAGGAGAGGGTTAGGAGGGCAGTTATAGGAATCCCAGAAGTGGCTCAATTGAGGTGTGGTCCTGCTTCTGAAACTCTGATAAAAATAGGTGGATGCCTCATAAGAGTTAAGACAAAAATAACATTCATGTGTATCTCTGTTGGTGAAACTACATTGGAGGGGTTTTGAAATCAGTCAGTGATTGCGTATACATCATATACACAAATGGAGCACAAAAAGAAACTGATAGAATTTATAAGCTATTTTATGTGTTCAATAATCCCCCTAATGGAAAGAAGGTTTAAACTAGCTAGCCTTATTTTAATCAACAATTTTTTTTTTTTCATGATAAGACCATACTATTAAAAGTCACCTTCTGATCTCATTCCTATAAACGCGGATCACGGGGACGTTCTCCATGACCGTGGCATTTATCAAAAGGGACACTGGCCATACTGTTTGTCTGTCTGCATGAATCATGCTTTCCTCTTGCCCATGCTGTGAATAAACATCAAGGGGGCTGGCGCTCATGAGTTTATTGATGAATCTTGCGGAAGTGAGTTTCATTAACTGTCAACATAAGAGTCATCTTTCTGCGGTGGTGATTAAAAAAGGGCTCGAGGTATGGAATGTTAATTTCACTGAGGAAACAAACATGGAAGCAACGAGGACACTACAGAACATTTGTAATCTCTTGTTCTAATCAAGACCAGTTGTCAAGGACGTCTACAGAAAACAAACAAACAATACACTCAACCCTGGTCTTCTTTGTATGAGACACATAAGGGTGCAATAACAAAAGCTAACAATCAAAACATCCTTTTGGTTTATTTGACTGAAATCATGTCTCTCTGTCTCTCTCGTCTACACATAGTGCATAAATCAGTATTATGATGATGTAAATGTACTGTGCATCCTGGGAATAGAGAGAAGAAACAGATCTGTTAGCACTAAGCTTGAAGAGGAGACAAGTAAGGTACTGTAAGCATGATGAAACTGAAGAAACAGGACATCTTCACTAAAAAGAAAAAAACACCCTCTCTCTTCCAATCTCACAGACCCTTTACAGACCTGAAACGACCTATGAACATTAATTGTCAAACACCTAATACCACACATAATGTACCATGACTATAATTTTAAGGTACTGGAAGTTTCTATATAATACATACAATGCTCTGGCCAGCCTGCTGGTGCGTTATTCGAGTTTGTACCATGTACAGGTGAATATCCTGTGGTGAAAACTCACCCAGACCTTTTGTTGCATGTCACCCCCACATTTCTCCCACTCTTTTCTGTAGAAATGTAACACTTTGAAGTAAAACTTCTCTTCAGATCCTGACTGAAAACCACAAGGAGGGAGTTAATTTTACATTTGCAAAAAATAGTCACACTTGACTTCGACTGACACTTTTGCAAACAATTTGAAATCTTGTATTTTCTTTTTTTAATATTCCTTGTGAATGATTGAGTTGTTTCTGTTTTCTCAATTCTTGAATGTGACATTACTATTACACAGGAGTGGATGGTGAGGGCATTTGCTAAAGTACTGTACTTAAAGCTGCTATATTAACAACTGATCACATGCATGTTAAAGGGGTCGCTCTTGGTGACAAACCCACAGAGAATTATCATCCGAGTCTGTAGTTTCCCTCATCTCTATTGAGATTTTTGAGCATCTTACAGTGCATTGTTTTGGTTTTACATCCCACAACTTTACTGTTTTTGTTCACTCTCATTAGTGTCATTTTCAGCCACAGCAGGCAGCATGTTTACAGTGAAAAAGCTTTGATAAACCCACTTTATGCCACCTGCCCAGCACCAAACAACAGCCAGCCAAAGTTAGTGACCAGCGACTAAACGCACCACTATGTTCTGACATGTTCTGGTGCATAGTGGTAGTTTAGCTGCTAAAGAGTCAGTTATTTCCCTCAGGAGTTGGTGGGGACCAAAGCAGAGCTAAAAGGAGAGTGAATATTGGACTAACATTTACCAGGTGGCCAAAAACATGACTCCAAATGAATGTTAATAGTGCTCCATATCTGCTGAATGATTACGTAAGCAACTGTTTACCATTAAAGGGTGATGGTACTGTATATCAGTGTTGTGTTTACAGCTTGTTTCTGCTGCCCCCAAGTGGCCAAAGTTAGTGCGGGTTTAAGTTCTGCTGTACTGTATATTGAGGTGCTTGCCCTTTACTTGAGTATTTCCATTTTATGGTACTTTATACCTCTAGTCCACTACAACTCAGAGGCAAATGTACTTAGGTTAATATTTTACATACAAATACAAAAAATACATGATCAGATCATAAAATATTATGCATTCTTATAGTTCAGTAGTTAAGAATTAGCTCCACCTTGGCAAGCAACAAAAATTAAAATACTACATTAGTAATAATAATCCAGTAATATAATAATATAACGCTCTGAAAGGAGCCATTCAGCATGAGTATTTTCACTTTTGATATGTAAATTGTTGCTATTAATAATTCTCTACTTTTATATTATATATTATTGCCACATTTACTTAAGCAAAGAAGCTGACTGCTTCCTCCACCACTGTTTAAACAGTAGCAGCAGTATAGGATGAGTTCTATGTTGCTCCACTTTGGAGATCACTTCCATTTTTCTTCCCCGCTTTCCTCATATTGAACACAGCAATAAATACTGCATGTGTTGTTCCTCCTGCTGCCCCACTCTTTGCAATAGCTCTTGTTCTGCTGCCCAGGGATTGAGACATCTTCATCCCAGTCCTCTGTACTTCACAAGCACCATCAATAATTCTGCTAAAGAGTGCACTGAGCTGAAAATGGGAGGGGAGGTTGTGGGGGGGACAGTTGATGGCTTTTCCATGGCACACTCAATCTCTCTACCTCCTTTCATTCCCGTTGTGCTCCCACACTTCCTAACATGACCTTCTGCAATGTTGTTTATCATTTTGTGCTGTATGGACAACAAGCACACACAGCAGGCACACAGCCTTCAGCACTGACATAAAGCAGTCACTTTTGAATAGCTGAAGTATTCTCAAGAGGGCTTTTACATGCCTATGAGCATTGGCCATTATTAATCAGTGAAAAGGTTGAAAAGTTACCATAAGCAAAAGATAGCGGACGTTTTACTGTCTGCATGATGCATGCATGCATGCATGCATGCTGGAATTTAATCAGTGCTTGAAAAAGTATAGTGAAAACCTGAAGATTTAGAGCACTTTACATCATGATAACAGATATAAAAAAACAACAACAACTATATTCTCCCAATGATATAGTATATCACGAGTTACTCTAAATTATGCTTCACCCGGCTATTTCTGAAGATTTATTAGATTTTGTTAGGAACTATGTACAAAAACATTATGACATGGAAAGAACAGCTAACACACTTTACTGTGTGTTTGTTCACACATAGAGCTGGAAAGTTCAGCACAAGATTCAATGTGAAAAGGTTTTCTTCATTTCTCGAATTAACAAGAGTCTGCTTCATGCATACTTTCATGAATCACACAGCTAATAGATGGCACTGGCCTTCTCTTGGGGTGTTACAACATTTGTCTATTTCTACACATCTCACTGAGCCAATGCCTTATTTGAAACTCAGATCTCATGATACTGTTTGAATCAGACATATTTTCTGTAGAATGAAAGATACATTTTACTCTCTCGCTGGGAAATGTAATAAGACCTACCTGACTGGTCTTTTTCATCCTGCCACAGGGTCGTGATTTAAAAAAAAGCTGATTATTTGCATATTGGAAGTCTGTCATTTTGACACTATGTGTGATAACATGGAACACATTTTATGAGCTGTCTGCGAGCATCTAACGCAATTCAGTCACTTGGGATGTTTGGAGAAAACATGTAATCAGTTTTATAATGAGAAGCCAATTCAGAATAATTTATACACTTTCATTAGCCATGCTAGCTGCGTAGCTCTAGGGATGGAAATGTCAGTCAGTTGGCCCACCACTTTGGTCCAGACTGAAATATCTCAACAACTATTGGATAGATTGACACAGAATTTGGTATCCATGATATTCATGGTTCCAAGATGATGTATCTTAATGACTTTTGTGATCCCCTAATTTTCCTGTAGTGCCACCATGAGATTGAAAACAAAATAACAATACAACCAAATAACACAACATACATCTTACAATGTACTATTACTAATTTGTTCAATACAATGTCAGACAAAAATGTACAATATTCCTACCATACTAAAGCCATTTCATTATTCATCTTTATACAGTGTCATTGTTTCTTCAGACTGGACTTCAACTGTCTCTGCAAAGGAGTCCACGTCTCTCTGATCTTTAACATCACATCCATTCTTCCTTATGGTGAATTTTTCTCTAATTACCTCTTGATTCAACCATCAGTTAGGGTGTAAAATAAAACAAGAGATAAAGGGCAGAGACATCAAGTTCACAGCCTGAATTGTCAACAAAGTGAAATGAATGAGCTGCTGGAGAAGATGGCCCACTGTGGTGGGAATAATAAACCTGCAGGCTAGTTCAGAAGGAGGAGGAAGCTCCTCCATCTGCCAATTAAATGAAGAGGAAATTAATGGATAAACACTTTCATTGGGGATCAGAGAAGAGTGATGGTGCTGTGAGGCCTGCAGGGAGCTACACCGCATCGCAGCCATAACCACCACCACCCTTGTGTTGTTAACAGCCTCGAGAAACAAGCAAACTTATTTATTCTCATAATTTTTTTCTTATCTCTCCATGCCATTGCCAGCAACTCCCTTCAAGAGTTTAGTTCTAAGGCAAAATCTATGCTAATGTGATCTTTTTTGCAGTATATTTGCTCTTATGCAGATAAGCCTTCTTATCCGTCACCTCACACCTGCTTTGCTTCGGGCTATTTCTGCCCATTATTTCGGATTGGACGACTGGGTGCACACACCAGGTTATGGCTTCAAAAACTCCATATGGATTTTCATTGTATCTGTAACTAGTGAAACAGCCACATAGTAGCAACACCAAATGCAGAAGCTGAAAGATTTTGAGTGCCTTCATGTGCCGTGTGTAAACCTTTTAAAAGGTATTGATTTGAGTAACAGCCTGGAGCCAGAGGTGATTTCTTCTTATCATCGGACCAAAGCACTGATGAGGCCTATCCATATGTCTGTCTGTTAAATCTCAGTGCCCTGAAGATTGTTTTTATTTCTCTGGCTTTTACATCAATTCTATTCTGTAGTGCTTCAGGAACACCTGTGGATGATGTTGCCATGTTATGCCCATTTAGCTCCTTAAAATGGATGCTGACATTCATGCTTGTGGCTCCAGGCTGGTTCATTGTGCCCACATCATTGTACAAATGTTAAATTGTCTTTTTTTTTCTTTTTTCTTAAAGCTGGGATGAATGATTGTTCCAGCTGTGCATCTATTTGCCTCAGGCCTTGATCTCACTTTGTTTGAGACATAAAAACAGATCACAGTCACCCTCTGCACCCAGTGATATATGTCTTTGACAATATACTAGTTTTTTTTTCTTTCCACCTTCTATAATAATAATAATAATAATAATAATAATAATAATAATAATAATAATAATAATAATGCCACCTGCAAAAATAGTTTGTGGTGACCATTTATTTGTTCTGTACAGATAAGAACTACTCTGACATGTTATGTAAAAAAATAATCTGGAATCTGTATCAAAATGATAGATAACATCTCTATTGTTGTTGATGATCTAGTTTGAATTAAAAGTGGGTATATATGGCTCCATGAGAGCACTGGCATGGAAATTATGTGTTTTGATGGGAAGGGCTGGCTCGCTCCTGCTCTGGGGGACAGAGGGTAGCAGAGAGTGAGAAGATGCCAAACAACAGACTGAGACAGGATATAAATCAAATCTCTCTGGAGACAACAGGGCTCACGGCACACACACATACACACAGTGTTTTCTGGGGTCTGCCAGAGCTTCAGTACCTAAGCCACCAGGTTCATGACTCGGTGGGAACAGAAGCATGCAAAAGTGATTACAGCAGTAGGATAGTAATTAGGATGGAAAGCATTAGAGATTTGATTTGAAAGACAATTTTAGGGATAACAAGGGATTATCCAGCGGTGGAAGAAGAATTCAAATCACTTACTTAAGTAAAAGCAGCAATATCACACTATATTACAAGTAAAAGTCATGCATTTCAAATTTTACTTAAGTAAAAGCACAGAATTATTTTAGCAACAAAATACTCAAATAAAAGAATGGCCCCTGTCAGTGTTATATTATGTTATTAGAACATTATTGAAGAATTAGTGTGTAAGCTGTACTTTAATGTTGTAAATTAGTAATTAGAGCTAATTTTAACTGCTACATATACTGTTGGGTAGTTTAATCTATAATAATGCATCACTGCATTGTTTTTATGTAAAATCTTAATCTGAAAAGTAACTAGTAATTATAACTGTAAGATAAATGTAGTGAAGGAAAAAGCACAATATTTTCCCCTGAAATGAAGTAGTGAAGTAGAAGTATAAAGTAGCATAAAATGGAAAAACTCAAGTAGTTACTTTCCACCACTGGTGATATCAGTCAGGTTTGCCCCAGCTTGTAAGGTCAGACATTAGTGTGCATTATGTTTTATCTTTACTGGAAAACTAAACTAAAAGAATCAAACAAAAGACTGCAGTTGAAAATTGTAAATGAAGGCAGTGTCTCCCACTATGCCTGTTGTGTGTGTGATTTGGTTCAGGAGCCAAGAGGCAGAGTGGGGGAGGACATTAGGAAATAGTCTACAACTGAGTGGCTTCGGCCTCAGTCTACTCAAGTGGCTTAATTTTCTAACAGTCTCTTCTCTCCCTACCAGGCCTCTGCCAGGAAGCTGCCCTCAAATGAGACAGACAAAGTGTAAATACCACTGAGACAGATTCCATGAGATTCAACCACTTCAACACATTACATGACTGACAAATAGTGTAGTAGATTAATGTTAATTATATTCATACAGTACTGAGTTCATTATGTCCTTGCCAAGAAGAAGAGACAGTGGAGTGTATGACTTTTTTCACATCACATTTACCTGTGATCGATGACCAACTGAATGTAAATATGACATGGGTACAGTATGTGTTATTTCCTATCAAGTAGACAAGGATCACCTGAATGCCATCAGACAGTCTACCAGTGCACACAGGATTGTTGTATTCTGGGCAAATGAAGGCAGCACCTCTTGTCTGCAATTGAAGAAGCCCTTGAAATGAGACAGGCCTTGTTTGCTTGTTATAATGTATTCACAGCAGGTTTAGATATCCATTCATTTATCCATTTTCCGCCGATTATCAAAGTCCAAGCCTTATCCTGGGGGATATGTAATCCCTTCAGTGTATTCCGGGTATGCCCCAGGGTCTTCTACCGGTTAAACTTGCCCAGAAAACCTCCTTTACTATCAAGTCAAATAGTGAAGCTGTTCAGCTGTCATTCAGCTTTGAAACACAGTCTGGACAAAAGACTACAGGCAAAAGTAAAAAAAAAAGTAAAAGCTATGAATCTCCTTCAGTCTGTCTTAGAAAAAAAAGAAACAGGTCCATTAACCAGCACTTTCTGGATGGTTACTGCAGCAACATGTGAAAGATGGCATCCAAAATCCTTATGGGAGTCCACGCATACTGAGCTCTGAGGTTGACATCCTGCCTCAAGCAGCGACTCAAGTGGTGCATATTGTGGTTCTGTATATATCAAGTTTTGATTGACTCGGACTTCTTCAGCCATAAGTGATAAAGACGGGTATTTCTACCCAGGTCTAGAGCAGCTTTTCCTTCATTTTATAGTGCATTTTCAACTAAATCAATGTAAACTGAACAGATTGGAGTTAGTGATGTGTCGATCATGAGCGTATCGTTCATTGCACCACTCTTTTACTAGTATTAACAAGTCGTCTCAGAGAGTAATTTGTAATAATGCATGAGTTTTGTTTTTCTCACGTGACAGCTACACAGGCTCAGTATTGGACAGAAATGAGTCGTCCCTCTATGCGCATCATGCATTTACGAATCTGTGAAGCTTTTTGAAAGCGAAAAGGATCAGATCTGAGAAGCTGAAGTTAAAAGTGTGTAAGTAAAATATTTTCAAATCGGTTTTTTTTCAGTTACAAATCTTGTTTTTCAGTTACAAATTTTTTTTTCAGTTACAAATCTTGTTTTTCAGTTACAAATCATGGAATACACATTTACAAATAATATTGAGACTATTTTCACTCCATATCCCTCCCCTTCCACTGAAAGAAATGAACGAATGACTCAAATAAAGAGTAGTTCATTTTACTGAGCGAGATTTAAGGAACTAAGTCACTAAAATGAACCGGTTATGCCATCACTAATTGGAGTGGTCATCAACCCACACTGAGCTTAGTACCGGAAAATAAAAACTCAGGTCAGCTCAAGGGCACATTCTTCAGTTGCTTCAATCAAAAAGCTAAGAACCAACAACAGTCAAGTAAAAGGACATGACTGTTGCTGGACCAAAACCGTGGCAGCTAATCTAACAGCTATAGTTAAAAGTTTTGGGAAGTGGAAGTGGCAATGAAACAGTCCAGCACATAACCCCCCATAATACCATAATGTGTTGTTTTTACACTTTGGTTTCTGTACGGATTAAACAATCAGGATATAACGTGTTGATTAGTGAGCTGGTAGGAGGATTTTGTTATCTTTGACTTGAGCAAGGCTACCTGTTTCCCCCTGTTTCAAGTCTTTGTGCTAAGCTAAGCTAGCAAGCTGCGGGTGGTAGCTTCATATTTACTGTACAGGCATGAGAGTGGTATCAATATTTTCATCTAATGTTTGGAAAAAAAAGTGAATAAGTATATTTCCCAAGATGTCAATGTATTCCTTTAAATTACTACTACTTTATGTTCAAAAGTAAGTTGCACATCCATGTCTGGAGCCCATCTTTCATTTCAGATAACATCTGAATTAGTATAACTATCCAGATTAAATAACTACATTTACAGTGTGCACTAAACTCAGCAAAAACCTGCAGTTCTTGTAAAGTTTTTCCACGTGTACATGGTGTTATTATTTGAGTTGATGCCAAATGGTATATTTACCATAGTGTGTTCCAGCCCATGCACGTGGCCTTCTTCAGTGCCAAAGCTTTGGCCTGAGTCAGTGTCCTCAAAGGTTTTGATGTGCCACAATATTAGGAATCCCCTGGCCTAACTCAAATAAACAAAAAGACACCAGCAGGATTTTGGTCCTCTGATTTTATAAATAAAATTGTCCCAAGTTTTATGTAATATCACTTTACATTGCCAATGTCAGCTTTAAATGCAGAATAATCAGAGTGTCCTACAATGTAGTATTGTTCCATGTACCATAATGTGAGAAGTTGTAACCAAGGATTTTTTTTTAACAAATGAAAATTTTATAGCAGATGGTATTTACAACCTAACCTGTGTTAGCAACAATCATACATTTCTTAGATGGTAATCAAATGTTTTATACATTATTGATAACTGTTTAATTATGGATTACATGTATTTGACACATCGTATGTCACGCACTGCATAATTTATAATTGTTACAAGATGAATAACATGAGCATCAGGATCAAAGATGAGCTCACTTATTTCATTATTTCATTATAAGACATTGTCCTGGGTCTCCTCTGATTGATCTCCTTCTCCTCGCAGGACTCTTGAATCCTGGAAGTATTGTAGTTCTGTTGCATGGAACATTGTATTGGAGGATTATTGTGCTGCTGTTTTACTCTTGTGTATCTTCCAAAACCTAAACATATAATTGTTTTGCCTTTAGCGTCAATACAATTACAATATTATGAAATCACAACATTGATGGGTAACACTGTATTTGAACCCTCTATTTAAAAAAAGCAAAAACAAATCAGGACATTCTAAACAATTTTAAGCCCTAACCCTAACCTAGAAAGGATTTGTACATGTGCATAATCACTTAATAAATGGTTGCTACACACTATAAAATAGTAGCAAGCAATTATGACACTATCTTTGAAATGAAAGTTTCATATTTATGAACAGTTCATTATAGTCTGTTGTTAGGGTTAATGGTATTGTCTCATCCTGTGAAGCTTCATGCAATGAATACTGTAAAACCACAAATCAGGTATGTGCTCCACTGTATAGCCTGTTTACACAACACTAGAGTCTCTCATTATTAACGGGACAAGGGACGTTTCAGGCACCTTGACCCTCGACCCTCAAGATGAAACCCACTGCTCTCCTGACACAAATGCTGTTGCATTGTTGGGGAGTTGTGAGTAGGAACCTTCGACATTATGGCTTGGTTAGTGCTGATCTGGACGCAAGCTCTATAATTGCAGTGTACACAGCACGTATACACATAGTTACAAAGCCCTTGCTCTATGCTTACATATACTGTGTGAACCTGCTGCCAAATATCCTCATCAATCTGGAGACCTTGCACCACCTGGGCAAAATGTAATTTCAGTTGTTACTTCAGAGATTTTACTTTGAATATGCCACATTTTAATTTATTGACTGTTTCCAGGATAGCCAAGGAATTTTGCTCATTATATGAGCAGTTTAACTGACACTCAAGTGTCTCTCTCTTAGGCTGACTGTCATTTACTCTTTAATTAAGAAGGCATTTCTTGCCTCCAGTGTCAGTATATGGATATATTCTATTTTGTTGTTTTTCTTGAATTCACTGACTATTACACCCTTATTGCTTCAATTACATCTATTTCCATTTGCTCATGATTAAGTCATTTATATGATGTAATTTTTGCTGGTTATGTGACTTAAATAATGCCAGTGATGGATGAAAATAATGGCTGTCTGTATGACTTCTTCCGTGCTTTTGCTGTCACCCCTCAGTCTCTGGTCCTGACAGTTCCCGTGTAAACAATGTGGAATGGGGAGCCAAATCAGTTGGTACATTCATGACTGACTACCACCTGCCATCGACACACAGTGATTGGCAACCACCTGTCATTGGCCAGGCTCTTGTTTGATTTAATCCTCATTCCAAAATCCATCTTAACATGTGTGCTGCCTCATGCATACCAAGCAGATGGCTGCCTGGGAGGTTAAATAGTTCATTATCTGATTATAGAAGACAATTTGTGGAATCACCAGCAATAATGATATAAGACAGTTAAGGAAAGCATAAGATTTTTAGTGACAGAGAATCAGATTTGGCAAAGCACACTGAATATTTTTATGACGGGCATAACACAGTGAGCACCCACTTTGGGCATATTAAATAAATGTGTCACATTTTGTTCTGTGCTGCAATATCTGTGTCATGTTCACAGTGTCCAAGATGCTAGTTAATTATGAAAAATTACAAGCAGTCCATGACAATTTGCCATGTTTGTCTTCCTTCTTTGTATTAAATGAATCTAGCGGTAGGTCAAAATCATGTTATATGGATTAGAGAAATATTTCATTTCATTTAAATGAATAGCAGTTTTTGTAGAATCTACATTTTTGTTCCATAACATCTTGTATTGTATTCAGTGTGAATTAGTGAATGTTCATTCTCTGACATCAATAAATAGATGACTACACACATAAAAAATGATGTGCTGTCATGAAGATTAATTAACTACTTAGTTGTGCTGGCATTCATTTTGGGAGTCTAATAAAACTTGGAGCCAATGCTTTTTGACTGCAGGTAACCGTGTATCAAAATTGGTTTAAAAATGAGAATGAAACTGTAGATGTAAACACTGCTTTAACAAGGATAGAACCAACAGGGCACATGTTACAAAAGATGAGGTGTAGAGTATGTGGCAAAACCTGTGAATACATTTCAAATTGCTAGAAAAATGAGACTGAAAGTAATATCTTTTATGTAAATCAGAGCAGTGTTAGCTCTGGATTCAAAGTCAGATGGATGTGCAGCTCTGGTGGAGTGTTATGAATCATTCAAGCTGTCAAGAAATGTTACTGCACAGGAAAGGAGACCCAGATCTGACATCTTTATCTGCATTACAAGGGAGGACGGTGACTTTTTACAGACAAAAACCTCAACATTTCTTTAATGTAATCCACATGTTTTATTCATCGAGAGCTTACTGAGAGATTTGTGGTTTGGCCAAGTGCTGCGTGTTGAGCCATTTAGCGCTAATTCCCCCTGAAATATCTGTTATTGTTTGTGCTTTAACAACAATACTATATCCTTTAAATCTGTTGGCTAATGGATCTGTCAGACAACCACAAATGGATTTGAATTAAATTAAACATCTCACCGCAGTCGTTGGCTGAACTCCTGATTAGACTAGACGGATTGAGTTATTATGATTAAGCTTAGTGTTTATGGACGAATGATTTTAACCTACCTGAAAATCAATAAAGGGCACCTCAAGGACCATTTTCATGAGAAGTAGCCAGCGTTGCATAATAAGGTTTCTCCAGCTTCTGCCTGGTGATTAATTACATTCAATACTGGTGTTGAGCTTAGTCATTTAGTTTGTGTGGAGAAGCATAAGCTGTTCTAATGCCTGTCTCAGATTCAAATGTGGCTTTTAATCCCTAATAACATTCCCACCTTAAATTCACAAATCTTTTAGACGTAGCATAACATCAAGCACGTCTTTGTTTGGACATTTTCAATCATACTGTCACACAGTATATAGTGTCCACAGCTGAAGGGTTCCTCAGCTTCCCTCTTGTGCTAAATTGGGTGAGAATCCCTTGGCACCCAAGGGTTCACAGATGGGAAACACCTCACATAGCACACTGGTTCAGATAAACGTTCAGTATTCGCCTTCTTATATGACAGTGCTGCTCTGCTTCTTGTATTATCACAAAAATTCCATTAAAAACTTGTGTTTTTTGTAGGTTGTTAAATATCTGCAGGTAAAAGTTAGTCAAGGCCACGAGGTAGTGTGTGTGGGTTTTTTTGTTCCTGGATTTGCTTTCATACTGTGCAGGAAATTGATTAATTTATTTGTATTTTGTGGTTTATTTTATTCTGAATTAGAATTTATATTATAGCATTTTCAAATTAAGAGACACATTTTCAACTAATTTAACAGTTCATTTACTCACCGAACTGGTGAAATTGTTTTTCATTTACTATTGTATTTCTGAAAACAAGTAATAACAAATTATTTAAAGCCATGGCTTGTGACATGGAAGTCAGCTGTTTGAGTCTTGTAAGAACTTTGGTAAAGAATCTGTGAATTCATCCTCATGAAAGCAATGCTCATAAATGTCCCTGATATTCAAAGTAAAATGATACTTAAGGATCAAAAGGTAGTTTATATGTGCTTGACAACCATGGTAACCAGCCAGGTAAAAGAGTAACCTGTCATCTTTCATTCCACAGCGCAAACAGACAGACCAAGTGGCAATATTTAGGCTGTTTATTGCACTGTAGGACGAGCTGCAAGAACACAGCAGCATCATTCCAGGTAGCAGCTCAATGAACTTCTACAAATACATTACATGACCAAACCGAAACAGGTATTTTCCACCAGTTTTTAAGTTTTTACATTGCATTGTTTAAAAAAAAATAGGAATGGCCTACAGGCTACTGACAAAATGAAATTGCAAAGATAAAATCATTCTCTAGCACAAGATCTAGCACACTGACAAGAGCTGTTCTTGTTATTGACTATAAAAGCCTCCTCATATAATAAAGCTTCCTAACACTATTCATTATTTATAACAAGATCTGATTGGTTTGACCAAATGTGGAGCGGCCATTTCACCGTTGTCCTCTCCACACTTGTGATGTTATTGATGTAGATGACACAATTGTCATCAGGGTCAGTGCTTATAGCTGTAGAATAATTAGATCAGTCTCGCATAACATCATGAGTGTAGCATAAAATCATAAAAAGAATAAATCAAAAGTTTTGAATGGAAGAACATAACCTAAAATGGCATTAAACATAAATTATTTGCTTCTATTTTGAAATGACCAGTGTTTTTTCCTTCCTTTGATACTTAAACCTTTTATTTCCTTTTGCAGGTGAATTTT
The DNA here is from genome assembly GCA_005408345.1 of Macquaria australasica. NCBI lineage: Eukaryota > Metazoa > Chordata > Actinopteri > Centrarchiformes > Percichthyidae > Macquaria > Macquaria australasica. The sequence goes on along the minus strand of SEMN01000034.1, from coordinate 861,786 downwards.
GACCCAAGCTGTGATAAGTCTTATTTCAAACTGGATTTAGTTTTAAGTTTAGGTTTAATCTTCTCTTTCGCAGTAAGAAACAGAAGAGTTCAGAAAATAAACTGTTAAAAAATGCTGATGTATTTGCATACACCAAGTTGGAAGTTTGCAATTTGCAGATCAGAGCTTAGATGGGATCAGTGTGGGATAAGATCAGGAAAGACTTTACATGTAGGCACTTTATACTATACAATCTCATGTGCAGATTCAGCACTCATATCTAATGCGCTTGACACTGAGGGTGTTTTCACTCTGCTTAGCAAGATTTACAGTAATGACAGAAACAAATAAGACAAATCACAACTGATCTTTCCAATCCTGCCTCATGGATAGATATTACGCAGATTGTCAACACTTGCAAACACAGCCCACTAAAGACAGTTCCTTCTCACTCAAACATGAACTCTGCTATAGGAGTGTTTATAGAGTTAGATTTAAGCCCCCTTTATCTCATTCTCTACAACCTGTCATTAAGAAGCAACAGCAGGCAGATGCTCATTATTAATATGCAAGAAACCAACAGACTAACAGGAAATGTCTAATCTGCCTTATCAAATTGACAACCACATTGTAAAGGCTCAATGTTGCCGGTATTGGCTCTTACCCTTAGGTTGTGTTGACATTGCCTTTACTTCCTCATTGTTTGGAGCCCTACATACCCCAATACTGTATATGTAATAATAATAATAATAACTGCAAAGTCAACCATTTTATTTATTCATTTATTTCCTTTTCCTCTGACTTTATTAAAACCCAGTATGATTTTGAAGTGCCAATCCTTCACTTTGCCACAAACTGGGCTTGCACATTTAGTGAAGGTGACAAAATACGGAAGAAAATATTTCATTTTTTTATGTTATATGTATGGACAAATATACATATTTAAAAACAGGGTTTGTCAACATCGTGAACAAAAAAACAAAAACAAAAAAAAGGCAGGGAAATAGTGGTACAGTAAAAGGCAGAGAGAAACAATTCACAATAGAGGATCTGGGTAAGCCTATATGCTGGGGAGCTGATTAGGGAATTGGGAGCAGGTGCGCAGGAGGTGGGCTACAGTCAGGTGATGACTAAAGGCGGGAAATACTGAGGACAACTGTGGGGCAGGACGGGATAGCAGGATCTGAAATAACAGGAAGAATTGGTAACTGGAAAACTAATTCTAAGCAATATTAAGAACTGGTTGTAGCAATAACACACATTCTGAGATGTTTTTTTCATTTGGCCCATAAATTCACAACATTATCCAGCTGTATATTGAGGGCGTTCAGTGGAGCTCCAGAAGGATTTGGATTAGTTCCATTTCACTGATATTTAATTCATTTGATGCTCCGAGTAGAATAACAATATGAGAATGAAATCAGATGCCAAATTCTGCAGCAAATGATATAAATCAACAAAAATAATCTTATCAATTGGCCTAAATATCGTTATGGGGCTGGACATGAAGACGTTTGGGAATCCCTGCGTGTGGATAAAACTCCAGCACAACTTTGGGTGGCGCCAGAGCGCAAGAAAAGAGGAAGTGTGTGTGGGGGGGAAATCAACACAACTAATGGGTTAATCTGCCCGGAGAATCGCTTTATGGCTTCGGCCGTCTCCACATCCCGCTAGATGATGTGTGAATCTTTTCAGCGGGTGGTTGGACTTGCCACCTGTCAGGAATGGTAAACAGGCTTCATCACTGAAGACTGAGCCGACGTCTCCCACTGTTTCGTTGGAAAACGTTCACATTTTTGTGCAGGGTCGCCTGCATTAGTGAAATAAACACGTACAACTTTGTCTGACCGGCTGCGCAAGAGAAAGTGAGCCACACGCATAAACTGGCAGTGGTGAGATTATAAACGGAGTCTCTGAGCGCCTGGCAGGCTCCGACCCCTCTCGCTTTGAAGATTAGAGGGTTGACGACGTCTGAAGGACACTAAGAACAGGATTAGGTATTGTGCAGTCTAACCTACTTCTCATCACTCCTACATCTTGTCCTCTGAATATTTGCGCAATGACCTTTGGTGCACTTGGAATATAGCGGGTGCGCCCGTGAGGTAAGGAAATCATTTTCGCTGAGTGTTTTTTTTAGACTGTTGGGATTAATTCCATTATGTGAAGTTGTGTAAGACAGCTAGATCCACTCTGAACACATAGCAGTTGGTATTTGGAAAATGGCATCCTTTATTGGCGCCTGTTACGCGCAGGTGCCATCGCAATTCTTTTGGATATTGTCATCGAAAACCACATATATTTGACAGGCATAGTGTTAGTGGATGGTTATCCCTCATTACTGCACGTTCCACGGCTTTATCCAGGGACCATGCACGGTATTTCACACGCTTAACACGTCAGCTTACTCAAGCGCTCTGAAGAAATAACGCTCCATACGCATGAAGGCTAATGCAATTTGCAGAATGTGCACCAACTCAGAGACGATCAATACTTAAGGGATTCGTGTTTTAGTCTGCGTTACTGCATGTTTGATAACAGGGTCAAAGCTGCTACAACATGCCTCGACCTACTCTGATCAGGGGCATCGAAAATGATTTCGGTGTGAGCTTTTATTCCCTTGTAGAGCAGACCGTCTCTGCATGAGCTTTAAAGATATTATAATTTGTAGTTCACCAAAAATGCAGTAAATCCTTAAGAATAAGTACTTTAAAAATACACTTGAGTTGATGAACTAGGGTGCACGTGATCCTGACCAAAGAACTGAGGGCACAGAAAGCTCACTTTACTGCAGTCTCATGCCTTGAACTCCAGTCTATCCATCTATACAATAGAAAGCAACTGAAGGGCAAATGTATAAGCACAAAAGCCATAGTAATTTGTTTCGTCTAGTATTGAGTGGCATGAATGAAGAACACCCCCCCCCACCCACCCACCATGAAAATCTGGCTTTGCATTCTGAGGGATACGCCTCAGTTCAGTGAAGTTTGACATAGACGCCTGCCACATTTTGTCAAATTCAGCTTTTTAGATCTCCCTGAGGACTATAGAACACACTTATTCCCCATACCTGAAACATAATTTTGACTGCATTTGTGGGGTTGTAGGTTGCTACAGAGTGCAGACAGGCTATTCATCTAGTAGGATTCAATCAGTGAGATGAAACTTATTGATATTACAGTATGTGCACAGTGCTGCTTACAGTGAGCATCAAGAAAAACCACATGATCCTATTATCCTGTTCTTGATGGATGTGCTTAAAATGCTCTTCTTTCTCTTCTCTTCTGCAATGTTATTTTATTCTATGTGTACTACAGTTCCCAACAGCTACAGGTTTGGATAGTACCCTAGAAGTGTGCAGGGAATACTTAAAAAGTATTGCTACAGGATGTCTTCATCAGTCCAGGGTTGGGCCAGTTCTTTCCAGAGGCTCACATTTGGGAAATGAGAGATGAAGAGTAGCGTGGCTCAGGCCAGCCAGACTCCATTGATATTCTGCCTGTGTTCTGCTCCATAGGCAGCCCATTGTCATGGCCCGCTCAGTGGGATAGCATCTGATGATTGAGGGGTATGGAAGAGGGTTGAAAGCCAGCTTGGAAAGAAACTAAAGGTTCATTTACTGAAGGTTAAAGATATGTCCTCACAGGAAAGGCTGATAGTGTGTATGTGTGCGCATATTGTGTGAGTTGCATAGAGATAAAGTAAATCCAAAAGATGCAAACATATAACATCTTGTATGATATTTTGATGATAGTTTAGTTTGTATTTCATGATGTTGATTTTACTACAAGCCCAAACTAATGTGATCAGTTAGTCCTTGCTTAAGTTTCAAAGGGTGCAGCCTCTCTAACGTCAGGTGCAACAGTGCCACACTGTGTGGCCACTCAGCCCTAGAAGATTCATGGCCAGCCAAGCAGAAAGATTTATCTGTCATGAGGGCGTGAAATTGCAATGCTCTGCAGTATTCTGTCCAGGTTCAGTGAGAGAGACAGATCCTGCATTGCTCTGGGAAATAAAGAAGTAACAGAGAGGAGTCACGCACAAAAAAAGCAGCAAGCACTAATGGCTGCCTGTGCTCTCTGTCAGGTAGAAGTGATCAAGACTATAGTCTTTTTTTGGGTGGGGGGGTGGAGAAAGGAAATAAGCTGAAAGTAGCATCCATGAGGGAGTAACAAAGAAATTCATCCAAGGAGTTGAACAAATAAGGGTAACTTTTGAAGAGTGCCATGAAAGTTGACACTGAAGTGCAAAAGTTTACAAGTGGCTGCAGTAGTAGGATTGCACTCTCAGCTCAGCACTGATTCCTTTTTTTCGCACTTTTTAGGTATTGCACCTTCCAAATTTGCTGCCACTTGCTGTGAAATTCACAGTTGATTTACGCCTTACAGGGTTTACATGCAGTAAATCAGTTCATGCTTAGACATATTAATCAATTTACTTTTACACTGGGATGAAAAAGAGAATCAATCAGTACTGTGTATTTTTTGATCCTGTAAAGCCTCAATCACTGGGATTTAAGGTATAGCTCTTAATATTGACATATTTATGTATGTTTGGCTCATGTTTTGTAACTCGGTGGCCTCGAATTATAAAGTTTTGTCTGTACCATTGTAACAATACCAATTAATTGATAAGAGTCATTACATTACAGATAAACAAATTTTAAAAAGCCAATAAAGATTTAGAGGACTTTTTTTATTTATTTTGGGAGGACCCATGGGCTGCTATGACCTAGATCGAGAATACAACATTTCATCAGCTCAGTTTTGAGGTGTTGTAAATTTATAGCCAAAAGCTTGTAGCTGCATTAGGTCTTAGTAGAGCTCGACTAGCCATCGTGGCCATCAGCTGTAGCAGAAATCTGTATCCAAGCCCCCACTGAAGCATGAAGGGAGAGGGTGATTTCATTTAAGTTATCTCAGTGTGGCAACACCAATAGCCTCAAAATTAATGGGAAGGGAACTTGATGAATATGAAAAACTATGCATATGGATGCACTGCAGATCTATTCTGTGCTTTCCTTTTCTTATTCCTTCCCTCTGCTTTATCACTTTTCGTGTCACTCTCAAACACAATGACTAGTTCTCTCCTTTCTCATGCTGTCCCCATTATCTTCTCAGATAAGAACTGTTTCTACTTGGTAACTGGTTTCTGAAATAATTTTATTACAAATATGCTGGATCCCATTTTTTTTTTTTTTTTAAAGATTTGTTTAACAGACAGACCTTATTGTAGTAGGGATCACAGCTGGATAATCTACAGTAGAACCTCACAGAATGCTGAAGGGCAATTTGTTCCTCAGCTCCTGTACTTTCACCCTCTTGTCAAGTCTCTCAATGTAGCCTACGGTAACTATTGCTGACTGGGCAGCAGTGTCTTGTAGAGAGAAAGAAGCATTGTGTTAGGAGGTGTTTAGGAATCCTGGGTTTTTGATTGGAATATCTGGTCTTTCTGAGAAAATATGAGTGTTAAATGTTCCTTCCTTCAAAATGATTACCTAAGGTTCTTTGAGAAGGGCAGTGGTCAACAGTGGAACAAGAGTTGTACTGATTAGCTTCCTGATGTGCATGTCTGTAAGCTGTGTGTGTAAGCCATGTGTAACCTTTCCTCCATAATATATTATGAAACTCTCATCAGATATGCCTGTGAGTAAAAAAGAGCCTGCATAATAGTGTTTCCCCTGTATTGAATTGTTCATTTTAATAAGTGTCAAACTACAATGCCAACTTGGCGATTACACCAGCCACAAAAGCTAAAATTGAGCAATTATCATGCTGTTGATATTTTGAATCAGTCATTAGATAGAGGCTGAAAGCTGTTTGTTGCTTACTTGCCCTCAAGTTAAAATCCATCTAATGAGCAGGATCCAACCAGTGCATCAGTAAGTTAACATTAAGCGTCATCTCCCTTTAGCAGCAGCCCTTGGAAGGAATTTATCATTTTTTATTTTTGCTAAAGGAATATGGAGCCAGAACAGTGACAGTAATATTTGGCATTGAAAAGAAAATGTGGCTTTGTAAACAAAACCTGAACTGAAAACGAAACACTGGCATTGAAACATTTGTATTGGAAAAAGTTGTACTGGCACTGAAAAATATAAGATAGGAATTTAAAAAAAAAAAATCATTTTATTTTGATAATTTCTGCATTCAGATGTGCTTTTCAATGACAATGTTCAGATTTTTTCTTCGTGTCACTCTTTTTTCACTGACAGTTTCTTTTTTACGCTCTCAGGGTCTTTTTTTTACGATGTCAGGTTTTTTTCAGTGTCAGTAGTTTTCAGTTTCAGCTTTCTGTCACCGTTTTGGCGTGGAGAGGAGGGGTTTGAGGGGAGGGGCAAGGAGAGCGTGATTTACATATAATCTGCATACTAAGGAGAGACCGTCACTCTTCACTGTTCCTGAACCAGCCGTCCTCGTCCGCTCCGAAGCCTCTGGCATCACCGCAAACCTACGGCGATGGCCTCCACCAGTTCACCGGGAACTCTTAGAACCGGGCTGGGTGAAAGTTCATGTTTAACTGACGTTATGCTGGTCTGGCAGAGGTCCGCTGGAACGAGTGTCAACCTTTCCTAATACATGACAGCTAGCTAACGTTAGGTCACATCCATGGTTGAAAGTTAGCAAACAGATTTAGCTGCGGTTTGGGAGATTAGGTGATCTCATGACAGCTGTGCAGTTAAGGTACCGGTGCTTGGAGCGGCCAAAAAGGACAAAGAAAACCTCATATTTCAGCAATCATTTTTCAGATTTGTATGTATTTTCTCATACATTTTCTCAAATAAGTAGTGAATGATAATAATGGCCTGGGGTGTGGCTGCCATGAACAAATAAAGGGGGGAAGAAGGCCGCACATTTAGGGCGATGGCTTTCATAAGTTCACCTGGAGCTCCCAAACCGCAGCTAAGTCTGTTTGTCTCTGCCGCTGTTTGCTAACCTATGTATTAGCAAAGGTTAGCGCTCATTCCAGCGGACCTCTGCCAGACCAGTCAGTTAAAAGTTAACTTCCACCCAGCCCGGTTCTATGTGAGCAAACAACGGCAGAGAGAAGCAGACTTACTTGCTGTTCAAGAGATTCCCGGTGAACTGGTGGAGGCCATCGCCGTAGGTTTGCGGTGATGCCAGAGGCTTCGGAGCGGACGAGAGGACGGCTGGATCAGGAACAGTGAAGAGTGACGGTCTCTCCTTAGTATGCAGATTATATGTAAATCACGCTCTCCTTGCCCCTTCCCTTAAAACCTTCCTCTCCACGCCAAAACAGTGTGAGAGAAGCAGATATGCAGAATATTTTCATCTATAATTTGTGAGGAAGTTTGCAAGTGTCCATATGTTTGCTGATTGAAATTCTATTAGCATAAATGAATATTTGCCCTAGCTCCAAATAAATACTGCTGTACAAAAAGCAAATAGAGAGGAAGGATGTGAATTATCATACTATGATAATAGCTTGACTAAACATTGGCTGCACCATTTGTAAGTATGGACAGATAACATTGTGGCCATGTTTTAATTTCACACTTCAGCAAGAGCATTTATCTGTGGCTGGTGTGGCAGGTGATGGTATATGTTCTGTAACTTTACCATGCAAGACATGGACCCTCTGTGACCTTGCTTCTCTTATTGGTTTACTGGATGTTTACTGGATTATTAGAATATTGTGAATTATACTACTTTACAATTTAACAAGATTCAAAACATCACCACTCAAAAAAATCAGTCTTTCTTTAATCTCTGGGTATTGCTTGTTGCAGTTTTGAAGGTTTTTTTTTTTTTTTACAGCAAAATACATTTTGTCATGTTGGAAATTGAACTGTAAAAGGCACATCATCATTTTAATTGACATGTTAAAATTTTCTATTAGACTTTTTAAAAAAAAAAAAAAAAAAAAAAACCTGCATTAAGTGACTTTCTTTGGTCACTTGGGCTGTGAAAACAAAATTGACATGCTGTATTATCACCTTTTTATAAAGCAGCGATGGCAAATGTGTTAGCAAACAGTTGCTTATTTACACATCCAGCAGGCATGGAGCAACATTAGAATTCATTTGAAGTTGTGTTTCTGGCCACCCAGTAAATGTTCGTTTTTAGCTCTGTTTTGGTCTCAATCAACTACTGAGGCAAATATTTGGCTCTTTAGTTGCTAAATGTTCCACTATGTTCACCAGCTAGTTGCTAACTTTGTCTTTTTACGATTTGGTGCTGGGCAGGTAGTGTACAGTGGGTTTTTAGAAAATGATGCTGACGAGAGCGATGAGAAGTTGCAGAATAGGGTGATAATTCTCTGTGGGTTGGTCACTAGTAACACGAGTAACCCTTTTCACATAACACATCGTCATTTGATCTATTGTTAATATAAAAATATTGATTAGTGCAGCTTTAAATTAAAGCCACATTGTGTAGAAGTTTAAATAAATTCAACTTTGGCACTCTCCTGTGGCAGACTACATTTGGTGCTGTTATGAATGCACAAGCTGACAAGCCCAGCACTGATGTTGGAGCTGTGCACTCAAACGGCCTCGCCAGGAGAAGCACCATCGGTATAGTGATGCTCAAACTGAAATCTATCAATTTTTACATTCAGAATTTCCAACAATTCCAAACATGTAGGTTACACTGTTGGCAATATCACAGAACTTAAAAAAAACATCAGGACCCAAGGCAACCTGCTAAGGCCTGTGAAGGATTTTAGTCTCAGAGGGATGAATCTTTAAGCACATACATGTAAGCTTAAAGATAAGCACATACACCTCACCAACAAGACATCTCCAAATTCTCATGCTCTCTCGCTCTCTCTCGAACACACACTCAAACACACAGACGCACACATATACAGCTCTCCTTGAATATCTGTTTCAAGCCTAAAAATAGTAAGATGCACACAATGCCATGGAGCTCTGAGGCAATCACAGGTTGTGGGAGCACGGAATGTGATTCAAGGATGACATTTCACAAATTATGCTCTAAGTCATAGATAACCAAAAGCTGTTGGGTATTTTTCTCCCCACATGACGTGTACAGTTTGCTGAAAATAATCACACACTTGTATCCTTAAAGCTCCAGGTAGTGTCAAAAGTAGCTGAGGAGAAATTTTTGGGCCGGTGGTGGCTTAACGAACCACTCCACATATACTCAGCTGCTTAATTTAAATGAACAGGATGGACACTGAGACGAGTTAAAGGTGTACAAACTGTGAAGATCATCATTTCTCTAAGACATGTAGTGAGACGTGCAGTGATCGACAGCCAATCAGATTTATTCTTGTGCCAGTATCAAAAATTATTAGTAGGCTATAGTTATCCTGGCCAAAATGTTTTGGTTTGTGATATTTTCTTAATAAACAAACCTCTTCAAAGAGTATAAATACATCCAGTGCACTTTTTACATTTTTTCAAACATTTATCAATCAAAAACATTTTAATTTAAAGAAAATGGAAAAAATGGAAACTGTATTCAGAACACTTAATCTACAATTATGTCAAAATGGGAAGTGTGCAACTTATTCAGATGTAAAACAGAAATACATTTATATATATTTATGTATTTACATATGTTTTATCACCTTGTTTTACCACATTACTATTTTACCATTATATTTTGTTATTGATCTTTTTTGCACTGCTCTGTTTTAATAGTGATTTTATTGTTTTTACTTTTGCTTCATTTATTTTGGCTTTATTGCCTTGTGAAGCAAATTGTGACAATTTGAAAAGTTCTATATAAATAAAATGTATTCTTGTTTATTATTATAAATCAAAACAAAAGAAGCATTGTAGTCAACGTGTTTAAGAAAAATTGGTGTTTTTGCATTCAGCAACATTTTTCATGATAAATTAGTATTTTCAGTCATGCCGCTGTTTCCACTCTACAACTGTTTGGCGTAGGAGGGGATCCTCCTTGTGTTTGTTGTTGATCTAAACCTCTTATTTGTATTTGTTAGTTAGATATAAACAGCAATTATATGTCTATTATGTCATCATCCTGTCTATAATTTGACTGTTGATAACAGACAGTACGGCTTACAAAGACCTGACCTGCATACAAAACATTAATTTAAGGTCAAAGCGGGGCATCAAGAAAATGTATTCTGATGAAGCTCTTGAATTGCATAAAACAGCACATATAGTACATATGCACTCCTTAGCCAGCAGCATTTAAAGTAACTACAACATAGTAATTCTAATGTATACATTTGATGGGATATAGATTGAGACTTATTAACCACGATGCTACAAGGGTCTTCAGATTGCTTTTATGTGAAGATATTGTTGGTGCAAGTCTACGATCAGCAGGACACGCTGTTGCATTTTTTAGGTGTATAAATATTGAATGCAATCTCACCGTACTTTGAAAAATGTTTGAGGAACATGAAGGAGATTGGTGCCTTGTGACCTGAGAGATCTGCTGGATTTATAAACTAAGAGCATGTCTGATATGTACTGTGATGCAAGGCCATTAAGAGCTTTTTTTTATATACCAAGAGGAGGATCTCAAATTGTATTCTGAAAGCAGTGGGTAGCCAATGGAGGTTTCTGAGGACCAGAATGATGTGGTCTGATTTTTTTTTGTTAGGGTTTAATGTTAAAAATGAACTGCAGTCTAAAGGTGGTTTTAGCTTGAAGGCCCATAAACATGCTCATGACAAAGACTCCACATTCAACTGTAAGACATTTAGAGCCAACCGAGCAGTTGATTAGGGAGTTGATGGGATTCACATGATCAGAGGATAGTGAGATCATTGGCATGGCTATGGTAACTAATGTTTGATATTGTCGCCAAGGGTTAAGCATATAAAGGTTGAGGGACTCAACACAGTATGTCATATTTGTTGCAGTGAAAGTCATCAATTGTGATGGTGAAACACACCAAGATCCCATATCGGGTGAATCCTGCATTGTCATTCACGACTGTGCTGCGTACTGAAATTGATCTGCATGTGCACAAGTCTCTGTGCTGGATTTTGCTCAGGTTATACCAAAATCAACACATGAGACTGCATGTGAGTGTTTCCATGTTTTTGGTTAAAAGCTGGTCACATAGAAAGCAAATGAGAGTAGACACAAAAATAGGGATTAGTGTGGCTCCATCCTGGTTAGGCCTAGTTAAGCAGGGCAATCTTTCATGTCCAGCGTGTTACATTCTCTCCTAAAGCTGACACATCAGCCTCCTTTGAACATTCATGTTCATAAGCATTTCGTTTTCATTTTTTTAGTTTAGTTTCTAAAAAAACAAACAAAAACAAACTTGAAATATCTCACCAAAAACGTTTTAACGCTTGGCTGAGGTGGAAAATTTGGTGTATCGATAAAAGCAAAATGCAACAAAGTGCAATGGAAACAGACCTGAATCATGACGTACATGAAGCATGTGACTTAAACGTCCACTGATGAGACTAAAAATAGCGGCAGATGAAAACATCAGATATGTGTGGAGCGATGAGGAGACTGTAACGTCCTTCACATTAATACATGAACCAAGCAAAAAGGCCATAATTCCACAATGTTTTTTACATTGTTTTCCATCATTTGAGGTTTGACTGGCACTCTTTTAATTATGTCATCTCATTGCACTCACTTCTTCTGCAATGGTTTAATGTCCCCCGACTGGTGAATTAGCAGCAACAAACTGTTTTTCTGTTTAGCATAACGGTAGTGGATGGAAATGCGCATTCATTTGCATTTTCTTTGAAGATTTTCTGGAAATTCAGTAAGCAAGACTTGGCAATAAAAGTTCAGAATGTTAGTGTGTTTGAGTGATAGTAACATTTAACTCAAAACAGAGAGTGAATATTCATACAGTAGCTGTAGTACATGTACTTGGACAAAACCTATGAGATGGGACTACTGTCTGTCAGACTTTTCTTGGCAAACGTACTCTTCGCTGCTTTGGCACTGAATGTAAATGTTGTTTTAAACCGTTTGGGAAAAACGACCAGTGCTGTCATTTGTTCTAGAGAGAAAGAGTCTCAAAAGATCATATAGCTGGAGGGGCTCAGTCTATTTCTCTGCATGAAAACAATATCCAACTGTTAGCTGCATGCAGAGAAGGACTTCTCAGCACATGTTTTTTTTAAGGTTTATCTCTATTAAGCATTTGGAGTGAATCAAAACACGATTTTTATCACTTTGATTGTAGGTACACAAAAATAAACAAAGCTCAACTCCTTGTAGATTATACTGTAAAAACATTGTTCCTCATCCTTTAAGCCACCTGATTTATACCTTCACTTCCAAGACAGTGAACATCACACCTTTGTCCACCTGAGTATTACCTGGCAGTTTAGCTGCAGGTGTAGAAGTGAGACAGGTAGAAGAATCAGATTCATCACAGCAGCCAGTTTCTGTTGTGTTCTGTCCTCTAACAAGAGCAATACATTCTAAATGTACGAGATGGAGATTTAATGCATGAAATGGCTGAAGCATGAGCCTGAAGTCTGTTGTTACTCTCAGCTGCTAGTGACTTAAATTTACTTTCAGGTGAGAATAAATAAAGCCTCCTCATTCCAAGTGACAGAGTCCTTTTGGAGGCCCATTCACTGTCACCCTGTAGGATCCTTGGGATATAGACTATTGATTCAAGAGCAGTTTTGCTTTGTGATGTTTATTTTGGCTCTTGCATCATCATGATCATGTTTCTCTATGGAACGCTCTAACTTAAGAATATGTCCTTTCCAAAACTTTTCAACAAGGCCTTTTCACAGTTATGTAGCAAAGTCTTAGTCTTAATATTAATCAAAGCATACTTGTGACTGACGTGGCCTAAAAAAATAAACCCATTCATCATAAGAAGGGGACATCATTGTTTTGACGTCTCCTGATAATCAGGTCAGATGAAGTAGAGCTTGACTTGATCAAAACCAATGTAGAGCCTCATTTGTAACACACATACTCCATTAGTCGCCCTACAGTGAGCAGCCCTTGCAGCACAAGCTTACTGCTGTCATTTTGAGAAACAGTTCAGTCTTGTAAATGCATGTTTGATACTGTATTTTCCACTTGAGGAAACCTGTGCCCCCATAATCCTTTGGGGTGGAGTTTGTGTTTGGGTGCAGGCAATTAAAACGGTCAGGTTTCAAGCAAATTGCTGAGAATATATTTAATTAATTCATTCTGACAAAAGTGTGTGTTCAGCAATGTGCGTGTGTCAGGTTGTGTGACAATCTTATGTAAGTAATGGCTGTTATGTACTGGTCATGAGTCACTGCCATTCATTGACTTCAAGTATACAACTCTGCTGTCCTGTTTCAATAACATTTTTTTTTAAATTAGTAGTAGAAGTACTGGACCCAAGACTATAGATTGTGTCTGGGAAGTTTTAAGTTGAATACCTGAACTAAGGGGAATTATGCCTAGTTTTTTCATTAACTCACAAAGATTCTTGAACTCCTGTCCCCGTGTCTGTGGACCCGCTCATGGAGTGTTGATTGGGAAGTGAGAGTCATGAGTGGTCCAGACAGTCAATTAGGGGCACCTTCACCTAATTAACTTCTCTCTCTATAACGGTAGACACTTGTTGAAGAGCGTGTAGACTGAAATACCATAGTACATGTCATGGCACTAAATAATGAGAGTCCACTACAGGACTTTCAGCTGGAAAAGGCTATCATACATACAGGCAGCTGCTGAAAGGGGAACATATAATTAGATACTTATTCTCAGGAGAGGGAGACTGATGTCTGCAGGAATGGTGTGGAATTGTGTGAGTCTGACTGTTACCCTGCATTGATCTGAGAAACTTGGTCAATGGCTTGTAGTGATGGGAATTATGATTTGGTTCAGATTTAAACTTAGACATCCCACCAATATAATTTCATTTAGCATGTGTGGACTAGGTTTAGCAGCTCTAAATTACTGGTATTGCCAGACGTAATGTCAATTATCTGCATTGTAAACACTACACAAGGTGACGGCATATCCCTCTGCTTTGTCAGTGAATTTACTACTTTGAATTTACCCTCTGTATGAAATATGTTATGTAAATACAGTTGCCTTGCCTTGAATGCAGGCAGGGAATTTTGGGCACAACGATAAAATGAACATCTGTTGTTCGTACCAAAGAGCTGCTGAAAATAAGTGGATCGTTCGCGAATGTAACATCACAAATGGATTGCAGTTTTCTGACAGGTGGTGGTCAACAGAAGTGGTTATGTGTAGCCATAAAGTGTCTGAGCTGGCTCAGCTCTATAGCAATAACATGGACCTTCACTGATTTAAAAAAAAAAAGAAAAAAAAATGTTTTTTCATACTGCAATTCGGCAGTGGTATTGCATGTACAGTATATAGCCTTCAATCATCCTCCTGTGTTTTTTATTTTTTATTTTTGTTTTTTGCAGCTGAGTTATAATTAATAATGCTTGATATAAATCAGAATTGTAATGTTTAGATTTAAATTCCATTTTTTTTTTTATCTCCATCTTGAGTAATAGTGAATGATGCAAACTATGTTAGTGCCATCTCTTTCAGCTAGTCAGCCAATTCAGAGCATGCCAGAATTACCACTTTGAGCAGTGGCCAAACGGGATTTAATCATCTAACACTTATTCTGAATGTAGCAGATGTGTTTACATATATGCCTGCTTGTCAGCATGGTCAATATTTTTACATAATGTCTGTGAATGTTGGATTGTCCGTTTCAGAAAGTTCCAGAAATTGGCAGCCCCCCAATTCTGACATCAGAAAGATGTGAGGGGAGGGGGTTTCAGACACTGTTCGACCATCTGACAAGCAGCTCTGTTGAAGTATACTGGCACCTTCAGTTGTGCCTACTTGCTACTGTTACTGTAACAACTATGCTAGCCCCCTTTAGTGACCATAACAACAGTAGATAAAGGAACAACAAGAACAGGACAACAATTTACTTTTCAACAGTACAATCCAATCGACATTTGAGACTGATATCAGTGACCATTGAGACATTTCCTGGTATCCATCTGGTATCTTTAAAAACACAATGAAAATGATTAAGCAAAAAATCTCTGTGGTCAACAGGGCATTTAAACCGGAGGTTTAAAAGTTGTTTCCTGTTTTCAGCAATTGTCACTCCAAGGCAAGCTGCAAGGTTTCCTCTTGGTAACAAATGTATTTCAACATTAAGCACCACAGTACAGCATATGCTGTAGTTGAGGAAAAAGAAGAAAAGACAATACTGTACCTCATTATATTTTTCTCTCTCCTAGCAATAATCACCGTGGTCCCTACTCCACATTGCTTTTCCCTTATTTTGACATTTTATATCAAATATTTCATTAATCCAGCCTAGCAAGGAGCTGAGAACACTGTTTGAACATGACAGGCTCGAGGGGATGAGGAGGAATGGGCTTTTAATGAAGGACAAGGTTTTAGCTTGGGAAAATGAACACCAGCAAAGAGTGGGAATTACTTCTCTGTCACTTTGAAGTTAATGTGAGAGGCTCAATTAAATTGAAAAAAAAGTCCTATTTTTTCTGCACTTTGCTCTGCTTAGCAGAAATCCTTAACCTTTTGCGTAAAGAGCCTTCCCACGTGCCCTGGACATCGTTGCTTCTGCATCTTGTTTCACACTCTGCAAGATACGGAATTTGGTGTTTTTGCTGCACGTGGTTGACAGCAGTGTGTAAATGCACATGGTCAAGGCCCATTACCTCACCGTGAGTGGTAGTATATTCAATAGAGAAAATGACTTTTTGGAAATAAGTAATTTTTTTGTCCATATGTGAGGATAAACACTTTTCTTGCTACAGGGATTGGAAATGCAGCTCTCCAGAGCCGTCTGTTTCGGTCATTTCACAAAAGGCACATTATTTTGCAGAGAGTTGACACTGTAGATTAAATCAGGAACAGTATATGCATTTAAAACTAACAATATGTGCTCCCACTCAGCGAGTTCAGCAGATTCCACAGAATAACTGGACAAATTTGCAGACATAAGCTTTAGCACTGAATTAAATGCACATTACAATAAGAATAGATTTAGTTAAACATCGGCTCTGTTCCATCAGAGCTACCCTCAAACTGCATCTTGTGTATTTCAGATGTGATCCTACCTCAGGCACTGAAGCTCATGCTGTGTATGAAACAGACTCACTCTGAATTACTAGTGTTGCATTTTGTAAGTATGTAGACTCAAGGCCAGACTGAAAAATGTTTGCGATGACTGGAGACAAAAAAAAAGCTAAAAAAGAAAAGCTAGCGCAAAAATGAAATGGGGTCATGTTCAAAATATTTCAGATTTATTTTATAAATTGAAAATAAATGGAATTAGAGATAAATTGTGCAGTAAAATATACTGCAAACTGTGTACCGAGGTGGTTTCACATTAGACCCCAAGGCTGCATTCTCTCAGGAGACGATTAATAAACACATATCTTCAATAGGTTATAGCAGATGAACAGTTATTTTCAGAGGGATTTGTTTTGCTAAAATTTCAATATTTGGGTCACAGTGTTCCACTTTGTAAAATGCATGATTCTTTGGTTAGTGTCTTTCATTAATATCACCAGCAGTAGCAAAAAGAACAAAATGTTTATTCTAACAGAAGGCAGTAAGACATCTGTCATGTTTTGTCATGGCTTTAAATTGTTTTGATTCTTGCAGTTAATGCATGAGTGAATTAGTCATTTTGAACATTAATAACCTCCTGGCAATGGATTTCATTGAACAGGAAAATGTATAGCTTCTTGATTAAAGTAGTCAATTGATGCTGTTTCAATGTAGTTCATGCGAAAACTTCTAAAAGTCACATTTCCACTTTCCGCTGGCTATTAAAGAACATTATGCAACAATTTTACCTTAATATAACGGCGTCAGAATCATTTTGATGGTACACTGACTTGTAATAGGGAGAATGACACCTCTTTCGTTCCCACTTTGTGCCCCGAACGCCTGTTCTAGCGCTATGTAACATGGGTTGAGCGGGTACGACCTCCCGCGAGAAGTGCGTGACACTTTATGGCACTACGTCACACATGCACACATACAGGTGCTGGCGAGAGCTTTGCGAAATAAAAGGTTGCAAGACAGACGCCAAGCTGGCCTTCTTGCTGTTGGACTAGTAAGTAATATTAGCTGGCTTGCTATTTCTTGTGTTGTTGCACTTGCTTGATGTTTGGTTGTGTAAGCAAAGTTGTCGACTCGCTACTTTCATAAACCAAGGCAGCCCACCAAATCCAAATCCTTCAGCTTGTCAACAAATGCACAAATGCACAGCTGTCCATGAGGGTCAATTGCACTCTAGGGACGCTAAGTCGGAAAAAATACTACTTCTTGCATAATGTTGCTTTAATGACTTTTATGAATAAGGCAATGTGTAGCATCAGAGAGGGACATGTTTAGTAAATTATGTTTATTACTGGGCTGGTTTATATAATTTACTCTATTGTGACCACACTACTACCAAATTAAAAACTGCATTAGTAGATAAATCTTCTGATGTTATCATGCTTGGCTTCATGTGTAATGCTCTGTGCATTTTATTTGTACTTCTTTTCCATCTTGCCCTAGTCTTTTCCTACTTTCTGCTCTGTGGAGGACATCTATTAGAGAGGGCACCAAATCAAACCGTTTGCCAGAATGTGCTCTCCTCTTGTCTAATCCTTCCCCCCGTGTACCTCCCTTATGAATTCTCCTGACAACTCTGATAACACCAGAAGCTGGAGGGATATTTATACACAAAAACTGCCATTTGCATCCGAAAGCCAGTTGGCAAGCACAATCACCATTCTCACAACAGCCACAACAGGGGCCTCTTACAAATATTTCCTCATGTTTGACAGTGCATTTATCCAGTGGGCACGCTCAGGGAGCAAATGGCTGAGTAACCTTGCATCCCATCGTGAAGGTCATCACTTTACTAGCAGAGTTAGAATGTCTTGCAGGTGCGATGACAATTTCATGACCAATTACGCTCCGTCTCACTCATAACTGTTTGACAATGTCGCCCTAGATGAAGTTGAGGATTTTACTCCTGTTAGAGCTGAACTTTGCTGCCCTCATCCTTCTTATTTTACATTCAGACAAATAGAGCTGTTCCAACTGTTTAATAAACTGTCTTTTAACGATTATATCGCTGAATGCTTCTGAATATATGCTTCTATATATTCAGAATGAAACTGCAGGATGGGGCTCGTGCTGATGGATGAGCAACTCGAGGTGAAAAAAGGGATTCTGGAGCCAGTGCAGTCCTCGTGCTCACAGGCTGTCAACCTGCCAGCACTCAGCCGAAACCTCAAGTGATTGTATACAGGCTTTAACACAGTCAGGACCACACAGGCCTCATGATAGTGTACATACAGAATACTGCAGATGGAATCATTAATATTCGAATGCCGGTAGAAACTGCTTAGATTGCAGAAGGCTGCATGCAATGTCAAGCCAGTGTGGTTTATACATGTCTATTAGTTTGAAGTCTTTATTAATTAATCCCACAATTTGTTTAGTTAAGCAGGAAAACTGACAAACATTTATTCCAGTAAGCTTCAGAAAGATGATTTTTCTTTGACTACCAGAGCAATCAACTTGCTTCATTGTCTTCAAACTGTTTTACCAGATCAAGGGGTCCCAGGGGAGATAAAACACCATTATGTTCCCACTCCTCTGAGGGATGACATTTACCCCCAAAAAACATACAGTGAGCATAATCTTTATCAAAGCAACATATGACAGTGACATTTAAGAAAGTGCCACGTTGCACTTGTTTGCACTTGTAAGGCTGATGATAAAGAGGCTTCCTCTCTGCTAGAGGCTTCATTAATGGATTTCTGAATGTGAAAAAAAAAAGGCCAGAGTTTTTATTGGCACTCAGCAGGATTATGCAGTAGCCATACACACCTTGTGATCTAAGGAAATTAGCTGTGAAATATGGAGTCGTGCTGATGTCAGGTTTTAGTTGAAGCCCTCTCTTTCTCACTTTTAAGGTGGGCTGCATAAAGGTATGCAGCTTTACATAACTAAATAGAGCATGACAAACCCCTGAAATTAAAAGGTAAAACATACATCATGCTAGTCAATTTTTTGGTGAAAATGACAACACATTTATTCACTTTGTCTGCTCGTGTCAGCCTTTTTCAGGGTTGCTGTAGGCTGGAGTCCTTGTCGGAAAATATTGGCAGTCCACCCCACTAAAAATATACAATATAAATTATTTGTATCCGACACACGGTCCATTCTCGGTGCTCCTGTGCCGCTAAATGTGTTCCTCTTTAGCAGCTTTTGTTTCTTACCTTATTGTTCAGTATGATAGGTTATCCACAAAATTGGACATGTCACCCTAGCTTATAGATGTTTTCCTTTGTGACCTTAAGTTCATATAGTAGAACTCCAGTGCAAGAGAAATTGCTGTGGTCTATTTATGTTTATAGTTATCCTGTAATCGATTTTCATTTGCAGAACCCAGAGAAAAATCTGGGCCACCTTTGGAAAGGCCACCAATGCCTCAACAAGCAATCAGTGGCCAGCATTCTTTTTTACTGGAAGTGTTTTAGTGGAAAAAACCTCTACCCCAGACATTTTTACATGAAACTCTCATATGTTAAATGTTATACAATACAGTGCTCAAACACATCAAGCACGGGTTTTATTCTCGAGTTTACCACAATGTGGCACAGCACCACATGAACACCTAACGGCTGTGTCTGTGTTATTTAGTAGCAGGTCAGACCGAGGTCTTGTTTTGGCATGAACCTACAGGGTGTAGTCTGAAAATGGGGACACCAGCGTACGGACTCCTCGCAGTGCTGTTGGCTTTGTAATGGTGTGCTAAGCTTTGTCGGCACAGTCATGGTCTTTCATTTCCTGCAAAGTAAGGTCAACGATAATTACTACTAACATAATCACTGTCCAGTAAGTGAAAATCTTGGTCCTCTGGTTATTGAAAACTCCTCATTATGCATTTCAAATGGACCCACATACAATTCAAACGTCCATTCATCTGTTCATGAAAGGGACATTCAATGCACTCTAATAATTAAATTATACCCAATGTAAGGCAATGCTTATACTGATTATTGCAGCTGTCATGTTAATATCTTCACCAGGTGATCTTATTTGAATTAAGGACATAATGGGAGTAAGCATAACCAGATAACAGAGGTGGGTTACTCGATTTTTCAAAATTGTTATTTACAAAAATACTCAAAAAGGTTTCATTTGAATTTAGATGTAATCGGAAAGTAAGTAAACATTTTCATTTATTTTTGTGTATGTGTTATTTAAGGTGGTAAAGACTTATACAGCCACACTAGCAGCTCTGTGAGGCTGAAGTGAGGCACAAGTGCTTTTGGCTAAATACATGTCAGCATCCTAATATGCTCACCGTGACAATTCAAACATGTTGATGTTTAGCAGATATTATGTTCACCATGCTCACCATCTTAGCATGCTAACATTTAGAATGAATGCATCAACACAATGTACAACTGAGGCTGATGGGAATGTCATTAGTTAGGTATTTGGTCACAAATCAAAGTATTGGAATAAGTGAAATGTTGACCTGATAAAGACACTAGATGAAAGGTTAAAGGATCACCAAAGTTACTACAGATTTCATGGCAATCCATCCAATAGTCTGAACCACAAATGTCAACCTCATAGTGGTGCTAGAGGAAAGGTCAGGAGATCACCAAAGTTGGTAGACTTCATCCTCGGGGGACCAAGAATGTCTTCAATATTTCATGGCAATCCTTCCAATAGTTGTTGAGATATTTCAATCTGGACCAAAGCAGTGGACCGGCTGACATTGCCATCCCTAGAGCCATGCTGCTAGCGTGGCTAAAATGAAGAGGGGGCCCCAGCCCATTGATTCATTGGGCTAAGATAAGGGAAAACGGAACACAAACAAAGCCACAAAACAAGGCTACCTGTACCATCTTCCCAAAACAAAGTATCAGAGTAAACAAAGGGTGTTTATTGTGCAGGGAGGGAGACAGCAGAGAGCCCCTAGTGTTTCCAGCCTCTTTAACAATCAGAACAGATGAGGTACGCCTGATGGGAAAGGACATAAAAGTTAAAATGAACACCAAAAAGGAAGAACAGAGGAACCACATAACACTCATTAATCTTTCAAATCACTCTTGGTTTATAACATACCTTCATTTCTCTGTGTTTTGTTTCTGTACACATGCCACAAAGGTCATCCGACACTGGATGCAGGAAAGCAAAAGAGCAAGAGTTCAAGTAAGAGCTAAGCCTCCTCGTGAAAAACAATGAATACCAATGAAGCCCCTGTAGTTTCCTACTAGCCTTTGGGTTACCACACATCCCTAGTATGTGAATTATTAAGCAACTCGTATAAACCTTTGTCAGTTTTGAACCTGATAGTGAACCATATATGCAGAGTTATTCAAATAAGGATCTTTTTGTTCACGTAATCCTAAAAATGTTGCAACAAGCAAGAAAGGATTGGCTTACAGTTTGAAGGCAATTCAAAGTTGTTGCACGTCTATAGATTATTTCACAGAGTGTAATGCAGTTGCTTCCTTTACCCTTTGTAAACACTTAGTGAATGGCTTGATAGCTTGAAGGCAGCAAGTACTTGAGACCTTCAGATCAAACCAGAGCCCTCAAAATGTGTTCTCTGGACTCTGGAAAACAGCCATCATTTATCATCACTGTGCTGACAACGACAAAATAAAACTCAATACATTGCATTAGTCTTTTTACTTTGACTATGGGTTTTATTGGCACCTGCTGTAATTTCCTGGACTAAATGGAAAGATCTCTGTCTTCTTTCTGTCTCTCTGTCTTTCTGTCTTTCATTTACTGAGTCTGTCCACACTTCTTTTCCAAAGTGGCAGTTTGAGTGTGGCTGTTTTCTCAGAAGAGAGTGTCTCAATGGCTTTTACTTTCCATTAAAGCACATCAGCCATGACATGTGTTAATAATAAGGAATATCTCAGCTTAATGGCTACCACCACAGGTCCAGGGCTGTTAGGCTGTGAGTGTCATATGCTCAATGAAGTCATAAAGGTGAGCTGCTTTTAGCACCCTGTGCTGACATTGCTGAATAAATGATCCCATGAAGTCAGGTGTCACAATACATGTTGGGTGACTGTATTTGTGTACAGGTGTGAGAGGGTGAATTTAGAAAATGTTTACTTACTGTATGCTGTCATACAGTAAGTAACCAGTCACTGGCTGTATGAACTAACATTTTGCTGACAGATGATTCTTCATTAGTTTACAGTTGCACAGAAAAGCAGGTCACAATAGTGTAGTAAAGAAAGTGAACTGTCACAAAACGCTTTCTGACTAAACCTGACTCATGAATGTGTTTTCGTCCATTATTGAATTTACACCTTTGCCATTAGTTATACTGTTTTATAATGTTTTACAACAAATACACAAAAACAAGCTGTACCAATTTAAGTATGCATGATAAGTAAAAATAAATAAAAATAAAAAAACTCTGGAAACCAATGGGGGAGTTTTTCGTCCCGAGTTTGGTATGGGTAATTCCCTTGTTCTGCAGTCCTTTTCATTGCAAATTCCATGTGCAGAGTTTCTCGCTATAACCCCCAGATACCACCCTCCTCTATGAAGGTGCTCCAACCGACCAGTAGGAGTTGCTAGTGCAGACATAATCCCTCACTGATAATAATGTTTGTTGGAATGCAGAACCAAGCTGGAGTCACTGCTATTGATGATTGCATTGAATTTCCCTTTTCTGTTTTTCAGGCCTTTGCTTCTTTGTAGCATGGAGTTGTTATAGGTGAACAAGTACACACACAGTCCAGATGTTGATCAATCCCAGCGTGTAGCTAGGTGTGCATCATCAGCTGGTTTTGTAATTGAGGTTTCTATAGTCCTAGAAAAGTTTCTGAATTGTTATGCACAGCTAGCTTGGCTGTCTAAAATATTTTATTAGCATAACTCAGACTTATTGAATCCTTAATTGCCACACAAAGCAATGTACCCAATTAGCACAGTCTTTGCCAACAAACATGTGTTTAAAGCTTAAGAAAGGAACTGCTAAGGTAACAGGTCCTCTTTCACAGGACCTCACAGGCTGTCAGGCTGCACCCCAACATTGTCCACTAACCAAATGTTGGTTAGGTTTGGGTTGTAGATGTTTGATGCTTGGGTTTGGGCCATAATTGGAGTTTCGTGGTGTTCCGATCCTAGCCTAAGGGCCTGACAAGACACCACTTGAGAGACTCAACTCATGAAAAAAATAGTCCCCTATGAGTTTCAATCTCTGTTGTTATTGGTTTTGACAGGGTTTTAAGTGCTCAAGTAGAGGGATATGCATGGTTGGATTAAGTGAATTGTTATTACATTAAAAACTTTAGTCTAACATCAGACTGCTGGTAGTACAAAGTTTTAACACTAAAAACAATGACTGAACAAAATATTTAATTCATGCGTTGACACTACATTTAGAAAATTACGACCCTATTTCTTGGTACGTGGAAATTCAGCACAGCAGCTTCCAGCTTGTTGATGCTTATGATTTATGCTTGTGACTTTGAATGTAGAGTGTTTACCTTATGCAAGAGCAGCACAGTACATACTGCAATCAGCAGTATAAGAAAGTATTATCTGTGAAGACATTAAGAAAAATTCACAGCCTGACCTGTAGAGTACTGTATATAGAGAATATAATACACACAAACACCTTGTTCTTACAGTCGATTCTTTTTTTCAGCTGCATTTTGTCCTTTTATAGACATCGACTGTTTCATTGTTGTGCGCTGCTTCTTTGTCTCTCCCTCCCGAGTCTGCATACAGTCAAGCTCTCTAACTGAGGACAGATGTGAACAGAGTAATGTAACAATTAATCGATTCTGCCGTTGTATAGAGATTTACCATTAAGTTGTTTGAGGTGGCGTTTCTGTGTAAACATGGCCAAAGCTGCAAGACACACACAAGGAGGCTCAGCAAAGACGAGTCATATAATCATTCCTCATATGTCCGTTTTATAAATATTACTTTTAAGCTTTCTCTGTGTGGCTAATAATCTTAAGGTTTCAACTGTCTGTATCCTGTTTACAATACTTTGTTGTTGTCAAAGACCAAGTCCTTTAATCTTAGCTTTTGAAAATAATTCAACAAGATATTGATTAGTTTGCAGAAAATCTCTTAAATGCAACATGATCATGTGCAGTCATCTGCTGAGATTAAATGAATGGTAGTAATTGGTTGTCTTAATGTAACAAAAGAAATGCATTTTCCTTGAAAATGGAATTTATGAAAATGCATCATTGAAATTACAAAATACCCACTAGAAAACCAATAACTTCATGTTGGATTTTGAATGTCAAAGTCCTAATTGAATTGTGACTATATGGTGATGTGCTGTTTTTCCTTAATGCGACAGGGATTAACTAATACCCTCTCATTGTCATAACAGCCAGACTCTAAGACAGGTAATTAAGAGTGTGGTGGCGCGGTGGCAGGGTGAAGTTCATCCACCTCATAATTATTCATTACCTCCACAAAGCAGATATGTTCCCACAAGTAATGTCCTTTCTGTTCTTAAGCATGGTTGTTTTTAATCTTCAAAACTGAAGTTCAACTTACACACAAACACATAAGTTTAAGAGCACCTGTAAGACTGAAGTGTTGGCGGAAGTTGGCCTGTTGGAGTGTTTGTTTCCTTTCTCACGAGTGAGTGATTTTTCCATAACCTTAATCATGGCAACAGTATTTAAATAACCAAGTGATTTAGTTACCTGATCTTAACCATACAGTATCTTAAAGAAATAGTTCGACTTCTTGGCAAATGTGTATACGGTATAGATCTATACAACTCTCATATCTGTCTGTTAAATACAAAGCTACAGCCAGGAGAGCGTTAGGTTAGCTTAGCTTAGCATACAGAGTGGAAGCTGGGGGAAACGGCAAGCCTCGTTATAGTAATACCTCATTTTTCAAAACGACAAGTTGTACGGGTTGCAGTTACCTCCTGTAGTCTTGTCGACACTTTGAGACTGTGAAATTTCCCCCTACTTTCAGTATTTATGCTAAGCTAAGCTAGCCGTCTCCAGGCTACAGTTTCATATTGAATGGACAGATATGAGAGTGGTATCGATCTTCTCATCTAACTCTCGGCAAGAAAGTGAATTAACATATTTCCCAAAATGTCAACCTATTCCTTTATCAACTATTTCTTGGCCATACTCAGTCTTCCCCTAACCTTAACCATGTGGTGTTTAGATGCCTAAAACTAACCTTACCTTAACCATATCAGGGTTTTGTCAGTTTGCAAAACCCTCATATGTGTTTTTGGCAATCCACCAATTTAATAATTTAGGTATGAGGACTTGTTGGCCCTTGGACAAGATTGCTGAATGTCAAAGGCAGTTGCGGTGGTGGATATACCACTGCCACAGGGAGAAGCCATTTTGAAGGCAGAGAAAAGCACCATATGGCCTCAAGAGAAATGCTGTGCACTTTAGATATTGCACAAGATTGCCAAAAAACAAAGCACCAAATGGGATTTCTATGTTCTTATTATTTGGCAAAATGTTAAAAATATTATCGGACTTAAGGTTCATGAGCAGTTGTTTTAATTTGACACTTGGCCTGTACTTTCTAAATAAATCCTACCAGTGCAGTAAGCTGCAGTATAACCTAATGAACTTGCTCTGTGTCCTGCTTGAATTTTTTTCCTTTTTATACAGACCTACTGGATGCAGCACTTGCCAGTTTAGCTGCTGTGAAAGCAACTACTTGCATGCAAACTCTGCCCATCTCCTCACTTCTTACAAATTCAAATAACTTTATTGGCATGAACAAAAAAATATGTTGTTGCCGAAGCATCTCTCACATTTTCCCTCCCACTCCCCTGCTCTGCTCCTTTGCTGCTTCCCCTCTGCCTTTTCCTTTTTCATGTTCCCTTTCTCACCCTGTGTCTGTCATTTCCTTTCCTCTCCCTTTCTCTCTTGCTCCCCTCTCTTTTCTCTTGTTTCCTTTTGAAGTGCTAAACAATGAGAGGGCTACACTCCCTGTTAAGCTCATAGGGAAATCCAGGCTGAAACTGCATGGCACAGTGCAGCACAGCAGAATCTTGGGGGGGATGGGAGGGGAGGAGGCAGCATCAGAAGTATGGTCAGCATGTGGTGGCAATGGCTGCACAGAGCCTTGATCCTCCAAGCTGTCACCAGACTACATTAGCACAGCATGGCTGAAGAACTAATATCCAGAGAACATGCCTTTCTGTCTCTGTTGCTCTGATGGTTGAACCTTGACAACACTGTCCATTTCTTGTCAGGATGTAATTATGGAGACCTCAGTATTTACATGTCAAGACCCTATAGAATATAATGATTGAGTTAAAGGATTTTATTAGTCCAGCATGTCAGCGTAGGGGAGAAAGACAATCACTCGTTCTTCCATTGTCTTTGTCTTCCCTCTCCTTTCTTTTTTCCTTGCATGCAGCCACAGACACATCCATGCAGTGATGAATGCTATTCATTACTAAAGGATGGAACGGGAAATGAAGCAAAATGAGTGCTTTGGGAAGCAATCTGTGACTGGGGCATACACCATTGTTTGCTGAAGCATCTGAGACATGTGTTTATCCACTCCCACATGTTTCCTTGGAGCTATATCTCAGTTACTCACATTATGCTGTATGCACCTCACTTTGAAATCTGATAACAGCCTCTCTCCTCTCCAATTTCCCCTTTTCTGTCTATGTCTGTCTCTTTCACTCATATTCATACACGCTAATGCCAACACTGCATGATGTTCTTTTATGTGGCCCTTGATGCGGTTCTTGAGTCAATCTGTCTCATAGAGCAAGATCTACATGTATAATTCACCCTCCATCAACCACCCCTAATGCAAGCAAATGCCTTTTTCCTCTTCATATTGACATGACTGATTCTACACAGGGATTCATGATGACAACTTGACATTTCGTATTTATTTTCATGACTCAAGAATTTTATTGAGTTAATATCTGTATAGAAATAGCACATGTATCTCATTTGCTTTTTTTAAATACCTGCAACGGTGTTTTCAGCACTTTGTGAAGCATGTGGGTAGAAGATTGCTTCATTCTCAGTGGTGCTCTGCAGTTTCATCTAACGGCTGTTTAATTTGTTTGATTACTCTGATGAGGTGAGCAAGTCTTAAGGTCTCTCCATGCTGCTAGAAGTGCCCGAGTTCTTAAGCTCTCTGCAGGTCATTTCACTCCATTAGAAACACAATTTGATAATTGCTGAGCCTTTACTGAAAATGATGTGCAGGGGGTTTGAGAGACTGGTGTCACAGTACAGATCACTGATCATTGCATAAATCCATTCATTTAAGAATTGATTAGATAATTAGATAATATTTTCATGTCAACATAATTGTCTTGACATTACATGAGCGATACTAATGTGAACCTTGTAAAGTATGAGAGACATTTAGATTTGGCTAAATAAGTATCTCCTGCTAATAACAGAACACATGATTGTCAATTTACTGTCAGTTTCTTCGCTGTTCAGCACAGATATTATCAGGTCTGTGAGGCTGTGTTTTGAGTTAAATGCTATCGTGTTTACCATGTTCAACCTTTTAGCTTTAGCATGCTATCATTTGCTAATTAGCACTAAACACAAAGCGCAGCTAAGGCTGTGAATGTCATTAGTTTTATTTTTTACTGTGTCTAAAAGGGTTCAAGCTTCTGGTCCAGAAAATAAGTTTGAATAAAAGATAAAAGACAAACCAACCAGACTGATTATGCCAATTTTCCAGCCAAGCTAATAATTATCATAAAGGTGTCAGAAAAATATCACCCAGAATCCATCACAATTCATAACCTCGTATAGTACAAGGCTGCTCTGCATCTTTGTACAAGACAAACTCTGGTGTTTGTAGGACAGTTACTGAATGCGTCACTGAACAGTTTAATGGAGACTGACAGGAAATGTGAGAGAATGAAGGGATATTATCTGAGCATGAGTTAATGAATTTCACTCATATTCACAATTAAAAGAGTGGATAATTGTAGTTTACTGGGACATGGTATAAGCCTACCTCTGCAATTGTTTCTAGATATTGTGAAATTGTGTTACATAATGTGGATTGTGGATCTAACAGTTTCCTTCTTTTTGCTTCATAGGTGTGTGTGTGTGTGTATTTGACTAAAGGGCGAGATGTGGTGTGATCACAGGATCTCAAATCAGGTATGTCTTTCTCCAATCTTAATCTTTTGGTAGTATTTGTAACCTGTAAAAGATTCAGTCTTTGTGTTTCTGTTGCGTGCATGCATGTGTGTATTAGTGTCCTTTCTACGTTCTGCTCAGCCAGGCAGTTACGCTGTGATATTGCTCTGGTGGTCTAGAGTGGGACATCCCAGAGACATGAATCAGACAGGATGGACCGTGGAGGTTTTTAAAGCATTGCTTTGCTATGTTTTATTGATGTCCCTAAGATGATTCGCCCTGACATTTGCTGATGCTCTCTGTCTCAAGCAAATCTCTTGCCATCATAAAACTGCTTGTACAGGGTCCGCTTAGTAAATATTTAAGGGGTCCCTCCATCAGGGTTGACCATTCCCTGCAAAGTGAGTGTCCGAGGGCCAGGTTGTGTTGTCTTTAGAGGAAGAATTTTAGTATTATTAGGGATTACCAAGGTCTACCCTTACCTTTTAAAGCTAGGACAGAAAGTAGACACCAAAACAGTCTCACAGGAACATTTGAGACATTGTGACTCAACCACATAGTCTGGCACCACATATTAGCTGACAGTGGCTTAGAGCTGCATATAGGTGCAGTCTGTGGAGTTAATTTCCAGTGGGATTCACAGTACTAGCAACTGTTTTACATTACAGGGAATTATTTCATTCAGTGTCAAAAATATTGGTAAATGGAGCTGTACCTGTGTTTGGCCTCGACATTAAGGACTCTTCACATTTTGCAGTTAACGGGTTTCCAAGACACTTTGAATTGACAAGGTCCAGAGCTATGATTGTCATTATTGTCTCAACAGTATCTCTGTTCACCATGATGACTCTATTTTTGCAGTTTGCTTTTTTGTTGCTCAAAGGGCGAAACCAGCAGCACATCTTGATAGTCAATATCTGTATTCTGATTGGGCGAGGGAGGCATTTAGAAGACAAAGCAGTTCATTCAGCAGAAACTGCTGCCTGTGCGGATCTCACGCGGAAACATTGTGTTTTGCTAATAATTTAATTAAACAGAGATGTTCGACTGTTTTAAAGATTTACATTCATTATGAACCAGCATGATGTAACTTACAGGCAACACAATGTTACACATGCTAGACAGAAACAGACGTGACAGAAGTGACCAGCAATTAATTGATCTGGGGGTCTTCTGTTTAGTAACAGCAGCTCAGTACAGCTCAAACCTACTGTATGTCTGTGCTCGAGGGTGCCACACTCAAACTGAGATTTATGTAATTATTGATAGAATTATTATAAAAATGGCATTTTATACTAGTTTATAAAGAGTTTTAGCTGAAATTTGTGTTGTGTGAAATCATTGTGCTACTGTAATTAATGCAGGTTTACTAATTTTCTCCTGGGAAAAAAATCTTTTCATAGATGCCAGATGCAAGTACTCAGGATTTTTGCAAATGCAAATTAGGACTCATATGTTGATAGTTTGACTTTCTGTGTGTGTGTGTGTGTGTGTGTGTGTGCGCGGCTTTGTTTTTAACTGTCTCATTCACTCTCTGAGTTTCTGTCATTTCTTTGTTGTGTAAATAGGAAAAGTCTGGTGTTGAATTTAGCATTTGGTCCACCACTTCTGAAGGTAGAAGGCCCAGTAACTTACACACACACATACACACACACACACACATAGAGAGAAAGACTATGCGCACAAATTTGCAATCCACATACTGAGTGACAGGTTCAGAGTTTGTGTGTGAACTGAAGAACAAGGAGGAGGGAGAAGAGAGATGGGAGAAATAAAGACGCAGTGGTGCAGGAAGTGGGGCATGTACCACAGCATAGGGGATATACGCTGAGCAAGTGGTTGGAGCATAAAGGGGAGTGGAGATGGAGCTGATGGGGTTCAGATGGTTATACTCGTAGATAACATGTTCGGTCAAGCACGGGCACAAACATCAGGCCCACATGGTGCTAAGATGGGGAAGAGGATCAGAGATTGGACATACAAGTCAACCTTATATGTATAAGTAAGTGAAATAACAGCTGAGGTTGCATTAGTGGCTTTTGCTCAGTGGTCTTAATTGAAGGACTATTGTATGCCTGCACTGCATTACAGAGGAGTCAGAGAAGGTATTGGTTTCAAGGTCATAAAAACCACAGACACTGTCTTCTTCATCTCACAATTAATCACATTTGTCATTGTTGTCTTTCAAAACAGTCCCTGTCTTCCTAATAAGAATAAAGGAGAGGTAGAAAAGCGTGACTTTGAGAAAATCTATTCAGCACTCTCCTACAGCTTTACTGTAACACTAATATAATCTCCCTCCTCACTCGAGGCCCAAATGCATCTCCCTGACAAAACAGTAATCAGTGCACAGTTTCCTCTGCCTCGCATCCCTTAATGGGATGTTAAAAACGGCGGCATGTTTATGACTGTTGTTTCACTCATCTCCAATTTCATTTGGATGTTTCCAGTAGGCAGAACACAAACAGCAATTCAAGGAGGCTGTGCTGTCTGACAACTTGGCCTTTTTCTTGTGTGTCTGTGTGTGGGGCTTGGCATCCTGTAACCTGTACTATACTGACCTGCAGTTCACCTGGAAATCGGTTTTAATGGGTTCAAGGAGCATACAACCCAAGATGAAATTGCCAGAATAATGTCTTTGTGTTTGCTGTTTGGCAGTGAAGATCACCTACTCATTCTTGTGTATTCAGAAAATGTCTGTGCTTAAGACTATTTGAATTCAGTTTTTTTCTGTATTTCTTGTACATGTCACTGTGAAGCAGCACTGTTTCTTAGGTTTAAATCATTCTGAAGTTGTGCTGGCATTTGGAAGGGAAGTGAGAATCTGAATGTCAGAAGAGGCCAGTAACACTTTGTACTGTGCATAGAAAAAAAACCCCACTTTCATTGTCAGTTGTCATGTGTTGATCTTTCCCTTGGATTTTCTAGTTTGTGAGTTTTAAAACGAAATGAAATGAAATTAGTTTTTTCTTTGTTAAGAAATTGTTGTGTCCCTCTGTGTGGTAGAGTGTGGTCAAGCAGGTGTATTTACCATGGTGGGAGATGATCTCCATACTCAGGTTTGTCGGGCCTGCATGTCCAGTTGATATTGCTGTCTGAAGGTATAAACATGTGTGATAACTGAAATGTAGCAGGTAGTTAAAGTCTTGTCTTTCTAAACTTTTGCTGTCAGAAAGGAACCTTTGATCAGTGAAATCCATGTTCGTTAAATGACATTACAAGATTGAGGGCAAGGAAATAGCATGAGTTAGTCATCGTTAGTCAACTACGAAGTCCACATCTTATTTTATGAATTATCTTGAGTCATCATGACGGACTGAGGTAACTGATAACAACAAAAGCTGTCAGATAGAGGTGAATGACAGGAACAGGAAAGAGATTTAGTGTCCCTGTAAACAAAACAAAAGAAAAGAAAATGAAATGGAACACAAAGGAGTGTACAATGTCATTTGGCCTTGGCTTCTTTGCATTGGAATATGTATGAGTATGAGTAATACATTCACAGGTTGATGTTATTGACCATTATGTATCAGTATCTGCATGTGTGTTTGCAGATATGCAGAAAGAAATAGCAAAACAGTAAACCACAGCAATACATTTTTTGACAGCATTTTTATGTATATTTTTTCTCAATTCAAGTTTAATATAATTTTTGTTTTATGTGATTTTAGTAAAAGTTAATGTTTAAAGTACTTTAATTTTCTGTCAAGTTTACTGTTCAAAATGTACAGTTGTATTTTACTGCCACTGTCAGTAAAATATAAAAATATGAGTAATAAAGGTTTTTGTTCAACTGTAAATTGTCTTTACTCAGGCAAATCTTTATCATAAAATGTGTATGTTGTGTGTTTTTGTTTAAAGAATTGGCTGATATATTGGGTTATTATTGGTTTTTATTATTCTTGAGCATCAATATTGGCCTAAAGAATCTAGTATCGGTTGCGCTCTAAAATAACACATTCATGTTGACGTTACCTGGTTAGTCTGTGACATTTTTACAGAATACCAATGAAGAAGGAGGTGAAACAACCTCACAAAAGTGACACCGGATGTTTTGTCATTTTTGCTGTAATCTGAATGTGCTTTCATGTACTTTTGGTTTTCAGTTTAAGTTTGTTACAGTAGTTAACCATCATACCCACCCACGCACAAACGAATTCAACATTGTTGCATTCACAGGTATTTTTTCAATAAAAGGAAAATATATTTTCAAGTCATGCTGAAAAAAATGTAGTCCGCTTTTGCACGTCTACTCGTCAATAAGCCGGTGTGTCTATGGTGAAAGGGCATATTCAGGAGACACAGTATCTGACAAGTAATAAAATGGGAGTCCTTGCTGCAGAGCCCAAAGCTATGATTAGGGCCAAATTCTAATGCGCTTCATTTGCTGTTCGTCTGACAGCTGTCTGTCTCCGCCCCTGTTCTGCCGTCAATGTATTCTAGATGTTGCGGGTATGGAATTCCTGAAAATCAGCCCACTTCACCACCTTCAAATCCAATCTCCGCCTGTGTGAAAGGCATTTATAAATGTCTGAAATTGCATATTATTCATCACACACATGCATGTACCTACACACATGCGCTTACACTCAGGAAACAGGAAATAATTGAGCACAGAAATTAACTTGCAGCTGCCACTTGGTGTGTTTGCATGTGGAAATGACAGAATGATTTTGTAGATGAGGTGTGTGCTTCTGAGAGGCACAGCTATGATGCTGGTGGAAATAAAATGGCCCAACTAAAATCAAGATAGAGAACAATATAAAATAAGCAAATCTGGCTGAATTCAGTTAATCTGGAGTCTTTCTGTCTCATATGAACACTAACAGTGGGGCAGATGTAGCTGTCTACATACTGGGCACACAGGTCAAGGGCATTTTTCAGTAGAGTTGAGTAAGTTTTATAGCTTTTGTTCTCTCTCCCCTCCTCTCTGCATCTGCTGTTGCTCCTTTATCTCAGCCCCATCTCAGTCTTATCTCCCGATAGCATCTACGTCCTTTATCACTTGCTTCTTATCTGTAGTGCCAGACACAAGGAAATGTAATCCAAAAGAGAGGGAGATAAAGGGAGAACAGGGCTCACAGAATTAGGGAGAGATGGAGAATAAATGGTGTAAGAGAGTGAGAAAAAGAGATTCAAATGTTTTCTGTAGGTGCCACTAAGCTCTTTACTCACATGAAGTTAAAAATAATAATAAAATACAAAAGGTTTTTCTGTGTTTTTGTGTCAGTCAGTCAGTGTCAGTACATAAGATAATAATAAATAGTACTTTTAATGATTTATATATTTTATTTCACAATTAAAAGGTCATTTTGCAATCATGAATTTAGGCATGTTCTTTTTCTTCATAGAAAGCCAGCCAGAAAAGCCCTTTTTGTGTCTTCTGTATCTTCACTGTTTTGTTTTGGGTATGTGATTGATTTGCACTCAGTGATAAAAGATGCAATCCCAGCTCTGTGCACAAACTCTGACGCCAATCAGTGTCCTCACAAAGCACTCACTTTGGCACTTAATTGATCCTAGTTTGCACAAACTTTTGATGGATAATAAGCACTTGGTTCGATTCCGTCCAGGTTTAAAGTTGATAGTCTCTGCCAGCCAGTTGAAGAAGTCAACTGCTCTTCTAGGTGCTAATGGACTCTCTAGAGGTGGCCCCTGGTCATAAAAGTAATAACCTGTGGTAGCTGTCAAAAGAGCTCTCTTCCCAAGGTTGCCAAGGTGTACTCTGAAGAGGAGAAGAAAAGGCATGAAGGGGGGACAAAAAAAAAAAAAACAGTAAGAGGGGACATTTTCATTACAGCATTCAGTGTTGGCTTCTATAGCCTCTGGGATTCCTAGTAACAGATCTGGTCCTAGTGCTCTGGTCCCCATGTGTTCCAATTATCAAACCCCTTTAGCTTCTATGCCCATGTGAGCATCCCATAGACATCATGTCTCATGAGTATCTGCTGTCACACAGCTGAAGGGCGACTGAAAGAAAGAACTGCAAAAAGTTTAACAGAAATAACCATGCAGTTATTTTCATTTCAGCTGCAACCAGTTTACTTATTACTAGTAGACATTATTCCGTAAAGCTGCTATATAATCAATAGTTTTAGATTAACAATGGATCACGTGATTTCTTGTATTTGAAAGGTGTCACTCCCAGAGAATTATCTCCCAAATCTTGAGTTCCAATAAGCTCTTTGGAGCGTTTCAACATCTTTCAGCTCATTGTTTTGGTTCACTCTCACCTCTCTCAGAGCGTCACATTTTTAACCGCAACAGGCAGCTGTTTTCAGCAAAAAAGCTCTGACAAACCCACTGTACGCTACCTGTCCAGTTAGTGACTAGCTTGTGAACATACAGGAGCATTTAGCAGCTAAAGAGCCAGAAATTTCCCTCTGGAGTTAGTGGAGACCAAAACAAAGCTATAAGGAGAGTGAATATTGGAATTATATTCTCCAGGTGGCCAGAAACATGACTGCTGCTCCGTAACTGCTGGATGTGTAAATATTTGCTAACAATTTGGCCATATTAACTAATAGGGTGCTAAATATGTCAATGTTGTGTTCACAGCTTGATTCTGCTGCCTCCAAGTGGCCCAAAAAAGCAGCTATTGCAGGTTTAAAATCTCAAGGCTCAGCAAACTGCTGCATGTGAGGAGTACTTTTGCTCATGTTGTTTTTTGTTATTCTTTTTGGATTGTGATGATTGACCTGATGTACCTTTGCATGATTATCCATACTGTATAGTTGCACCGCTCAAGGGGTTACCACACTAAAAGCCTTTTCACACCAAGGATGATTTCTCATGCAGAAAACTCAGACAGCAATAAAATATAAATTGACTCCAGGTCTGTACTATAAATACTTGCACAGTGGCTCAAATCTGGGAGCTGTTAGAAACATTTTGCATAATTATGCACTTTCAACTCAACTGAATTGGACATTGTCAGATTAGCTCTTGGATTCAAATTCACATTCTCGCATTGCATATTTCCTACCTCAATAATGAACAGGGAAACACCACAACATGGTGTTTTGAACAAACTAGTCACAGTTATTTTTAAACCCACCCCCTGTGCGGACTCAAGCCTATGGATATTCTGTGCTAAACTGGTGAGTCAGCTGCGTCCCCCTGGCCTCAACCTCCTCTTTTGTTTTAGTTAGAATAACAGTTAAATAACTTAATTCTAAATTCAAGTCGGTTAGAGTGTCTCTGCAACCTCTTAACTGTTGAAAATGTTCAGATTATTGACACTTCAAGTAGCAGTATCAGCTTCATCTTCAACTCATTGTCACACACCTGAGTGTTTATTAGAATTGGCAGGTTACAATATAACAGAATTGTCTGTATTGATGTTTTTGTGCTCCTATTATCTCTGGGAATGATATTTGTAAGGCTCACCTGCTCTCCGTGTGTCTTTATTTCTTACTCTATCACTTGTTCACTCGATTCTTTGACCTCTCTCTTTCTCGCTCGCTCTCTTACACACATCCTGTCTTGCTTGCTTTCTCTGACCACCCTCCTTCCCTCCCTCTTGCTCTCTTTCTCTTGCTTGCCCGCTGTCTCAGTTCCTCTGACCTCTCAATATCACACAAGCTGTCAATGCCAAACTATGAATGTCCCATGACACTTATTCGACTCAGACTCCCTTCGGCATTTCCATTTGCACAGAGCCAATTTCAATTTATATAGTGGGTCGGGTGGGGGCTAGTGTAAGGCCTGCAGTCAGAATAAGCCAAAGTTGAAGACAGAAACAAGTGTGGTAAGCAGAACTATGTGTGTTTGTGTCTGTGTGCCATTGTTTGTTTCCTTGAAAGGGTGGCTCACTCAACCGTGGAGGCTATTTGAACCCACCTTTTGGCAATTCACCCATCTGAACTAACTACCCAGCATCCTTTAAATAGCGTGACAAGTACAAATACTGACTTGTCAAGTGCATTCCATGGATTTTTTTCTTCTAAGATAAATCAGCCTAATTCATAACAATACACTCATAAAGAGACAATTATCATGCTAATAGACTCATAGCAGAAAGCTCACCAGTAACAGTGCATGGTGCTTTTTTTCTAAAGCAGGCTCTCTTTCAGCACCATGGACAGCGCCAAATACTTACCTGTGTGGGATGCTTCCTGCTGCACACATCAGTGTAACCATGGATAGCTAAAGACATCACACACACAAACTCGCCACTCAAGTGTGCAGAAGTATTTAGTTTTTGTGGAAATGTTGGTCCGAGCCCTGATATTTCTTTGGTCTCATGTGTGTGGGCATTGTGCAGAGCAGAGTTCTAAAGTTATAGCTCTAAAATTGTAGAAAAATATGGTGATATTTTCCATCTATTTTCTGTGCATGGGTGGTGCTCTTTTGGGGGAGTGCATTATGAAGTCCAGTTCACATACCTCCAGAAAATGTACTAGGAGAGGAAGAGAGAGAATGTGTCATTGCACCGTGCTGTGCTCAAAAAGCAAGGCATTCCCATCATACCCTAGATTTTCTTCACACATGGTGTCACCCATCAGCACGTCTGGAAGCTGTCCTCTCATCTTTCAACCTGTGATGCTTGGCGCAGTACAGGCAGTACAAAGAGAGAGAAAAGAGGAGAAAATGTTGGCATTTTCTTATTTTTTGTTAATCTTATTATATTGCCAGCATCAACCTCTAAAATCACAGAATAATTGATACACTTCTTGTTTCAAATTACTGTTCAATTGCAGGGCTAAGATTTGAGCTTTGTAGCTGTTTTGCAGCTTTACATCTGCGTGTGTCTGAGTATGTAGGTGCACATGCACTTTTATGCGCGTGTACTGTACACACTCCCATGGGATCGCCTACAGGGAGCTCACAGGCAGAGGATTTCGGGACTGAACAGCTGAGTGCATGCACACAGTCCAGGGAAATGACGCTTCAACAAGAGGAATTGTTCAATTTGTCCCGAGTGGAAAAACAATATTCAAGATGAAACATGCGTTTTTGTAGTGCTAGTATCTTCATGCTCTTAATTTTTCTTTCTCACAAAGCTTGTAGCATCACTGGTGCTGCTTTGATGGGTTTGTTGATAATATGCTTTAAGAGCTCACCTTAAAGAGGCAAAGCAATATCAAAAGGATATTTTAGAAAGAAGGCATCCAAGGAATTGTGTTCATTTTCTGCTCATCCAAGTATGACCACGCTCTCCTGGAAATGAGCCTCTGAATGATTTATTGTGCCATTGATTCAAAGAGCTCAGAAAGAAGCACACACCACCAGTTGACTCATTCTCAAATAAGAAGGAAGCATCAGTTCATTTGCACTTCCTTTCCAGATCCATGTTGACTGGATGGTTGTTTGAATCTCACACTGGTGGAATAAATTGATGGTGCTTAATAATGCTGCAGATGGTGTGCAACCAATTACCCAAACAGTTTCTATCCAAGTCTGAAAACACCCAGTCGCTCTTTGAAAACAAGTCATATTCAAACATTTTAATGACCCCAAACCCAATTTAATGGGTCGGCAACATTCAATAGGTACAATGCACCTTTCACCCTAATGAGAATGACTAAACACTTTCCGCAGCCCCCAAATGTGAGACAAGAAGGCATTCATTGAGAATAATTAAACCATTGCTGTCTGTCACTGCAGGGAGTTTACATCTGCTAGGCAAAATCAGTTTCTTGAGCTTGAAAAGAATGACTGAAGGTGCTGTATTAATGCAACATCACTAATAGGAATTATTTTCCCTGAAGAAGACTTGCCTGCTTAGTGATTGAACCCTCAACTGAATACAAATAAGCAGTGTGCATCATTCATAAAGGGACCCTGCAGGCTTCCCTGGTTGTACAGGAAAAAAGGCACAAACATTGATACAACTTTGAGCATTCTCAGAAGAATACATGATACCTCGAAGTCAACTTAACTGCTCCTGGTTAAAAGTATTTTGTGCCTGCATAATTAGTTTTAAAGAGAGAAAATTTTAGTTGAATTATGTATCACTCAGCCAACTCAAGCCACTGAAACAGATCCTTTCTAATATAAAAGAACAGTTTCCATACTCCTTTTTATATAAACATTATTAGGATGGGCACACACACTGCAGATATTTGAAGAATGATATTATGAATAATGTAATAATGAGGAGGGAAAGCCCTGCTAATTTCTTCTTTATTTCTTTTATTATTAAGTGCCTACAGTTATTGCTACGCTTTTTTCTCCCTTATTCCTTTCTCATCTTTACTGATTAACTGACACACTAGCACAGACACGTACATTCATACATAATGCTTAATACACACAACCCACATTTACGCAGACACATAAACCTGGATGTATAACGTCTGTTTGGCGATTTCTCACTAAGAAGACTTCATTGGGGCGCTGAGGCTTTTTCCCAAGAGCAGCATATCCCTTAATCACCCTTCTCTGTGGAGTGTCTTCACTCCTGCCTGAACCCTGGCCCCTCGTTTCCTGTGCAGCAACAGAGACGAGATGAGAGGGAGAATTAGTGCTGTGGCAGGGGGTGATTATTAGAGAGCTTCTTCTCAAAGCCTTCATCATACCAAAAACAAGCTAGGCCAAGTGGAGGTAGTGATGACTTAACCCGGATTAGCTCTTCATGCTTCCAGGGCCTATGCATGTCAGTTAGATGGGCTATTTTTACACAAATTTTAGTTTGGCATTTCCGTGAATGACTGATAGACTAAATATGCAATTATCTTGTCTTGTCTTGCACTCTTATAATAAGTCTGGTGTATCATTTAAAAGTGTGCTGCATGTCTTTGATATTACAAATCACCCAACAATAATGAATTGAAAAAATAGAAATACAGCTACATTCTTTTGAAAAGGTAGTCGCTACCTCTGCTAGTCTCAAACACAAACTGACATGATAGGCTCTCTAATGAACCTATGGTCCTGAATTATACATGGTGAAGAGAATCTGAGCACTCATTCAATGAAGACTGTGAGACACAATTTAAAACTCCAAATGCTAGTAAGTGGACCTTTTGTGTTCATTCTTGACCTTCGGGAACAGTAAGAATCTAAAGATCCATTCCATTCTGAATTATACATACCAGTAGTATTTAAAGCAGTGGTTCCCAACCTTTTTTGTCCGAGGTATACAGCCCTCAGATACCCTTTCATCAACACTACTCATCATGTTTTACACTGGGTTATTTACCACTGTTAATTATATCTCTTTTCATACAAGAGGTGGTCCTGGAATTGTCAAGGTTTAGGTTTGGTCTCTTCTTTTTCTTTTTTTAACCACACTCAATGTCAGTCAGTCTGTCTGTCGATCGGTCGTTACCCCACTTTGTTCCAGGCTTAAATATCTCAGCAACTATTAGATGGATTGCCATGACATTACAATTTTGCCTCACAGAGCCGCTAGCATGGCTGTAGACTTAGACATGGCTAAGACAAGACTTGTAGCAGTCATGCACAAATTTTGTGACAATGGGCCCCCGGGCACAGACATGTAAAAGGTCCTCGTCCTACAGTACCCACCAGCCCCACCGCCTTGTGCCACTCATGTTTGTTATATTTTGCATCTTTTCAATGAGATTTTGGAGGTTAACCAGGACTCTAAAGTACTGCTGTTGATTGAAAACTGCACTTGAGCTTCAGTATTTTGCTCATCATTTTTCAAATTAGTTGAGCTACGCGACAATCTTTCACCATTTCCCTTGGCAACTGCAGAAGTCCTCCCCTGGGGTACAAGTACCCCTGGTTGGGAAACACTGATTGATAGGATCACATTCATGCAGGGTCACATTTAAGCCATCAATCTGTTTGGCTGTTTTCATAACATCTATGCTGATTTTGATTATATGTGGATTCAAGAGTGTCAGTTTAATTTCCATTGGTTTGGATGGTTGTGATATTCCCTGTTTGCATGTAATTTGAGTGTATTATGACTCCCTCTGTTGGTGGCTGATTTTGTTAAAAGTCTTAACACATACTGGCAAGTCTGTTGTTTGAGACAGGTAATTTTATATTGTCAGAAGAATTATCTGAAATTTTACCGCTGTTGACATGTCCTTTGTAAACAAGACCCCCAGCTGTGTCTCTTGTATAGAAGTTGTTTTATTGAATATTCCCTGCAACCTTTAGTCAGGACTTTTTCAGCACGGCATCTAATTAGAGTATATTGATGGGAGGCTTTTTGTTGTTGGTTAAGCTGGAGGGAAAAAAAAGGCCAGGGATTGTTTCAAAGTGACAGGTGAATCATAGCTAACTGCTTCCAGTGGTATTATTTCTCAGCTCCATTCAAATCAGTGCAGACAGACCAGACTAATGGATTTAACTCTGATATAATTGACAACTGACGATAAATAGCTTTTGTTGACCTTCAGTCAGAAACTACAGGTTCACTGTGGTCCCATGCACTGTAATAAGTTATGGATTAGTTTGACCTTCATGGGTGGGTTTGGTTACTGATTTTCTTTTCTCTCCCTTCTTTCTATCACATAGGAAAGATATCCTGTCAAATAATATCATCTGTTGGTCTGGTGCACATCTAGCAGATATGAGGTGGGAGGAGGGGCGACGGGGCTTTAGCCTGTCTCACCTTTACTGACCGGTGTAATTAGATTACCTGTTTCACACGTCATGGCCACACACAGAGAGAGAGAGAGAGAGAGAGAGAGAGAGAGATGAACAGGGCTGATCCGTGCAGTTTGCTCGCATTAGACCCAGGATACAGCCCTCCGGTGAAGTGCTGCTGTCTCTTGCTGTGTCGGGCTAAAGACACTGGGGCAGTAGAGTGCTGATGTGCCCGTGTGAGGAGGCTGTAGCTGCCCTGCCAGCCGGTTTTTGTGGCTCCTTTTCCCATCCGAAAGGGATTTTTGTTAAGTACTTCTGGGGCCAAAACATGGTAAGACGTTTTCTTTTGTTTTCTGGACGAGTGCCGTTATATTCTAGGCGCATTAACTACCACATGGGCGTTACGATACGCACACATAGCCCAATGATTGTTCTCACTGCGTAATTGTCTTTTCGAGCACGGAATAGGAGCTCGTTTTGGACGCTTGCATCGCCAGTACTTCCACCGTTTCATGTCGATTCCCCGCTGTGAAATGAGTGATCCATTGGCAAGGCGCAGTCGTTCACCTCAACTCTGTCCCTGATCTGTGCCGCTAATCTCTGGAGGGGGAAGTTTTCAAACACTGACTGAGCGCATCAGCGTTCACTTCGGATTATCCAAGGATGATATCCCATTAATGCCTGTGGTCGACTGTAAAATACACTTATTAGTTTGACAGACCAGGCTGACTGCGGCTTTTTAAAAAATATTTCAATGAGCTATTCGAGTGTGTGAGAGAGTGATTACTAAAGTAGTTTATTTATTTATTTATTTATTTTGGTGAGTAATGAGTGTGTCAATTCACCGGCTGAGCGTCAACAGCTGCATTTCTTATTAGTTCACTTTTGTATCTCGCCTCATATGCATATCAATAAGAGCATTCGATCGAGAACACGTGTGCGAGCAGTATCGCGCTGCAGGAGGTAATGCATGCCCCTTCAAAACTCCATTCACTCACAGTCTATTCACAGGCTCACGGGAGGAGTATATTAAAAGAAACGTAACAAGGTTGATTTGGTTCTGAAGTGTGCTCTTTTTTTAGATTTTAGAAACCGTTTTAAAAGCCCAAAATGACTGCAGAATCTATTCACTTTGAAAGTGTAAGGCCATGTATCCTGGAGGTTATAGGCTGCACCATCAACTAAGATGAACAGCATTATAGAGTCGTGTAAGTGGTTCTAGTGGTGTTTGTCTACCCACAGGTGTCTGAGATAAATTGGAGGCATGCTATAATTTATTGTGCATGCTAAAAATAGCAATAACGACAAACCTACAGTTTAATGTTTCTTGTTGTCTAATTTTGGTATTTCTTGTGGACTAGTAGCTTCTGCTCTAATAATGAGCACTACTAAATGAAACTTTAAGCTCCAAACACACACGCATAGTACATTTTCAACATGCCACAAACAGCAGTAGAACCCTAGAGTAATCATGCATGAAGCAATCTAACTCTACATGACTGTTCCTCTTGAGACCTCGTGTTCCCAAAGACAAAACATCATTGCTAACAGAAAAATCCAGAAAAATCAGCCCAAAGGTTATTAAGACAGTTGCAGTTCAGCCAACCTGAATAGGCTCTGAATTATTATGGCCCATTGTTTGTCAAAGTTTGCATCATTTTAAAGACTAAAGCTAATTTCATGTTGGATGTGGATGATCTTATTTAGACTGCCAGAAGAGGCCGTTTTTTTCTGCAGACATTTTGACATGTCATAGCAGCAAAAGTACAGCTGTAATTAATACCTTTAGTGGAGGCTGCACTGCCATTTAGGTGTGCCATGTTCTAGTGGCTGGTCCTACTGTGACACTTCAATGGAATAGACCTCATTAATGTTATTAGTTATTCCTGTGCTGTTCTTGCTATGACAAGTCACACTGTTTGCTGTGGGGAGGCAGTGCTATTTGCTACCTTATTGTAAAAAAAGGTAGAAAAGCTTTTTTTTTAGCTATAAATACCACTCATCTGTGGTTTCAGACAAGTCCTAACACATATATATATATATATATATATATATATAATGAGTAAGGACTTGTCTGAAACCACAGATGAGCTGATGCTTTTACATTCATACTATATTCCACAGGTAGTTTAAATGCTTCACAGGCTTCTTAATAACAGGCAATGCTACACTGATAGTGTGTAATTAGACATCTGCCCCTGCATGTTAAACAATCAACTTCCAATGGCCCCTTTACCATATGTTCACCTAGTGTGTGTGTGTGCATGTGCATGTGTGCCATTGTTTTTCTGTACACTTTGGCATTTAACACGTAACTGGCAAAACTTTTTCTGTCCTTTTTTAAAATATGGATGTGACAAGTTTTGATGCACAACATCTTTTGAAGCACAGCACAGTATGTAATGCTACTATCAGTGGGCAGTGCCTATAGGGAATTACATGACGCACTGCAGGTAGCTAAGCGCCCTGCCCGAGAGGAAAAATTATGCGCACTCGTACATAGAGATCCAGGGCCCTGGATACTGCTCTGGATACTCAACCAACCACAGAATAGTGTGTAATTTGAAAGAAATTACAATCAATTATTGCACATGTGGTATATTGTGAAAATGTTTGACAGTGTCTGTGATGTATGCAAGTCAGACATAATGTATAATATATTGAATTTACAGGATCAATGTGATTTGCCAGGTATTTAATTCACTGAATTGTCCAAAAAGAAACATTTTCATCTCATATTTAATGTATCGACAGTTTCTCAATTGAATTTCATTTCATCATTATTGTGATGTAAAAAGACATACAGTATACAATGTAGGACTACAGCTAACAATTATTTGTGTTGCCAAATACTGTGGCGATTACTTTTTCTAGTGAAAACTGCAGAGCACGATGGATGTCTTCAGATTGCTTGTTGTTTATGAACAGAAGTAGAAACCCACAGATATTCAATTTGTGATCCCAAGCGGAAAGAAAAACAGCAAATTCTCACAATTAAGAAGCTGGAACTAAGGGATTTTTGGCATTTTTTGTTGATGGACTAAGTGTTTCAGCTCTAAAACCATGATAGAAAACTTTATCCATGTTGGCTTAACCTCCCTGTTACAATGCGTTAGCCTATAGATACCGTAGAGTCGACTGTATAAAAATATGAATGTAGTATCTTTGACATCTGTTAGGTTTGTGAGTGGAGGTTTTAAAACTTGGAAGTGGGAAACTTGTCCACCAAGACATGAGTAAGACGGCGTGAAATTAGCATTAAGACCCTAAACTTTCTTCCTGGTTTTCTTGGAGCCAGTGTTTGGTGGCCATTAGAGGAATTGCATATTAAGGTACTTCTGCACTTCAGCTTTGGTGGTTGCTGTTTGATTGATATGAGGTCTTTACCTCTGCTTTGAGCTTCAGGACTGGTAAAAGGTATATGCCATTTTTATTGTCATGATGGAAGACAGGAAGCTCAAGGCGGTCTTCTCTTTAAGTATTAATAGGGTGAACTAAAGAGGTTATAAAATACTCTGGTAACTGGTGAATCAGGGGGGTTACATTAGGCAGTGGTGAATTATGCTTAGAAGTAATGGAGTGTCTTGTTCATACCCAA
Organism: Macquaria australasica; assembly: GCA_005408345.1. Lineage (NCBI taxonomy): Eukaryota > Metazoa > Chordata > Actinopteri > Centrarchiformes > Percichthyidae > Macquaria > Macquaria australasica. Next base: position 817,634 of record SEMN01000034.1, on the reverse strand, counting down.
GGATGGAGAGGAAAGCCTTCAGGGTGTGGCTCATACAGGTGGAAGTCAAAATGAAACTAATCATTCCACTGGGTGGTCAGCCTCCACTATATGTAGCAGAGATTGCAGAAGGAGCAGTGTTTTCAGAGAATTGGATGGCTTTCCATGTTATTTCACCTCAGCATTATCTTTCAATATTGAAATACAATGCTCAGCAGTCCACAGTTACACAGCTCAAGGCACCTCATGCTCGTATCGCTGTGGGTGAACAGTTTAAATTCATTTAGTCTTCACCTCTTTATTATATGCGCTCACACCAGGCAGATGTGTGTGTGTGTGCGCGCTAAAATGGTAATTAACGAGTCTGCAACACTCCCATGACTGACTAATGATCTAATCTTGTCGGTAGCATCAGCGCTTCACACCAAATGCATTCTGGTGCTGAAAAAAATAAGACTGCACTAATTTTGCAGCCCTTGAGCAATGAAGGCAGAAAACAATCTTGGGAGTTTAAAAAATAGTCTAATTTTAGGCTTTTAGTATTGTCATTATGCTAAAATATTTAACATAAGCCACTGCTATTTAAAGGTTGAGGCTGGCAATATTCTATATTTTGGTTATTCTTAACAAAATCCCATTAAAGACCATTGCCAACAATGTATTAGTCTGCCTCTGTGGCCTGACTGTGGCACTTAAAACGAAGCTCAATGGTTCCTACTGAAGATTAAATCTTTAAAAAGAGGATCACACATACATTATCATTTGACTAAAAGCCATGTGTTGTTTTTAGCAAACATTACTCAAACAGGAGTAAATATTGTATTTGTGGGGGACTATATCCAGCCACAGATTTGGCACGCAAACGAATATTTACAGCAGAGGGGCCACGTATGTGGGATTGACTCAAAATAAACAGTGCCTGTGTTGATTGTGATGAAGGAACATGTCAGCCAGCGCAATGGTGGACCTGTAAAACACTGCAAAACTCTAGAATTTCACCAAAAAACAGGCAAGACAATAAGGTGAAGGAAGTAATTAGGTGAATGGTTACAGGTTAGCAATGTAGAGCAGGCTTGGATTTGGTATTCCAAAATACAGTATGTGCTTTTCAATTTAAATTTTTTGCTCTCAGGTTTCACAGAGTGGAGAAACAGGATGGGTTTTAAAAGTAGGAATTCATCACAGGATAAAGAATATTTTCCCCACAGAGCATTACTATCATAACTCACTTATCATTCAGAAAATATGGCTTTATTCATTTGCACAATGGACACCTCAGGGTAACCATTTCAATATTATTTGATAAGAGACTCGTGGGTAGTGATGCCTGAAATGATTTGGGCCCAAGTGCATAGTGAGAGGAAGAGGAAACAGGAGCATTTGTGAAATGCTTTTTCTTCCTTTTCACCTTCCTCCTGGTGTTTCAATTTCCGATTATGTTCTTTCACATATTCAGAGGAGATGCTGTGGGTTGCAAGCCTGTGTTGTGATTTACCACCTTCTCCCTCCCTGTTTCCATGCGGGGAAGGGCAGGTACTGCACAGCAAGAACACCATTATCAGATCAGCAGCTCAGTGTCAGATATCAGAGGTAGGTAAACTCTATTTTATCTCCACCACATGTAGTGGAATGAAATGTGCAAATGGGAACCATTAGTTCTGAACCAGTACAGGCTGAAATGAGCATAGAAATGAGTCAAAGACTCAGGTGTGGTACAGGAGATTGACATATGATCTGATCTCTGCACCTGGGGAATGGTGTCTATGTAGTTGAGGACATCTATTTTAATATAATCACACATTTCTTGAGTGTGGATCTTTCATCAGTCTCAAATTGTCTGCATCTCTGCCCTCTTATCGGTCTTTGACACATTTAACCCTGCTACAGCTGTCCTCATTATTGTCAATTATGGATTTGTCACAGGTTTTGCATGTCAGTCTACTTATTATACATGAGAAAACTAATTAAAAATTGAAATATATCATGCAATATGATCTTTCTACATTCAGTCTATCAGTAGCAGCGTCATTGTGCTGTCAGTTCTTTGTTCAAGACCTCATCTCACCTTTGCAATTCAAACTATGAGCTGAATCTGGCTCGGCGAAGAAATAAATGTCTCTGCCTTTGACCAATTATTAGTTCACTTTGTAATGAGAAGTTTATTGAACAAGAAAAATAAAGTTTGATTTGCGTTTCACTCCATGCTGAGCCGAAGCAATAAAAAACGTATTTGAAAGTTGAATTTAGGGCGTTTGCATTATTTATTTGTTTATTGTGACTTTAGTCAGACTGGGTGTGTTCCAGCTGTGAGCTGTTGACTATAGGGTGGCTGGCATTGCATCTGTGGTGCCTGTCAACACTGCAGAAATTCCCTTGAGCCCTGCTTTAAACCCTGTGGTGCTCTGCAGTGTAGATATTAGACAACAGTGTATCCTGAACTTTCTGAAAGTTCTACGCAGCCATGTTTCTCACTATTACATTCTAGTGCACAACACGTGTAATGAACACCATAATATTTAGTACATGTATACATCCCCATTGTTTTTGGTAAATGATAAATTAAAGACAAACACCCTGACTTTTGTATACATTAGACATTACATACATTAGACATGCACATACAGTATATACAGTACGTATGTCAACCTTTTATTGATATTTATTGTCATATAACTTAAAGACAGTGAGTGGTTTAACAGAAAGTATCTGATCATGGAGTGTCTCCACAGACGATGTGTAATTCAAAATCATGGTATTGCATCCACATTATAGTGGTTTGGCTGGTTTCTGACGTAGTCGATTCTATCTGGATGCTTCAGTGTATCATAATGGGACATGGGGCTGAGGTCAGAGATGCCCTTCGAGTTTAAGCTTCCAGGTAGTGCCTTACTGTGCTTCTACTGCATGTTCGAAGAATCACCTTGACATTGATATTCACCTGAATGTTACTTACAGGGCTGTGTTGGCACATGAAAGACCCATTTCAAAACAAATGGGTGCACTCTGTCTTTTATATCAGCCATTACAGAATCCTTTGAAGCAGTCAGAGGAATTTACAGAGGTGAGTGGATGGCATTGTGTGGTGGCTGACATACCACTTAAGCAGGCTTTTAAAAGGGAAATGTAGGTTTTATTTTACATATCTTGGTTGAGCCCATAGTGCATGTGAAACGTCTTTACAAATGTGAGCAATAATAATAAGAATAATTGCGATGTCTAATCTCAGGGGCTATTTTAGAAATCCATATGGCATAATGCAGCTGCCAAATATAGATTTTTGAAATGGATTGAGTGATTGTCCTGACCTTGGAAGACCAGATGCAGAGATGAGATATTTTCATCAGTTTATTGAGGTCTATATTGCAGGCAAGTGGCAGATGGCAATGAGTATAGTAGTCTACTTGTTATTTTATTGTTGTTAAGCCCTCTAAACATTTGCAAGATTTTTGCAACACAAACTGCACCCAATTCATTTTCTGAAACATTCCTTAGCTCATAATTATAGTCCAATGCTGGAATTTTGATATCGATAGGGATATCGATATTTGGGAGTTTTAAATTGTTTTTTTTTTATTGTGACCAAGATACATACTAAGAAGGACATTTTACAGTATAAAAATAAACTTGTCAGTGCTCTCTGGTGGACAACCTATGTAATTGTGTCTCTGTTTCTAAATTACTTCAAAACTAGTTCTGTGCTGCAGTTTCTTCTTACTTATTGGCCCACATATAAACAGATAGTTTATTGCAGATATATCTCTAATATCGGTAAATACATCAGCCTGGCCAATTTATCGGTGTACTTTACAGGGAACAATATGACATGGAGTATTTTTCCTCATCTAGATAAGTACACCAAAAATGACCACATGCTTCATAATTCTAAACATTCCCTTTTAGATTTTATTTTTTCCATTGTAGGATTAGTCATTCCATTATGTGTTAAAGCTTGGGGACAAACCCTGTGACAATTGTAGCCGTGCTGTGATTAGCAGCGGTAAAAGTCACCCACTGAGGTGAAAGATTTACAAAAAGTAAAAAAAGAAACCCTCTTGTCTGGCATCAGCTGCATGTGTTTAAGACCATGTGGCTAAGTGGGTCCTATTGTGCTCAGCAGTGCGCCTTGTGACATGGATAGGGCATTGTTGATTCTAAGCAGACAGCGCAGAGTGGTTGCGGCACCCGCATGGACTGAGCTCAGCGAGGGTTTTAGAGATTTAGAATGTGGTCATGAGATGACTCAGGCAGAGGGATTAGAACCTCTGAGATCTGTGCCTCACTTGCTCTGAATTAGAGGAAATGAGAGGTTTAGTAGACCACCGGGCTCTGTTGACACTAGATGCAGCTGAATACATTATCTACTTACTGCACTGCATGTAGGTTTATTTTTCAGCTTCCTATTACGGGTTATTCAACAGTAAATGAGACTGAGATTCTGTGGTGTGAAATTATAGTATTTTTTTTTACATTGTAATGATGTATGTTGTAGTGCTGAGTGAGTTGTGCTTTTTATGTTTGGTCCAATATTTGTTCAGTTTTTAATTTGTTTGATTTGCACAGTGTCCTTTAAATTTATTCAAAATCTATTCTTGACTTCAACAGAAGATGGTAGTGCACCCAACTGCTTTTCATCCATAACATCCTGACTTTCTCCTGTCCGCTCCTCAGCTGCTCCTTCATGTCCTGCAGCCATCACTTTCTCCTGATACTAGATAATACAGTGGGATAAAAGCCAACAGCCCATTACTGCTTATATGTTGTCCTGCTTTACTTTATAACATGTAACAGTCTATTACAAATATGTGCTAGAATATAAATATTTTTAGCTCCTTTCTGATTGTAGCTTTAACTTAAACCTTTTAGATATATTCCACGTCATTAAAACAAAGTAGTGCAGAACCAACTGTCCTGTTATTTGATGATGACGATGAAGTACTGTACATGTCCCAGCTGGCCTGATCTTTACCAGGGGATACCTGCTTGTTACTTGGGCTGTATTTCCACAGGCTTGATAGTCCGCCATAGTCCTGTTGTGCCCCGCCTAGCAGTGAATACATGTTTCCACTGCGGCCACACAACAGTGGATAACCGACCCACGGTATTGTAGTCCTGTTTGGCAGCATGGCCCATTGGGGCCAACCTGGGACAGTTTCCTCCTTCAAACCAGAGCTTTGTCTTGCATTAACTGCCTCAATACATGTGTGGCTGTGCTGGTCACCAAAGAGAAAGTTCTGTTTTTTTTATTTTTTTAGTGCAATAGGAATGCAATGTGTTTGTCACTGAATTAGCAAAGCTTTGTTAGCGATACTATTGTTCAATAAAAATGGTCTACACAACAAGATGTTTTAAATATTGCAGGGAGGAATCGATGGTTAGGTGATTTGTCTGTGAGGCTAATCATTATACATAACCTTCGGATATATTCTTGGATACGTATTTATTAAATATGTCATCATTGCCATTAATCTACCGAGTCCTTATCATGCCTGCAGATATGCAACAGTCATGGCAAACACTGGAGCACTCATTTCCTCTTAGTTCGTTCTGCTTAGAACAGGTATATTTTGGTCTGTGGAAGTACATTGCATAAACAGGTGCACAGAGTTTATCATGTTCAAACCATCCTAGCCCATCACAATAATCATGAGAGCACTTGAGGCCCACATTAAATATTTAATTTGCTGCTAGAAGCACTGCAAAAGCACATAATGGTGTTTATACATTTTCCCATTAGGGTCAGTCTTTCTAGCTGAAATACCCAGGCTAAACATCCCAACCTTTATGTCTGTGTTTAGCATCAGCACCAGTCAGCTTCCCCATAGAGAGTATGATAAAATACACCTTGTAACAGAGGTGGGATGGAAAAAAAAGTTACATAATTATGGAAACCAAATGAACATAATAGCTTTTCATTTCTGTGTCAAGTGCACATTGAGATCACTGCTCCCACAGCCACATGCATACACTGAGCACTCAGTTAGGAATCACTCATGTCATAATAGCAGTTACATCATCCTACAGAGGGAAGCACCTGCAGTGTTAGTGATTGAAGACAAACAAGTAAATTAAATTTTAGAGCAACGCAATGGGGGTTTACTTCAACCCATTACCGAAACCCCCAACACAAATACTACCGATATTGATAATGTGAATACTGATTACTTTGAGAAGATATTTATGCACATAAAAGGGTGTGGGGTAATATTTTCCCTCAGCTGGAACAGTCTTGTAAACTGTAATGCAGCCTTTAAGACCAGGATTATATCAGGGTAAGATAGGGCAGCACAGGTTGTTTACACACAGTTGTGGCTTACACAACTAATTAAGTTTGATTGGTTGTTATACTTACACGTATAGCTCTGCTTCGGTGTATATAATCAAATGCTCTGGATTTATAGGTCAACTGTCTGATCAATCACAGGCGTTTGTTTTGATCACATTGTGATTATCTGGTCTTGGCTTTCTTAACAGGTTGCAGCTCCAAGCGACTGTTTAGGAATTGCTAAAACATATATTGTAACACTTTGACATCTTACATTTACTTTTTTTTTTTTACATTTTAAAAACAATGACAGTTTGTAGTGCAATCTGACGGTAGATCAAAACATTTTTTTTTCCCAAAGATGGTTGAATAATTGTGGTAATGACAGCCATAAATGTGCAGCCTATGATATGTTATTATGTTGATATATCTCCTAGCTGTAGTTTAGTTTCCGGGTGTGTTCCTCTCTGCCCTCATGAAGCAGTAAGTTAAAACTTAAATTGTCAGTAAACAGCCTTTGGAGAACATCTTGCTTCCCTAATTTGTCATACTGTAATGAAAGATCAGGGCAGGCTTTAATGCAGGGAGTGATCACTCAAAAGCTTAAACCAATCTGACATTTGTTAGGGAGGGAATTGAATGGGGTAGCCAAAGTTGATTTTGCCATTATTGATTGAAGTTATTTGGGCCTACTTTTGTGCCATAAGATAAACCATTAAAAAAGTAAAGTAAAAGTAAAAAGTAGGAAGTAAAACTGGATACGAAGATGTATAAAAAAATGTATATATTTTTAGGCATTTACTGTTAAATAGGTGTGTATTATGGCATGGAAAATGGAAAAACTAATGAGGTATAAAAGCCATTTTTCATTTCACTGTAACTTTAAGAGCAAATTAAAAAGCTGCTTTCTAAACGGCAGCAAGTAAATGCTCCATTCAAAGGGAACTGGATCCCTTGGTTCAAACATCTCTGACCAGCTGGATTAGTACATACAGTAAGCATGATGTGTGCAGTTTACTGTTGTTAAACAATTAGTAGTAAACTTAGGTTGCTTGGTGCAGCTGAAACTGTGTGAAGGGAGTGTCTGGCCCAGCAGTTCAGAGCATGAGTGTCCTCTCAGAAGTCTCCTTGTCTCAATGATCAAATACCTTCCAGTAATCAGTAAATTAATTGTCTTGGTATCTATGAACTGGTGTAGGTGGGTTGTATTGATAAACACAGAGGAGGAGAGAGATAAGGCTTTAGCAGCAGCTGCTTGCCTGAAAGTGTTTGGCCAGATCTCTCTCCGTTTGGTATTTGAATGCTATCTCTAGCTGGGTGTGAGCCATGTGCAGGCCAGTTGGTTAGCTGGGGCTAATCACTCCTGTCATTAGAGCACCGGGCTCCCTTGCTACCACTGATTACATCTCACAATATGTGAATAGCTCTGCACTGGTCTAGCACACCTAATTAAACAACATTTGCTTTGTTTATTAATTGCTTTTTGTGGATTTTGTGCACATGCATGCACGTGTCTGTGGGTGTGACCTTGCTTAAAGAAGTATCAGCTTCGTTTACGTCCCCTAGTTTTGAGTTACGCTAGAGTTGAGCAGCTGGTGTTACGTTACTGTAACAGGTATGTTACGTGCTTGATGTTGAGGCTGTTGCCAAGTTAAACTCAAATTACCATCCCAGGTAAGACATTACATACCTGTGACGCATCCTATCCAGACTTTTTGGTCATTTACTGTATTGACTGATGCACTGCAATTTTGTATTCTGTACAGCTAAAACAAGTAATCCATTAATCATTTACAGAAAGATAATCGTCAACTATTTTGATAATTGTAATCGTTTTAGTCATTTTTTTTAAGCAAAAATCCCCCAAATTATCTGGTTCTGGCTTTTCTGTTTTTTTATATCATTGTAAACTGAATATCTGTGGCTTAAGGACTGGTTGGGCAAAACAAGAGTTTTGAAGGCGTCAAATTGGACTTGTAATGTTGTTATAGACTGTTTTGAATATTTATATATAAAGAAAATCCAGAAACAACTTCAGACACCACCCTTATGAAGGCGAGATCGTCAAAAATGTTTGGGGAATAAAGTACAATATGTTGGAGAATAGTTGTGCAACGTGTTTTATGAATTTGTAACTAAATGACAAATAGTGGTGACAACTTCAGTGGCCAGAAATTATATAATTCCACTTTAGTAAACTGCACTAAAACGCTCATGGTTAACAACCTCTGTGGTCCGTTATGATTTAACAACTTTTTTCCTGTATTCTCACCGTGATATTTACATGAAGATGACGGTATGAAAACTGCATTCTAATCATTAGGTTTATTGCAGGAGGTAATTTGTTGTTTAAAGTGAAAGAGATGTCACAGTTCCACTAACATTGCTGCTGCATCAGTCCTGCCTTTGCCAAGCTCGAAGCATGTCAAAGCTTTCTTAGGTGATATTTTATGAGTCACATGTTGATCATATATTACAACAACACACAACATGTAATACAATATTTTACAGAAAGTAAAACATTGTCTGTTGGAGAAGGAAATTCTTCTTTCCAGGATGTCTGGAATTATGTATAACATCTCTTGTCTGGCGCCCTGCCAACTCAGTCAGTCTAGACAGGTGAGTCTCTGATCATGTCGTGTGGCTGTGGACACACTGAGCTGTCTGTATTTTTTAATGAATGCATTCGGTAATGAGAGAAATACTGTATGCGACATGGGTGGACACTGGGTGACGTTAGTGGAAGCTGAGTGTCTCCTGGGAATGCCAAGAGGGTTGACAAGCGTGGTGAGAAGACATTTTTACATAAAATGTTACTTAGCAAGCTGACATTAATCGTCAATTTGCCGTGTTAGCAGTGCCTCACTGGAGCCAGCACGCATACATACAATGGGAAGTTTAGTTTCCACTTCACCTGAGCTGCAGGTCTTTGGCTGTGTGAAGAAGGCACCCAGAGGGAATCGAATGCAAACTACACACAGAAAGGATCATTCTTCTTGCTGTACAGAAAGAGTGCCAGACAATCAAATATTCTTACCTGCCTCAGCCCCATTCCATTTATTATTATTATTATTATTATTATTTTAACTTATTGTTCTCTGTGTTCCTGTAAAAGGGGAAAGAGTGTTGCCTGTTGGTGTTTCAAATATGAATATGACAGGACAGTCTGCTGCTATTATAATTCTAATTGGGATGTAATAAGGTTGTAAACATGGTGAGTAAACAAACACTCTTTGTGTTGCAGTTTGTTCTCAGCATTCTGGCATTATGGGTAAAATGGCGTTCACTGATATCTTATTTATGAACTCATGCGCTGCTGACATCTCCCAGGTTTTATAGCTTAGATCTTTGCATAATTTATAGTGCATTGTTTTTCATTTGGTCACTTGATCAGTCGGATGACAAGGCTGTGTGCTGTAAATGGGGATGGGGAGGAGCCACTCAAGATGTAATCTGGTGCTTTTGTTACACTGATGAGTCTGCAATTTTCATTACCTGCACTAAGGGGAGGAGGCTAAAATGAGATTGATGAGGACTTCAAATCTCTTGAGAAATGACTGTTTTATGGAGTTAGCATATGGAGCACTTTGTTGCTGAATGTGCAGCTCAGTTGGGCATTCCAAGGAATTCAGTGTCACCAACCCACAACCTGGATAAGCTTATTGTAACTATAAACCATAACTATGAATCTCAATTTAATGTATCTTTGGATGAACACCGAGATTTGCTGTTTCTAAGTATAGAATTGTTAATTTGCAAAACAAAATGTGTAGCTGCAGCAATGATTGCTATAAAAAGCGTGTGTCTGTAAGGTTAAACTCTAACATGATTTTTTTTTATTGCAATACAGTTCAACAGCATCACAGACTGCAGCCTCAAAAATGATCATACAGTTGGTTCAATGCCTGAACATTATAACCTTCATGAAGGTCAGATTTATTCCAGGACTGTTGTATTAGACTGCATTAGTTTTAGCTAGGTGTACCTAATAAGCTGGCAACTGAGTGTGTAGCCAGCACATTTACAGGTGGTTTTAGACACTCTTCTTACTGTGCTGGCGGATGAAGACAACAAAGTCAAAGCAGAGGCAACACACTGACACGTTTCTCAATGCTTTAGTATTGATTAACAGTTATTTTCATTATCGATTAATATGTCCATTCTCTTAATCGTTTAGTCTATAAAATGTCAGAATATAGTGACAAATGACAATCACAATATCCCAGATTCCCAGGTGATGTCTTCAAATGTCTTGTTCAGTCCGACCAACAGTCCAAAACCCAAAGATATTCCGTTTTCAATTATATAAAACAGAGAAAAACAGCAAATTCTCACATTGGATAAACTCAAATTAGAGAATTTTTGGCATTTTTAGCTTAAAACACAACTTGGACAATTAATCACTCATCAAAAGCGTTGCTAATTAATTTCATGTCTATCAAAAAATTGATTAATCCACTAATCATTTCATCGATAGTATTTTCACACACTAAAAGGACACCATTAGATGGTGGTTCATTTGAGGAAATTTACTTTATTAATTTGTCAAATCCTGTTAGTGGGAATTGTGCTTGTGTCATTTTCAGTGTTTAGTAAGACTGGACAATAATTTTTTGCAGAATCGTATTGTGTTTATGATCTTGTCAAGATGTTGTTCTACAAATTTCTGATGTCTAAAGCAATCATTTTGTGCAAACTACCAAAATTAGTTATAGACGTTTTTGTTTTACACATGAAGAGTTTTGTCTCATGTAATGCATAACAATGGAACACAGTTCTTTGCTTTGAGCATCAGTTTGATTATTTTACGTGAATTTTCAAACATTTTCTATATCATGATTTATACAACCTTGTAAATACTTAGACTGTAGTGAAATAGGTTACAGTCAAGATAAGAGATTGTTGGAGTGGTGCATCAGTAAGATTATGTCAGTGAATCTTGGCTTTTCTGCTTCTAGTCCATTTTGTTCTGCTACAGTGGTTGACTATTGCTGTTACATATTTAACAGACACTGGTGTTAGACCGACCCACTCAAAAAAATCCTCCACTGTCACCTATCAAAGAAAAGCAGCATCCACACCTCCACTTAACAGCTGGAAAACAACAGTAAGATATCATTACTTCACCGCTCGAGTGGTCACCATCTCAGATCCACATTCTCTGTCTGGCAATTTCAGATACAGTATTTTGTAGAACTGAATAGACGTATTTAGACATGAAACAGGCAAAACAATTCATGGAGGCAAGGCAGCACGACACAGTTTGATACAGCCTACAAATGAAAGGAACATTTTGCTGCTGATTATGTAGAGGCCCAATTTGTGCAGGTAGTCTTTTTTTAGTCTATTAATATTTATCTTAGAAAATGTCTCTACCCTGCGTGCAAGTTATTGTTTTATTTATTTTTCAGCGCAAACTGGGTTTGTCAATATGGATTCAAAGGACCCATAAGTTCTATAAATTGAAGAATAACTTGAAATTAACTTTTTAAAATTAGAAATCAGCCAAAAGAAAGTTAAAAGTTTTAAAGTCATAAACATGATAATTAATCACTTTCTTCATTCATGGTGAGTCAAAGCCAGTCTTTTCCCCTCAGAGACTAATAGCACTGCTGTTAGCAGGGGTATGGGGATGGAGATGAAACCCTGCTAGTCATCTCCGGTGTGATGACACACACGGTGGAGCACCTCAACAACACCCGAACTAACAACTCTTCTTTTTTAACTTTGAGATGTTTTGTCAACTTTTAACAAAACTGCCTAGAAAACAAATTCACTCCTGGATGGCATATTGATGTGACTGTGAAACTGAAACGTTTTTATCTCACCTGATTCAATCTGCTGCAAACAATAAATGACCAGTAATTAGAAATTGACTTGTACCTTTTTTTTGTCACTTTTCATCAAACTCATGACCAAATCTCTAGTGATATTCCAGTGTGTCTGTTTGGTATTAATTGTATTAATTAATTGTGACTATAATATGTGCTATAAATATAGTCTGAATATTTAAGTGGTTATATTTACTCATTTTTACTTACTAGGAGCGGTGGGTTATTAATAATATTGTGTTTCCTGCTGTTGGTGACAGGTTTGACCTTAAAGAGTTAATAAAAAAGTCATTTCTGTTACCGAGACATCTCTAACAGTCTGTCAACACCAAAGCACATGAACAGGAAGAGGTGGAAAAAGAACTCGATGCCGGATGAGAGACGATCGAAGGAACACAGACAGAGGAAGAAAGAAAGAGACAAGCAGTTTTTTTTTTTCTTCCAGGGAGTGCAAAGCCCCTGCACTTAGGGGATAAAGAACTGCATCTTCACTCTCTGCAATCCATAACTGTGATTGCTTCACTCACCTATCCCCATCCTACCTTAAACAGTCTGCTCTTTCTTGACCACCCCCTGCATCATAAGTTGGATCACTTTTCCCCCTTCACCAAAGAGTTATGATGGCAGAGATACTGTATAAACATAGGTAAGCATTTTTATTCGGAAGAGCCACTTAACTTGGAGGGAGTTGTGGTTGGATTGCGGTAACATGATATGCATTAAGGTAGAGCAGGGTGGAATTGAACTGTTGCCCTTAGAGTTTCATCAAAGCATTATATTGTTGCTGAAAATATGGATGTCTGTTCATGATGTGACTCATGGGCCACTATGAGAGGACGCCGTTGGAAACTGAGAATTGGAGCCATTTTTCTTTCAGCACTCGGTCAGCAATCTCTTCAGTTTCCCTATTCATTAAGTTTGAAGGAACATCGTTGTTAGACTATGTAAATGAGATACAGTGTTCCCATGTCAACCAAGAGGAGATTTGGAGGAAGCTATGGAAAGAAATAACTTCCCTCTTCAGGGGTGGCTGGTTGTGCAGGTCTGAGTTTTCTCATGTGAAAGGGATCAAAGCAATCTTACTCAGCCCTCTTAAGAAAGATAGATGTACGAATGTGGGAAATCAAATCTGCTTCAAAAGGGAACACCACTGGGAGCCAGAGAGATGAGAAGGCACTGAGAGAATAGGAAACCAGTGTGAAATCACTCTTGTTGTTGCACTGTAAGAGAAGAGAACACAGCTGTCTGCTGCTGTCCACAGAGTGTTCATGCAAGATGTCTTTTGTTTGGGTGTGTTCGGACAGTGGTGTAAAGTTTGTTTGGGTGTATGTCTATACAGATTCGTAAGAAAGCAAGTATTGTGTATGTGTATGAAAGGAAAACTGAGTGAAAAAGGGAGGGAAATAACTCTTACAAATGAAGAAGTGCTGATGGTAGTTGAAATTGATTTTGTAAAACATGCTTTGATATGATAGTGATGATGCTTGTGAGTCCCCTCCTGTCCCTTTAGCATATGCTATGAAAGCTGATTCCACAGCTTATTGCCTGCTCTGAGAATAAGCCTTGTGAGGAAGGTGTGACATCAAAAAGCTCAGACAGATAGAAGCTAAAAAAACCCTGTATTCGGCTTTCTGACGCCTTGCCTTTCTCTAGCTCATAGTTGAGGCAGTGTGCTATGGATTTATGTGTGCGATGCATGACAAGGCTCAACATACAATCTGTTCGTACTGCTTTGCTCGTGATTTTTGCCAGAGCCTGAACAGCATACAGTGTATTTGCTGTAAATCCTGTAAGTCAGGGTTCAGGCATCATCATAATGTATGGAGCTGATACAATGCCTGTGCTGCGGTTAGCTCTGACTGATTCTTGGTGCTGGCGGCTTGTGATTTTGGTGATAACTTCTGACGAGGATGTTTTGTTCATCTGTTTGTGCCGTCAAATGCCTCCTGAAATTAGTTTTTTCTTGTGTTTATAAAATGTTCACCCCCTGTAGACTTAGATATGTGCTTTAAAAAGTTTGTAGTTTTCTCTTTCAACAAGAATGGAGGCCGGGGTTATCTTAAATTGATTGCAGTTGAAATTGATCCCAGTAGTTAAGGTTGGAAAAAAGCTTCTCAAGCATCACTTGCACAATCCGTTATTCTGAGTATATTAAAGCATGTTTGTATTTAGTCATATTGCCACCAAAATTAAGTACACTGCTCTCGTTTCAGTCCAGTCAAGCTTGCCAACAGATGCATGTGTTATCTGTTTTATTAGTTAGCCAGCTGTGTGGACAACATTAACCTGTCGTGTGGAGGCATGTCTGTAGTGGGTAACGAGACAGACTGATTGGGAAAGGGGTGCTCAATGTTCACCTGAGTGTACCAGTTAAGACTGGTGGTTCACCAAACATTCATGCATTGTCTGTCAGGGAAGGGAATGAGTGCTGCTTGCACTAAATCCTCCAAAGAAAACTAAGGAATGGTTTCACCTAAAATAAATTCTCAAGCACAAATTACAATAGAAGTTTAACACATTGGTAACCATAAATGTTGCCATTTAATAATGGCTGTGATTCCATTTAAATCTGCATGTATGGTAAAGTATTTCTGCACTATAGAAAATTCAGTCGATTATAGAGTAATCCAGAAGTAATTGCATCCATTCAGATTGAGTCAGATAATCCAGTGGATTATGTTATTTACTGTTAAACAAAGTTGGATTGCAAGATTAATGTGTTCCTCAGAAATACTGACCTAATAATAATGCTGTAGGTAGGTATGTGTGTGTGTGTGTGTGTGTGTTGGTCACAGCTGTGCATGCGTGAGGGCTGGATGGCTCGCTGAGACATGAATGAAAAATCCTCTCTCCCGTTTTTTTGTCCAGGTGGGCAGGCAATAAGGCTTGACAGAAGATGCGACGGGGGTGGTGGCTCGTCAGATGGCTGGGGACAGGAATGGCAATCCTCTCTTTGCTAACCCACAGCTGGGGCCAGAACACAGAAGGTATGAGCAGCCAGCACTGAGGCTAACCCCCTCAGGCCTCCCCTTCTGCAGTTAACTGTACGTGTACTGCCGAGAGGAAACTTGTAATGTGGAAAAGGCAATGTTTTTGTTTCCTCACTGTCAGAAGACCAGCATGGCGTAAAAGCCTTACAGCATAACACTGTTGTTACTGATAAATTATGTGCCAAACTGAGGTGTGGACCACTTGAACAATTTTACAAACTCTTGCTAAATGGACTGGAAGTAAAACTCATTTTGAAATATTTAAAAATGATTTGCTAGCTCGAAGGTCTTTACTTGCAAACCATGGTTATACATTTTGCATTTAATCCCACAACATATTTTATATTGTAGAGTTTATAAGAGAGTTTCCATCATATTTACTGTTTATAAACTCCTGCAAATAATGTAATGCTGTGTTTATGGATAGTAAGAATGATTGTTTTTCATCACAGTCCAATTAAATGCCTTCAGTAGAAATTACAGATTTTGTTTAAGTCAGTACATAGTCGTAGAACTTTCAAGGGAGTTCAAGAAAAGTTTGATTTAATTGAAATAGAGGAAAGCCGTAGAGATGTTCAACATCATGCATAATGGTTCAGTGCAAATAACTTTGCTTTCACACTATTCTTACTCTCCTCCCTTTCAAATTTAAATGTTTTTCAAAAGACATTTAGAGAAAGGGGCGTAAATCCAGCTTTCTTCCTACACAGTTCACTGATCGTGCTAAGAGGATTCTCCTTGTAGTTTCATGTGTAAGTTCCCACATTACAGAGGGAATCTTAGCATTTATAGTCTCAACTCACTGACTTTGTAGAAGATGCCAGTTAAAAGTGAATTTCAGCTGTATAAGATTGGCAGGTCTTTAAAGATAGTGCTGAGGGGAAGCTGCACATGCCCCCCCGTGGGGCAATATTGTGCATAATTCAGGCCAATTTTAAGATCCCAACCCCATTTCCTTCTTTCTTTTCATCCATTTCCTGCTTCCCTTGACAAACTCACTAATGTAACAGCATTTTTAGATAAGAGTATAATCTCTGCTTACTGTTATTTGAATTAAGATTTTATTTTTGGGGGGTTTGTATGATATCATTTTAGTAGAGAAATGAATTGCTTTATGACTGACTGAGCTTTTTGAAGGTGAACGAGTGCCTTGTGGTTTCCTTTTTGGATGAAGCCTCACTCCGAGGCTCTGACCGCATTAACAGATAAATGTTGTTGTGTGAGGAAACCGTTGACCCAAAACATAACAGCTGTGGAACTTAAGAACAGCCCTATGGAATATGGGTTTGTGGGTAATTTATTTTACAACTTGTGATGACGTTAGTACACAAAGGTATTATTCATTTTAAGAGTCTATTTATCAAAGCTTCATGTGGTGTTGTTCGACATACAGGACAGGACAAATCCTGTTCACTGATTCACTAGGTTCACTGGTCTTGAGGTAAAATGAATCACTATTTCTAGAAACTCGTGTTTGCTTGAGCTAATGTTGCTTACGTGTCAGTGTTTTCCTGCTCTCTTCTTCTGACTAATCACAGCAGACGTTACATACATTTCCAGAGTCTGTAATACAGGTAAAGGAACAAATGACCTCTTTTATTCTTCCTCAGTATTTCAAATTCAATCCTGTCTCATAGAAAAGATGTTTATATACTACTAATTTTCTTTGCCAATTCTATTTTAGGGGAAATGTAATTGCTGCCTGGATTATGTTCCCTGGCAACGTTTTTTTCTAGTGTAGGAACCGCTACATTTATGTACCGCACACTAATCGTAGGGAGGAGGGCAGTGTGGTTCAAAGTGCAGGGATTCTCATCCTGAGTCCTGCATGTGGTTAGGTCTAGGCAACAAATGCTCTTTGGTTAACAGCAAACACGTCCTGTGATTCAAGTCAGTGATGACTTTTTCTGTAGTAAACCAACACCACGATCTTTCCCTAACCTTAACCGAGTGCTGTGAGTGCCTAAATATGACCATAAAAAACCGTAACCATGCTTTAGTTGCTACGAGCGGATATTGTAGGAAAAACAAATGAAAGACGTTGTCAGTGAAAGTTATGCTGCTACAATCAGTATCAACATTTTGCAACTTAAACATTAATTGACAACATTTCCTCATTGTGTTTGTAGGTAATGTAATACAAAATGTATTTATTAGTAGTATATACTACTAACTCCACAGAGTTTTTAACTTCCGGCTGTCTTCTATAACAGAAAAAAAACGTAAATTCCTGGAATTGGAACTGGAATTAACCTGAGCATTTGCTTCTTGAGGTTATCATCACTGGTGTCATCCTCTTTGTGTTTTTGCATGACATCCCACCTAAATATCCTCACAAAACAGAAACAACATAAATTAATATATTTCATATTATTTGCTTTTCAAATAATGCCACTTTTACCATCTTCCCCATGGAATATTATTGGTAGTCATTTTGCTGATTATGGATGTGGCTGCAGCCTGTAATTTGACTGGTTGCAGACAGAAATAATTACGAGGGGGGGGGCAGCTAGGAATTAGTGATGGTTGCCCTGCGTGCAAATGAGCTCTGATTGGATCAGAGTCTGCCGGCAAATGACCCACAGTGTCATAGATGCAATGAGGGAGCAGAGGTTGAGCCAGAGTATATCAGAGTTTTTGTGGCTTGAAGGGTGAGGGCAAATGTGGATGCTGGTGTTGCCTCCCTTCGCCGTTCAGTGTCACCCAGGGATGAACTTGGTTTGAGTAGGGATTTTCACCCCCCTCAACTCCACATCCCTCATCTTCTCACTCATAAATCTCCCTGCCCTGCCCACCTCAAGGCGCCCTTGGCTTTTGGCTCTCTCAACTTGTTTGTTGTCTGTGTATCAAATGAAAATAGCAACCTTTTAGATGTGCTGTGGAGCGACGCATACAGCAAATTTCCAGTGGACGTCACAGTGCCTTTCAAGTCTTTATTTAATTAGCAGGGAGACATTATGAACGTCAGACTTCTAATTAATGTGAATGTGGACACAATGTGAGAAAATGGGGCTGAGCTTGACAAACATTAGGATTTCTTGAACGAAAGAGTTATTTGATTTAATTGAAAATAGCATCAAATTATTCAGTGTTATTGACCCTCCTCAGATGGATGCATTCAAACACTGATCTCTTTAAATGTATTGTTTATTAAAAGCATATTCATGAATCATACTGAATCGTCTGTTTCCAGTAATGACTAATAGCTCATTCACCATGACCATATTAAAACAACTATTAAGCTAAGAATCTCTGCATCTGTCAAGACATTAAAGACCGACTAGTCTCAGCTAATAGGGGGCAGCCATTAATAAAATTCAAGGGCTGCTCTCTTTCTGTTCCTCTGTTTCTCTCCTCCACCTCTCCTCCCACATGTCCTCAGTATTCGGTCCCTTAATTCCTTTCCTTAACACCTTTGCTGCTTTCATTTTTCATCAATAATCCTCTCTTCCATGTGCCATCTTTTCATGTTCTCCTGCTTACCTCGCATCATCTGACTGCGACTCCACTGTACCGTAGCCTCAGAGACTCTCTCTCAGCAGAGATTCGTTTTTGACTGCACATAAACCTTGCAGTGTACCTCATGTATGTCCACCGAGACTAGCACGCCTAGCAGTTTAACAAATGATAATGAAAGGACAAACGTCAATCCAAAGCAGAGCGGACAGATGCACACTGTCCGTACCTCTAAATCCCTCCGTCGCTAAATCCAGATGTTGGACAGATGCATGTTTGCACACCCATGCACAAACATGCTCAGTTGTATTTGTGTGTCTCTGGTTGTGTGTGTGGTGAGGTGAGGATTAGGCTAGTTGATATGCCTGTGGACACTTCTGCCATGTGACATCAGCCTACCTCTCTCACACTATTTCCATCTCTCTGCCTGTCTCTCTCCCTCTCTCTTTTCCTCTCTTCCCATCTGCACATCCATTCTGACCCACAATTGTTTGTCTATTTTTGGGATTGTCTGATTAGAGGCCAGATGTGCAGACTGTGTCTGGCTGCACCAGAAGCCTGTGGAGTGGGGGAGCAGCGGAGTGGCAGGGGGAAGGGGTTTTAATCTGCCTGCCAGTAGGCTGTAATCAGGCTCTGGGCAGCACAAGAAGGGAGGGGGGCACTCTTGGTAAGACTGGGCCCCGTGCTGCCTGGGGTCTGTACCAACAGGCCCATACTGGAGCTCAGTACGTGACCATGTGCGTGCTGAACTGTTCACTGGGAATGTGATTGCAACCTCTGCCTGTGTGGTTAACCTCACAGAGAGACAAAGATAGGCAGCAATGAGGGGGAAGTCTGAAGAAGAGTAGGAGGGGGAGCTTCAGCGAGGGATTAGACATCAGTAAAGTAATCCCCTTCTTCCTTCTTCCATTATCAGCCACTAATGTTTTACATGATGCTGCAAGAATTAATTTCCACCTCCATCTCTTTGACATTCTTCATCACTGTTGCAGCCACAACTGCCTTTACACCCCCCTCTCCCCTCACACACTTATTCCTTTCTTCACTGCCTGTCTCCCATTTGCTTTACATGTCGCACCTACATATTCTACCCCACTTGTGGCCCTTAAAAATAAGTACATGAACACAATTACAGCGAAAAACCCCACAGAGAGACCCACACTTCTAATGATGAGAGATTTGGAGAGAAAACGATGGAGAGAGGCAGTGATTGCATTCTTTGTGCCAAACATAGACACGCTGCAAGAAGAAGCATGCAGCGCTGTCTGTCTCCACATCGATTTAGATGTTTTTTCCTCTCAAGTGAGGGAATGGTGAATGGCTGAATGTGTACATGCAAGGGCGGTGTGCTGCAAGATTTTTGGTTGTTCACAAAACAGAACTGAGTCACACATTCCCAAGTCTTGTTTCATGTTGAGTTGGGTTTGAATTCTCAGATTGTTAGCTGCTATGATCCTTATTGGTTTGTAATTGCGTCAGATCTGTTGTCTTGGAGAAGTGCAGTGGCATGAGATCAAAGCTGCAACAATCCCTTCACCATAAAGAAAACTAATTATTCTTAGATTAAGATACTTGGCTTCTGTTGCTTTTGCACATTTGGAAATGCATATTGCTGTTCGTGTGTGTAAAGAGTAAAGTTCCTGGCAAAAATGGGTTTAATCGTATATAAAGGGGAATGAATCCACTGTTATTTTCACAAACCAAACCTTTGCCCATGTGTAGTTATTGTATCTTAAATGATTTTTGCTAACATGATTTAAAAATAAAGCTAAAGCTAAATTGGATTTGTCTTTTACACATCCAGGATATTTCTCCTTGATGGTTTCACAATACAAATAACTTGAGTATTCAGCCAGTCAACATTCACAATCACCCACGTGGTCCTACTTGAGCACAGAGCAATAGATGGAACAGTGGTGATGGATAGATATGAGATGTGTAGTATTGATGCTTGCTTACATTGAGGTTATATTATTACACGCAGGGGTTTAGGATAATTAGTTAGCAGGAAAAAAAGCAGCACATTTTGCGAGCAATTACAACATTTTGAACATTTATGCTTTAAAGGCTCACTTCCCTAATCAAGTTTGGTGATGAAGCCGTCCATTTTTCTCTTGAATGTTCCTAAGATCTATCCATATGAAAGAATGGAAATTGATTGCTGCTGAACTGCAGTCAAGTTATTTCTCCTGTGAAGAAGTTGGTTGTCACAGCAACAGTCAACTTCATCTTGCCTGTTGACTTAACACTGTAGTCTCTATAGGCTCTACTTGGCTAGACCTACCATTTAGAACTGAGCTTTAGGCTAGTATTCAATGTTCTTTCAAGGCTAGTTGAAAGTGGCAATAAAGTCCATTCAAAACAGAATTGCCTTTAATTGTTGTAATTAAAGTGTGTTCATTTTAACTTTTCCAGTGACTCATTCCAGGCTGTCATAGCTATGGCCTATGGTTACTGATAAAACTGTTGTATTGAATACTGTACTGAATGTATGTTACTTGGCAACTACTTTGCATCTGTGCAGGCAGCCAAGAGTGCCTTTTCTCTTTTAGACATAATTTTTGTAATGAAATAAAACACGCAATTGCAATGTGTGTGTAGCTTTTAAAATTTCTATATTTGGTAACTGTTTTATAAAAGCCGTACCTTTCATGGCATGTTACTTACATTAATGGGAAACCTACAATAAAAAGGGACAGAGACAATAAAAGAAACACCTGTACATTATAATGCAATGAAATATCATAACATGCAATAAGTACTACCTTTGTGAGGCATATAATGTTGTGTCTATTGGAGTACATTATTTTGGAAGTATTTTCCCCTCCCTGTGTTAATAGATACACATGTAGGAAACATTGTGAAGTTTAAAGCAAAAACTAACCTACAACATGAACTGTACAAAAATAACTCCTATAAACATTTAAAGACTTTCAGACATGACAAAGAAATGAGCGGTGGAGTATACTCGGCACAAGAAAGGGACCTTTACTGTATGATGTGAACTGTAATGCACAGCTTTGACAGCAAACCCCTGTGGATAACTGGCCCCAGCCCTCCTTACTATAACACAGACTGCTCAACTGTTTTGACTTGCTGTCAGCCCATGAGCAGCCATTACCTGGCAATGTGTGTCACAGGACAGCTGCCCTTTGTCTGTCTCACCTGTCCTTAGCCAGGCCCTACTGGACCTGTCCCAGAATGCCCCTCTATCCCACTGGACATGGATCCATGCAAAATAAACTATCAATCCAGCTGGGAAATTAAAACAGTGTCCCTGTTTGCTCGGTCTCCACTCATCCCTGTCCTGGGCTGCCTGCCACCCCAGGGATTAGTCATAACTCTAACCTCCAACCTTGAAGTTTTTTAAGTAGATGCTGGTCAAACCAGAGGTCAGCAGACGTTCCTCCCTCAGGTGGACCACTGGTGTCTTGGCAAAAAGAGAAATGATCTAATTTTCCTGTCCTTGCTGGAGGAGCTTTCCATAGGCTCTGTTAGAAATTTCCTTATAATCACATAGGGCCTGATATATATATATATATATATATATATATATATATATATATATATATATATATATATATATATATATATATATATATATATATATATATATATATATATATATAATGAAAGGGCAGAAGCATTTATGATTGCATTTGGACATACAGTGTGAGATGTTTTATGATAAGAGGAACCTTGAGTTGGCAGTTTGCCATTCATCTAAAGGATGAGAAATTAGCTCCTACTTTCCTCTTCGTTTCTTCTGCCCTTTCTCAAGAATTTTTCTCCCTCTGCCTCTCGCTTTTTCGCCCCCTCTCCTTTTTTCACAATTTTTAATGAGTGGCTGCCCACATCTAGAGAAGGCAAGCATGTTTCGCTGCAGTTTGTGAAATGGTTTGCATTTCTTAGTTATCCAAATAAGATGCCTCTGATCCTTAGTAGGTTTGTTGTAAAGGTGTGCCAGCTTGATTGAGGCAGTGCATGTTGCTTGTTAGGTTAGTTGTCCTTTAAAGTCAGTTTTTTTTTATTTTTTTTTATTTTTTAGATCTCCCCTCCCAGGGAGAAGCAGTTTGATTTATTGGTTGCTAAAAATGTGCTTTTGTAGATGAAGCCACAGGAAATCACAGGCTATTGAATCGAGTGGCAGGTAAAAATGCCTTTTGAAACTAAATGTCAGTGAGCAGAATTCATCTTGCCACTGCCTTGCTGCTCCAGTAATATAGTGGTCGATGAGCTGCCTTGTAAAGACTAGAATTCCTTTGGAGGTTGCCTGCATCTCAGACCGTCTCATTTTTAAAAAACTATGATGAAAGAACTGTGTAGAAAAAAAATAATCATATGCATTGGTAGTGCATGTGAAAGCTTTCATTTTCTCCAATACAGGAGTACATAGACACCCTTTGCATTCCCCAAAACGCCTTCTCGTTGACTATTGATTCTATTATTCCTACCACTGCATATGCCAAAATGAATCTCAACACTGTTAAACATTTGGATTTACTGAGTCATTACCACTATTTATTTGACATATTGAATATTAGTAGTTAATCTAAGGAAGATAATGTTTACCCTTGTGCCCTCCTCAAATTTACTACCCTCTAGACGTGGCAAAAATGTACACGCACACGAAAACTGCTATTAAATCACCATACATCAATATTTGTTTCTGCTTTTTTTTCATAAATCTATTAAACAACTTCAAACCTGCTCAAAACTACCAAACATTCAATCATTTTCAGGATTTTAACCCTTTAAATGCCAGTTTAATTAATTGAATTATTAATTATTTGTTACAAAAATTAAAAATTATTATTATTTTCCATATAATAAATAGTAGGGGCATGGGGCTTTGGTGGTGATTAGAGTCTTGGATATGTCAAAGATTAGCAACAAAATTGATTTGATTGCATTAGTATTTTTTTATGTAGTGTCAGATACACACACACAATGTTTAGTAGTTTTGAGCAGATTTGAAGTTGTTTAAGAGATTTATGGAAAAAAAAGCAGAAAAAAATATTGATGTATGATGATTTAATAGCAGTTTTTTTTGTACGTGTACATTTTTGCCACGAAGGTGTCCAGAGGGTGCAAAATGCATCAAGAGTGTAAAAGACATGTAAGAGTAAAAGACATTGGATTTCAAAAATTTAACTAAAACGAAAGGTTCTTGCAAAAATTCATGCCACAAGCTGTAACACAGTTAAAATGATCTCCAAATCAAAAAAAAAAAAGTTGAGACAAATGTACAAGAATGCCCGAGGAGGGCACAAGGGTTAAAAGTCCCCAAGTGTTAAAAAGGGAAAATTACATAAATTCTTCTCAGCCTTTTATCCTTTTGTAAAATCATGGTTTTGCAAAGAAAAATGTTGTTTTGTTCAATCACGAGCATTCCACAAATTGACTGAAGGTAGCTTGCATCAATTTTTTCCACCTGATTCCTCTGTGAGACGAGCAGTAATCATTTTGTAACTGAAGTTTTACAGCTTCAAGTCAACATTGTTGGGATGATTAGTGAGAGGATCTCTTTAGGTGAGAGCAAATTACCCCGATGTCAAAATTAGAAGACTTTGATTGTCTTTGGATAAGGCCTCTGAAGTGTACCGCACCCTGATTACTTATTAGCGATTGAATGCTGCTTGTTGCATTTGTTATGATTCCTCCCTTTTTAAATCTCTCTCCCATGTGAAGCCAACTTGGTGCAACATGCCAACAAACCAATGTTAGTCTGCAATGCTCCTGCAGTGTTGGATAAAAATAAGTTTAATAAAATTAGCTTGACTGGACTTCATTTTGTGGGCTTTACTTTGGTCTCATCAACCTTTTGGCTTGTGAATGTGCTGAACACCTCATGTACAGGTGCTTAAATATTACAAATGCAAACATCATAGCGATATACCCAGTATTAAAAGTATAATAAGCCAATTTTCTTCCCATAGTCGAGTAGAGTTTGGAGATCCGGTCTCCTGCCAGGCAGCCAGCTATACCCCATAAACCCAGTTAAGTCAATATTTCATTCCCAGTCAATGCTACTTTATACTTGTTTTATAAATGTTCACAATATAATGTGTAAATGTAATAATGCAAAAGAGCCTGACCCTGTTTAAAAGGGTCAATCAAACCAATTTACACCTATACTAACTCTGTTAGCTTCTGTTGGTAACTATGCTGCAGTAGCAGTGTTTAGAAACCAAGCAAGCTGCATATTATTACACTGCTGACATAAAAATATACAATAGGTTTCACAAATATACAATTGTGAATCTCTCATGCTTTCGAAGACATAGCAGCACTCAACCAATGATAGAATGATAGAAAATGTCTTTGGAAATTTGGCAGCTAGAATTCAGTAGGAGGTGAACTTTAATCTTTTGGTCTGATCTATTATAACCTCCCAGTCTTCATGTTCTCTAACTACATTTTTTGTGTCCTTGATAGGCTAAATAATACCCATTCAGTGGCTGTTGACTATCGTTTGTTACACAAACTCCTAAAATATTCACTGGTACAAGATGTTTCACAACTGTCTCTCTTTTCTAATGGTATTGATTTGTATCAAGGCCAAGGCCTACAGCTCTTTTCAATAAAATAATCTTTAGGTGTAAGTACTGCTTTGATACCTACAAACTAGCTCAAGCATTCACTTGCCCTTTTACAATACAACCGTAACATTTTACACAAGAAATAAAGTTGATCAGAGGCACATACTTTCTATTTTTAAATGTGGTTACTGTTAAACACGCACAACCCCAAGCCTGCTGAACAGACTTTGCTCTTTATCCGTTTTTTTTCTGTATCACACTGCATTTCAGAGATGTATGCTCAACATCTTATAGCTACTGTGTACATACTCCATATTTTCATAGCATTATATGAAACACTTGGCTCTCCTCTGCAATTTGAAACACCACCCTTCTGCTGCACCAATTTATCTCTGGTTCTCCTACCATTCTGTCTTCCTAAATCAAGGATGTAGCTTTTTAGGATCGGCCATGGTCTTCCAGATAAGTGGTTTAATCTATAAGTAGTTCTCCAATCGTGTATGTTTACTATATGTGTGTTAGGGTTGGCAGGTTTCATCCTGCATTGTTATCTTGAGTGCTGCAGCAGGGGGTGCACAGGAGATTTGGTGAGACTATTTGGCACATTCTTGTATGAATCCAGAGAGCCATGGGGAAGTGAATATTATTATTCTAGAAGGCTTTATAATGGGAGGAAAGTCATTTGAAAATATCACCCTCTGCTAAAAGGTGTAAATCTGGCAAGAGGTTGGGATCATTTCAATTTCACAGTGAACATGACTGAGCAGACTTTGTTGCTTTGAGTTTGTGTTCATATGCATGTGTATGTGTGTGCCTTACATCCTTAGTGCAACATGCGTATGTTTGTGCTGTGATCGCAATATAGGACCGTTAGCACTGCAAATGGAGGCACTATTCTTTATCTCTGTTTGGTTCTGCCTTTTGTCTTCAAAGTAGACTCATCTTTCTCTCCTACTACCACAACTACCACTTAAAGCTACACTCACACACACACACACACACACACGCACCCGCACAAACACACACACATTTGTGCCTGAACAGACATTATGCAAAACTAACAAAACAGACTGTCTGTGATCCCTTTAAAAAGCTTCTCAAAATGAGCACAAGTAACTTTTATTACACACACTCACACACGCACACATGTGCACACTCTTTCTACTTCACACAGAGTATATTCTCTGAGCAGATTTGCATACTTATTTTGATGTTGCTTGTTGTTTATGTCTCCGATTGCGAGGTGTGACCCACTTGCTCTCTTCATTTTGTCGCTATTAAAGGAAACCCTCACCCTGCTATTTCTTCAGCAGATGGGTACAGGTTTTCTAATTGCTATCAGATTATTGAACTCTTAAAACGAATAGTGAGTACACCTTTGGTATTAGCAGTGCAAGATGAGTATCTGTTGATAATTATTGCTCGAGGATTTTGGATTAGAAAAGGTCGTGTATGCTTCCCAATTCATTGTCTTGTACTGCGAAAGGGTTTTCACACAGCATGTCGCATATGAGGCAAGATGAGATGCCTTGCATGGATGTAAATCTCAGCTCTACCTAAACTCTTAATAAAAAAATGCAGAGATCATGACACTGACAAAGAGAAGATAGAAGAAGATGAAAATGCAATCAATGATTTGCATGAAATATTCCATACTGTAGCCTCAGGTTTTCATTGCCGTTTAATTGCTAATTATTGTGTGTATCTGCACTTTGGAAATAGCTATGATTAAAAATGCAGCAACATCACATCCTAAGGTTTTTATCTCTAATTAAAATGCACTTTTAAACCACCACATTAGTGAAGGCTCAGGGGCATGCATATTTAATGAGAAAACTATCCACTGTTTTACACCTGGCAACAGGTGCATAGTTGCACAACTGAAGTCAGGCAACAGAAGGCGGGTGTGAAACCCTATAGCGCTGACTGTTGATGTGGTGTCATTGACCATGTGTCTGTTTTTTTTCTGTCCATCTCTGATTACATGTAATGTAAGCGGACACCACATGACAGCAAGCTGCTCGAGATTCAATATCTTACAGTTGGAGAGATACGGGGAGCTGAATAACTTCAATGGGTTCCAGTGCTCTTTCTTGCTGTTTTTCCTTCAGAACACATGGCACCACTTAATTTAGTGAGAGAAAGTGTTGTAGTCGTTATTGGTGGTATTTTTTATTTTTTTATTTTTTTATATAATGCACTCCACTTCCACTCTTATGGAATAATGTCAGCCGGCAGCTACTGGCAGCAAGAAGAGATCTGCTGCCGATATTTGTAAAAACTGTATGATTCACTAACATATACCATTTCTCTAATGGAGGCTTCTACAGTATATCCTCCCTGAAACTGCCTCTCTTTCCCCCTGTTTTCTAATATCTGTTCGTTTTTATAATGATCTTTTTTCTCCTTTTCTAACATCAGAGCTGTTCCTCAACCAACTGTCTCATGCTTTTCTTTTCTTCCATGCTTCTGCTCTGCTTCCCTCTGGCTCCACTAACCCCTGACCCCTTCAGACTGGCAGTATGAGGGTAAGAGGGCAAACATCTGTTGTCTGTTTTCCTTTTGTTTTATTACATTCCTACAATCTCTTCCACCGTTCACCTCTATCACACTCTCTCCCCCTCTCTCTTCTCTGTTGAAAGTAATCCTGAACTTTCCTCACATCAGCTGCGGAGCGCGTTGCCTTGAAGCGCCTATTCCACTACACTAGACACCTCCCTTTCTCCTGTCTCCTCCTCTCCACCTCTCCTGCTGCCCCATCTGGTGCTGTCTGTCAAGCTGCCATTACCTGTGTCCCATGTGCTCGTACCATCTAGCTGCTGTGACCTCCATCTGTGGAGCTGCTCTCGTCAGTGGTCTGCTTATGATGTTGCCACATGCTTTGACCACCCTGTTTGTCTGGTGTCAGTATCGTACAGTCCATTCCTGTTGATGCTTGTGCAGTAGCAGTTATTGATGCCACTTGCTATAAAAAGATGTGTCAACGTGACAGCTTATGGGATGACAGAAAGACACTGGAACAGCATTTTGAGGTTTATTTCCTCAGACAAATGAAATATTTATAATGCCAGTGATTGTCAGGTCTTTTTGCAGTGTTGTTCTAGCATTGCTGTTGGCTATATTCAGACATTACTGTATACCAATCCTTCATTCAAAATTCAATTTAAGTAAAAGTATGGAAGTATTGGCAGCGAAATGTACTTAAAGTATTATATATTATATATATATTATATATATATTATATATATATATATATATATATATATATATATATATATATATATATATATATATATATATATATATACACATTTTTTAAAACTAATGCATCAGTACCATTTTACTACTGATGCTGGTCCAGGTGGATCTGGTTTTAACTACTTTATATATAAAGTTACTTATAAGTACTTTGATCCAGCGGTTCCCAACCTAGGACCCAGTTTGGCTCCAGTGGGTCACAAGATATATCGGAGGTCAGGAGAGGATTAACTAATTTAAAGTTCTGACAAGGGGCCCCAAGTAAACACTGTGTTTTTGTAGTCACAAGCCAGAAGGGTTGGGAAACACTGGTTTCATCTATAACAATGAATTGTATTGTATAAGTGTATGATATGCTTTGTTTAAAATGCAAAATCTGAAAAACTATAGCTGTCAATTAAATATAGTGAAGTAAAACGTACAATGTCTTCCTCTGAAATGTAGTAGTAGTATAAAGTAGCATAAATTGGAATTATTCAAGTCCAAGTATCTCAGAATTGTACTTAAGTACAGTACTTAGTACTTGAGTAAATATACTTTGTTACTTTTCACCATCAACACGGTTGAGCTTCAATACTAAATCTATTTGCAATTCTTGTATTTTGTTCTACACAATATGCAGTCATTTTCATAAGCTGCCATGAAACACAATATACTATTGGGAATGTAAAGTAAATTATTTAAATATGGCAAACAGTAATTGAGATTCTTTTATGTTTATTTGCTCTTTTCTTTTCGCGTATGCAGAGTGTAAGCTGTCCCGGCCAGGGCCCCCTGCGACCATAGTGACCATTGATGAGGAGAGCCCCAACGGTACGTACCAAACAACTGCCCACCCATGCTCCTCACTTATTTTTTGCTCCACTGCATTCTGTATTCCAGCATGGTAAATGCTTCTGTACTCAAGTGGCGTGTGTTACACTGTTGGGATTGTCTCTGTACTACAGTGAATGTTGCTTTGGTAATGCAATACATATTAATACTTTCCCCTATTGGGACTGTTCAGTTGTAGTGTAATAGAGTACAGTCGCTCAGCTGATGTCTCTTGGGGCAGGTTGGTTATAGGAGATGTTTTGTCAGACATATTGGATTGTCATTTTGATTGTATTTTAAATTAAAGGTAAATAAACTCTAGTTGTTCTTGTGTATATTTGTTCTGTTCTCCCAGGGAAGTGTGCGTGTGTGTGTCTGAGTGAGTGAATACAGATGGTGTTTGGCATACAGACGTGACATGGGGCTCCATTAATGAGCAGTCTGCTCCCCACGCAGGTTGTCTTTACTGTGGTATACCTGTGCTACGGCAGTACAGGAATCATTGATGCACAGAGCAGACACGCAGCACTCGTGTGGGTCAGGTGAAACCATTCTGCTCCTCCTTTTCTCTTCCTCCTTCATCTTCTTCTGGCCTCTCCATCACCTGCACCCACTTATCAAGTCTTTAGCTTTCCTCTCTTTTCTTCTCAGGGCTCCCTGCTATGAGTTTCGAGCATTTGCCATCTGCATTTTGTTGATGCCTGAGTGTGTTAGTGCGAATACGTGTGTGTATGTGATAGGGAGTGCTGACTTGCTGCTTGGGGAGGAGCTATATGTTCATTGAGGGAATGAGAAATGTGTTTCCCTAAATGGACCAGGTGTGTGTTTGTCTCACTCAGTTCTCCCTGCAGATATTAGTACTGCAGGTTAATAGAGTTTAATGAGCAGCTCTCACTGTAGGTAGAATCCAGAGCTTGTTTATACAATCAGAATACTATTTCAGAGATGCTCTGCTCCCCTCCAATATGGGCTCTGCACACTGCTTTGTGGGTGGTTGTGTGTCTTAGAGAGTGAAATTGAGTGTGTGCAGATATGAATACACCTTATGTGCATATTTGTATCCCAAGAGTATGATTGGGTGGCTCTGTGTCAGATGAGGCCGCCATTCGTCAGTGCAATAGCCTCCAATTCAGGCTGTCATACTGTCTGACCTACTACTTCCTCTCTGTGTGTGCAGCTGTGATTTGGGGCTTTGATCGATTGCCGGGGGAATGTGTGAGATGGAGGTAGCCAAGCCTGCATCCGAAAGCCTCCCTCGCCCCACATGTGCTGAAGCTCTGTGTGTGAGGGATTTGCGCTAATCTTCCTCATAAAGCACTCATTTACCTGGGATATGGGTCTCTTCTGGCTCCACCGTGCCTTTATTTATCTCTCCTTGATGAAACAGCCCAGAGCCCGTCCTCCCCATAATGGAATGTAAAACAGGCAACCCGCCGTTATTGACCAAAGCAATTATCCTTCTAAATGTGTTTCATCTCTTCTCTTCTGTCACACAGAAACCATACAAATGGCACATAATAAGATTCCATCTTTTCTGAACATTTGCCTTTATATTCATTCATGTCAGTGAATGGGAAAGCAAACAACATAATCACCTGTCTGTCTGGCTTTGTTTGGTCGAGGTCAGAGAAGACAGACAAACAAATAAATATATAATCCTGTTTCCCTTGGCTCTTCAGAAGAACAAATTAAGAAATATAGGGTTCCCTGTGGAAGAGGTGTATTGCTCAGAAACATGATAACATTTGCAATGTTAAGGCACTATGTTTTTTTATCAACAGTTCATTCATTCATTGTCTGGGGTGGAATTATATTTGACTCAGTGAAGACAATAGACCTTTGCATAGACATTGTGAAATAAGCCAATTTTCTTGGTTGTAGCTTTTTCTTCTTTTCATCTCAGCTTGCTGTGTTTTATTCTTAAAGGTTTTCACTTTAGAGAAACAGATGGTCACGAGGGGATAGCAACCCAGTTGCTCAAATGAAGCATAACATGTTTAATTTATCCAAGCTGCTGCCTTGTGCAGACCCACTGACAGGTGCCAGACACAACACATAAAGTCTCACTCACTTGCAGGGTAGATCTCTATTGGGAAGACAAAGCTTGTTTTGTATCGGCTCCTTTGCTTATTCAGCCTGTGAGCTAAATCCAAAAGCAGTTAATCAGATTGAAAATATTTCTATCTCATAGGATAGGGGCAGCTGGATATGAGGAGAGCGGAAAGAGCAAGAGGGTGTATTTTCTCATTGACAGAAAGCTTCCTATAACAGCAGTGGGAAATCAGTGTGTCCATAAATGAGGATGCCGTCTCCTAGCTTTTATCTTGTCTCTGCAAATTCATGATTTGTATCAACTGTTGCCTGCAGCGTGTGAGGATCCTCTCGACCTTCTGCATATTGAGCAACAGCTTATAGGAAATCAGAAACAAGTGTTGCTGAAGGGCTTTATTAAAAACTAGTCAATTTAGTATTCTTTTATGTTGTGTATCTGCCAAGGTGGATTCAATCTAAATGCTGATAAATCATCTTGAGGAAGGCTGACATCCACTTGACTGAGGCAATCAAAATAAACACCCTCCATAGGCTGATAATGCAGGTAATCATATCGGTCACTAAAATGCATGCTTGACCTTAAACACTACCTCTTGGATACACTTAATGTTCAAAACAAGTGGTTTGATGGGCAATCTATTCACCAGTGGTAAATGAATGCGATGCTGCAAGCTTTGGAGGGGTTCCTTTAGTTATTTTCTTTAGCACAGCAACTCTAAGAGTAGGAGTTAGTTATAGTCATGGGCCAATTTGTTCTCCTCAGATGAGCCTGAGTTTTTTTTTTTTTTTTCCATCCATTTGGGAATTAAATTGATTTTATAAAACTGTTTGATGTTTCAATTTTTCTTGCCGGTGAAGTGCGAGTCCATTGTATGTACTGGCCTGGTGGTCCAGCTTCAACCTATGGCTGTGCGAGATACCTAGACTTAGAGTAATTGTTATGACAAGCTCTTTGATTGAATCATTAGAAGCCTCCCATTAAGGATAAAGTCATTGCCAGATTTAAAACTTTGCAAAAGAAAGATGATAAAAACGTCATGTTAGCGCAGCAAGCTGTTAATATAATGACCTATTGAATAGCACGGCGCAGAATGAGGCACAGTATCAGCTTGCATGCCTCTCTCCACATTAAAAGGTGTGGAGATTATTTGATGGTAATTTAAGTCCAGTTTTATTTCAGTTTGCATGGGATTCATACTTGTATTGTTATGTCTACAGTGGATTAATGAAAAAAAGAAATAAAACCTTATTTGAATGAGAGTGCTGAAAATTGAGAGTTTCTGAGAGCGGCACTCCAACACAAAGCACTTCTTATTCTTCCATCACTTTATGCCCTTTTGTTGTTACAAGTGGGCAGACCGAGCATTCATGTTACGGAAAGTACACTCTTTTGGTCGGAAACAATATTCTTGTCTCTCCTCTGCCTCTTCACACTCATCTCTGAACTTGCACCAAAGTCAACCACACAAAGCTCATCTGATAGAAAATGAAGTCACAACTGCACCAGAGTATGTATGAAGAAGAACAAAGTGAGGCCAAGTGTTTCAGCCACCTTCTCATTGTCTTACTGGTATACTGTGTTTAGAGTCTGCGCTTCTGTTTTTAGACCTGAGACAACTGGCCATAGAGCAGCCTTAACACGGCATTAAAAGATTTGACAGAGCTGAAATGATGGCAAACAGAGAAAATATAGAGTGCAGATGCTAAATACCACGCAGTTTGTTTAAAGGTCTCATCTCATCCAGGATGACTAGCTCTCATAGAGTGGTGCAGGCTTTCCTCCAGGGCAAAATACCAAGTGTTGTGTCCTCTGGTTTGCCTGCAGGATTTGAAGGGCTGGGAGGCAGCTCTAGAAAGTGTTAAATGTGTTAGCAGGTTTAAACAATTAATGAGATGAGCCAGCCTACGTGAGTGTTTTTCTCATCCACCATGGACTCGTTAGCTTCTCTCCTTAAAGTTAATTCAATCCCTTACACTGTTTCTCTCCACCGAGCTTGTCATTAGTTCGACCATACTCTGCTGCTTCAATCCTTTGCATTAACATGTTGTGTAGTTAGTCTGTCTCAAGCCTTTCCCTTTCTTTATGTCTACTTCTTTCTTTTTCTTCTATATTTCCAGACACAACATCTAGACAATTGTAGGAGCTTGATGTAGTGTGTTCATTCTTACTATATGATACATGATTCATTTTTATGCACCTGTAGAGACCCCTCACCTTTTAAAATATGGAAAGTGATTATTACTGTGAGAAATTAGAAAAAATATTTTTGAAATTGTAATGCTTCTTTTGGACAGTGGATATTAAATTAGAGTTGTTAGGCCCATTTTAAGAACAAATGCACTGGCTGGAAATTAAATGTGTAGTTCAACTTTAGGGTCAGTTTTCCTAATTAAAACTGAACATCATCAGACCTACCTGAGAAGTCTGTAATTTGTATCCCATTAGTTGCCCCTGGAAGGCAGTAACATGTCCTCCGAGGTTAGCCCAACAAGTGGGCTAACACTCCAGTTATACACCCCCATTCATGTAGCAATATGCCTTACTATGATGAATCTTCAAACACCTATAGTCCTGAATTCCTCTGGTTTCAAACAATAGTAGTTGTCAGCAGGGGAGCAAATTGATGTATGGGGCTTTCAGTGTAGCCCTGCACAAATAGCAAGGGCATAATTTGTAACTCTTTTGCCAAGTGGGGTGAAAAAGTCTTGATCCATGGCTCGAGAGAAGAACAAGGCATATTGCTTTATTGTTTGCCACAAGTGAACAGAGTTGACTGTTGGCCACCTAGCTGCCTTTGATTTGATACCCAGGAAATATAATTGCCAGGTGTGAAGATGTGCGTCTCAGGCAAGAACTTGATGCCTCCAATTTCATCAGTTAAATATGAAAATGATACATCAAACCTCTGCTATTCAAATACAGTCCATCCTCTCACAACAAATGCATTGTGCTACATTTAGGATGTGGTGATTAATGTTGGAGTCATAGATAGCTAGCTATCTGTGGAGTCAAAACAGCAGTCACTGCAGTGGGTTTATAGTGTAACTATTTACGTCACCTTATACGGGACTGTTGTGACTCAAGACACGGCTAATGTAGCAAGCTATAATATATATTATCTACCTCACTTTTTGACTGCCAATAACCCTTTGTGCACCTTGTAATTCCATGACTTTCCACATCATGCAAAAACAAAAATTCAAATTAATCAATTTATTTTATATATTACCCAGCCCTAGTTCAGTGTCAATGTTCAGTGCAAGTGTGCAGGTAGTAGTGTACAAACCCCTAACCCTGTCCTAACCCCAACCCTAACCCCAGACTTGGGAGCCAAGGGTTAGAGTTGTGTTTCAGAGCTGGGTGTTTGGGAATGGTCTTTTCCTAACTTCAAAATCGTTGGCATTTAACGTTAAAAAAGGTCATAATTTTTTATGTCTAATATCTGATCCAGTGCATTCGCTTTGGTGAGCGGGTTGATTTTAAATGGCTTCAATTTTAAAAACCATACTGAAAATATGTTTGATATTCTCACAAGGTTGGCTTTAATTTTGCTGATCAGGACTTTGGACATTCCTGTTCTGCCTAATGATTGCAGCTTAAAAGGAGAGGAAACATCTGGGCAAATTGGACTGGATCTACCCTTAGTGGCCAATTTGATTTTGTGGAGCTGTCAATCTGTTACTCAAACAAAACGAGCACTGCTGTTCTGTGCGCACATGCATTCGAGCATTTGCAAAAAGTGTGTGTGTTTATGCTCGTTTCTGTTTAAATGCAGTTACCGCGTGTGCGTGTGTAGGTGTGTGAATGAGTGATACGTGAGTGGGGACATGTTGCACTTCTTTGTGAATTTTGTGATTTTTTTTTTTTTTAATTTATTTTTTTTAATAATTCTGTACAGATGTCTGATTAGGGTTTGAACATGTTCTCTCTTTTTCCTATTCTGTGTTTCACGCACAAAGACACACACTGGTCTCTAGTAAATTCTATGCTCATGTCCAGTTGCGATGATTGCTAGGTCATCAATATTTAATTAGAGCGTAGCTGAAAGGTAGGGATTAGTGCACAACACCTGCTACTTGTGGATTAGAGAGCAAAACAAGAGGCCGGGACATACAATGAGGCTCAATTATACACTTTGTACAGTACATTGTGACTACCTCAGTACAGCATTTGTTTTTGTATGGTTTATGCACCTAATAAGCCATTATTTTTATATAACAATTTATGGTTAAATCTGATAAACAAAAGACCTTCAGGCAGAGTTTAAGTGGCCTGCAACAGCCTGTACCTTCCCATGTACTTGCCCCTAATTAGATTACTATTCGTGTTAATGCTATTGTTTTTCTTTAGAAGTGGAGAACATATTTTAGTGTTTGAGGTGCAAATAAAGACAGCAATTACAGAATATTGTGGAGATAAACGGTCAACATAATTACTTCAGTTCCTGTTATAAATCACTTTATGCTTATTGTTGCTAAAAACAGGCCTTCCATGTGTTATGCTGCACTGTATGATACTTTGCATGAACGTACTTGGATTCTCTGGAGTTTAAAATATCAATGGAAAATACTCAATGCTAAATGTACCCAAACAATTCAATTTTCTCACCAGATTTTTTTTTTAAAAGGTGAGTGCTGGTCCTGGTGTGAGCACACAACCCTCACTGCATTATTCAGCTGGTTTTCCCCAAAATATGGTGGGATTGTCAACTTAGATTAATAGTGTCATCATAGAATATGTTTTATTTTTCATTCTCATCTCTCTAAGGGAATCCCAGTGTTATTTCACTGCAGCATCTCCCCCTATATACGTGACAAGACTATAGAGTAGAATGATAGTTGCTAGTTTTCCACACTGTACTGTGGCACAGACAGTGGGGAGATCACTGCAATACGTAAGAAGTAACTTGTTGGCCTCTGCATGAGCAACACCACAATAAAATCTGTTCCACAAATACACAGAATGTAATAAATGAGATGTTTAAACAGAAAATCTGCCTTTTTATATTGTAACTCACTTTGACATTCAAAGAGTTTTTCTCCTCAAAAAGCTGCAGAGCCAACACTGTATTGATGGTATCATCAGTAGAGAGATCCCTGAGCTGTTCCCCTGAAACAATGATGCCAAGTTTGTGGACACCATAATGATACTTCAGGCAATTTTAATGATCCTGGCATTTTCTGGCTCATAGCTGTAAACACTGCAATGAAATTAAGGTTGAGGTTGGCACCTGGTTATGAAATATTGATTGTATATTCTACATAATACCACAACTTGTAAGACTTATTGGTGGATTTTTGTTTCTCCAGTGTATTGAAGGAAGGTAATTTAATTTTCCATTGTTGGGAAACATACTGTATAAATGTGTGTGCTTGCAAACATTTTCTATTTTTCACCTTAGTGAGACCTGCTCTTAAGGCTCATTTGTGTTCATGAAAATAGAAGGCTTTGGAAAATATTTGCATCACTTTCATAAGGAACACGTCTAAAAACTGTATTGTTGTGTTTGTCAGCTGGTAATTTGCATTTCTCTGTTAATAAGATATGGAGCATTCACCAATTAATTTCCAACATACTGTAATGAGATCGTGGTTTAGTTTAATCTTAATTAGGCTGAACAGACATTAAAATGATTGGTCATTCATATTTCATGTTTGGATCTCATTTTCAAGCAATACCAATTTGCAAGCAGAATACAATATGTGCTGTTCAACAATAGAAAGGTTGCTGTGGAGATTGAACCATCATGTCATGGCTGGTGCAACCAGGGTAACAGAAACACGGGGGATAGGACCCAACTGCAGCCTTCTGAGGCAGAGCTGGTGCAGTTCAATGATTTATTGTGAAAATCAAAGTACAAAAGGCTTAAAGGGTAGTGAGACAGGCAAGGGTCAAAACCAGAAGACGGCAGTCCAACACAGGCAAACAAATCCAGAAGGAGCAGGCAAAAATCCAATAATCAGGCAAAAGTTTTTTTGTCTTTTTTTTTTAAACTGGTTTCAGGCAAGAAAAGGCATGGAAACTTCTGGCAGGGAACAAAGGAAGTGAACTGGTATATGTAGTGAAGGCTGATTAGGGAATGTGCTGCAGGTGTGAGGATGGATGGGGATCCTCAGGTGACTGCAGGGCTGATGAGAAGTGGGAACAGGTGTGTGGATGGGTGGGGCAGTCAGGTGATGAGGAAAGGAGGGAAAGTCCGAGGACCTCTGGTGGACAGCTCGAGGATGACAGGTATGGGGAGTTGTGGGGAAGTACATGGCCAGGGGCTGGAGACGGGGACAAAGAGCAATGTGGAGGGCTGGGGATGAGAGAGTGCTAGAAAAGGGGAACTCAGGAGCAGATTGTGACATCTTATCAGTTATGAATATGATGACCACACTTTAAGAGTCATGGCTGTAAAATGGTGATGGTAAATGAACGGCACTTATATTGCAGTTTTCAACCTTTGTAGGACAAAGTGCTTCACCATCTGCCTCTGATTCACCCATTCACACACACCCAAACAGGTTCATTGAGTTGTTCAAGGATTAACCCACTAACCCTGCATTTACTCAACAAACTGCTATTCCTTGTCAACAAATGTACCCTGCCTACCTGACCTTGAATGTTAATGTGGAATGGATGTAGGAGTTTGTTGACTACCGAGACCTACTATTGAAGTGTCTTAGCTCTAGGGATAAAAATGTCAATCCGCTGGTCGGTCCACCACTTAGGTCTAAACTGAAATATCTCAGCAACCACTGAATGGATTGCCATTACATTTTTTAAAGGCATTTGTAGTCCCAAAATGATACAGCCTAATGAGGATCCCCTGACTTTTCATCAAACGCCACTAGCAGGTCAAAGGTTTCACTTATTTAGTGAAATATCTTAAAATCTACTAGATGGATTTGCAAAAAATCTTTGTTGGTAAACATTACCTTCTAAACATCAGCTTGTGGCATTGTGAGAATCTTGGCATGGCTTTAGAATTTAGCTCAAGCAGCGCTCTGCCTAAGGACAGCCTTTGAGAGCCGCTAGCTTGACTCTTAGTCTTCATGCTTGAAATCAAGATGGCAGAATTATTGAGAAGATGTACTTATTACTATCTACAACACAGCTATATATGCCAAGGCTAAGCCACTCTTGAACCAGCTTTCTTGATCTCTCAGCTGTTGGTTAGGCATAGATGGTAATCACACAGTCCCCCTTGTTAGTTACAAATGAGGCGGGATGGTATGAAATATCTGTCAAAGACAGCAGTGAGATTGAGAGGTAGGCTGGCGGATACAGTGATGCCTTCTATTTTTTGCTAGGCATTTTCATTAAAAATGACTATGTTTACATGCACACAAGGAACCCAATTTGTGAGGAGAAATCAGGTTACGGCAGCAAATTGGAGTTTACATGCACTGCAGTAACCTGGTTAGTATAAAACCCGTGTTTGGTCGGTAATGAGATTTCTCCCCCATGGTACTTTACCATATTTTTGAACGAAGGATGGAATACTTTAAGTGTATTAGTGATACTGTATGTGACACCTCAGCTCAAAGAGATTTTCTTTCCGGATTTGGACTCACAGTGCAGTGGTAGGACAGGCTCTGTAGTGTGAGAGCACATTTTTTTCTTTCTTCACACAAAACATGGCTAATGGCAAAGAAATCAGAAATCTGACTGTGTACCAGGTTTCTCTTATTGCCTTACTCCCCTTAAGGAAACCTTGTTTCTCAGTCACATAATATTTATATATTTATTTTACTGCAGAAATCAATCAATCAAAGTTTATTTATATAGCACCTTTCAAACAAATCAAATGCAACTCAAAGTGCTTTACAAGGGGTTGTCAGAACACAGGAAGTTAAAATGGACATTAGAGACTAATGCACACCAAAACAACCAGATAAGCATAAAAGATAATACAAGCAATTGTCAGAAAGCTGACAATAAATGTGTCACTTTTTTTTTAATGAGCTTGCATTGCTAAGAGCCTTGAGTCTGTCTGACTAACAGGGGCTGTAATCTGAATGTTTTCACTCTCTTCAGGTTTAGCACCAAGTAGAGACAGTGAAAAAGTATAAAGCGACTGCAATGTTGAGAAGCAAACCTCATTCTTAGTTTTGAAAGTGGTTATTGCATACTACACTGGAGCTCTTGCAAAATGTGTCACACATATCTATTTTTGTCCACATGGGATGACTAAGTATGATTCCAACAGAATCTTTTTTTTAGGTAGTGTATTCGTCTTAGAGAGTGATATATTTTTCAGAAAGAATGTAGTGTAGTTTTTTGGATTATAAATGTTTGAATTTCCAATGGCACAGTTTTTCCAGAAATATGGACATACATCTTTTAACACTGGAAACACTGTCTTAAATGTAGGTGTCAGAAATTTAAAAAAATAAATGCCATACCTATGTACCCTGTAACAGTTTGGGCTGTATTGGTGAATCTTCATCACTTGCTCCCAAAGCTAGAATCAACAGAGATGAGTTTGCCCCATCTCTGGTGTCATTACAATGTAGAGTTGCATAGAGAATTGCTTAAAAATGATGGCAAAGGAGTCAGTTCCAATACCCAGGACATCTTTCAAGCTATCGTTTTAGGAATCCACAAAGTCAGTCTCCCATTCATATTCAATGGTGCAGCTCCAGGCTGTAAGTCAGAATGACATCACAGATGAAAAGCTTGGTTCTTGAAATTTGAGCTACGGACCGATTGCATTTATGTGAGATTCAGATACTAACTGAGCTCATTACAGACACTTCAGCATCATGCAGTGGTGGTTTATTCAGTTTTTATGACGATGCTCCAATTTTCAGATTTTAACAGATATGCAGCCTCCTGCAGGATGCATACTGGTTAAGAATACATTAATTAAGGCTTGTCCAATTTCACATCAGAATTACTGTGATGCACACTTTCAACTTAAATCAAAATCTTAACAATACTATGCCTCCTGCTTGCCTGAGTCTTGATGTAAAATAGTACATCTGAATGATTATAAACAGCCATGTGAATCTGCTAATTCTGAACAACCAGAATGTTATTCAAAGCATTTGAGCACCATCATTAACTGAACTTTTAGGACGTGTCCTGCTTTAAGCTATGTGCTTAAAACGTGTTCATGTAATCAAAGATGGATCACCATAGCCGTGTAGACAGATGCAAACCTATCTGGTATTTAAGCATTGATAGGACTTGAGTCATATATCCAGGCTGTCTCTTTTCAACAGAGCTCGGTCTCACATACCACTTCATGTTACTCAAGATAATGAATGCTCTTTCTATCCTGGCAACAGGTTTCTTGTTTAAAGGTTTTGACCTGTTCAAAGGGCTTTGAGGGAGTAGATGATCTTGCACTGCCTGGCACACTCATTGTAAGCAAGCCCTGGTTAATGCCACACAATAAACCTATGATGTACAATCCACTGACATCTACACTATATTGTATGTGAGGTCAGTGACCTGATCAAGGACATATGCTAATGCATTACATCCTTCCCAAAAGTCATAAAATATGGCCGTCAGGCACAGGAACAAGAAGCTTTTTAGGAATAGTACAAGACAACATTCTGTAGAAAATATTTGATATGTAATCATGTCCAGAGAGTAATTTAATATTGTAGCATCAAAAACAGAGTTTACCTACATGGATTGTTCCACATTGTTTGACCCAACAAAACTCCCAGTGCGAAGTGCAAACTCAAGGCTTGGATGGGATGTGTCAGTTCTTCTGGTGGTACAATTCTTTTAATACTGCTAACAATGTGTGCATGGATCACATACCTTGCTCCATGCAATCCAATACCTGCATTGTATGTGTAGCAGACTAATGGGACAATGATTGTCATTCTGGTGACAAGGACATGATTGTGGGTGCTGGTGATATATGATAGACTTTATTGCTCTGATATGCCTACATGTACAATGTAGGTTGTAATAGTTTTGTGCCCTCAGCTGTCACTGTTTTAATTAGCCTGGGCACACTGTAATAGACTGGTGTTGTTGTAATGTTCTTGTTTGTTTATACCTCATTTTGAATGTTATGTTTATGTACAGACTGTGAGAATGCATGTCCTCTATAGAGGACAATAAAGAATGAATCTGAATCTAATATTTACCTTGGTTGTGACTAAGTAAGTTAATGTATCTTGGAATTAGAGGTTACCTAAAGATATTTAATATATACTGACCATCAGCTTTCCCTGAATCCAGTCGACTACTTGTTTTACTTGTGAATATAGGCTGTACTTTTTATTGTTCTTCAGCACACGAAGCAACAACAGCCTTGCTATCTATTTTAGTGCTCTCTTTTTA
The DNA here is from genome assembly GCA_005408345.1 of Macquaria australasica. NCBI lineage: Eukaryota > Metazoa > Chordata > Actinopteri > Centrarchiformes > Percichthyidae > Macquaria > Macquaria australasica. Next base: position 776,154 of record SEMN01000034.1, on the reverse strand, counting down.
GGAGACAGTGTTGATGGCTTAATGCACTTTTCAGCATCCTCAATTGAGTCTGTGTTGTCCATCTTTTCTTTCACCACACAATCTCCTGCATAAAAGCAGCCATGTTTCTCTCTTGGAAAGCCTAAAACATCACCCGATTCTCATGTAAATAACATATCCCCATCCTACAATGAATGTTACTTTTAGCATTTACATCATAGCGTGGATTTACAATGATGAACAGACAGTATAGATCATTTAACATATAGGCCTCTGTGATGGTTTGAGGCATATGTGACCATCTACTCTACAGTGTATTTCATCCATTTTCTCATATAACTGCATAGAGGCTGCCTAGACTGTTGTCACTGTAGTCTGGCCTACAAAACAAAACCACATCACATAATTAAATTTATGCAAGTTGCACTGTCAAAACTAATTTGCTGGACCAATTTGTTTCTTTGATTTACAATCAAAAGGAATCCTATTATTACACCAAGAGAAATGAAATCATCCTGACCCATGTGGATGACTCTAAATGAAATAACAATGTGTCACATTTGTTAGCACATTAGTTTAATTTGATTACAGTGCAACATCTGTTGCCACACAGTAAAAGTTCTATTTTGAATTTTATCAAAGTTGAGGCTGATTCCAACATCCTCATTTCTGTCAAGAGGTTCAAATTAAGTTTTTAAATCGACATTATTTTTGGATTTATTTCCATCCATCCATCCATTTTCTATACCGCTTATCCTCTCAGAGGGTCGCGGGGAGCTGGAGCCAATCCCAGCTGACATTGGGCGAGAGGCGGGGTACACCCAGGACTGGTTGCCAGTCAATCACAGGGCTGACACATAGAGACAGACAAGCATTCACACTCACACCTACGGACAATTTAGAATCATCAATTAACCTAACCTGCATGTCTTTGGACGGTGGGAGGAAGCCGGAGTGCCCGGAGAGAACCGACGCAGACACGGGGAGAACATGCAAACTCCACACAGAAGGGCCCCAGCCTGGATTTATTTCCAAATGTGTGAAATGTTTTAATCTTTTATCTGTCTTCAACCTCAAGCAGTTGATGTAGGCAGCCATTCTTAAAACAAACACACCTGTACCTACAGTGTATAAACGTAGTAGAACTTATAAAATCGGTCTTATGTCATCTTCATTTATGGCAGGTGGTGCCAACAAACTTTGTGAGACTAAAAATACTTGTTTCACTAAAACCAACCAGCCTTAACAAGTAAAATTTATTTCCACAGAGAACTGGAGACACAAATCTGTGTGGGAGCAGGTAACAGTAGCCACAATTGGCAACCAGCCCAAGAGGATACTTTTTCCAACGTTTAGAGCATGTTGATCATTTGCAAATCAACCTGGATCCTGCAGAGGCGTGAGGTGCTGCTTTGGAAATTGCACACAAATCATACTTAAGATTGTGCAACGTTATGAGAGGATGTAGGAGGAAAATAATGTTCCTGATGCTGGATAGCCTAGTCAAAGAAATGCGTGTTCTTTTGTGTGTTTATGATTGTGTGTGCATTTATTATTTATTTAGGATTGGACAAATATCTGTCATTTGATTGCTTGATTACTGTAATAGTATTTTCTCCAGCTTGTGTGAATTACGCATCAGTAGTAGTTTCCAGCTCATACACAATGTTACAGGTAGAAAACTTACAAAGAAAGAAAAGAAAGTTTTGTTTGGTTTTTCCACCATGGCCTTCCTGCACTTGTTGCTGATACAAGCTGGAGCTGATTGTCAACTGCTTCTCCAAGCTTACAATGGTCTGAATGGTGTGGCTGCATAACATCTATCTCATATCATTCAGGTGAATACACTGGGCTCTACTCTGCACTCACTTGATGCAGGTCATCTGGTTATCCTCAGACTAAATTGAAGTTTTGTTGCTAGTAGGGCATCTGCCAACACACACTAAAAACTCAATATATGTGGTGGAATATACCAAACTTCTTTACGCTATATACTGCAGTGTGTGTTCTGTGTATACAGGCTTGCATATGTGCACCCTGTAGGCTATAAGACTGTTCACTTTTGTACTGTATGTAATTTTTAAGTAACCATTTATAGCCATGCTAGTGATGTAGCTCTAGGGATGGCAGTGTAAGGTTTGTTTGTCAACTATTGAATTGATTGCCTTGAAATTTTGTACAGACATTCATGGAGCCCAGATGACGTATCCTAATGACTTTGGTGACCCCATGACTTTTCCTCTATCGCCACCATGAGGTTGACAATTGTCGTTTTGAGTGTTTGATGGATTGCCATGAAATATGGCATAAACATGCTAAACCAAGATGTTCAACATGTAGACATTATACCGACTTAACTTCAGCATGTTAGCATTTTCACCATGAGCATGTTGTGAGCATGTTGATGTCAGCATTTGGCTCAAAGCTACTTGCCTCAGTGGTGTACAGCTGCATAGAGCCGCTACCATGGCTGTTGATTCGTAGTGGGCATTCAGACCGAAAACAGCCCTGCGGTAAAACAATACAAGGGGCTATGTTGGTGGGGTTGTGTTGAGAAGGAAGGCCGGTCTTGTTGTAAAGTGAGTGCCATGTCTGTTATGTATGAGTGTGCATGTACTTTTCTTGTGCAACCTTTTCTATTATAAGTATGTCGGTTTTCTATCTTTATACATGAAGTGTTTTAAGACCTCTCTCGGTGGTAATGCCCCCTAAATGTATTCAAATGTATACTGTTATGACCCTGGGTCATGTGTGGTGAGTGACTGATTTTGAGGGTGTGGTCCCTCCCTGCCTGAGGGTGGTGCTGTTTACAATGTTCTTTGTTCTTAGTATGTTCAGTTCCAGGTGGTGGCTGGTGATTGGACGGGAGACTGATGGCACCTACTTTAAAATGGCCTCTGTCCAGGCTGACGGCGCTCCCTCTTTTTGCCTGACTCCCAACCAGACTGTGCCGTGCCATTGGATTTAAAGTGATCTTCGTGTTAATGTGTTTAGCTGTTCTACATAAAATACTGTTAAAAGAGCAGTCCGGGTATCTGTAGGGGAGAGAAGCTGTTTTTGTTTCTACAACTGTTTTCTCCTGTTTATGTTAGGGAGTTAGGTAAGACCCCTGTATTTCTTTTCCTGTTTTGTTGGGTTAGGTAATTTAGTGGGGTTCTCATAGATTGCTTTGTTTGTTGTTTTGGCTGTGCTCTCCCTGAGGTCAATTATACCCTGAGAAATGAATAAATCATTCCTGTTTGGACTGCATCCGTTGTGGCACTGACTATCTTTGGGAGCAGGGAAAGGGAGGGAGTCACTTTCTTTATGTTGTGCACCGGTTTACCCCTAGGCCGGTCGTGACAATACAATGCTCAGAGATGCGGGTGTTGAAGAGAGTGTGTGGTTTAAGGCTGAGAATAGAGAGGGAACTACGCTCTTGTAGCATAGTGATTTTTATACATCAATTTGCAGTCAGGAAATTATGTTTGTATTTGGGCTATTTTGGGCAGTATTTTGGGCATATTTTGCCACAGAGGCAAATTAACTGCCTGCCACAATGATGGGAAAAAGTTGATAGCTTCACCCAGGCTGAAATTAGCCCAATTTTAGAGGATGGCAGGTTGTTAATTGTATGCCCTGCATTGACAAAATTGTGCTTAGGGCCCCATATAAGCTCAGCATGCGCATACGTATGACTAACACCTCACAAAGTATGAAAAGTAAAAAATACTTTATGTTTCTCGAGAAAGAGACTGCTGCAACATTGTTTCTCAGAGCACTTGTTTACTGAATGAAACAGCTGCAGCTTTTTTTTCCTTTGTCTCTTTCACTCTAGTTTCTTTGGCAGAAATGCATAGGCAGACAGATGTTTTTCATGTCAAATTATATCAAAAGTAATTAGAGGTTATTAAGCATTTGGAGTGATAAGATGGCAGTGATATTACATCCCTCCTCATTTGGTGGTGGCTGTAATACACATATTTTAATTTTGGCAATGTATGCTGCACAGTGGGTCCCTTAACAGCTGGCGCACATGTTTGTACTGTATGTGTTTATGAGAATCTGTGCCTGAGTGAGATGAGGAGTCAGTATGTGGGCACAGCAATCACACATGACAAGTGGAAAGTGAACTTAAATAAAATTGTGTTTTGGCATAACATAACCCCTCAGAGAAAGTTCTGAGGGTTTTCTGAGACAAATACCCTCTAGGCGTATATTCTGAGAGCAAATGCCTGTAAAAATGTAAGGTTGTTAGTAGAGAAAGTCTTGGACTCAAAGATTGTTCATTATCAGGAAAGTGGGCCATGATCTCCAAAGTTATCTCATTCCAGAGTCTAGCCACCTGAATTGCAAAGGCTGATCTCGTTTGGTCTTTAGACTTTTGAACATCCAAAATAGGAATTTCACAGGATCTCAGCCAACAAGCTGGCACATACTGAGGCCCCTCTGTGCTTTAAAAGTAATCAGTTAGATCTTAAAGTCACTTCTAAAATTAATAAGTAACCAGTGAAGTGATGCCAGGATAGGGGTAATATGCTCTAATTTTAGTGCCAAAAATAACTTTCCAGAGGAAGGGGAATTATAATAATCCGGATGGGACATTACGAAGACACAAATAGCAGTCTATTGGTTACTGAGTTAAAAGAATCAATATTAGACAACTGGTTGTCAGTTTACTCATACTGAGTTTGTTCAACAGGGTTTCTCCTGTGCTAAGTAACAGACTGGGATAGAGGGCCACATGGGTTAGAAATCAGCGGGTTAGGTTATCTTGGCCAGTTATGAGAATCTCAAGACTTTTTGGCACTGAACAGCAGCAGTAATGGATGTCCTAGAGACAGCTGTGGCCACAACACATTTGTGCTTGGTCATTGCCAAAGTAAATCTGTGTCATCCACATTAAGGTAGAAATAGATATTATGAGTGTGAGTTAGATGTTAAGCGGCAGTGTGAAAATATGGAATAAAAATAGGGTGATCCCCGCAGAGATGTTCTGAAATGACCTATACAGTCACTCAGGGCTACACTTAAAGTTTTCCCCGAGAGTTAAGACTTTAACAGTAAAGCGCTGTGTTGGTAATGGCCACCCAGTGCTAGCTAAGTCTGCTAATCAATATTGCAGCTGTATCGAACGTTGCACGAATATACTTTTTTACTGTTGCACGTAAAAAAAATAAAAAAAACCTGGAAAAGGATTTCTCACCTTGGTTATAAGAAAGATAACAAAAGAAGATTATTAATTTATGGCTTTCCAGAGGGCAGTTTCACTTCTGTGATAAGCTTTAAAAGCCAGACTGAAACTTTTCAGACATAGGGTCCCCATCAGTAAAAGCCAGCAGTTGATCAGCAACAATTTCCTACTGAACTTTAACCCACAAAAAAAGATATTTCGAATTGGAAATTGTTAAAGCCACTGGGAACAAGTGCAAAAAAAAAGAAAACAGGGGACTGTTAGCGAAGAGAGAACCATTAAACACCAGTTAAAGAGAGCTTTCATACTTCATGAGTTATGACTGAAATTTTTGTTAATTTATATCCTGCAGCTTTCAGACGAGAGCTATCTCTACAAATTGTAGCTGGTTTCTCACAAAATTAATTTCAGCCCCCATCCTTCAACAACATACCACCTTTTCTACATATGTGCTTTTTATTATCTACTCTCATTTGAAGGGGAAAAAAATCTTATTTTCTTATTTGGTTACTTAGAGATCAAATGATGTTGAACAATTAAAAAAAGTTGTTTCATTTTACTGAATCCAGCCTTTGGCAACAACAATTGTCTTGTTACCGTTTTAATTTTTAGTTGTGAGTTAACTGATTGGTTTTACTCTCCCACACCGACTTATTTCTTTTAGTCTGCTTCACTGTGGCACCCAGAACCTATTATGCATTAAGATCATGGATTAAGCTTGAAGCATATTTTTAACAGGACTCCATGCCAATACCAATAAACCTTAATGCAACTTTTTTCATACTAAACCTGGAGCCCTATCAGAAACGGGCCTCCACACTTATCTGGTGCCATCATCTACGGATGCCAACATTATTGATATTTGGGATAAAAGCAAGCCCTCTGTGTTGTCTCAGTGGGATTAGTCTACTGTGAAGCCCAGATCAGAGGCGCCTCTAACCAGAAATGACCCTGACTGAGTCACAGGCTACCAAAGAGAGAGTGATTTTATTCATTTAGATGAAGAAGTACATATACAGCATGGTGGAACTCTGGGTAGTGCTTATTTGTATAGGTCTGACAGACTCTGGCATCCTCTTGACTGATGAGGACAACAACTTTGCTCTGTGACTGAGAGTGAGAGAGGAAGTGCCCTGAACAGTGGGAGTATTGGCTGTCACAGCAGAAAAGCTGAAGTTCAATTAACTTGAGAAAGAAAGGAGGCTCTCTGTGCCCTCCCTTGTAATATTATCAGTGGTGTAATTTACGACCCGAGAGTTTCAAAAAGATGTAGCTCACCACTCAAGTTACTGAGGCAGATATATTTATGAAAAGCTGCATTTTAGATTAATGAACGAGCAACAGGGGGGTCTTTTGACTTTTAAATTAAATTCTTAGAAGATCCATTTTTCATATGGAGTTTAGCCCAAGTGAGACAGATAATTATAGGTCCTTGTGACAACACACAAATGCATCAAATCCTGACTGCTGCAAATAGAGAGCACAGTCATTAATAGTAGCATAAAAATGCAGGAGTGGGTATTATAATTACAAGGCAAAAGCGTCCATCACACCTCCATCTGTGCTCCTTCTTGAGTATCTGAGAGTCTGAGTGACTCTGCAAAATGAATAAACCTGCTTTATGAAAGGATAAAATACAAGATGTTATGGGCAGTAATTAAAAAGCCCATTAAAATACCACCACCCTCTTAGGTTTTACAGCTGGTAGACTGGTGAGGCATGTCAAGGGCTTTTAGTCTCTACAGTCTTTCAAGATCTATATATGGTTAAGTTTACTTACTTGAAATTAAACTCACTTTTTGGAGAAAACATAGTGTACTTTGAAGAATTACCAGCTCACTTTAGGCATATTCTTAATTACATGTGAAATGTGTTGAATGCAAAGGGGATGCATTAAGGTGACACAGAGAAGAAAGTCACTGAACACTTAAGCACTCAGTATAACCCATGTATTTTTATGCTTGGCAGCTGTGATTTTGCTTATGTGCTTGAACAGTAACTCTCACATGGTTCAGCCAGTGGTGCTGCTGTACAACAGTGTCCAGAAGTAAACACAGGCCGTGATGATGCTAGCTTACTTGCCTTGTATTCACTGCGTCGTCTCGGTAACTTTTCATTTAGCACACGTCGTCTTCTTAAATGTGTAGTAAAGTTCCTGTAATGCAATGTAAAGGTTTCAGGCAGTGTTGTACATATGTCCCTACATATTTTTTAGTGTGTGAATACTGTGGATGCCTTGAAGCAGGTATGTGATTGGGGAATGTAGCGAGCTGACAGACAAGGGGCAGGTCGCACAAACCAAAGAGAATAACCTGAGGATCCCCTTTTGACAGTCCTATCGACATTTTCCAATTTCATGCAGAATTTGGGTTGGATTTGTGTTGTTTTATTGCTGTAGCTGAATCTCTCACTCTTGTAACAGTTTTCCGATACGCACTGGTTAATCTATACCCTACAAGCCAAGATGTATGTAGGAGGTAATCGTAAATGGCTCTAAACTGGTTTTGACTTGTTGGATAAAAAAAAAAAAGAAATCCTTAGCTGCAGATAAAGAATGTTTCAGAAAGATAGCATAAGAAAGATTAGACCAGGTTGACTGGATAGCAAATATAGGTGGGTTGTATATTCTTCATCCATTGGAATGACTTCAATGTCTGTCAACAGTGTAATGTAGCAATACTTTGTTATTTTACACAGAGTATTTTTTTAGATATTTGTAGTATGCATGCAGCTTTCTTATGACTTTCACTAAGACTTTTAAACCTGTAGTTTTGTAGTGGGGGACTTTCACTTTCGCTGAGACTTTTCCAGCAGTACACCTTACTGGAAAAGTCAAAGTGAAAGTCACTTTTAATTACGTCTGAATTTTCATTCCTTTTTGCATTACTGATCTTAATTAAAATACCTCACCTCTGCTCCTCCTGGAAGTTTTTTTAAACTTATTTTTTATTTTTTGTGAACCGCCATTATTTCATAAATCCACTAATTTGGCCACTTAGGAGTCAAGCAATCCTCACATTTAACAAACTTTGGGAAAGTTGTCCCAGAGGGCTGCTGTGGTAAAGTTTAATCAGTCACTGATTAAAAGCGGTGGAATATAAACCAGAAAGTGTTGGTGCCCTCTCGGATGATAATTGTCAATTTTAGATTTGCCCGCATAAGGTGTGGAATAGTCTACAGAGCTCTGAGGCAGTATTTCCAAAGTCTTCTAAGGTTGTTGTTGAGTGGTCAGTGTGCGGGTGCATTTTAAAAATCATGCTAGTTTTTCTCCTGAGAGTTTGACCAAAAAATGTATACAAGATACAAAGCATATTACACTGAAAAAAATCTTTACACTGCTCCTGTCTCAGATATTATAAAACCTTCATTTAAATACGTATTTTTATTCAACAATTTTTATTTCTTTTCATTTCAGCTGATTGTTCCTTTTCCGTATTTTTTTTTTTTTTTAACAAAACATTTTGTCAATAGTTAACACAAGTCTTTTGAAAAACCATTTAAGGTTTCATTTCATTTCTTTTCTACCACCATCCTGATTTATTAACATACTGTAAGAATAAAACAGTGTCGGTGAATGTCCATCTAAAGAGGGCCATTTATCACATGGAGACTTCTCTGCCTTCACAGGTACAGTTTTGGTGGAAAACATGCAGATAAATGGCCGTGCCCAGGACCCAGGCAGAACCATCTCGCTGAAGTTGCTGGACAACGATGACTACTGGGTGATACTGGCACCAGCACAACAGAGGCTTTACCTCAACAGCACTGGACGCGTTCTGGACAGAGATGTAAGTACAGGACTAAGAATGGTGATATTTAGTGAGAAATTAGGAAAATAAACTCACACTTATGTCCTGGTGTTTTTTAAAAAATTTTTTCCATCATTCATGAATACGTAGCTTCTCTTGTGTGAGATCATTTGCAGAATAGAGGACAGCAGTGTATTCAAGCAACGGAGCACAGGAAAGAATAGAGTGAACAGATTTCACACAAGCTAATTGTGTCCTGTGGGTCTCTGCTGTCATGGTCATGATCAAGTGTTGCATACACACACAGTATCTGTGTATACGTTAATCACAGCTAATTTACTTTCTTCACATTTATTTTTATCAGGGTTATTTAAACTCAGTAATTGTCATCATTATTATAATTTCTGAGGCCAGTGGGAGGTCATTCAAATGATGAAGAAGGAATAAAGTATATTCAAATGTTTTAATTGGCTATTTAAGTTGTTAAGTTGGTTATGATTTTTGAGTAGCATTGAGAAAACTTTCAAAAGAGAAACAGAATTGTATTTTTGAAAATGTTAAAACTTCTTGTGCATATGATGCGAAGAAGAAAATCTGCTGTAGCACATCATCAGTCACCAGTTTTCTTTCAGCTTCAGAACATTTGATTTGTGCCTTAATGCTCTTAAAAATAATGTCATTATGAATTAATGCTCTATTTGAATTTTATCTTTTTCAATTGTGGTCATTTTGGGTGTTTTCACTCAACATTCTGACAATTAAGCCAAATCATCAAATCAGCAAATATGATATGTCAGAAAATGATTGCACTGTACTATATTGCAGAATTTAAATCATATTAGTAAACTTGAATTATTGGTTTTCATCATAATCGGCATATGGCGTTTACAGGGAATATGAGAAACGTGGTTATTCATATCCCTGTATACATGATCATAACATTATCCAGGTTCCTGATTGTGTGTCTTGATTCCTCAACATCTTAGCCACACATTTCAGTACCAGCTGAGTTACCTCAACGGCTGAGAATGAACTGCAGAATGAAATCTGCTGGATTTAGCTTTTCCTATGTGATCACCAGTAATGGAAAACAATAGCAACAATACAATTTACGGTATGATCTGAAATGCTTCACTTAAGTCAGACTTTCAGTTTCTTGGATACTCCTACTCGATCACAACCAGGATGCCCCTGCACATATAAACACTGCTCCTTCTGTCTATCAGTCAAATTGTTTTGCACTGTCACTTTGCTCCCTCTTTGTAGCTCTTTGTCATCTTTCTTGCTTACAAACAGTGAACAGATGAGGAAGGAGATAAATCAAATTTGTCATGTGAGATAGACTGAATTAGCATTTTGCAAATTTGACTGATCGTAGCAATCATGTCAAAATGATCAATACAATAAGGTAATTAACCTTGATTCTTACTAGAGTTTAATCTCACAGTAACATTACCCCATTTCTTCTTCATGTTAACGCCACATTTGAATTCATGATGTCTTTTACTGTTGTTTAGTTACTAAGAGAAAAGATACTAGATGTACAGTTGTTTCAGTGCAGCATGATAATTCACCCCTAGTGCTAAATATAGTAAATGAATGAATAAATGCCGACACTGTGTCTGTATGTAATATGTAATATGTTCAGGTCAGTTCTCCAGGGTATCCAGTAAACCCGCAGTGAATACAGATCAGTCTAAATGGTACAGTAAAGGATGTGAGATGTGAGTGTTAAGTGCTGAGACTGCTGTGGGAAAGAAACTGTTTTTGAAGTGTGTGGTTAGATTATATGGACCGGGGGAGGGGGGCTGAACGTGAAGCTACTTTTGGGAATATCTCAGAAATATGGCCAATTAACAGGAGAAATGACAACGGTGGAGGAGAACACCGGAGTCAAACCTTTGCAAAGTGAGGAGGAGAGAGGCGGAGGGAGAAGCTAGCCAGGCTGCATTACACTATAGGGCAAGATCATCCTTGTTTCTAAATTCAGATGACGTCTGACAAGTAGTGGTGGCAACGAGACAAGCTGCTGCTGTCCAATATACATTTGAACAGAACATGGCACAAGGCTCACAGCTCTCCGTTTGATCAGGCATTTTAATAATTTATTGCATTTGATATTCAGAGAGCAAAATCAGGCTGCACAGTCCAGCTTAAAATAAAATAACAATAGCCATGATTTGTTTACTCTAATACTATGCAGATAACATAATTATCAAGAGGATTGACTAGCATTTTAGCATTTTGGTTGAGTCTTGTTTTTTTTCTAACCAGACTCACATAGATTCAGATACTGATACTGGATACTGACCACCAAGAAACAAGTTGATTTAAGTAAATTGGTTCTCATGACAACCCTGGTGGATGCTAGTAAACAGACATTTTTTTCTCTGCTCTTTCTTTTTGCTTTGAGCATCATTTATTTGTATTGTTTGTTTGCTGATACTGGTAGCGTGCTTTCTGGGTGTATTTGAAACCAGTAAAGGTCAGTTCAGCTCTAATTTTATCATCTCTGAGGAAGTATTATTCTTTATGAAATGCAAGATATTGGTGGGGGAAGAAAAAGGTTTTGCAATAGCTTATTATGACCCCAGTCAACTGTAGGACAGTATGTTGGGGGAAAAAAGGGAATTAAAACATATACAACAACTTCCATTGTAATACTTATATGCCATGTCTTTCTGTTCTTGCTCTCAGCCCCCCAACTACATCACTACCATTGTGGTTCGGGTCCAGTGCACCAATGAGCTGGTTGGTACTGTAATTTTTCACGAGGTACGGATTGTTGTGAGGGACAAGAATGACAACACCCCTCGCTTTCAGCAGCCGCGCTACTATGTTGCAATAAACGAGGTAAGGGAGCAACTCCTGTTGTTGGTTCTGCAGGATTTGTAAGTCAAGACACTATGTGCGGCATTATGATGTTGTTGTAGCATCATTCCAATTATTCTGACTGTACAAGGTTTTGTTTTTTGAAAAAATGTTTCATTGGCATAGTGGCATGCGTTGCTTCACAGAGTCTTTTTTTAATACTGCCAGTGGGGTTGTTTGGAATCTTCAAATCCCATACATAGTTGCTTTGCATCTGAGCCCACTGGTGCAAATTGTCAGTCAAAATGGTCCTGAAGAGTCAAAATAAGTCGTTGACTCAATGTTTTTGAGGAACTTGACTGTCTGACTGCCTGCAGCTGTTAGTTAGTAGTTAGTAGTTTCTAGTTTACCACACATTATTGTTGTTTTAGTTTTGATATTTGAAATAATTGTAACTTAAATATCCTAGTCTTTTACAACAATTCTGTGCAATGTGGCTGTACAATATTTTTTCCCCCACACTGTAGCTGACAAGAACAGCATTTTTAGTGCACCAAGTGCTACTTCCCTGTAAGATATAACAGTATTTGTCCTTTTTCCTCAAGTTTGTACATTTGACACATATGTATTCATGCAAACTGGCAGGTCAGGAAAGCAATGCTCTGCATTTAGTTATATACATCTAGTGAGCGCCAGACAGGGCAACACTTTTCCTCCAAAACAAACCTGCATCACATGCAATGATTCCAGACAATTCATCTCTGACTTTACAGTCATGTGTTTTGAGATTAGGAGATAATTCCCTGCTGACAACCACAACTTTCGTCTCCGTTGTTCACACTTTGTGTACATTGCATGTTCGAACTTCCTGTCACAGTGTGTTATCATATCCATGTGCAGCTGCCCCAAAAGTATAGTGAGTCATTCTACATTGCTGTCAACTTCTCCCCTGAACAAGCTCCCCGCCCACTGCCTGGTCCTGTGGACTTTGCTGAGGGCTCTGGGGAACAGCAGTGGTTCTCATACTTACTTTTTGTTATTCTGTCAGCAGTGTGCATAAGCCTTGAGACTGCTGCTGACTGCAACATTTCCCCTTTTTGATATTTTTTCTTTTTGTATACTAATGGGGTGGAGTGGCAACAGTAATAGCTATATGCATGGGTTCTCTGCTGCAAGTAGATGTTGTAATCACAGGAGGCTGTTTGAGCTGTTTACTTTTCTTTTTACCGCTCTCATATTTGTCTCTAGCTCACACCAGTTGGAACGACCATTTTCACTGGCTTCTCAGGAAATAATGGCGCTACAGACATTGACGATGGGCCCAATGGACATATAGAATACAGCATCCTTTACAACCCCAATGACCCGGTATATGGACAAGTCACGCCATGATAAACACCCTCTACACCATTGTAAATTTCTTCAACAATCATGAGTTATTGCTCACATCCACCTTTCTTTCTGTCTCATCATATCGACTCTCTCTCTCTTTCAGGCATCTAACAGAACAGTGAGTGTCGCAAACACCCTTTCAGGAAACATTATTCTTGCAGAGAGGCTAAACTATGAGGAGAGAACTCGCTACCTGGTTTTGGTTCAAGCCAATGTAAGTGGGCTAATACACACGAGCACAATCACTTTTAATTGCAAGTGTTAAGATCAGTAAGTGCTCAATGTCAACAAATTACAAACAGGCCCTGATTTGTACATTTAGTTTGAGGTTGAACAAAACTAAACCGCCAAACTAAAATGCATCTAAACCCGTATCTCAAGAGGTGTTTTGTACTCAGTAGCAGCAGCAGCTGTATTCACACATTTTCATTTGGAGCATGGAATCTGAACACTCAAGGACCTGTTTTTTCTTGGCCTAAGAGAGTAACAGTGTTTCCACCATATTTCAGATCTTTCAGTTATTTTAGGGGGCGGATGTTTTGAACACAAAGTCAATAGTTTTCTGCTTCACAGAGTTCATGTCCATACACTGCATATATGGTGTATAATCTTTTTTTTTTTAAATGTCGTCATCACTTAGCAAACCATCCTTTTTCATTTTCATTTTTACCGATCATCAGACGGGATGCTTAATAAGTAATTAGAGATTTCTCGAATGGCAGTCAGTGTAAAGACATCACACAAACAAGTTGTTTAACTCACATTTAACTAATACTAATTCAAAGATTGCTCACGGTCAGCAATATTATGCTGAGAGGATTGAATCCTCCAGGGTTTCATTACTACTTACTTTATATTTTTTTTCATTAAATGTGATTGAAGCTGACTTTGAGACGTTCTGGGATAACTTTCTGTAGTCTGTATATACCAGTGCAGCTTTGCATATCAGAGTCATTTTAATTATGGATTTTACTTGAGGGAGGGCATTTTCCTTCACACTCTCACGGGGCAACATGACTGAGAAAATATTGTAAAACAAGTAATCCTAATGATGCCAGTATGAATTATAATGAAGGTGTTTTTATGCTATTTCTCTGGTCCTTAGGCAAGAAAATGTCTGTCTGTTGACCAAGGGCCACCTCAAAGCCAACGGCCAAGCATGTGACTTCAATTAGAGAAAAACACAGGCTGAGATCTAAGAGTTCCCCTTTCCTATATGGACAGTGCTGGATGTCTCACAGCCTTATTGTTTGAAAGCTGAGAGTCTCAATATACAGAACCTCTTTACAAAAAAAACTAGCAACAGATAATGGAAACATTATATATCATTAAAAATCCCTTCCTGATCAGTGATTACATAATCACATACCCAAAGAAGCAGTGGTCAAATATTACACTCTATACTATGAAGTAGAAGAGGTAAAGTACAGCAGGACAGATAATCATTTAGCAGTCAACCCATCTCCTATTTTCTCCATTTCCTGCATTTGGGAGCAAAAGACTCAACCCTTTAGCCTTGCAAGAGGTCCTCCAGGGAGATTTCATTTTCTCTTGCAAGAGGACATCAGAGTAGAGGAAGAAAGAAGACATGGTATTTACTAGAACCCTGCGCTGCTTGTGTCAAGAGTTCAGTTACACTGACAACGCGGATCTTTGAAGTGCTGTGCTGCTCACTTCTCCAGGGTACCACTCTGGGAAGCAACAGTACCACAAGGGGGAATCTTTAAGGATAACTGCTGTAAAGATATGTTTATTGCCAAGAATTATTCCCTTAAAAAGAAATGGATAAATAGAATGTAGAGGAGTAGTGCTATTCCATCTAGTTTGAAGTGGTGTGATGTTGGACAATTTGTTTGCATCATAACATCTCTTCCATTCAAATACATGGACAAGTGGGACCCTTTTTACCTGAGTATTAGTTGACAAGCTCTCTGCCAAGGATGTGATTTTATTATGTAGCAAAACATAGAGCAAATCACGCAGCTAACTCAATCTAACATCACGCCTTTAAAAACTGTAATTTACATAGGTGTGTTTTAAATCAACACGCTCCTACAACTTCTTTTTAAATTGTGTATTTTTCTATCTTGATATACTGTAAACAAGTTATCCTTATTGCATTAAGATAATAAATGTGTTATTTAGCAGTAAATATGTTCTTTGGATGTAACAGCATGTTTCTTAGATCACCTGGTATTGATGCAGTGTATTAAAAACATGTTATTAGGTTACTTTATTTACTGCAGAACATATTTCAATAATGTTCTACTTAAAGCACAAGAAAATGTTTTCCAGTAGCCGTTCCTTCAGCCAAACAAATGAAGAATAAAGACAGAATGAATGCATGACTGTGATCTTCCACTGTAATATATGCTGAAGAACAGCTGCAGAGATCTGTCATGGTTTTAACATGTTATATTGATTTTAGCTCGAGCCCCAGTGCACAAAGCAACAAATCATGTGGGAGTTTGATGGTTGAAATTGGAAAGCATTTGTTCGTCTTCCAGGACCGCGCCCCATACCTCCCCAACAGACTTACGGCTACCACGACTCTGACTGTGGACGTTCTGGACGGAGATGACTTGGGCCCCATGTTTCTGCCTTGTGTTTTGGTGAACAACACTCGCGACTGCAACCCCATCACGTACCATTCTGCTATCCCTGAATTCACTGAACCGGTAAGAACCAGGCAGACAGGCAAGTGTGAAACACCCTGCTGTTCCACATGGTCATTTTAACAGAACTCCTCCTGCTAATAGTATGTGCATATTTGTATTTTCATGCACGCAGGTTGTGTTTTTGTCTGTCATCCTGTGTGTGCATGTGCATTGAGCCACATAATTCAGATTTATGATACATTTGCGCTGCATGTGTATATCCTTGTTGATAAACTATGCCACACCTGTTAAATAGCCTAATTGTCCGCTGGTAATTCCAGGGGCATTTTCTGGTCTGGTGGACCAACAATTAGAGCTAAAGGCTGTGTTGACCTGGGATGACAGCTAAACACCACTGGAATTCATAGAAGCAAGAAAAATAGAGTGGGAGATGATGTGGCAGCTGAGATAAAGACTAGAGAACAAGTGGTGCACCAATAGAAATTATTTGTGTATCTATAAACAGTGTATCTATGTCTTAAGAAATCTGTATCTATGTGTATTTCTATGCATGAAAGTATCCCTAGAATGAACTGATTCAAATTGAACTGAATTGAACTGTGCAGAAATATTGAATTGAACTAGACTAGACGGTACTAGTTAACTGAAAAATCTCACCTCAAGGTCCATTTACTACTGTTCTGGAGCTTTCGATCATATGTAATATGATCTTCATCAGCAGATGGAGTATGATCAGTTGCCATGGAACTGTAGATGTGTAAATGGTCCACGATTCAGAGCACCTCTAGGACTTCATTCATGTTGACTTAAAAGTTGAGCTTGACAGTTTATTAAACAGCAGTTGACAAAACCATCACAACTCAAGGTCTACTTACTGGGTAGTTTTGGAGGTTTCAGCTGTATAACACAGTCCTGATCAGCAGTCTAGACTAGACTAGGATTGGACTGTATTGCATTGAATTGGATTGGAGTAGTATGGATTGGATTGGATTGGATTGGATTGGATTGGATTTACTGGACTGGACTGGATTGGGGTTGGCATTGTGGCGTGTCCAGAGCAGGAAGGTTTGAATCTAAGCCCGGCTCATTAAACTCCTATAAACTCTAAATTGCCTTGCCAGTATAATTATTTTCACACTTTCTCTCCCTGTTATGCAGTATATGTGGTTAATATGAAAACAATACTGTAATGTCAGTGTTACAGTTTTTCTAATAAGTGGAAATACTTTACAAATAAATGCCAAGTTCTTTTGTTGTTGTTAATTATATAGCAAACCAACTTATAGTTTCATTAGCGCCACCAACTAGAGCGTGATGACATTATGCTATACAGAATACTGCTCTGAGGCAGTATTGGGAAAAGACTGCATCAAGCATGTGTTAAGTGTATTGGGTTGACAATTTTTCGAACATGGGAGTTGAACTGAACTGAATTAAACTGAACTGAGACCGAGAGAGAGATTAAGTAACAGAAGCCTGCAATAATGACACGATGGGAGCTATATAGATTGGTTGAGAAAATCAAAAGTTATAGATTGAGGCCTACTGAGAGACAAAAAAAAAATGGAAACAGTCTGTACATGTATGTGCATGTACTGCATGTTTGTGTGTATCTGTGGCTGTGGGGGAGGGGGAGCAGCCATAGTGAGCCACAGTTGTTTGTCCAGACTTTCCATTCAGAGTTTTCCCATGTAATGTATAATTTATGATAAAAGGTTTGCAGACTGCTAAGTATGCAGGACCTGGGAGCACCGGCTGCACAAACCAGAGCTTTTTCATTAGTGTGAGAAAATGTTTGCCTTTCTCCCTATCCTCCTGCTTCTCCCCCTCTAAACACTGCATGGTTTCATCCTCCCAAAGCTTCACGCCAATAAGGTCTGATGTTACAGTGATGTTACATTTACCTTTAATGTATGTATACAGTTACATTCCTCTCAATCGAATGTGTCCTCTATACATTTACAGTTTTCCCAAATGTATTGCTAGTGTATTGTCTTTTTCATATCATTTACCTCCTATTCTCCTCCTTTTTACTTTCCTTAAACAGAGTACAATTTCATTTCATAACAGTGTTTTTACTTTTGGGATGGCCTACATTAGCTTTGCAGTTTTCAGTCAGTTTTTTGCTGGTCTCTGACTTTTCTCCATTCTGCAATGTAACCATTATGCTAACATATCTGTCCACGGGGAGATTTGTCTTCTCATAATTGATGAGTGTATTGTAATTAATCACAATGGCTAGACAGGCATTATTAAGTTGATCTGTATTTATTTTTTGCCCTGGGGGGATATAATGTGGGCTCTGGAGTCCCCTGGATAATGACTGCTGGAGGAGGGTATTATAGCTAATCATCATTGTGCAGAGCTAGGGGGATTTGATTTAGCGCACCTCCAGACATTGTAAAAGCGAGAGGGCTGGTAAGGGAGGGGTGTAAGGATTACTCCAGAGCTGAGGGATATAAATATACCCCCTCAGGGGAGGGATTCTTCCTGCCAGAGAGCTGTTAGCCATGTGCCTGTCTACGCTAAGGAAGTTTAGCACAGGCCTCTTAGCATACTATCAGCCATATGGAGGCATTTTGCATGAGGAGAGGTGTTCATAAATGTGATGTGCTAAACATATTCCCACTTAGCCATATGTTGGTGCAAAAGTGCAGAGGTAGAGCTGGGTAATTAGTGCTGATGGTGTCTGCGTATGCATGAGCAGGAAAAGTAGCCTGCAGCACCACAAACAGATTATCCTTGATGTGAAACTATCAGGCATATTTAGAGGCATGCAGATGAGAAATAGATGTACTAGCACTGGCTTATTCATTTAATACCTTAATAATTGGCCAGTGTGCTATGGATAATGACTGCTAAGGCACTGGCCAACATCAGGAATTTGGTTCTTGAGTTGGATATCAAGTCCTAATATTCAGTGGGGCAAGCACACATGGTTGCAGCTTTCTAATGTTGGCAGTTTTGGCGACCAGAGGGGCAAGTGCAATCTTAGCACAGCACAGCACAATGTGGAGAAAAAGACCGAGGTACAAACATTATTTAGAGGAATACAGTATCAGCAGGTGGAGCTGGGGCGACCTTCAAGAATGCCCAATCACAGCAGCTCCTCTCACAACAGCTCCTCTCATCCCCTTTAAAAGCATTAAACAGTTTAATGGGCCAGGAAGAGAGTCCAAGGCAGCGTCTCTATATAGAGAATGCTGTTTTTATCTGGAGGAGCAGAGTTGCAAGTAATATACAACACATCACATGAGATTATACAGCTGCCAAAATATTAATATATAGCACAAAAGTTTTCTGTTATCCAGGGCAGATGATATCCTTTCTAAGCAGAATTTTCCGTTTCATAAGACACTGGTCTGTGCATAATGATGCACTCAAAGTTATTTTAGGAGTCAATATCTACACGGTCAACATAAAAATAAATGGATTTGCATCTGATTGTCTTGCTACGTTGTTGACTGACTCCCCCACCCCTTGTTGCAGAGGAAACTGAACCCACTGAATGTGACCCCTCCAATCCGGGCCGTGGACATGGACAGAAACATACAGCCCCCATCAGACAGACCTGGTATTCTCTACTACATCCTGGTTGGTAGGTTCATCACGTATCTTCATTGATTTTACACATTTAATGTTCTTTGGCTCAGCCGGTATGCCATGACTGGACTTCTGAATGTTTATTCTGGTGTTCTTGATGGTATCATAAAGTGCACTAAATCCAAATCTGTGAATGTTCTTATTCTTTATTGCAGGTCAACCAAACACATATCGAGATTATTTCACCCTGAACAGAACCACTGCAGAGCTGCGTGTTCTGCAGCCTATCAGCAGGGATTTATATCAAAGGTTCACGCTCATCATCAAGGTAAAAATTCACTTTGACTTATTCACTCCTTTATTGCTGCAGTATCCGAATCAGTGCTAATTTTATTTTGTTGAAGGTTACAGGACATCGCCTACACTGATGGCAAGATTTACTGTGTGACTTATGATTGAAACTAAACCTACCACAAAAAAACAGTTCAGTGCAGTGTGTAATATAAGGTCACACCATGAGTAGGCTGAACAAAATAGGACCAACTTGAGACTGCTGTGAAGAATTACACCAAACTGAATTGACAATGATTTGTTGGTGCTGTTAACTCACAGATGTGCAGAGTCCTGCAAGGCTGGCAAGACATGTACGAATTACAAATATCTCAAAACATTTACAGAGCTTGTATGTTCATAAAAAACCTGGAAAGTTTTCCAGACCTGGACAAGTTTTGGAAAAACATGAAATCCCAAAAGATTTTGGAAAAATCATGGAAAAAAGTTTCATAAATATTTTAATGCATTTTGATGAATATCAGGTTTAAACGTGACCCTTGTATTTATGAAATCACTCAATGTTAGAGCAGACAAGCAATCCACTTTTAGTCTGCACTCGCAGTAGGCTACTAGTACTTTGTCTTGCCTGGACAAACGTCCATCCTAGGTTACGGGCCACACATGGACAGTGTATGTCTTTGTAAAGCCCAAGTAAAATGTAGATTGTATGGAAAAATATTTGGCATTTGAAACAGGGGTCCACCGTGGGTCCGATGTGAACCGAAAGTGAGTCTTCAACTAATCTGTTCAGCAGACAGATATTGACCTATTTTTGTCATTGTTTCTTGCTTTTGGACTTCAGTTATGCCTTATGAAATGCGTCTCTCTATCTCGCTCTCTCGCACCTGTTGCGTGCGCACTTTTTTTCTCTTGCTTCACCTTTTACATTATTGAAAGAGATCTCCATACAATAGCTTATCAACACTCCAGTGAAAACATTATTAGCGGAACAAAGAAGATATTTTGTTTCATATAAAGCTATTGATTCTACCTGTACAGTGTTGTGATCTGCCTTTAATAAGAAAATTATGTCCAGAGATACAACACAGAATAACAGACGAATGAAGCCCAAAAATCAACGACTAGACAGTTATCATAAAATATGATTAAATATTTATACTATGTCAAATGTGAATAGATAGACATTTATTTCCATTTTTATGTGGATTCCACACAATGTGAGCCAGATCAGTTCAGCAAAAATAATAAAGTGCACCGCTTTGCTCACACGTCAAGCAGATTTTGACATAATAGTAGACGGCCTGCTGTGAGCTCTGTTAGCTCACGCATCACAACACAGTCTTTTTTTTTTTCTTGAGGTGATATGATCATATCATCACAATACACTTCTACTGACAGTTGAATTCCTACTGTATACAAATGTACTTGGGAAGTATTGTAGTTAATTTATTATACGTACTTTTTATAACATACACAGTAATCACAGAATGTTTGGTCATGAAAATTGGTCATGGAAAAGTCATGGAAATCCTTTGGCCAAAGTGTATATGAACCCTGCATTTACTGTTCAGTCCAAGGTAAAATACTGATTCTCTTGCTGCCTCCTCATTTTATTACTTTAATTAAACATCTCAATTTTCTACTCCTATTTTTGATGTGCTTGTGCCACATCAACTTTAACACATATCTCGATAACTTAAGCATGCGCCCTTACCCGCTCCACCTCAGTCCTGAAGGCCATTAACCTTATCTTTAGCTGCTTTGGAGATGGGAGTGAAAAAGATGTTATGATTTATGGACTTAGCAGGAGGATAGGCTGCTGCGTTCTCATGAATCCTAATTTAGAGCAGAGTCAGAGATTGCCTCTGTGCTGCTGGTGCAGAGCAGCAGTGCAGATGAACTTTCCGTCCACCCATCACTAACCTCTAGACACCTCTGAGCACTGTTTAACCTGCTGTTTACCGGGATTGCTGGGGAGCATAGAGATGAGAGGAAGAGCTGATTTCCATAAGAGGACGGAGGCGAGGGGAGATTGATCATATTGAGGCATTTTGCATGTCTTCGGGAGGATTGTGCATAGCTAGAGGAAGGGAGACAGTTCAAAGGGGGAGCACGAAAAGACCATGACAGATAGAGAGATGAGTGTGGACGATGGTAGGAGCCTTATCTACCTGAGTCATAGAGAGGGGGAGGAACCATTGCTCAAGGGCTCAGAGGGGCAGGAAAGTGAGAATTACACTTTGGTATCGTGAGAGTGCTCTGATGCAGCATAGTATGTGGTGTACATAGCTAATGCTTTAGGAGATAAAGAGCTGATGGTGGAATGAGCTTCGGCATCTCAGGCATATTTTTGAAAACACATCTGTTGTTCATCAAAAGTCTTACTGATCCTGATGGAGCCATATCCACCAAGATCACTAGGATGAAATGAAGTGACAAAGGCAGATGGAGATGGAGAGAAAACGTATGGTTAAGAAAGCAAAGAGATACAGTATGACACTTTAAGGATGATGGAGTCAGGACGGGAGAATCAAGATTGAGTGATAAACAGTGGCTTCTAGTAGCAGTGAATCTCCTGCAGGCCTGTGTGTTGTAGCAGTGGAGCTCAGGTCATTTAGCACTGCCTCCCAGAAATAGGGACACCACTAAAGAGCTAAATCACCAGGGAACACCGCAATTCTACACCCCGTCTTTTCTCTCTTAGACAAAAATGTGCATGTGCATGTCGAGGAAAAAGAGAGAAGATCGTGGCACACACACTTTGTCTGTCAATGACAGCGCTTTTCCCTCAGGTGTTTGTGTGAGCAGATTGGATCTTTGGGTCAGCGCAGTGTGGGAGTTCTTTATTATCACTCAGACAAGGGAAAAGGGTAGACGATGTTCGGAAAAGATAGTCTGGCATAACATTGTGATGGCTATAAAAACAGGTGTGAAACTCAGCTGGATGTGCCAAAACTGCATAAGGGCGTAGCAGGGGTCTGCAATCGTAGGATTATACACACAAGACAATAAACAAGAAATGACAGAGTTTTTTGGCCCCTGCACTTTTCCATTTAGCAGTAGAACTATATTCTTCTGTTACAATCGGCACTCTGCAACACAAGCCCAGTGAAATCAAGCTAATGTGCAGAATTAGTTCCAGGTCATGGCTTAAACTGATGTCGCCTCACTCCCCCTCTCCATCTGTATTTTCAAAGCCGTAATGTTTCTGAAGCACCCCAGTGTGGGAGCCAACAGTGACATATGTGCTAAGGAGGGGAAAGATTGCAGTGACAGCCTGACCAGACCACACTGATTCATTCAGTTTGGTCTCGCTGGGCTGGTGTCAGACGCAACTCAGGTTAAAGTACAGCCTCTTTAGGTTTTTGTACTGTTTGAATAGCTGAGACAACACACATTTTGATTTGTGGTAATGCACTGTGTTACTTAAGCAGTCACGTCACCCACCGACTGTGCTGGAAAATGAAGGAGAATGAATGTTTGCGTTCTGGTGATTGTGCGATACAGTTTGATATGTGTTCCACTGAACGTGACACAAATACGAACTGATTTTGGATGTAGGTGAGTCAACATTTCACTCGTGGGATTTTTGGAGAATATTGCTGTTTTTTTTCAAGAACTGACTATTACTTATTTCAGCAATTTTAACTTTATTTATCCTACGTTGTTGTCTTTAGGAGACTTGCAAGGTGACATTTAAATGAGTTATGTTCTATGGCCGAATGCTGCATGGAAAACTGAAATCAAGTGCTAGTACACTCGTTTACTAGTTAATTATTTAATTTTGGCACTGACTTAGCCAGTAATATTTCCATTGAGCCCCCTTCTATCATTGGTCACCCCTTTGACGGAGTACCAAGAGCCACTAATTGCTGTCTCTCCCCTACAAATGATGGTATTTGCGTTAAGTGCCCTGGTAATTACTGAGGTCTAATCCTAAGTGGACCCCTGATTAAATTTAGTCAGTGTAGCTTTTTGTAATTGAAATGACACTCAGATAAATTACGCCTTTCTGTCCCTGTGCCTGCATAAGAGTTGGGACAGCATAACTCTTGAGTGTGTTGCTCTCATCATCCAACTCATTATTAGTACTTCTTAATAAAATTCCAGCAGATCGGTTTTTATAGTGAATGTAGATTTCTTTAAAGGCTTGTTGATATTTGACACTTCATTTATTTATTTATTTATTTTTATCAGGCTGAACAGGACAACGGTCACCCCCTCCCAGCCTATGCTGACCTCATTATCGATATCCTGGATGAGAACAACCAGGCACCATACTTCCAGTTTGCCACCTATCAGGGATACGTGAGTGAGTCCTCCCCAGTGGGCACGACTATCTCAGCCAGTGCCAACCTCACTACCCCCCTGGGAATCATCGCTCTGGATAATGACATTGAGGAGGTAGAATGAAAGCACCTTTATCAGCCTGTGCTCACTGTTGTCTACACTTTACATACAAACACAAAGCGCTTGTAGTGCATTGATTAAATATTGATTAAAGGTCCACATTTATTCATGTGATTGTGTTGTGTTCTCACAGAAAGTAACACGTTCATGAGTCATTTTCCTGCTGTATTTTTTTCCTTGTTGTAGCTGGCTCCTGGTGATAAACCTGTAGGTAAAGGGGCTGTTTTTAGATGCAATGATGCACTCACGCACACACACACACACACACACACACAGTGTAATATAGGGATGTCCCGATCAAGTTTTTTGCTCGTAATCTCCAATGTGAGTCCTTTTAATATTGAGTATCTTCTGATACCCAGATGAATCCAATATTTATGTGTTCCTGCATAATACAACTGCACTGAGCACACTTAATAGCTTAGTAGGCCTACACTTATATCAGTAATGCCAAATCAATTAAGGGATTTGACTGCTTAACAGCTCTGCATTAAACCTGCATCACAGTTTTAATTGGTTTCTTACAATATTTTGTATAGCATCATAGAGGGTTTTGCATATTATCTTAAAGAGGAGTGTCAGTGTGAGTGAGTTGAGGTAGAAAAGTTTGGACAGGATTTCGACAACTTCTCTTCATCTCTACTTTGAACATAACACTGAAGGTTAAACACATTTGTTTTTGTTTTATTTGTTTGGTGTACCTGAAAATTACTCACTTTGCACGCTGTGGCACAATGTCAGTGTGGATATCATTAATTGAAACTGATGTTTATTTGCCTGCTATGCTACGTGTTAGAAAGTGGCTCCAGTGTTTTGTACATACTGAAATGGGGACACTTTGACAGCTGCCATACCTGGAGCACAATAACTTACAATAAACAAAGGATCAGAAGTGGGTAGGTTTTATATAGCCAAAATTGATCCATTAAAAAAGCCTTAATCAGCTTGATCCCCACTCTGCAAATTGACTCGGGACATCCCTACTGTTAATTCATGCATCACTTTGTGAAAAATGAAAACAAACTGACAGCACTCATCACTGCTGGAGACATCCTCCACATACAATTACTTTGTAACTCTATTTTGGAGAGAAAAAAAACAAACAAACTATATTTGTGAGCTTTCCAGTGTGCTCACAACAGCAGAAATAATTATATGTTTTCTGTTACTTCAAAATTTCATAAACGGTGAATTAAATACTAAGCAGGTCTCCGGTAATGACGGGTGTGTAGATTAATCTCGCTGATGCACTGACTTTTGTATCCTAATGGGAGTGTGTGTTTAGAGTGTTTTGCTGTGCTGTGTTCTCTTTCTTTATATGCAGATGGATGTTTTTGCTGTGCTTTCTTTAGTTGCTTAAGTCAGAACTTTTGCAATTATTCTCTTTGAATATCAACTTTACGCTTTCAAAAGATTTTTTTTTTTTTGATTGTTGTGTATGTAGTTGGATGAAGGGGGTGTTTTGACATATTTGTTTGACACAATTAAGAAACTGTATGATTTTGTGGGTGCATGTTTGTGTGTGTGAAGAACGCTTAAAATTTCATACTCTAACTGAACTGAAAGATTATATTTAAATGAGCGAAAACACACTGTCACACACACAGCCAAAACAAATGACTGCTACCTTTAGTGCATCTTTCAAAATATCCCTTTACTCAGTCTCTGGAGAAGATTAACAAATCAAAGTGGAGTGGAAACAGAGATAACAAAATCAATAAGCCACCCAGTCCTAATGTTTACCAAACTCTCTTAAGAGGAGTCATTGATGGACGTGAATCGAAGCCGACTCGCAGCAATGGACCACAATGGACTCCAGGTTTATTTGTTAACACAGTCTAACCACAGCAGTGATGACACATCTTTGGTAAATGGCTCTTTTTAAAAAATGTTTTCACGCTTATTTACCACCCTAAACAAAAGATGTAAAACCCATATTTCTTTAATGACTGCTTAATGTGGTCGATATTTTTCCCTAAAAAGGAACAGGGGCAATAATGGGTGGCCGCTGATTTAGCAGAAGTCATTTCCTCTCTTCCTGTCTTTATTGATACAGTCGTGTCAAAAAGACATTGGTTTCTGGTTCCATCCTCTGCTCCTTCTCCGCTGTTTTCTGAAGACAGATGAGAGACCTGTCAGCAGATTACTTTTTCAACTCTTTGGCAGATTAAAATGTACTGTTTGATAGGTTTTCTCAGCCCCACAGCTGCGGCCTTGGAAAAACTGATGAGACAGTTGTGTCGCCATGGTAACGTGTTTTGTTTTGTTTTGTATATCTTTCTGTTGGAAGACGAAAGACCCCATGGTGAAGATTACCCTGAATGACTTCACCACGATCTTCAGCCTGACCCCAACTGGGATAATCCGCTACCTGAGCCTCCTCAAACCTGTGGACCGGGAGAAGCAGGTGGCCTATACTTTCACGGTAGGCCTCGGACTCAGCGTAGCTATCAGCAAGACAGCACTAAAGCCCTGTGACCTACATCTCCTATTCTGTGTATATTAATAGAAGTCACAGGTTAGCTCTATACCAAGAGGCACTTGCAGATACAAAGCTGACCTGACACTTTTAGAGCAATATGACCTTTATCAGTGGTCAGATAGCAGTGAAGTAAAAGAGTCTGTTCACTTGAATTTATAAATTTCCATCCAAAGGCGAACCAAAGGCACGTCAAACCTCTACAGTTTTGTATGCTCAAAAAATATGACTTTTATCTCATTTTAATCTCTACTTTATACCATACATTGAAGAAAACCCATGCCTATAATGAAGAACACATCTTCAGTTTGACAACACAAAGGCAGCATTTAGAAAGAAAAAACCCTCTGCAAATAAATCTCAAGCAAATTTAGAAACACATTCACCAATTTGACAGCACATATACAGTAAGGCATAAAGAAACATGCTGTGAAATATGCTGCCAATAGAGACGCTTATCTATTGTAAAATTGCTGAATGTGTATCTTAATTTGCTTGCTTGTTTTATCTATTTGCTTGTGGTTCTTAAGTTGCAGTGCCTTGAGCTCTCTCAGCCGCCACTGATTTCAATTATACCTATTTTACCTATAAAATCTACAGTAAAAAAATAAAATGTAGTTACAAATCATGCAAATACTCATAGAATCAAAATTGTGATTGCAATTATTTTAAAATTAATTGTTTTTGGTTTCTGGCGGAGAGTTGGGTGAAAAGATCAATACCACTCTCAAATCTGTTAGTGAATATGAAGCTAAAGCCAGCAGCCGGTTAGCTTAGCTTAGCTGTTTCATTCAACAGCCTGGTTCACCAAAGTAACTTGTTTCTGCGCTGCTCAGAGGGATGGAAGCATCTTGGGAAATACAGTACCTCCTTCCATCCAGGGGGATTCTTCATGATTAGAGAGCATCAGAAAAACAACAGTGAGCTCTGTGGGAATGGTTCCCTGGAGAGTGCAGGAGTTTCTGAACAGGGATGATTCGGTTCACTGTAGATTCTGATGTTATGCTGGGTTTGGTTGGGTCGGTAGCAATTTACGAAGGTATGATATGTTAATTGTGTGTGTAGAGAGTGCGTGCACAGGTTTGTTTATCTATTTACTGCTTCCATTCATGTCCAGTATAGTTTTCTCTGTGGTTTGAGGTATGATGATCTCAAATCCTGGTTTTATTTCTTAGATATAAGTGCTTTTTTAAAAAAAAAGGCCTTTAAGCTCAGGATCTACTCTGAATACACATTACAGTAAAGCTGACAGTTTGCCTCCGCTTTGCAGTAGTGACTTTTCAATAATGTGCATTTTTAGATTTCTATGGCCCCCTCAGCTCTTAAGAATGGTTTCTGCATTCAATATCAGATGTAAAGGAGAAATTCCCTTCCAGGATCATCAGCAGCATTGTCCTCTATATCTCTCTGGAACATCCTCCACATCACTGTTTCCATCCAGAATAAAAGATCATGCTTATTACCTGGTGAATCTTTTTAGAGGTTGTTGTTGTTGTTGAACATGTTTCCCAGAGACCTGCTGTGCATTTTATGCTAGATAGCTTCTGAGATGTATTTCTAATGACCTAACCCCTCTACACACACTGTTGTGCAAAAACTCCACTTGCATATCGACCTTTACAGTTAGTAAAGTATCAAACCCCTTTGCTGGTAGTTATGGATCATTTCCCCCTACATGAGAATGTCGGTCTCTACCAGAGATGAGCCAGCATACTGGTTTTATTACCGAGGTGAAACATTCTGATGGTTTTGACTGATTTTGTTTAGCCACAAGGGAACACCTTTTTACAGGTCAAACAGAGACACAGTGAACACAGCAGGACCAGTGAACCAGGCTCTAGCTATGCCATGCTAATAGGTATTTTAGTTAGTAGTATTGTGGAGATGGTGTGCAGAGGAACAGTTGTTGCTAGTGGCTTTTAAGATCCCAATATAACTGTGCTGTGGCCTATCGCTATTATGTTCTGGGTGCCTTTTTTTAACATGATTTTAACTAACACCCAGCAGTTGACACTACAAAGTTTTTGCACTCTAGAAAGTCTTATAGACAGGTGCACCGGACCATAAACTGAATTTCATCAAACATTCATGAATTTTGAAAACATGAATGGGTGCACAGACTCTGCGCTGCATATATAAGTAATTTCTAGTGAACTGCCTTAAACTTTTAACAACCAACCAGGTTTGGTTTATGTTTTTTTTAAGTGTATTTGATGTTAGTTCTTTTGCAGAGTCCAACAAAACTGCCATATAGAGCTCACAATCCAAGGCAGTCATGGTGTGAAGTGATGTTTCTGTATTTTAGCACCAATAGTAGTATTTCAAGAAAGTTTGATGATTATCGTTATAATACCGTTTACCGTGGCATTTTTGCCCACAATAATCGTTGCAAGAAAATTTGATACCGGATCAGACTTTGATCCACCCTCACACAAGACTCATCAATCATTTTTATAGAGTACATGCTACACAAGTTATTAACATGAACTAACAGGCTGTCTACACATGATGCTTTTGAGCTAAATGTTTCAGTCGTCCATCTCATGTACATCTGGTGGAACCAATATGCTTTTATTTTAATCAATACAGTTGTCTACACAGGCTGTGTAGCAGCTTGTGTTTCCTTCACATTTCACCGTGTAACTGTGACCTGAAGCGTTTTTTTAGGCTTTAAGTGTATTTTCTTCCGTGATTGTGTATTTTGCCCTGAGTGCTGCCAAAATGCCGGTGACCTACACAGCAGTTCTGCGCCTGAACCTATGCTGTGTAGACACTGACGGAGGTCTGAAGCTGCTGCTGACATTGTGCTTTCACTACGCAGCTTGTGTTCCTAGCTAGTTCAATACATGACTCAAACTGATCTGCAAGACTAGAAATGGTGTCTTGGAGAAATAATCTTAATTGGCTATATTATCAGACATTACAAGTGAATGCAGTTCTTTTTAAGTTCTTGCTAAAAGCTTGTTAACATAATGTTTACTAGATTTAGATGTGTTCTGGTTGTGCTTTTGCTTTTCTGAAGATGATGTTATTTCAGAGATTGTTATTGAGAGAAATCCTGTCTTTGCCTAAACGCTAGCATCAAATCAATTTTATAATTACTCTGTGATTCGCAGGAGAGACTGCACACAGATCCAATTTAGATAAATATCTGCCTTCAAGGATTATTATATTTATGTTTTGTTTCAATTCTTACTGTGTGCGTGCGTGCGTGTGTGTGTGTGTGTGAAGAAGAGAGGAATGAGGAGGCAGGCGAGACACTGTTTACATCTGTTTTGTGTAGGTGTGTGTTTGTGCAGAGACATGTGTCAGTACTTGCACATGTGTATAAGTATGGAGTGTCTATACATACAGTTGTGATGACTCAGTAAATCCAAATCTGCTTTCCCCCTTGGCTCCCAAAAAATGTCTGCCGTCTCTCTCCTGGGCCAGGCTGGAGAACAGAAACACTGTTTGATGGGAGAGAAAATAGCTGCTGTCGTATGTGTTATCATGTGTTTCTGTACAACACCTTTGCTGTGAATGTTTAGCTGCTACTAAAGGCCCCCTCCTGATGTACAGTGTACAGTATAACCAGCAAGACGCGTCATTTCCATTTCAGCGCTGAGTGCAAATTTTGGGGGGGAAAGCAATTTCCATCACAGAAACATGTATTTCTTGCTGCTGCCACTACAGTTGTTGTTCAGGTCTCTCCTACACTTCATTAGTTGTTCTTCTCAGTCCATTTTCTTTTTCCCTTGACAAGTGCTGGAGATCAGAGCTGCCAGGGACAAATAAACACTCAGTTTGCAAACTGTCCTTTAGTCGAGCTTTATAAAAACTCTCTTTTCTCACCTCTTGAAAGGCTTTTCTAACGTTAAGGGTGTGAAAAATGAACATATACAAAGGCAAAGTGCAAGTGACTTTGTTGTGGAGGTAGAAACATGTTGAAGTTTGACAAGTTGTCTTATGAAAGCAAAACAATACTGAATGTGTAAGTTTAAATAAAAAATACATTTATTTCAACAAATGGACTGTTTGCTAGTCTTCAGTTTCTAAAGCTACAAAACATATTTCTCTTTCTTGTGTTTACAGATGGTGGCATCAGACGGCGTCCAGCAGAGTAGGCCAGTAACTGTCAACATCCTGGTCATTGATGCCAATGACAATACGCCCACGTTCGCCGAGGTCTCCTACAACGTTGAAGTCTTCACAAACATGCAGCCGGGGGAGACGGTACTACAGGTAATCAATCCGACAATCGTTTTCTCTCACCTTTCTCCCTCTCTTTTGATCTCTTGTTCTGGCACTCTGCTTTACGCCTCCACCTTTGTCTCTGTCACACAGCATGTCTCTCACACATGTTCTTTCATGCTCAAAGTAAATAACCACAACAATCCAGTGCGTTGTGTTGACAGGCAAACCCCTGGAACAGTTTCCTTTGTCTCATCTGCAGTCATGGCAGACAAGTCAGAGAATGTTTCTCTCCATCCTCAGTGTACAGGCCTGGGAAACCTGTTACCCAGTAGATCAGCTTCTATCATGACTGAAGTTAATTCATTGTAGTAGACATCAATGATGACCATTTATCAAGCTTTCCCTTTGCTTAAAAAGGATTTTCAAAACAGGATTTTATATGTTTTGATTCTTTTTATGGATTAGGAACATTGTTTACTTGATTTCATTAGTGCACTGGCTTTAAAGGTCATGATTTTCTTTTCATTTCACATGCGCACATATTCACATGCTAGTATCAACTAAAGCAAGCATCCACGCACACATGCGCAGGCACATATACATGCACACACAGTTTTCAAAATGTAAATCCATAACCCCATTCTGCTATATCTATTAATGTGGGGAGTTCCATCATTTCATTGTCTCTTATTGGTAGTCGGAGCATGATCTTTTTGTCTTTCAGTTGATCTGTCCTCTTAGCACAGCCTCTCCAGAAAAATGTCAGATGCTGAAAAGGTCAAGTTTAATCTGTCTTAAAAACCAGTCGTTTCGCTCCCTCACCGAAATGAGGCCAGGGGTCACAGAGTGTCTGGTATGACCGCCTAACCGATTTTTATAAGCCATTTATGAGAGCCGCAGGCCCCCTGAGGATGCTGCTGCTTATTTGATGCTACAGCTTTTACTCCAATGTCAGGAGCATGAAAAAGGAGGTCTGGGCAGCTTGGATTAAAGTTTCAAGGCCTTAAAGATATGAAGCCAACTTCACCATGAGGGCTCATAATTGCGAGCAGCAGGAGGCCCTAAATAATTGGTGCAAATGGTGGCTGCTTAATTCATTTGATAAGAGTATGCAAGAAATTATATATTTATAATCCTTTTTTTCATCTTACTTGCCAAAAAAACTCCATCTGGCAGCTGTCTTTCCATAACTTTGTAATCCATTTCTTATGAAAGGTAGCATTAATTCCATCCAATCCAAATGTTATTGATCATTAAGGTCACCAATCTGCGATCACTAGGAGTTTGGAAATTGCAGCCAGCTGAAAAAGTTGGTCATATTGCAACATCAGTAGCATGTATACTGTTAGCTAAATGCCAACCATTTGTTCCTATCTATTCATGAAACAAAGGTTGTGTATTCATTAGATAATAATAGGGCACCAAAATGGCTTCTACTGTAGGTTGGCAACTTGACTGAAGTCAGTCACAACCCCCTACTGAGAAATACTTGACTGGTTCAGTAAGCATGTTGTTGGCAGCTGTGCAGAACTTCCCCTGTAAAACTACAAAGTACAGATAAAAATATAAACATAAATTGTATAATGTGTATCTCTCTCTCTTTCCCTCTATTCTCCCAGTTAACAGCAGTAGATGCTGATGAGGGACTGAATGGTCTGGTGACCTATGAGATACTGGCTGGTGCCCAAGGACATTTCATCATTAGCAATCGCACTGGACGCATCAGTGTTGCGCCTGGTGTCACATTAACTGTGGGACGATCCTACGCATTGACTGTCAGGGCTTCTGACAATGCACCAGAGAACCAGAGAAGGTACAGTAGTATGTGTGATTTCTTTGAACATTAAAAGATTCCTGCGTCGGTATAAGCTCTATTATTTTAATGTGATTCATGTGATGTGCAGTTCATTACTTTTTTTTTTATAAAGAGCTGATTTGTTCCAGAACGTGTGCATAGGTAGTCATTTCATTTATGTGTCTCTTCAGGGTTGCAGGGGAGCTACCAGCATACGTCGTTTTACAAGTCTTATTTAATTCAGTATGTGCTCTTAGTGATTCACTGAAGTTAGCTTCTAAATAACACGGAAAGTCTTTTCTGGGCTGAATTATGAAGAAATTACATTTCTGACAAGCTGTTGTGAGTCAAAAAACAGATGGTCTTGTTCCATCTAACAGTGTAGAGATTCTAGTATGAGATGTTTCATACATTGTCTCCTGTTTATCTTGTGATTTTAAAAAGCAAAGAATTAATTCTGTGCAAAAGCAATGTATCTCAGCTCAAAGTGTAAGACATTGTAGTTAGGGGTGGAATAGGTGGCCTCTTTGATTTCACCAAGTAAAAAAACACACTGGCAAAGACACATTTCAACATTACATGTACTTTTATAGCAGATCAACAAAAAATGTCTCACACAATGAATGAATAAATAATTAATGCAGTCAGTTCCATTTTCATTTGTGCTGCTGGGAAGAACTAAGAACAAGCAGGCTGATTTTAAGCAAGTGGATTTTTCACTCATGAACAAATCATGAATGAAAGGCCTGCACTGTGTTTGACCCTTAAGAATGTATAAAGAAATATCCCCAACACCACTGTGAACCAGATAGAGATCCCACTTAAAAGAAATGTGACTAGAACCTGTGTTTTTCTTTTCTGCAATCAAATCTCCACACAAGAGAGCTTTGGTGTGGGATTATATATTGTGAATATCTTTCACTATGCTGTGGGCAAGGTACTTCAGTACAGCTCACCAAGTTGTCAATGGGCTGATGTGTGCTTTTCTTTTTGCCAGGAGCTCCATCACTACAGTGTACATTGAGGTTCTGCCGCCCAACAACCAGAGCCCCCCACGCTTCCCTCTCCTCACCTACAACCTGGAAGTCAGCGAGGCCATGAGGATAGGAGCTATTCTGCTCAATCTGCAGGTGAGTCACTAACCCACTATTACACACACTCACACAATGCACATGCAAGTAGGAAAATGTGGAATTTAATGAGGCATTCAGTATGATGCTACAGTTTATAAACTGATGACATTTTTAGTATATTGTTAGGGTATATTGTAGTTTTAGGCAACAAAATCAACACTTTTCCTCCTTTCTTACATTTCACTCTCCAGCATACAGTTTGCTCACTTTCACTCCAGTCTTGCATCCTTGTTGCTCAACTATCATATCTCATAGCCTTCAGTTTTAATGGTACTATATGATTTTCAAGATCCAGCTTTTCTTTTATTCCCCCAGGCCACAGACAGAGAAAACGACCCGATCACATACCGCATTGTGAGTGGGGATTCCCAGAAGGTCTTCAACCTCTCTGAAACGTAAGTCCAGATATTTTTCAACTACAGACGTGCCCCACAAGGTATTCCCACCAAGGCCTACTTGAGATGGAATGATGGTTGTGTAGATATATGGATGGATGGAAAAGCTAGTAAATTATTGATAGACAGCATTTTGCTCATAAGTTCCTCCAACAAAATAATTTTAAAATGAAAATAGGAATAGAAAATTGTGTAGAGTTTGCATGTTTGCTTTGTGTCTGCATGGGTTTCCTCCAGGCTCTCTGGTTTCAAAGTTGAACGGCAAGCAAATTGCTGTAGGTGAACTGGAGACTGTAAATAGTTTGTTGGTGTGAATCTGTTTGTGTATGTGTGGTGTCCCCCACCTCTGTCCCAATGCTTGTTGAACAGGATATGCGAGTATGGAAAATGGATGAATACAAAATGCTTTGCTGTATTGCAGTTCGACTAACATAACAAGCCGCTGGCAAACTATTATAGGTCTGCAAGGGCTACTCTCCAAACTCTGACATCAGTTGGAGAGTTTATTGAGACAAAGTTCTTGTGTACAGTGGCTGGTTTATCAAAAGCTTTATTGAACTTGTGATCTAAGAGACACAAACAAAAGGACAACTCAGCTCTGAACGTATTCAATAAGCTTTTGTGTTTTACTCTGTCAAGCGCAAAGGCTATACATGGACAAACAGTAATAATATGTCGGTGCCCTTCCTTTCACCGTGATGACCATGGAAGAGGCCCTTCAAACAAACCAGGCAGGGTCTGACTATCATCATTAGCTTCCCTCTGATGATATCGACTGCCAGAGCGAGTGATGGTGGTGGGGAAAAGGAATGAGAAGAAGGGATGTGCAGTTTGTGATGGTAGGGAGTAGATGCTGACCAATTATTGGTTTTGGCTGATTTATTAGCCAGTGTATAACTTTGTTTTATGAACACTGGCGCTGGCTGTTGGCACCATCAAGAATCCTAATGAACCAAGTTGAAAAGCACACCTGTTTACACTCACTGGCTGCCTTGTGCGGTTATTTGTGTCCTTAATGCCAATGTTCTAGTCAAGTCAATTTTAGTTGTATAGCCCCAAATCACAAATCACAAATTTGCCTCAAAGGGATCCCGACAATCCAGGATAGTAACAAACTCCCCCAAAAAAACCTTTGATGGGGAAAAAAAGGGAAAAACTTAAGGAAGAGCAACATAGGAGGAATCCCTCTTCCAGGAAGATACATACATACATACATACATACATACATACATATATATATATATATATGAAGAATACAAATCCAGGAACATGTCAAGCGACTTCCAGGTGCAGCCAAAGATTAGCTAGACTGGCTTAGATGAATATATGAAACCAAGATGCATCAATCTCTTTTTTTATGCATTAATTAACTGTTACTGCATAAATAAATGTATCTTATATCAGAGGTCTATTGATTTGTGATTGGTTACAATTTTCAAGACACTAATCTATTTCTCAGTGGTTCCTTTCATATATTATCAGAATACAATTAATATTCTGCTGTAGCCTACTATATTAGCCGTAAGAAAACAATAAGTGACATGAAGTTTAACCAAGCCAGAGCATTTAGGTCAGAGCTACCAGAAGCTGACTTACTGACTAACTCGGAAGAACTCTGTGGAAAAAATCATACAGAATAAAACTTTATTTGATGGCTGGAGTTTGGTTATACTCAGGTCTTCTCTCCTTTTTCTGTCCAGCTCTGTCCCCTACTTCTGCCTCTGACAAGGCATCAAACACCCAATATTTCTGGAGAGGAAAAGGATCCCAAATATCTTACCTTACCTCACATAATCAACATCAGCCTTTGGAAAAACCCACCTCACTCAACCACTAGTCGGGAGCAAGGAAAAGGCATAAAATATTAAAGTGGTCAGTGCTTTTTGCCATCCCTTAAATAACCAAGCAAATATGGAGAGAAGAGATGTGGGGAGACTGAAAATGCAGGACCCTGCCAGACACGTTTCTTACTAATTGATTAAAGTCTCTTTTGTCTGCATCCTCGGTCTCCCAGCTATGCAAGGACAAGCTTGTGTTGCAGCACTGTATCCCTGCCATTTGTTTACTCTTAATCTGCTCCACAGTGTTAAAATTATTTGTTTTATGAAGTGATGTTTACTTTATGGTTTCATAGCTGTAACGGCAAGCAAAAAACATAGTGACACGGTCAAAATAACAGGAGACTGCTATTGTTGCCGATGCCACTGTAATAGATACACACATTCTCCTTCAGTACATCCTCTGTGTGGCAGAAATATTACATTGCCATCACAAGCTCTCAGCAACCTAGCAATATAATAACTTCAAGCTGGTGCTGATATAGCACATGATGAATCAAAGAATGATTAGCTCGTACACTTGATGAGAGTGCAATATACAGAGCCTTACTTTACGCTCTCATTCTTCAACCCTTCAGAACTCCAATAAGATTCAGTGAAGAGATTTTTGCATTGCTGCATGTTCAGATTCAGGCTACATATGGGGCTGGTTCATTCCAGCTATTATGAATAATGAGCTCTCCAGTCTATAACTCTCTATAAATGGGGCAGGTTCCCCTGAGGGAGGTGGAACTGCTTCAGATTCACTCACCATTATGGTGGTGAGCAGGACGCAGCCTTGAATCAGTGGCTCAGAGTCTGTCAGCCACCAGGTGATGTACAGAGAGCATTCAGTAATGACATACTAACCGGCAGAGGCAGGATCACAATTTAACGCATCATAAACAAGTCTCAAGTATTTCTAGTGAAGCCCCAGGTCTGGCTGGAAGTGTACTGCATGCACCTCCTGATGAGCCACTAAATATATGTCAGCTGGACCGATATATATCAGCTGACAGTAGATTTTTACAGGTTTAGAAACGGTGTCTCCATTTCATAGTTTGTCCACCAGAGAGAACTGACAGGTTAATTTCAACTGATATATAAACTCTCGAATATCAACATCAGATCAGCCTAAACTCCGATTGACTACAATTTGAACTTTATTTATACAGGTTTCTTTTTTGAAGTTGCAGTGTGGCAGTTGTAAATAGAGCTAGAGTGGAAAAATCAAATTGCAGTAAAGAAATGCCAAACTACATTTGAGATCATTACAGTGTCACCATTACATAGTTTGTCCATCAGAGAGTACTGACAAGTTTATTTTTATACTGAAAAATGTGTTTCTTGGTCACAATTCTTTAAAGACAATAAAAATTAAACCTCAGAGATCTGTATCAAGATTGTTTGTTATATGTAGTTAATAGATTTAAAAATATTGACTTCAGTATCAGCCTCAAAAATCCAGTGTCGGCCAAGCTGTAATCCACAGATGTTGCTGCTTTTCTAACTGCTACTCTTCTCTGTTGATGACAGAATCCCCTTTGAAGCCATAGCTTTTCTTGTTGCATCTCAAAGTCACAAAAACCTAACCTCTGTTCCAGTTGGCAGCTGATGTCTTGCTCCACAGTGGAATTGAAACTGAAATTGAAAAAGAGTTGAGGAGAAGGTACACTTTTTATTGCTCCATGAAACCAAACACTGCAGAGTCAGTTCTAAATCAAAACAAATATTTTAAATGTTACAATTCAAGTACAAATTGATGTCACAATTGATGTTATCCTATCTTAAGTGAGAGTTATCCTATCAAACTTATTGTATCTGAGGTAAAACATTCATGCCACCTGGAACCAACGGCCTATGCATCAAGTCCAATTTACCTTTTATAGAGACATGATCTGAGCAGAATGAAAGATCAACTGAGTCAGTGTGACTGGGATGGATAGCCTCTAACCTGCACCATTGTCGCACTAGACGTTATTGTTAACAGCATCCTGTCTGTCCTGACAACATCTTTTCATTTGTGGTGGCTGGGGAGAGATGGCAGGACGCTATTACACATGATCAGTGAACCTCTCAGACCCAGCCACTCAAGTGTAGTTCAGCACTCCAGCTGTAGTAAGGAATAAACTCCCCAGGCTGGCTAAGTGGCATTAATCATTTTAATCTTTATCATCACCATTAAGGACATCATCATTATCACTGTAATTATGACAATTATCACTGTACATCTTCATAATCATATTCACATCAAAGCTTCCTGTACCTTTAGCTTCATTGAGCACAGAGAGGGCTATTTTCTACTCTTGTGCTTATGTATAAATAAACATGAGCCCAGCAGCCAGTGGAGGTTGGTGTGCTGAATTTTGATGGTGTTTGTGTAAAGCTGTGTTTGCCCTCTTGAACCACCGATCATCAGGTGTATTGGATTCAAAGCAATGAGTTCACCGTAACTTGGTGCAAGTGTTTAGAGAAGTAGACAATGTTAATCGAGGTTTCGGTAATTTGCCTGTCAGATTTTAAGATGAGGCTCTAAAGTCTGGCGGTTATGGGCCGGAGAGGCAGGATAGTGGCGGTCAGGTTCTGCTTGGACTGTTTGGCCAAAGGAGCTTTAAATTAGAAATGTGAAGGAGCAGGGGGGACAGCAGGGAATTGCGACGGGCATTAATCTAGCAGTGCATTCAGATGCATTCGTCTTTCCTTCCATTTGCGATTCTGGCAGAGCCTCTCCTGAGTGTGGCAGTGAAATTGTTTTGTGCATGCTGTCTGTGTGCCTGTGCGTGTGCATGTGCGTCTGCACTTGCACTCACATGTCTTGTGTGCCTGTGTGTGCAAACAAAGATAATTCAGTGTTCTGCTCGGGAATGCATCCAAACTTTATGTTTGGAATGCCAGAGTGCCAAATTATACCTTGTGAACGAGCAGGAGGGCCGCTGTGTCTGCTGCAGTCATTGGAAAGAAAACATGAATCTTTCTGTCTGTAGTCCATGTGCTTTGGGAGCAAGAGGCGGGCTACAGAGAGAGAAAGACAGAGTGGGAGCATTTAAAAGTCCACCTGCTCTTCTCCCTAAACTCATCCTCCTCTATCATCGACCGTGTTTTATAAATCTGTCTAATCTGGAAGTAAATAAACTCTGGAGTGCAGCCTTCTCCATCACCCTCTATTGCATCAGCGATAAAGTATTCAAAACTATTGAACACATTTAAACTCTTTCTTGATGTGACACAAACAAGCAATGCAGGAACATGATTGCACAAAGCCCTATATTGTGTTCCTTTTTTGTGAGGTCGTTGCATCAATGTCTCTAGTTGTTCGAGTGTAATAGTAATACATGTCTTCTCTGACTCCTCTCTACAGGATTGGCCTTCTACTTCTGGGAAAACCTCTGGACAGAGAGACCACAGATCAGTACCGTCTTATTGTCACAGCCTCCGACAGCAACCCTGGAGGGGTGAGGCACAACCCTCTTTATTAAACTGTTGGCCTGATTCCTCAGGGTCAACGCTCCTCAAACATTTTGAACACATTAAGCTCAAATAAGACCTTCTCATACAAGCTTATTAGCTCAGAAATTTGGCTCACTGAAACCAAGTGCTTCATTAGCCTGGAAAATCTAATATTGCATTTGAACTCACAGAGTTTAATACCCTGTGATTTTGTCATAGATTCATAAAATCTGTGGAAGCACTAGGAGTCAGGAGCACCACTTCTTTGGGCCAAACCAATGTGACACCATATTAATAAGGTCTGCCTGCTCATATAAGTCCATATACTGTATGTGGAAATTATAATGTGACTTTGGTAACCTGTTGAGTCCCTTAGTGGGAGTTATTCACTGATTGATAAAAGCCATTGAAAAAACGACTGCTGAGAATTTAATTGTGCATTGTGTTAGAGGTATTTTTTTCCCATAGCACAGATGTGTTCATCAGGACTGACGTTCAGGTCTGTCACTCCATCAGTCATTTCCCTTTATTCAAACTTGAGTGATTCTCTCTCACCAAGTGTTCTGCTTTGCAGTTACCAAGGCAATGAGCAATTACTAACCTGCAATAATGTTTATGTTTTTCACTGGCAAATGGCAAATTCTAAGTTACAACTACATGAGCTAGCAAAGTGTTTTGCGCATCAAGGTTAAAACTTACTAAGTTTTCCTGTTGCTAATATGGTGCTTGCTCCGTGCATCACTGTAGTACTACTGGATGTTTATACCTGCTGTTAAAAACTTGACATGTGACAAAAGTTCAATTTGTTGGTGTGTATTTTACCTATAGCTAGTTTGAGCTATCAAGGCAGTTTTGCTCTGCAGATATTAAACAGTTATGTGTTGTTTTAAATGGGCAAAGGATCGTAACATTGTATCCAGCATAATTTAGATAACATGCTGAGTGTGTTTTAAGATAAGATAACAATTCTTTAGGCAGCTTTCACTGAAAAGGATCAACAATACGAGCAAGAGCAAATTCAGTGCATGGATATAGCTGCAAACTAGTGGAAAGAAGCACTCCTGTTGTATCTTGCTATTGAGTTTTCTTAGTATCCACACACACCGTGGTTTGTAGCAGACTCTTGCTATCCCACATGCAAAGATAATTCTTAAAGGAGTTCTCAAGTTATTTAATATTGCACTTCCATAACATTTGGTGATTCATTAAAAAAAGAAAACACCGAATCCTACGTTTCCCATCATGCAGCTGATAGCATCTTTAAATTAGACCCTACCTGTCTAGTAAATGCCCACATCTTTCAAACTCCACATCTCCAGTTTGTAACACAGGCTTTCTGATAAAAATGAGTAGTGTCCGAGCCCAGATGACCCCGATGACATCACTGTGACATCATCAGAGTTATTTTCTCAGACTTGAGAAACCTCTTTCAGAGCTACAGAAGAGACTATACGACTTTTTTCACCTGAGTAATACTGACCATAGCTAGAAAACTGCTGCCCATACAGTGTCATCATGAGTAGTTGTGACTTTTGAGTGTTTACATTCACAGAGCTGTCTCTGTAACTCAGCCTGGAGTAACAGCGGACATTATAACTGAAAGTGAATTCTGGCTGCTCCATCTCCCACCGAGAGCTGATAATCATATAAACCGCCTTAATTTAATTAGACTTCACCTCAGTTGGCTCAGTTTTTGCAGCTGTCTCTGTTCCAGGCAGAGGTGAAATGTGGCTTCCTTTTTAATATGCGGTGTGTGATAGGTAATGAACATTAGCTGATGAGCTGTAACAGGAGTGATGTTGATTGTCCCCCTCTCACCTGCGCACGCATAAACACTCAGAGCTACAGCTCCTTTTCATCTGTTGGCAGACTACGTGTGTTGGTCAAGTGGAGCTATATAAGAAGCATATGTGCTGTGCTGCCAGTGTGTCCCAGTATTTGTGAGTGCTCCAGAACTGTAGGAGTACAAAGGGAGAGGGAGGGGCAGATGAGATGGACAGTGACAGGGTTGGAGAGAAAAGAGGAAATAAATAAAGAGAGTGTAAGATGGGGCTTCACCTCACAGAATGAGGTAACCACAAGCTGGTGCTCTTTGTCCTTATATTGATGGACAGATTGTACAAACTGACACCCTTTACCTGTATAGTGTGTGTGTGTGTGTGTGTGTGTGTGTGTGTGTGTGTGTGTGTGTGTGTGTGTGAGAAACGCCGTGTCTACAGAGTAAATTACTGGCTGACTCGAGTGTGCTAAATGTCACAGCTAGGAAGAAATGCTGTCACAACAGAAAGGACGTCGAATAAGGGAGAGGGGTAAAGGGTTGCAGGAGGGTGGAGTTGAGGAACTCATTCAGTGAGACAAAGTACTGCGGGGAAGGCTGGAGACAGGGAAAGGATCAAAATAAGCTGAGGAGGAGGGGACAGAAAGGAGAAGGCGACAGAGAAAAGGAGGGGGACACCAGGGATTCGGATGTGTAATTAGCACAGAACTTTGGTAACCATGGGAACCTGACACAAGGAGCAAAGCAAGCCATCTTCCCCCCGGTGCTACTTCTCTTTGAGTATAGTCAAATCTGACCACACACACTTGCACGCACAAACTTATTTTTTCATAATACTTGTTGAATTTGAACTCGTTGTTTGTGCTAATCTGTGTGACCAATTCAAAATTTGTATTCTCAACAGTGCAAGCTGTAATCATAACCGCCAAGCAGAAACTC
Source organism: Macquaria australasica (assembly GCA_005408345.1). Taxonomy (NCBI): domain Eukaryota; kingdom Metazoa; phylum Chordata; class Actinopteri; order Centrarchiformes; family Percichthyidae; genus Macquaria; species Macquaria australasica. The sequence goes on along the minus strand of SEMN01000034.1, from coordinate 734,227 downwards.
ACCCAGGGATGCTGGGTAAAGCTGTTCTTCTTGCCCTCTGAGGAGGGAGTACATGACTCCTAACAGCCTGATCATATCAGTCCCTGCAACATGGCGTCTGGTCAGGGTTGTCACTTGAAAGGCAAAGCACCATCAGCCACCTCTGGATCTTTCAGACAGAAGACGAGACATCGCAGAGCTCCATCTATTTTACTATGTTAAATAAATTATAGCAGCTCATTAATCACACTCATGGCCATAGAGGTAGGATTTTTGGCTTTGATAAGAACACCCACGCCAGGATGGAGATGCTAATTGGCTTCAGGTCTTCTGTGAAATGAAAAATAAGTAGATCCCATCAGCACACTGATGGTGAGCAGCGTCCTCTTGTATGCCAAGTTTTAGCAATGAAAAAGCAAAAGAGGCATGGAGTGTGATGGTTCTCAGCATGGGTTGCCATGTCATTTTGTACATGACAGGACTGATTATGTACGTCTCAGAAGCCAAAACAAAGAAAACAACAATGGTGAAAGAATTCCCAACAGACAGTGAGATGAAGGTGTGACATTAACTAGGTCATTTCCTTCGTGACTTCGTGCTGCTGACTGTCTCATCTGCCAGGGCGACTTCAAACAGCTGTCTTCTGGGAAGTATTTTTTCTCGCAAGGGCCAGCTCCTCCCACAACCTTCCTCCCAACATCCCAACATCCTTCCTCCCCCAAAGGAGACCATTTACACCATTATTTGCATACAGCTTCGTCCCAGTGCACTGAGAGATTATAGTTTTCGCATATTCAGCCATGTTTCTATGTTGATTTATAGGGGAGCTGCAGGTATGTCATTGTTTGAAGGTTAACGGCAGTGTATTGGTACACATTGGCCCTGCTAATTAATGAACACCTCAAATGATGCTGGGAGGGATTTGCTTTGCTCAATGAGCTTTGAGATCAAACAAAACCACATAAAAAAAAAAACATTATACAAAACACACACAAAAATAATTTAATTCACTGTAAACATGAAGAAAATCTAGTCTACCCCTATGACATCCTCTAATGCCATTAAAAAGTGCCAGTGTTGATATAGGTTTGTTAAGTAACTGAATTGTGCATCCTTGGCTTGTTGAACCTTTTCTCTAAAAGTAAAAGTATATAATCAGAGGAAGGAAGCAATGGCAGATCTGATTTCTTGTTTTCATGCCCCATATACTGGGCTGACCAGTCTTACAACCTTGAACTGTTTGCTCTTAATAACTATCATAAATGCATCTGCCCCAACAAGAATACAGAAGTGCAATACACATTGAATTCTGAATGGCAGAGTACACAATTTATTTCTGCAAACAAAGCATTAGTGTTGGCATTCAAATTCCACATAATATCAGCGATTTTATGTAAGTGCTTGTAGGCGTATTCCTCCACGCATTTAATTCGTTTTTATCATTTACTTTTACAGGAGTTGTGGCGCTGCTTGTATCATGTCAGTAATCATTTGTGTTGTAAGTGTTAACAAGACTGAAGAGTCGACAGCTACGGTAGCAGCTCTGTGAGGTTGTACTTAGAAGCAGGATAAGTATTGGACAGATTAAAACGTCAGTGGATCACCGATGTTACAATTCATCCTCTTGGAACTATGTATGTCTGTACAAAATTTCATGGCAATCCATCCAGTAGTTGTCAAGACATTCAGGACCAAAGTGGTGGACTGACCTAGAGCCATGATGCCAGTGTGGCTAGAAATCAACACATTATTAGAACACCAGTTGTATAAGTGTTATTTCTCTAGTCTGTGTCTGATCTCATTCCCATGATGTGAAAGGCTTACAAAAGCTTTATCTGCAGATCAGTGTACTGTTATAATGTTGGCTGACAAAATCATTGGCAGGAAGTGTCAACAGCAAGAGTGACTATGTCCTTCTTATGACAGCATAGTTTACCCAGTGTTTGCGGTGTTATAGTATACTTTTACCATAACACTATAAAGTTGATTTAGTTATTGTTTTTGACTGTAAAATGTGATTTGAAGGTTTCTACCACATCTACCAAGCCCCTTTTTTCCTTGCTCTGTGACAACTAAAAAGCATTCCAGTAGTTTGACCAACAACTTGACATTTGAAAACACTTTTTTTTTTTCTTACATTTACTGTAGGGTAGAGATATTGTTCCAAATGATTCTGCTTTTTATGTAATAAGATGATTTTTGACATTTCCCTAAACTAGGAATTATTTATGAGTCTAATAGTGCACTTCAGCCGCCTCATGTGAAAAACTACAGCTCACCACCTCCGCTAACCAATTTCTTGAGAAAAACCCTGCTTTGCTCGGCCGGCAGTTTCTCCTAACTTCCTCACTTAAGTAATAATATATTTGTTACCTGGATGGTTGATGACACTTTCACTACACAGCAACACTAGAATCTGTGTCTTCTTTTCTGAAATTGAATGAACAGATTTTGTCTTTAAATGCCAGGCCTTTTCTGACAGCAATAACACTTAAGCATTTGGATCTTGTTTATTTTCTGTCTCTTTTTTTGTCTACTCATATTTGACTACTGTTCTACTGTTGTCTGTTGTTAACCAGTAACAAAAGAAAAGCTGGGTATGTTTTTATGCATCATGAAGCTTTTTTTTTTTTTGTCTTAAAATACCTTTTGTTTAATCTTAGTCTTCACAGGGTCAAAAGTACTTCTCAAAATCATTATTTGTTTTTAGTCAGTTTTAGCAGTCGGCCTTGTTTCATTCTAATGCTTTTAAAATTACTACTATCTACTATCTAATTTTCCAAACTCATCACATTAATTCTAAATTAAAAAGTTGTCTCCACATTTTAGCCAAATGTATTATTATGTTTCTGTGGATTATGCTGCGTTTATGGTCTTTGTATTTGGAAAATGAGCACTCAGTATAAAGGAACACTGAAAATCATTGGTCTTTATTATGCCTTATTTGTTTTTTCCTTTAGACATCCACTGCTACTGTGAACATAGTCGTCACTGATGTCAACGATAATGACCCTGGATTCAACCTCACCATGCCCACTAATTTTACTGTCCGAGAAGAAGGGGCCAATTTGTTTGTAGGACAAGTCAGGGTAAGTGTGGTGTTTTATAAGACAGGTGGTCTTGTTGTTCTTTTGAAATTAATAAGCTGCTGTTTCACCAACATTCATGTATCCCTCCTTATAGCCGCAGTAGATCACAATTGTTCTTTCCCCTGTTGTATATCCACATGTCGTTCCTCATAATTTGTACTGACCACTGAGTCACAAATGTACCTCAGTTCTCATTGTTGATGCCCATTAAAAAATTACCTTGCATTTTCCAACATGGTCGATGTTGGACAGATTTGTCATCCAGAGCTGCGTCCCTGTTGACTGGCTTGGTTCAGCACTAGTGAGCAGCCAGACTTTTCTAATTACGGTTGTAGATTAATTGGCCTGATGTTTGTCAGTGGATTAATCATGGGATGATGACAGGAGACATCCTCTGTGAGTATGCACATGCAGTACATGCTTACAGATGAGGCAATAAAATCCAGGGGTCATGGTTTTTTATTGCCTCCTTTATTGCCTATGTGTGTTCTTCTCCTACAGATTCACTCCCTGATTTTAAATATGATAGCTCCCCCAGATCCCCACATTTCCTCCCAACTCACTGTTTTGAAACATAGTTTTGAGAGTAAAGCTTCAAAACAGTGAACCAGGAGAAAACTGGGGGGATTTGCAGGGGGTGTTTGGATGATATTACAAAATCCGACTGTATCTTTATATTATAAAAGGAGTTTGGGAGTTGTCTCAGCCACTGCTCTTTGACCCAGGTTCACTATATCAGAAAAATAAAATGGAATAATTATGGTCCATAGTGAGATAATTAAGAAATAAGTTTGATAATAAATGAATGTAATTAGTTTGGTAACGAGTTACCCAATCTAATGAACATGTGCAGTAGATTGGGTAATAACTGTTGTGCTGTTTGACATATCAGTTTATCTTGGACAAGATATACGTAGCTCCACACTTTTGGTTTGTTATTTCCCAACACTATCTGTATACATATGTAGGTGTTGATATCGCCAAAATAACTTCATCTTCATTTTAGGTGGATACAAAAGTGTTTGTGGCTTTAAACTTTTAGCAATTAAAAACTTTAAATCTTTTTGTGATCACTTCAGAAAATCATCAAGTACATTTTGATTAGAGCATTCGTGTCTGTGCCATTTCATTTCCTTGTCATGTTCTCGTAATTGCTTATGCAAACAAAAAATGTACCAAGGGTAAACAGGCACTCTGATATTGGTCACATTTGTCACCTTTCAGGATATATGCCTTTAACATTAGGCATCCCATTACATTTTTCAGGGGGTAATAAAATGGACTACCAGAAAATGTTGCAAGTTTATGAACTGTGAAATAAGACAGAAGGACATATGAAGGAAGCTTGGTGTTTGCATGAGGTAAAGCTACCTTCAGTCTCACTCCCAAGTGTTTCCTCACAAATATAGCCAGCAGCTAGATTGGGGCTTAGCCCCCTCACCGTCTCTCCCTCTCTATCCTGCCTCCGGAGGTTTTCTCAGCTGGCAACTTGCCAACTTGAGCTGAGGCTGTGCCTTTGTGACCGAAGGAAAAGTACATTAAAGTACTTAGCTCAACACAATCCTGCTCTCCCTGCACATGCACATAGAGAGGCTACAGCTTAGCCATTTGTAGCTGATCAAGAAGGGATGGAGGCTTTTTTTTTTTTTCTCGATGCAACACTATTTCATAAAATCTCAGGAAATAAGCACAATCTCTCAAACACTGGTTACATATTGTAGACACAAATTAGTGAATATCATGATCCTCCAATAGATTAGATTATGTGACAGTACCATGAATTGAACATGTAATTTTGAACTTTTTGTCACATTAGAAGTTTTGCTGATGGTTGACTGTAGTCGCCCTTCTTTTGTCTTTTGTTGTGCTCCATTTAGGCAAAATCCTGCAAGACAGTAAGATTACTTAGATTAACTTTGCTCTTTCACCAAAAGACTTTGCTTTTTATTATTTTATTTTATAAATCACTTAATGGCTTATGTCATGAATACATTTCAGATAATGCGTGATAAATATAAACTCAATAGGTACCTTAGATCTTTAGTAAGCAGTGATCTAGTAGAGCCTAGAGTCAGAAACAAATGTGGTGAAGCTGTGTGTATTCTATACGGCACACAGATGAAGACTTCCTGATATTCTCAAATTCTCCTCAACTTTAGCCACTTCAAATCTAAAATAAACATATTTCCCTCTGCCTTTATAAGATTCATTTATTACTACATTGAAGCTGTGGAGAATTAATTTTATTCAATTTATTCTATTTTAATTAATCTTCCTTTGCATTGTGGTTTTAAATGTTGTGTTAATGGATTTTTATGCCTTTTGTAAAGCCCTTTGAGTTGCCTCGGTTTTAAAAGGTGCAATAGAAAAGGGTATGTCTTAGTTAATTAAATCAGAAATACTTTGGCTAAAACACGAAAACTTTAAATTTCATTACATGTTATCACAGTTGAAGGCAAGTGTATATAGACAAACAGGCACCAAACCAGCCACAATGCCAATTACAACCTGTTTCTAGTATCTCCTTTACAGCGTCTTTCTGGTTTGTCTCCCTCACTTAATCTTTTCATGGTGGAGAGACAGAGTGAGGCTTCAAAATAAAATAACACGTTGTTGTAATAAAGATAACACAATTAACTGTTTTTGTAATGGTTAACGAAGTGTTAGTGTCTTTCTCTAAGATTTTATTTATAGCTGGGGCAAGTTGCAAGGGAGAAACTCATACTCTACAATAACTCTGGGCTCTTAGTTTAATAAATTACCCCATTTCAGAAATAAAGACGTGGCAATAATGTATATTTTGGATTGTTTTCTTAACTCTCACTTAGCCTCATTAAATCATCCACAAGGTGCACAGGCAGTCAAGAGGGATAAAATATAGATATGTAGAGGGAGGAACATTTTATTATTTATTACATCATACATTATATTTATTATACTATTTCTCTACAATCTGAGGTCACAATAAAGCAGGGAAAACCAAATGTTGAATGGTTGGTTTACCAATAATAGAGTTATTCTAAGGTGAAAGTAAAAGGAGTGTGTGCAGGGAAAGAGATGGTGCTGCTCAGATCTGTCGAGTTCGTACACTGGGGACACACCTGATATTGACAACTTTGACGAGCATCGGCACTTAACGTACACCAGTTAAGTATTTCTCTATGTTTCATCACCCGTCCTGATAGACAAATGTTCTGTAACTGCTAGCTCTCTTTCCGCCAGTCTGAATGACATCTTGTGATGTGGATATTTGTTTAGGAGTTTTTTAAGTGCATGTCTGTTAGTCTTATTGAACGAATGTTGTCCCCATCAGAACAGTAGCCTATAGCTCACTGTCACATGACACGCTAAGTAAAAGTCAATGAAGGAATGGATAAAATGCAGACTGCTTGAATTAAGCTGCTATTTGTGTCTACTCAATTATTTCACATTTAAATGTGATGTGTTACTGTAAAATCAGTTAATTTTTTTCTTGTAGCGCCTTGAATTTACCTGCAAAGAGGGAGTAATAATGCAGCCAACCACAAGGCTTCAGGCAATTGCCAACGGTGAAGATGACTGCAGTGCAAATGCGTAATGCTATTAAGTAGCTTAATGCTAGCCCTAAAGCGCTTTGGATTATCGTTACAGTAATTGGAACTGGTTCCCACCTGTTCTTATTTTACACACACTCACATAGACTGCAGATGATTTACTAGGTTATCACAATTGACAGCGTTGCTGCTTGTGCTAATAGAGTTGTTTGTTCTGTGACTGACAAATCCTACACCATACAAGCCCATTCTGTTTGCTCACAGCAGGGAGCCACAATCTGAGCGTGCAGATGACCGGAGGACAAATCGATTAGCATTCATGTCAGACACATCATGTAAGCATCATGTAGAACTGTTGCTAATTGGAGAGGCTGTTGAACATAATGCCGTTTATTTTTTGCCAAGCAGATTTCTTGATAAAGTGAGTTTGATGGTTTTACCCTGCTCCTAACTGAAGACATTTGCAAGCATCACTATGCTAGATTTTACTTGGTTAACACACATACAGTTATCACACCTTTTTGTTTGGATTTGAGAGGATGACATCAGTGCTTAATTTTATGTTTGAAAATACTGCGCCCAGGGTGTTGCGAGACATCATTCTGGCGACAGTATAAGTAGGCAATTCAATTTAAATTTTAAGTTTCAGCATTAATCATCCAGAGCAAGATGAATATGCTCTTTTTGTAAATGCAAAAAGAAAAAACACTAGACCCAGGCTGGCAGCACACAAAGGAGACACATTTCTCAGGTACTATACATTAGAGGTATGAGTGGGCCTGTTTTTTAAAGACTGCAGCCACCTGCTCAAGCTGCTTTTTGTGCTGCAGCCGCTTGCACCTGCAGGATGTTGCACCACTCCCACAATAGGTGTACTGAACCTGCCCACCAGGTCACAATCCAAAGTCACTAAATGAGTCCTGTTTGAAAAACTCTGTGAAAGACTCCCATACATGCTTTTACAGCGTGAAGAAGACATGAGCTAAGACTTAGACACTAGTGCCAAATAGTCAGAAAATAGACAGATAATTGGGTGCAAACAATTTGAACTATGCAGGTCTTGTTGGACCTGTGGACTGGCCTGCCCTGCCCAGAGCTCTATAATACATATAGTACTTTGTCCATTGGAGGCTACAGAAATATGCAAATTTGTTATTTGATTTTATTGGCTGTGAATTAATTGGATTACACCTCTTACAAGGTAAGGATGGTTTGTTATGTAATCACTGCAGAGAAGTAGTGATCAGTATGCACATATTGACATGATGTGCTTTAGTCTGTTTTGCAAAGGCTTAATACCGAGGTCCAATTTTTTGCCTTGGCTTTGAATATTTGTCAGGCACTCCATGTAAAACAAATTGGTGCCAGCTTTTGGCAACCATATGTGTATCCTCGCCCCTCTTCCACTGTTCCTCAGGAACAGGGGCTTTTTTCCCCCCCTCGTTGTGCTGCCTTGTCCTTACTTGCACTAAAGTCGAGAAATTATTGCCAAACAGACAGATGAAATGTGGCTTGATCTCCCTCCATCTTTTTTTCTCTCCCCCTTCCTCTCTCTGTCTCTCTCTCAATTACTACAAAGAATTACCACCACAGAGGAGACTGTTGGAGTATGAACACATACACACACGTGTATGTACAGTACACAGGCATAATAATGGCCTGTCATATCCACACGGGAATTAAAATCTCTAAAGCAGCTAACTTATTTTAGCCCTGCTGGATCATCACAGTGTTACAGAGTAGTACCATGTGCCTCTCCTAAACTCTTCATTTCTCTGCCCATGTCTTTTTCTTTCGGTTTTTATTTTACTCTTTTATTTAATGAATGACGTGTATGCTTTTTAAAGTTAAATTTAGCATTCAAGGATTTCCTTTTGATGGAATGCAGATATTGCATGAAAAGGCATTCTGGACTTTTGAACTAATGATTACTAATGAGTCTGAGACAGACTGTAATCTCAACTTGAAGAACTGGAAATGAGATTCAAACGTATGAGAGTTGTTGCAGCACTGTAGCTTACATAGCTTTGTACCTGAAGCCTCTGTAAATATGTAAGGCCTTAAGATGAAGCCAGGCTCTAATGGATCATGTAATAGATCATATCAAACTCTCAACAGCTGCTGTTTGCCTAAAGGAAAGTACCTCTGCATTTCATTTTTAAAATCTGTAATTCATATGCTGTGTAGTGGTGAATATTTATCTCTCTCTGCTGATATTGATATATGTAAATGGATTCTCAATGTTTCCCACAGGTCGTCAGTTTACTTCAGCAGCATCAGGAGGGAAAGGGGGTTTATTGACGTTTCACTTAGCGAGCCCACTAACTCACATTTTTTTCAGCATATGAAGTCTCTCAGTCCACTGTAAGATAATGGCCATGGCAACATTAGCTGGCTATTATGCTTCCATTTGATTATCCAGGCTGTATTTCACGCTGTCTCTCTGTTCAGTCTGTGTTGGCACAGACCACTACGCAAACAAGGGCAGATATGCTGGTGCAATGAATATTGGTCTTAGTAGTTCACTAACTTGCTTCGGGAGCTTGGCAGTATTAAAAACCGCAAGTGTCAGACATCAGATCACCCAAACTGAAGTCAAACAAAAGACTGGGGGACATTTAATCAACATGGGCGAGTTGCCCAGATATTACTATTGCAAGGGAAATATTTCTTCCTGTATTCCTACATTAAGTAAACACAGATACTTATATTTGTATACCCATAATGGAGCACTCTGATCATTTTCTATCTCCCCAGGCCACAGATCCAGATGCAGGGGCTAATGGCCAGGTGCACTACCGGATCGTGAATCATCCTGACTTGTTTATAATCAATGCTAATGGAAGCATCTACACAAGAGTGCCTCTTGACCGGGAGCTCAGGAGCCAATATGACCTGGTGGTAGAGGCCTCCGATGGGGCAGTGGATCCACGACGGACCACCTTGACCCTCTCAATCCAGGTCACAGATATCGATGACAACAGCCCAGTCTTCTCCCAGCAAACTTATGTGGTGAATGTACCTGAGAACAGCCCAGTGGGAACTTTGGTCCTTAAGCTAATAGTAAGTACTTATGTGCATGTGTTTATGGCCAAAGTTGTTTTCTCTCTCTCTCTCTCTCTCTCTCTCTCTCTCTCTCTCTCTCTCTCTCTCTCTCTCTCCATCCTCCACCTTATATGTCTCCTGTTTCACGTTATATAAGGCAGCTCTGGTGCTTGAAACAACAGTTGTATTAACAGGCTTTTAGCATCTTTTAACTTCAAGTGCAGGCAATTTAGCGTTTAGAAATGTCAGATGCTTCCAGATGGAAACATTTACACAGCCTTATATACACAGCAGGAAGAAAAAAAATATCCTGTCATGACAGCTGTTTGAGTCTAAAAATGCCCAAACAGACTAAGATTTTTTTTAAAAAACAAAAAAAAACAGGCTTTATTAGAGGATTATTTTTCCATCGGTCCTGACAAACATAAATATAATGCTCCACAAATTTTGAAAAACTTGATGGAATCTGTCTTTGGGTAGATTCAGCACTGTCAAATGTTGGTGCACGTGTTTGCACTGAAGTGAAGTATAGGGAAACCCTGTGCATGCAGAGCAAACACAGAGCAGAGGGGCGAGTAATTGCTGGCATATTGTGAGTGGCATTTCCCAGAGATGAATAAAGCAAGAGGGGAGGTTGAGAAGCAGGGAGGGTGAGGGGTGTTAGTGACAGTGGCACTGAGACACCGTTAATCTCCTAGACAACGTCAGCTCAACTCTAAACGGACGGGGGTGGCTGGCAAGACACCTTAAGAGCAAAAGTGAGAGACTGAGAAAAAGAAGTGGCTGACTTGGGTAGCTTGAAACCTATTGCTTATACCTGAATGTATTTCATCTTTTTTTTGTTGTTGTTTATCAGTAAATATTGTGTGTGTGTGTGTGTGTGTCAGTGTGTGGAGGGCGCATCCACACATGTGTTTCAGCATCCATCTACTGTAATATCCAATTGTCTCCTATTGCAGTTGCCTTTGCAGATTATATCTACTTTAACATTTAGGATTTTATGCAGTGAGGACCCACTTAAGCTTTCCTTAGCGATTTAATTTAATCAGAACCTATTAATGATTGATGTAAGGAACCCCTGCAGCATAAAAACACAGAATTAAAATAGAAACATTAATATTCATTGTCCATAGCCACAGTGCTTATATGTCTATGTATATGTAAGGTACCAATGATGAAAATATATGTGGCTCTTCCTCTCTCTCCTTCCATCACCGTCTCCATCCTCTGTTGTCTTTAATGTACTGTAATTGTTTTTCCTACTCATCCCTCTCCTTTTCCTTCTCACAGGCAGTGGACTCAGACCTCTTCTCCAATGTCACGTATTGGATCAAGACTGAATCTGCCAGGCAGCGGTTCTCTCTGAACCCTGTCACAGGGGAGTTAGCTGTGCTACAGACCCTGGATTTTGAGGGCCTGGCAGCTATGGGCATGGGGGCCTCTTACACTTTCCAGGTGGAAGCTGTCGACCAAGGAGGGATCATGCCCCCAGGGCAAGCTACCATCACGGTCCGCATCACGGTAAGAGCCCCCTGATAGTCAGTCCACAACAACCTCTCAGTGGTCTATTCTCCTTCCATCTATCCTCATTGTCCCTCAGGAGCTGTGGCAGTGAATATGTGGTTCAGCGCAAAAGCTGAATGCATCTTCTTTGTAAAACACGTTTTGGCCTCCCTACCTGCTTGTCCTTGTAGCATCACCAGGACAAAGAGAATTTGATGGATTGGTGTTTCTGCCTTGCACACTGTGGTATTCCAGATCTGAATGACTCATTAGCTTTGTGACAGCAATTATGTCAGGATTTTCAGGAGCTTGTATTCCCTTTACAACCTTTCAAGAGATTAACAGCTGAATCCCAACGAAAGGATTAGACGCCTTGTGTTGCAATACTATTCATGTGTGTATGTGTGTGTGTTAATGGGTGGGTGTCTTTGCTCTGTGAGTAATTCTGTGCTACAAAATGTGTGTATTCACATTCATCTCTGTGTATGAATTCAGTCCACCCCTAGTGACTGTCTCAAAGTCTGCAGAATTAAGCTCTCTATATTACACTGAATGGGAGGAAGTGTCTAAGCTTATTTAAGCAGGCTTGCCACATGGTCTGCCAACCTGTAGAGTGAGTTTGTCCTCCGATAAGGACGAGCTTTGTTGCAGTGTTTGTGCTGTCACCCAGGAACTGTGTTTGATAGGATAAGGCATCGCACAGCCACTGATATCAAACCAATGTCTGCTATTTGAAATGGCAGACATGAATTAGAATGAGCCTAATGGATTCACGCAGGCTTCTCGGGGACTAGAGATGGAGCTGATTCCACTGATTCCACTTCCTTCCTCATATAACACCTCCAGAGGGTTATTTGAAGTCGCTTGTGTTTGATTTCCCCTTGTATTGTTATGATGTTGTCTCTTTTGTCGGATGCCTCACAGTGATGGATTGAGTGTCCTGCGTGTCTTGTTGTTCCGAATGAATCTCCGAAACTTTTTCTTCTATTCTTGTACTTCTATTCTTGTAAGACAGACACTCTGTGTGTGTTTGTCTGTGGGCATGTGGGTGTATGTGTCTGCATGGATGGAGAGAACAGTACTGTATGTGTGCGCACACGTAGCACATGCATGTTTCAAGCAAACACAAGTGTGTCTGTGCGTGCACCTTGTGAACACTTGCAGCACAAGGATCAGGCTTTGTTGTTCAAAGTAAGAGCTGGATCATAGATTTTCTGCTAGGAAACACTAAACCTGTGTATAGATCAAAGTGAGGCTGCCCTCCACCACTGAGTTTATAGAACACATACTGTTGCCCATGGCTCAGTCAAAACAGTGGAAAGTAAAGAGAAAAGTCAAGAGAAAGGAAGATCAGGCTCCCACCTTTATACTACAAAGCTAAGCTATTCCTGAGAGATATGTGAATGGCTTACTGAGTTTTCATTCTCACAAAGCAAGGGTTGCACAGTTAACAAGATTTCATTTCTTTGCATGCCCATAAAATTGTAGATCTCTGCTGTGCATTATTTACAGGGGGACAATGATTAAAAGCAGTGGTGATGTTAAGTTCTCACATGTGTTCTGGGGAGCACAATATCACTGAATCCCAACAAAACAGTTTCATTGCCTGAAGGGGGATTCCTGTAGAGAAAAGATGGGATATGAAGTCACCGTTCACAGCATGTCACATCAGTCTTGTTGTTGTGTGGTTAGAAGGGCCAGTGTTAGGATTTCTTTTTCATATACCATATGTATTTATATATATATATATGGTATATTTATGGGACACACTTGTAGTTAAGCACCAGTTTTCCAAAAGGTCCAGCCAGAAAAATCACACTGAAAAAACACACTTCTATTAAATGTCAGACTGTACATTCAAGTAGGTCAGAAAACCTCTTTCATGGTTGTCATCTTAACCTGACGTAAATGTACCACAAGTGTTCTTAAGATTCAGGATCCGTTATCTTGAGATTTCTTGAGAGATACCTTGAGAGAATAAAACTATAATTATATGTACGTTGCTCATAACCATTCAAAGCCTTAACACAGTGAACAGCAATTAGCTTTTATTTCTATCATCTTATTTGGCAGTGACAATAAGCTCATCTACACCTCCCATTACCAGGTACTGTAGAGTGGAATGTGTAAACACAAAGAACAATTCATTAATTATGAAACATTTAGTTTCACAGCAGCAGCAGTATGATAATTTTGTCACAATTTAATTAAATGTTGTGATTAATTGACAATACATCAACATAAACCATAGAAAAAAAGGAAAATGGTGTATTGGTTCAATTTACAACATAACATTAACATAATAGTTTTAATTAGCCAATCAAAGTACTTTGTGTGTTCAGATTTTCAGTGGTTAATTTTAATGTCAAAAGCACTGCAATTTTAGAATATGGATGGATTAATTTAATCTGTAATGGTGTTATTAAAGTATACGCACATGTTCACATCAGCTCAGGTGCACAGTTCCTAAAGTGCATGGACAAAGCCTGCGGCATGGTGAATTACTGCAGTGGGGAAATTTGCCTGAATCCACAATAACTTGCTGGAATCAATCAAAGCAGCAGCTGCAAAATCTGCACTGCTACAATATTACTATTTCACCATGCAGACAGCATCAGCAAAAGTAGTAGGAGAATACATTGATAAATTAATTTGACCCTTTTAATGTCAAATCTTATCTGTCACCAGACGGATATCTGTCCTGCACATTCTCTAAAACCTGTTAATCTGCCGGAGTGTAACTGAACATTTTGTTCTGTGTTGACCCAATAATGTTTTACACTGTCATATACAGTATAACTGCAATTTTTAGGTGAAATCACCAATACAAACCTACATTTCTGGAATCTCTTTTTGTTTTTAGGACATGAATGACTTCTCCCCCGTCTTTAGCCAGGACCTGTATAAGGGCCTGGTGGCACCCAATGCAGAGAAAAGAACAGTCGTCACAACTGTTTTTGCTGAGGACCAAGACCCTCCCGTGAGTATATAAAAATTTCTATTTAAATATTCAATGTGTACAACACTGGTGGTTAAATTTCAAAGCACATGAAGCATGTTGACTCAATCTGCATCTGTAATAAAGGTAGCAGAGATTTTAAAAAAGCCTTGCTGGTTGATTTTGTACCTCCTCACTACATGTTGCTCTCAGAACATCAGCCAATTTCAGCCATAGCATTTGTCACGATGCATTTTAAAGATGTTTTCAAGACTTCGGTGGTCTCATTAGAGCTACAGTGCTGTGTGTATTTATTGTAAGGGGGTCTTGTTTGGCATCGTCACTTGTATGAGTCATCTACCAGTTGCCTCGCACTTCTTTACCTCAATATATCTAAGCAGGTGTTCTCATGGGACTGGAGCTATGAAGAATTTTTCCGTTCTTTTTTTTTTTGAATCTGCAAACCAAGGAACAAAATTACACAATGCTGAAGAGAAATTGTGACACCCTGTTGAGACTAGAAATTGTATGACTAAGAGGAGGCAACACGGGAGCAACGGAAAACATTTATTTATTTATTTTTTTGGTGGGGTGGCGATGCATCACATGACTTCTTTAGTGCCTTGCTTTGAGTCTGTCAGTAGCATAACATGTATATTTAGGATAGTACAAGTCCTGAGAATGTTTGGTTCCACGTCATTCACCTCAGCTGAATTTCTTTTATTGGCAGTGCCACCCACCTTAATATTTTATTGCACAGTGAGTCAGCACCAGTCTTCTTGCTCACATCCTCTCTCTTTTTATTTTTTGGCTGTGCTAAAGAATTTATTTTCTTCTTTACAGAGACTTCACCAAACCAGCTTTTTCTCTTATAACACACTGAGCCTTTTTATGTATTTTTTATTTTTTTTAATTTTCACTGTAAAAAAAAAGGGAATAGGAATCCCCCCACTGACCTCCCTGCCTTGCCCTAATACCTTTAGCTCTGAATCCGTTTTTCAGAAAAGTCCTGTGTGGCTGGATTCAATACTTGTTATTAGTGGCCCTCCTGCTGGTGGGATCTCACCAGGGCTGGGAGAGCTTGTGTACTCTCTGCAGCACATAAACGCTGAGGGATATGGATGCCTGTCAGTCCCAGCTGTGGGTGGTAAAATATCTCCAGAGTGCCACAATGACTGCTGTACATCTCACTTTCCCTCTCAGAGGGATACTCTCCCTCCTCCTGCTTTTCTTGTCACCCCCCCTCCACCTCACTGTCTATGCAGCTCTAAAACCATTCTTTTTAATGCCTTTTTCCCCTTATACAGGATTTTACCCTGAACTATTTTTATAGAGAAATATTGTACAGTAGAAAATATCCAGCAGTGCTGAAGCACAAATAATTGGTAGGAAGTCATCATTATGTTACCGCGAGCAAAGTGGCAGCGAGTGAAACATGGGAGTGACTCTGCAAAGTGGTTTGACAGACAGAGGGATTAGATTTCCTAACAGGAGCCGACTAACCCAGTCTCTTATTGACCTGGATTTGGGAGCTCAAAGCATTTTATTGACAGGATGCCTGTCATAGACACCTCTGGTGGAACAAGGCTTAGTCTAGTGCTTGCTAAATACACACACACGTGTGTGCACACACACCTACTCTCTCTGTATTACACAGGCTCATAAAAACCTGCACACACCAACAAAGAAAGTGAGGAAGAGACTCGCTGTGGCTTATAGTCTTGATGCGATAAACATGAGCCATGCGTATTTTGTCTGAAGGTTACAATGGTGTAGACCATTCCTGCGTTTTTCATTTTGGAAAGAAGGCATAACATCTGTCCATCTGTACCTTGGGAGAAGTGGTATTTTTGGCAGTGCCATTCAACCTGATAACGTCAATGTTAATATAACCCTGAATGAGACAGGAGATCACCATGGAGACAAATGTTCCAGTAAGAAGCTTTATTCTTCAACACAAGATTTGCAGTTTTTTTTTATTATTTCTCATTTGAAAATGAAAATGTATTTTTCTCCTGCAATGTTGGTCATCACAGCAGAGACAGTTTACTGTTGCCCGTTTTAGAGATTCCCATTTCTTCACAAATCAAATCAAGTCATAAATCATTTCACAACCCTACCTAATTAAGTCGTATATGTTGGCTTTGCTGTTTTACACTCTGAGCTTGAGCCTTGCCGTTGTGTTGTGGTCTCTGAAGCATCATTCAGTGCTTCCCAGCTGCTTCTGTGCTTGTTCTTTAATTCATGAACTGACTATTTTATACAAAAGAGAACTGGATTCTTATAAAAGAAATACAAGCAAACCAAAGGTACATTTGAAAATAATCTCTTTAAAATTTTGCTCTAGGTTGCAATAAGGAAGATTTATTTTGACGCTATAGTACTAAGTATTGTAGGTCTACATTTTTTTGTTGCTCATCTGCAATGTTAATGACACAGTGAGTTCACTCCAGCGGTGGACATAAAACATTCATAGTTTGTGAGTCGAATGCCAGACAAGAAAAGGTGTTGTACAGCTGAAAATGTCTCTGAACAGAGACAGGCTGAGATGTTACTGTAACTATAGTACATTCACACTTGACTCATTCTTGAAACACTGATTTGTTGCAAACACCAATCACTTTGAAATTGTGCAGTGTCCTCTGGACAATACGGGATACAGTTTTGAAAATGATTGTGTTATGAGTGAGGCTAATTGTCTTTATTATTTCACTGAACATTTTCTTTATTGGTTTGCTTTTGTGTGGTCCTGGTATTCTAGGGCTAAGTTAAGGGTTTCAAAAGGCAAACTAATAATATAAGTGGGAAGAACAAGAACTAGAGCCTGGCTGCTGTTACTAAGTTGACTACACTGTATGTTTAGCCCTGAGCAAAGCGCTTTTAACCATCTCTGCTGCCATCACTGTAGAGGTCTTGCTACTGAAGCCACTGTATTAGATTCTTCAGTGGTAGGTGTTTTTTTTTTTTATTAGTGATCCTGCCCATCCTGACATCTTTTCCATTACATGTTACAAAACAAGTTGAAAAGCTTTTAGAGATGAGGCCCTTTTTCTCAGAATCCCCTTAGTGAATTCACTCACATACTTTTGAAACCTCTTAGAGACACATTTGTGTGAGTAAACCTCCCAAGGGATCCACTGCTACTACAGGATTTACCTCTCTCTAGCCCCAGGTTTTACCCAGTCCCTGGGGAGCAAAATCAGTTCAGGCAAGGGAGCACAGCTTCAAAAAGCTTATTAAAAATCAGACTGAATTTGAGGTCCAAAGGGATGAAACTGGCATAAGATAAGCTATAGAGATGATTAGTAATCAGGAACCGTGATTAATCTTAATCAAAGGGTCATATTAAAGTCCAGGCTCTCGCTAATGAATGTAAGTGTGTTACTCTGGAGACTAGAGGGGTGAGTTTAATGGACAAGTTTTTTGTTCCAAATGAAAGGGAAGAGGCCTGAATCAACGAATAACAGTGAGTTTATATTAGGCTGTTTGATGAGGACAGAGAAGAGGGAGGTATTAGGGTAATTTTTCAGCTTACATGGAGAGAAGAGCAACCTTTTCTTACTTAAACCACTTCAGCTCTGTCGCGCGATGAAACAATCAAATGTCACAATAATAGAGGTGTATTCCTAAGCAAACAGTATTGCTTTACCCTTGTGACTTGAATACATTTTACAGTACCTAATTACTTCTGCCCTCTCTCTATCCTCATGGCTTCATTTGAAAATGTGAAAGCTGGTGTCCAGATAATTGGATTGCTATTGGACTGATGTTCTTCTTTCTCCTTCCTCCAGGGTACTCCGGCCAGTTTTGTCCGCTACAAAGTGGACCAGGCCAGGTCACCTTACAGTGGGAGCATCTTTGATGTGGAGGAGGAAACAGGAAGAATCATCACTAAGGTCAACCTCAATGAAGCGCCCAGTGTCACCTTTAAGGTGAGTGGCAGTGATTATGGTGACAATACAGCGGTGATAAGCTACTGCTGCTGCTTGTAATGTCAGTGTGTCACTTCCAAGATATTAATGTTATTCTGTTATTCAGTCAGAGACGGGATCTGCTCTTTGAACATGAATATAAAATCTTTAGTTAAATTAACAATAGCTAAAATACAGCACATAAGTAGGAGGTCGTTGGTGGAGGGAGCTGTGGCAGCAAACAGCGTTGGCTTTAGTGTATCAACAGAGTGATAGTGAGAAGTGTCAGGTTATAATACCCGCGCTGTACACCTGCATAATTATTATTGGACATTAGTAGTCAGCTGATAGCCACACAGCTGCGAACTAGCCGGTGATTGTAAAGCATTAATGAAACGGCTGATGCAAATAAGCTAATGCAAGCATGACTTCGGTGATCTGCCTGATAAAGTAAGGCTTCATTTTGCTAGATTTTAATAAAAAGGCAAATGTTAAACTTTTTTTTTTTTAAAGAACAGCGTCAAGTCAGAGTGTGATCAAAATACTTATATTAGCTTTCAACATTTGACATATTGAGTTAATAATGATGATGGTGATCATGATGGTGGCACTGACAAGTATAATTGATGATAATATTATGCTATTACAATAATAATAATCATCATTAAGATATCATGCTATATTACAACTATCACAGAGTTCTTTTACACTGCATAGACGATATCTACTTGTCGTAGTCGATGTTTACTGCTCTGTCTTGCATGTTTTAGTGTGATATAAGTTGCAGTGAAGATCAGCCGGTCAGATTTGTGCATATTGACTTTTTAAAATCGCAGAACATGTTTAGGGCATTATTACTGTGTTTCCTAAATTGTCTCAGTGATCACGTCATTGTTTTTCTTGTGTCTGTGACCAGTGACATTGAGTGTTCTAATTGATTTAACAAATTCCCTCTGAGGTTGCTTTTTTACCAACTTAAGGTGACCTTACATAAGCACATCTGTTGCTGTAAACAGTAGACCAGGTGCCTCGAGATATTAGGTCCTAATGGGGATTTGTCCCTTACACACCCATGTTGTCTGTCTACCTCTATCCTCTGTGTCTTTTTTTCTCCTGTTTTCCTTTCTCTGTTTCTTTAAACATTTGTCCGTGTTTATTCTCTCTCTGCCTATCTCTCCCTCTCTGCCGCCTCACTCCCCCTGCTTCCCCCAGGCCCCATCATCCACAGTCTATGAATGTAGATCAATACATTAATACTCGCTCTCTGGGAGCTTTGCAGGCTGCTCGCCAGATCTTTTTTTGCCAGTCAGGCTTTATTATGATGCCGAACATGTCTACAAAAAACGCATGGCAACCTCAAAAAGGGAATTATTTGTGTACTGAGTAGTAGTATGGTAAAAAAAAAAGATGTTATACTTGTGCTTGCATTTGCATGTGTGTGTGTTGCTTATGTGTGTTCTCTTGCCCACTGCAGTTGTTTGTGATAGCCTATGATGATGGGGAGCCGGTAAAGTCTAACAGTACTTTGGTGGAGATCACTGTCCTTCAACCTTCCCAAATTCCAATCTTCAGCCAGGAAGAGTACAGGTACGTCTCCCTTACACACTGTTGATGCAGCTGCCTCTGCCTGTGAATTCACACATCAAAGAGCAGTGTTGGCTGTAGCGCCAGACAGAAAGAGACTGAAAGAGATGCTGGAGGAAGTGGACAAGGTATCTTAAGAACACCTTGACACACATTTATATCTGTGGTCACATCTTCCATGCAGCTTTTTTAATACTTTGATTAATATTTTATCAATTGGTAAATTATGTATTCTACCTAGAACTGAATGAAGTCACTATTCCCCATGCATTTATTATTTTGTAATAACGATAGCTATCTGCACATTATTGTGCTCTCGTTGTCAACACTCAGTAAAGTGGCACTAGTTTTGATTTCGTGTCTCCATCTTTGTCATGCTCTCTTTTCTGTGCATGACTGATGAATGAGTTTTGAGTATAAATATGCATTAAAGCTCCAGGGTAGATGCTGCAGATTATCACTGCTGTAAACCACATTTGTTTCTCTCTGAGGGCAAAGCAGGGCATCCCTATGGGTTATTAAGAGTCTCTTTGACAAGATTAAGTGTTTAGACTGTTAAAGTGGCAGAGAGCGATGCAGGATGAGGGAACATAATCTATACTGCGATGACTGAGATGACTGGCTGCTACACATGCGATATACGGCTGTACTGGGCCAGGGCTGGGTGGAGTTTGTTTGTACTGATGTTACTGTTACTCAGGAGGAAGCCAAGAAGTCATTTATAATTAAACATAAACATGGATTATTAACACTCCAGCTGAGGCTGCTTTGAAAAATATCCCATGATTAGTGAGTACTAGCATTAACAGTTGCTGTCTATTATGTTGTGCTGCAGTAGGAACCTGTCTGCAGTGTTCAGGAGATCCTAGCCAGACTGAAGCTTTAAGGTCTCATGGCAAAGTTGCCTCTGGGAGCTTAAAGTAAAGCTTGTTTTAAGTGGATTGATTTACTCGCTTGTATGTCAGTCAAAGTAGAGAGTCTTGGCAGACTATCTTCTGTAACAGAATTTGATATGCCTTTATGCATAAGACAGGGGATGTAAGTCCTGCCCAACCTGTCAACACATCAGTTGAGGTACGTGTGTCTTTGTTTGTGCACAGGTATGTCTTTCTGCCCATCTCACTGCCTTTTGTGAAAGTGTGCGTGGTTGAGTGTGTTTGTGTGGGTACTTTTGTATTTCCTTATACAGATGTGTGTGTGTGCATTGAATACATCCTTTGTAATCCAGCACTTTGTGTGTGTGCTCACGTTCTCCTGTTGCTCAGCTTTATTCAGTGATTGATACGCAGGCACAGCAGCGTAGCCGTTGAAAGGCCATTGATTAACGCTTTGAATGAGTGCTCTGTCTGACACACATGGAAGGTCGGGACCATAGGCACAGACCTCTGTAGGGTGTCACATTGACGATGCTAACCATACACAGTGGCAGGTCTGCTGTAAATTGTGAGCCATGAAAGCATTAGCCAGGTGCTCGAGCCTCTCCTGCTGGACAAGGTTCTCTCCAGCGGAGAGCGTCCAATCTGCTCGCTCTGCGATGAACTGTCTCCTCATTCCTCGCCTCTCTATCTCTCCCCATCGTCCTCTCCCCAAGGAACCTTCTGAACACAAATCACTCTCTAAACGTCCACAGAAGATCTCGTCTGTCTCTGTGAAGGCAGTTAGTTATAGCAGCAATCAGGTAAGCTATGCCTACAGCTTCAGAGCACACAATTAAAACAACTCTGCAGGGCTTTGGCTGACTTAATGATTTCTGCTCCTGCTTTATGGTTGGTCCCTTCCATCTGTCAGAGGGAAATGAGGGGCTCCCAGTCATTGTTGGCTAAAATAAATGGCTTATACCGTAGTTGCTACTTTAGCAGCATGTTGCCACTTGCCTTTCAGAAGGTTTGAGCAACACACATTGGGTTTGTTCCTTTAGAAATACAAATGTTAGGTTTAGAATTTCTCAATTATTTGGATTAACCTCTCAGAAATTATTTTTAAACCTGCATTAAGTAATATTGTTGGTATTAACACCAAAGCAAATGGCTCAGTGTAATGTGGAAAGGTTGCTTGTAGTGCTGAACCTACAGAGATTTTCACACAACTCTGCAGCTTTACACAGCTTTCAGCCTCTTAGCTCACTGTTTTAGTTCTCTACACCACGAGTCTAAATGCCCTCATCAACCCCCCATATAATACTGCAGGCAGCCAAGCTGAGTGTACGCTACCTGCCCAGCATGAAGTGAACACTTCATGTTGAATAAAGTAAAAACAAAAACTCAGATATTTTTCTCAGAAGCTGGTGGGCCAAAAAGGAGTGTAAATATTGAACTTACATTTGTCTAGTGGTAAGAAATGAGCCCAATGGAATGGTCAAGTTGCTCTGTATGTGCTGGATGTGTACGTGCAAACATATTAGCTTTGACACCTTCATAAGCCGATGGTATATCATGGCTGCCATCGGGGGTTTCTTTGAGTTTGTTTGGAAGTCTTTCTGCCCCTAGTAGGACTGCATGGTCCTGTAAAAAATCATAAGTCTTAACATTTTCTCTCCCAATTAATAGGAAAAAAATTAAATAGAAATCTTAAATTAATTCTTTTTTGTTTGTATCTAGACAGAAACACAACAAACTCTGACTGTGACTAGTATTTAAAAGTACATTGAATATTTTTCTACCACAATTTTTACGGCAATCCAGTAACAACACCTGCCCAAATTGCAGCCTCCCAAATAACCACAGAGTTGTATCAACAACTCAACTCCGATCTGTTCCAATCGACTGGGAGCTATATCTTCGGCCAGGTGATAAGTGATTGACTCTATAATCACCCTGTGTCTATAGTTTATTGGGAAGGATTATTGTATATTTTTCAGGGCCTTGATAGCTTCATCTTCATCTGCTGCAGCCATGGCAAAACTTTTGTAGTATGTAAGTATGTATGTGGGTTTAACTGCCATCATCATCATATTTCTTTATTTTGATTGATTTTGTTGGGGATTGTCTTTTCTTCCAAACGTTTTCTTTCACCCTGTTACCTTTCTGTCTCTCTTAAACACAGAAGATATGTTTTGTTTTTTTGTTTTTTTTAGCCATCTCGCTGACACTAAATGTAAATGGAAGGCAAATCAATGTTAATTAATGATTTAATTATCAAGCACTATCTTGATTTTATGTTTTTAACTGAAACTTGGCTAGACCAAGATAAAAGTGCATCAGTTTTGATTGAGTCAACCCTTCCCAACTTCAGTTTTATGAGCAAAGCTAGAGTGCATAAGAAAGGAGGTGGAGTTACCATTTTGTTCAGTTCTATCCATTACAAGCAGATGTCTTATGGGAAATTTGCTTCTTTTGAATGTGTTGCTGTTCAGATGAACTCCTCATGGTGAGCTGCATTCTTCTACAGGCCACCTAAATACAGCTCCAGGTGCATTTTGACATCTATTAAGAGAGACTTTGCATTTATAATTATGAACTGAGAAATGCAAGGCAGTTCTTCTCTGACATTATTTCCAAAAACAATATTAATGCATGTGCCTTATATGCTGATAAACCCTCCTGTGTCAGTAGCCCCTGAACTTTTATCCATGCAATAAATTTGCCTTATTCTTGCATGACACAATTTGATCCTATCGTCTATAAAACCTTGGAAGAAATTGTGCAACATCTGAAATCTTCCTCCTGCTGCTGCCTTGATATTCTACCTACAGGGTTTTTCAAAAATGTTATTAACTCCATGGCATCAGATCTTCTGCAAACACTTCTCTTCTCAGGCTATTTCCCACAGGCTATGGAAACTGCAGTTATTAAACCACTTTTAAAAAAGAATAATCTAGACAACTCGCTAATGAAGAATTACAGGCCCATACAGGTATCAAACCTCCAATTTTTAAGTAAAATCACTGAAAAGGCTTAACACCCTCACCCAAACAATTGCTTTGATGTTTTCAAGTCAGGATTTCGTGCACACCACATCACAGAGACTGCTCTTGTTAGTGTCTTGAATGGCATCCACTTAAACGCAGACATTGGAAAAGTTTCAATATTGATATTATTAGGTCTCAGTGCTGCATTCGACATGGTCGACCATATCATATTACCAGACAGACTGGAAAACTACGTTGGACTCTCTGGCACAGTGCTAATCCTTTTTGAAGGACAGGGACTTTGTGTCGATTGGTAATATCACACCCGAGCTTACAAAAATGATGCGGAGTTCCCCAAGGCTCCATTCTTGGGACTCTTCTGTTCAACATCTACATGCTCCCACTAGTTTTTATTTTCTAGCAGATTATGGAAAACAACTAGATATCACCATAAATATGCAGATGACACACAGACTTGCATAACGATATCATCAGGCGACTATGGTTCCATAGAAACACTGAGTAAGTGCATTCAATAAATGAATGATTGGATGTGCCAAAATTACCTCCAGTTAAACAAAGATACAACAGAAATAATTGTCTTTGGACCGAAAGAAGAATGATTTAAAAGTCAGTGCTCACCTCCAATCACTAGTGTTAAAGACCACAAACCAGGTCAGAAATCCTGGTGTAGTCATGGACTCAGACCTAAATATTAACATTCACATTAAGACAATTACCAAATCAACTTACTATCACCTTAAGAATATATCAAGAATTAAAGGAATTATGTCTCAGCTCAGTCTCTCGAAAAAGTCAATCAGACAGCTACAGTTGCATTTTATTAAGTTAAACTTGGGACTTCACTGTAGCTGCACTGTAATTTTTATTCTACTTTTTGATTTGTCTTATTCTATTCTTGCTTATTTCTATCTTCAATTTCTTTTGGGGGGGGGGTTACTGTTTTTAAAATCCTATTTATGTGTGTCTTTTTGTATTGTCCTTTTATATTGCCTTGAGTTTCTTTTATATAATTTTTTTAATGCCTTTCTGTCTTATTTTAAGCACTTTGAATTGCCTTGTTGTTGAAAGGTGCAATACAAATGAACTTGCCTGTGCAGATTTCGCCATGTGATGTCATTTGTTGAAGCCTAGGGAGAAATCAGGAGCGTTTGAATTGATGCAACGGATCTACATGTGGTCATGTATGAATGAGGTTCCATGGATGTATGAATCAAAATTGTGATTTAAATATGATTAATCATGCAGTCCTACCAACTAATAGTCAAAAATAATTTAATCCAGCTTTAACATTTAATGATTTAATGGCTTTTATAATGTCTTTTTTATTTCATATTAAATGTGTGAATAAATTATAGCTAATGTGCATGAACAAAGATATTACATTTTGGACAGATTTTTTTGGGGGGAAAAACATCTTTTGGAGCCCTATCATTAAACCACTGTGATTGGCTCTTTTACATGGAACTCACGGACACAGCCCTTTGGGGAAGTCTTTAGTACTGGGCACATGGGAAGGGAATGAATATTTATTTTCCCCTGTGTGTGTGACTAGAGATGAGGAGGGGTAAGCTGCTATCTAACGTGGTCCCACCATGTGAATCCCCCGTCTTGTACTGAAGCTACCTCTCTGGCCCGATGTTGCAAACCTGCAGTCTGCAGTTTCCCGTGCTGTTTTCTCCCCCACAGCACTTCCCCTTTTTAAATCTACTCTAAATCACATGAGACTTTTGCCTCACCACTTCTGAGTATGTCATTTTGCTCTCCTCCTCCTCCTTTCACCCACACAAAGCCCCCACATCCCCTGAGTTTTCCCTCTCAGCTTATACTATCTCTCTCTGTCAGTTTCTCACTTTGTACAGTGAGGAGAGAAGCAATGGGAAGACAGTCAGTAGCCCTTCATTTTCTCCTCAGCAAGGGGGTGAATTACTTTATGTATGTGTGATTCCATGTGCATGTGCTGACACTTGGATTTGTGTATTTCTCCGTATAAAGTCCTCACATGATTGGTGTAAATTTTGTGCTCACTGTAGTCAAATGGTTATTATTGTATTACTGTATATTAACCTCTTTTGGCCAAAATGGTTCTTTGTTTTGAGTCCAATTGTCAGTACGTGTCCATAACATATTTACATCTGTGTATCATAAGAGGTAGGTGTTTGTATGTTTGTGTATCTAAGTAAACCTCGTGACTTTTATAGCACTTTTTACCTCTGCAACATAGTTCAAAAGTTGGTCTGTTTACTGATTGAAGAGAATATCATTTGGGAGTGAAATGTCACGCCATTATTTATTCTCTTTACAGCAATTCACTGTAGTCACAGACAGCAGATGTTGTGCCATACCTGTCGCATTAATATGCAGTCTGGCAAGAGCACTACAGCCCATTATTGAGCAATGCTCTTAGTTATACTGTGTCAACATATAGTATTACTACAATAAACAACATGCTGTCACTACTTATGCTTGCTGCCCCACTAATTACACAATTAGTGACAGTAATGTAAAATGACTGCATAGACATTTTGTTTGCTGCCCTATGCATACATGTGCATGCACATAAAAAATAAGTTTTCTTGGTTTCAGCATACACTCTTAAAGGTGCCATTTGTATGGAAGAGAGATACAACTTTTCCCAGCCTTGAGACATATCTTTTTCTTGTTTCTCCATTAGACATTGTTAATCTGGCCATTAATATGAATGTCAGTGGTAACAGCTCAAACTGTGGAACAGCACGTCTCTTTTTTTGCAGTTTCTTGACGTTTACAGACCATAGAGACTGCCTGTGTAAATTTTCTGCGGATATCTGACCACAGTGTGACCATTGATTTAATGTTCTCAGTGGTCTGACTCACAGTTGGCTGCACAATACCTGAAATAGATATTCTGTAGCTTGAAATACCAGCCACACTGGACTCCACAACCATTAGCCGCTAATCAAAAAGCATGCATCAAATTAAAGGAAAAAATGTATTCCAGAGAAACCATTGGTACTCATTTTAGAGGAATTAAAACGAACAACTCAACTCTGTGCCTCCATCAACTGTCCCTGACATCTGGAGGAAAACAGCCTTTATCAGAGTTAGAGAAAACAAATCCATTCATACCAAATTTCCAATTCAGACAAGGATGTAATTCTTACATAGTTAGGCAGATGACATGTTTTCATAGCATACAGCTCTTTTATTGGCAGCCCTCTTGCAACTCAGACGTGGATGCAAGTGATAGAGGTGCTCACAGCCTACTCATCTGTGCTCATTGTCATGCATTTAAAGGGTTAGCTGTAAACCCTACAGTGTGCTCTCCAACATACTGTCATCATGCCTCACTGCAAATACATATAAAATAGCAACCTCAACCTTCTCTCTTTCTATCTATCTATCACTCTATCCTGCCATCCTTCCTTCCTTCCTCCTCTTAATCACAGCTATAAGGTGTGGAGCGCTTTCACTTCTGAAGGGCATGATTGATTTTCAGCCGCAGGTTTGAATCTGCTGCCCTGAGCCTTGAACCTCTAAGCACCAGGAGCGCACTGACCTTTCACTTGTCCTCTGCTAAGTAGGCAGGCATCACTTGGCTGTCTAACAGACGCCAAGTCACATTCATTGCACACATTCCAAATATCAGCTAAAGGTCGATGCTGAAAGCCAGGGAAGAAAAGCAGTATGACCTATCATTAAAGGCTCACACTAACTTTCCAGATAATTATCAGTAACCATGAACAGTATGTATGAATACAAACTATCTAAACCAGTGCATGGTGCTGACTAATTATGTTGTTTGTATTTGGGTGTCTGAAGTGTTTGGTCAGCTGTCACATTATCCTATATCACTGAGAGTGATGGTGAAACAGAGCATTATTGCATGAGCTCTTGTGTAAGCTTTGGTGCACATGAAAGTGCTCCTCTTACATCTGACATGCCTGCTCTCACTGTTGCTTAATTTTCACAAATTGTGTCCTTCTGTAATTTCCCAAATTTTCCCAAACAAGGGATAATAAGCAACAGGACAGAGGAAATGTGAGGGACAAGTGCAATTTAAGGGTTTTATTTATTTTCTATTTAAATTCCAATGTCCATGACAAACAAATCACTTTACTCGAATATGAACCTTTCTAGCCTCCTATGAACTGAGGTCCAAATCAGAAATTGAGCTACAGGCATGATAATGAACACACTGAGATGACTGACTGACAGTGAGACAAAAGGGGAACATTTATACCTGTAAGGCCAGATAATAAACACAAAAGGGGGGGAAAGGGAACATACTAAACTAAAGTAAAGGGATAACATTACCTGTAAATAGTTTATCAGTTTAACCCACAATATTGCTTTGCTCTGTATGATTTAAGAACAGATTTCATATTTGACAACACATATGAAGTTATGACTCCCCCATGAATCCTGATGAGTTGGTTCTGACCAATTACCACACCGATAATTTATAGGTAAGTCAACGCCCCTGGCCCTCCCTTTTGCTGGATGAACGCCACATTAGGACACAGGTAACAAACAAGACAGAAACTAAACCAGCAGGAAGATCTCAACTAGGTAAAATTAAATGGTTTGGGAAAGCACAACTCAACCTATGCACCTAATGCCGTGTTCAAGTCATATCGGAGTTATCGTAATTATGAGTTTCCAACTTGTAAATAGCATTCACGACCACATCCAAGTCATAATTACGACTGGGAAACTCAGATTTTTCTGAAAACTCCGATATATCTGACTTGGCACTTAATTATATGGAAGTGCCTGAAAACAAAATAAATATCCATGTCTCATGTCAGCCCAGCCATTCAATTCAATTAAACCGAATTTTAATGTATATGGTGTTATATTGTCAAAGCACAGTATTTTAATCTTTAGACAACCATCTTTGTAATCATACAACCACCATGATGATGTGCCCGCAAGTTAAAATTGGAATCTTTCCCACCTCTGCCATCTATCCCATTAGACGTGAACGTGGCATAGGAGACCTGTGAGTGGGCCCTCACTGGAAACATTCAAAAAGGGTTTCTGTAATCTGTGGTAGCCAGTCCAACAAACAATTTCTCTTACTGATATTTCCTGCAGCATTCTGCTAGTTAGAGAGGTATTAATGTATTTCTGTCGGTGAAGCCTCCAGGTGTTGGTGAGGTAGAATAGATAATTTGGGCAGAAGCAGTAATTTGACAGTAAAACATGCAGGATGGCATCAGTACCTACACGGCACCGCGTGATATCACATTGCAAGCCTCAATGGCTGGCCCAGTTTGAACAACACACTCATCCACCAGCGTCCAGACATTCGCTGGCCAGGTCTCCTCTTGTGTGTTAAATGACCCAGTGGATGATATGTGAAGTGATGTCCTGTGGGCTGACATGGCTAAGCTGGCACAGAGTGGTACCACTGTCTGGCTGCACAGTAAATGTTGTTTCTCCAGCTTTGCTAATGTTTTCCATCTTGCCCTCCAGAAGATATTTTTGAGTGAATCCCCTTTCTTTCTCATGGAACTCAGAAAAATGGCTCACTGTGAATACAAAAGAAATTCTGGGTCTGGTGTGGCAAGATAAGTGATCAGAGGAATAGCTTCGGGAGGAACATGATCAGACGAGGGGTTGTAAACATTTTTTTTTTCTTGTTTTATAGAACACGATAGTTTAATGTGAATACTTGGTTAAGCATTACTTCATGTCAGAAGTGTAGGATTTCTGAAATGTTTGTTAGCACTAGAGCATTTTTTCTAAATCCTCTTAAGAAGTGTGAGTCAGCAGCTCATAAACAGTATGTGCTAATATCTGCTAGTGTTGAATTTGCTTTACAACTTAGAGAGCATTTGCCGGAGGAGGAGATGAATTGTTCATTTGTACACAAATTTTACGAATTTGAGGAAGCCTCGATTGGTATAGATAAAACGTATAATAATAGCTTTGAATTGAAGTAGTTCGGGATAATGTTATATTTGGAAGCTGCAGGGCTTTCAGATTTCGCATAAGCTGTGCAATGCTGGGAAGCTAGAAGGACAAATGTACACTTAATGCATAACAAAACACTTTTAGATGAGCATTCAATGCAGAATAATTTTGAAATTGCCCCCGTCTCCTTTATTAACAGGACCATTGCCTTGTCTTGGTATCTCAATAATTATCAAATATCTTGAAAAACATTGCCAATTGAAACTAATATATAAAAGAAGAAATTGCCACAACTGAAATAAGTTATACATCTCAATTAAACCCTTCCTCATATACAACAATTTAGATTGCATTGGTTTTATGTGCTGAGGTTTTGAGTTGAGCTATATCTGCCTTTAGATCTCTGCCATCACCACAATACATTTGGAAAAACTCAGCAGCGGTGTGTCTTTTCATTGGAACTATCATTTTTTGGTTGAAAATAGCCTCACACATATAAATACAAGACTTGCCCTGCACCCTGATGTGTGCACATGCTCAAAACAAACACGCCAGAATGCAGTAAGACCTTCTGCGACAGACAGAACACTTTACACTGCATCATAATGATGATGGAGTATTTAAATTTAATAGCATTTTTGTATTTCAGTGAGCAGCACAGAGCTCTTGTGGAGGATGTGTGCTCCTGCATCATTTGATGCAATTTAATCTGTACTTTCTGACAGGCAACATTAATGCCACTGTGCCATTGTGGCCTATTTGTATGTCATGTTCACAGTTGTTTGGTGTGTTGTTTTTTTCCACAGTGGCACTAGTATATTCTATATTCTAGCTAGAGACTTGACTCTTGCCAAATGAAATAGCTGTCAGACCTTGCACTATTGTCCTAAGCCTTCTGAATATCTTGAGTGGTTTCAGGATCTCGTAATAGCTCTTTTTATCTCTGTTTCTCGTTTACCTTTCTCCCCTCCACTTCTCCATTCCTCTTTGGTCTTGCCAAACATAACCTATAATCTTTGCAGTTCACACTTCAGTCAATAACACACTACAGCTCAAACTCTAAAATAAGATTACATTAAATGAGGGGTGGTGCACTCTTTATCTCAGCGTGAACTTTGATTTCAATGGACTGCAATGTTTAAAAAAGGAAAAGAAATTATATTAATATTTTTATTTATAATGCAATGGGATATTTCTCAAAGAGCAGATTTACCTTGTTTGAAACTATTGTACACATGATTCAGTATTTACAGATGGTACTGGCTTAGATTATTACTTATTAATACAATACATTTTCCAACATCTGGAACTTGGATGTCGTGATTAAATGCAATACTCAATTATTCATTTTGAATGTTAAATACACTAATGAAATTTGAAAACCTGTAGTAAGATTCAGGTTAAAAGACTATTTCCTGTGTAAATCATGCTGTGTGACTGAACTGACTTTTCCTTGGCTGTCAAAATCACTTAGAACTGTGGTCTTAATAGAGAACATGAGCCCTGGATTCAGCGTAGTGTTTTTCATTTTTGTCTGCTTATGTTCGAGGAGGAGCTGAAATGCATTCCCTGTGTGTAATTTAGTTCAAGTGAGAGGAGTCTCTGTTTGTCACTCTCCGAATTTGTTTCCAGGCAGGAACAAACAAGTTAACACCAGGGTGACATAACAGCTAACTAACTCTCAAGCACATATCCACCTCAACAGTCATCGAATTAGGCTGATTCGTAATTGCTGAACAAAATGTGCAGTGTAGTAGTCAGACAGAAATGTGCTGCAACGCATTTGCAAGTAGGTATTTATGGGCATTCACACACTGTTTATGATGATGTTTGATAGTGAGCACATTAGTTACATGACTCATGTCTGCCTTTATTGTTGTTAAAGACCTTTATGCAGCAACGAATCTGCACATCCACCAGAAGAACGCAGACTTTAGCAGAGACTTGCACCCAGCGAGGTCACTCCTTGTATCTCCCGGCGTGTCCACCGCCGCTTGTTCACTCGGTGATGCAGTGCACGAATAGAGAAGGAAGGCGAGGCAGAGAGAGAGAGTCGACACGGTAACAGCGGCCCCTGCGGCGCACGACGAGGTTTATACGCCTCTGCCTTGTCTCGTAAGCATCACTCCACCATTGGCCCTGGGGCAGAGTGCTCGCTGACACCTGTGTGCCGCCCGCGCTTCTCAGTGGCGTTCCATTCACCCTCTCTCATGTTGACACCAGGACCCTCTGCTGCTGCCTGTAGACATGTCAGCATCTTGCCCTTCTTTTTATCTCTCTCTCTGTGTGTCTCTCTCTCTCTAGTCTGGATGAGATTTTTCCTCATCTGAATATGAAAGGAATGAAAAGTAGCTTTGGCCCTGCTCACTAGTACATGGTATTGCATTATGCATAATTGACTCTTTGAGTCTACTGAGTTCGCCTACTACTGGACTCTTGAATACACAACTTATTTACCTTCTCTGGTATCTTCAAGTCTCATAACTCCCCCCACCTAATTATTGAATTTTCTTAGAGTGCTTGTGCTCAAGTAGCTGTTTAGATCGTCATTCCTGATGGACATTTTATGTGCCTACAGTACTGTTTTCTGTCTATTTTTCTGTCAGTCTGCCCTTCTGTCTATCTACCTATCAGTATCTACTGTATCTAACCTTTCTGTCATCCACTATGTCTACATGTGGATACACCTTTATACTAATCTGCACACTTCATACACCTTCACACCCCCCTTGGCATTTCTCAGCAGCTTACAACCCTCAGGCAGAGCCACTTTGTAGGGAAGTGATAACATGTCAGTTCTGCCTCTTCCTGGCAATCACCCCATGCAGCCCGGTGCTAGCTCCACACAGAATTTCACACCCGCTCACACTCAAAGAACAAACCGAGGAAAACCTGTGAATGGGCCAGCACAGGTTAACCAGCTCTGCTCCAGTTTTACCGAAGCTCCAACCATCAAAAGCTGAACGCTCCAAGAAAATGGAGTGTTTCGAAATATTTGGGAAAATGCCCAGGATCTCTGCAGAAAGTCATTGCGCCTCATGCAAGAACTACTTGTAACAAAACGCCTTATCAGTGTGATGTGTGTCATGGCTTGCCAATTTACCACTTTTATTTTATGTTTGTTTTTCTTTGTTTGTGGATTTAATGATTTTATTGGCATATTTTGGCATGGCAGCTACAGTTCAGTAACTGCTAGGAAAATGATCTCACTCCAACAGCTTCCTCAGGTTTGCAAGCCTGTCTAGGGGAACGTCATCTTTTCACCCGGCAGGATAACATTACCTATTGTACGATTATTCTGTCATCTATCTCCGTGACTGTCACACCCCCTTGACCGCCTCCCATCATGGACCACTTTGCATTAGAAAGCAATTTTTAGCATCTAACTTTATGTAAATTCTACTTTCTTTGCTAACTCTTCTATTCACGTGTTATGCTTCGTCTGCTGATTTCCGACAGCAGGACTTGAAGCTCTGTGGTCTGATGTTCTTCTTTTGTCTCTTGGGTAACATTTTAGTGAATGGATTTTGCCCCCAAATGGAGTGGAACAAGTCACCTAATATAGCAATTTGGAGGCATCGATTATGCTACTTGGAAAAAGAAGAGAGGTTTAGGATAACAATACGAAGGTGTTCTTGCATGAGGCCCATTACCTTTTGCTAGATGAATTTGAGGTTTCAGTGGCTTATGTCACAATGTATGTGTGGTCTGGTAGTGATTTTGTCACTAAAAACACAGCAAGGCTCAAAAAGAAGTGTTTTGGGGGCATTTTAGCCTTGGTTGGAGGGTCTCTCAGCTGGTGTGGTTGGTGCTTGCTTCCACCTCAGCTTCACTCAGGCTCCACACTGAGGCCCAAATTTGTTTTTATGACTGCAGTAACTGCCATGAATGAGGTGAGCAGAAAACCCAGCTTCAGGCCTCACAAATGCTACACATGAGGCTGATACAACCTGGCTTTCGCATTAAATGGTGGACACATCTTAAGTATATGTAGACTCAGCAGGAACCAGTAACAATAGGCCTGAAAAAGATGTACTCTTGCATAACCGTTGCATACGTTGACTGAATAAAGAAAAGAAATGCAATAAAATTATACCAGATTGTTCACATCATTGACCATTAGTCTGGTTTGAATAGTCACACACCAGTTGAATCTGTGCTCAATAACCTGTATTATAAACAGGGTTTGTGTGTGAAACTTATATTAGTCTCAAGTGCAGCTACTTAGCCTCATCTGGCCAATGACGTCCCCACTTCTGGGCTGTTAATCTCCAGAACAGACATTAGATTGCTGAAAAGTGTATTAAAAGTGAAGGCATATACATTTAGTGACAACCATTGTGTCACCCTTGGTTCCATTGAATGGCACATTTATGTGACTGATGTCGAGCTGTGCCGCACCTCACTGTGCTCACATTGTTCAAGGGCTTACCTCTGTTTTTTTGTCAGCCTGTTCCTGAGCCAAACAGGTAATCTACTTATGTGAAGGCCACATTAATGAATTGGTTCCCATCACTGTGGAGCACGGTGTGGCTTCGGGCTCCTGGATGCCACAGAGACAGCAATTATTCAGTGACAACCCAACAGTACTCCTAGAGGGAAATTGAAGAGAAGTCATTTAGTATTATTCAAACAACACATTAATCATGTGTCAATAATAGCACTGTATTTGTAGTGACAGGCTTTGTGAGCACATGCAGTTCAGTCGTTTCATTGCAGCATGCACTCAACAATATTATCTCTCAGGATAGCATGCTGCATCATCCTCTGTCCAGGAGAATGGGTAGTATTTTCCAGAATTATTCTCAAACCAAGATGTCCTTGGGGATTGTTTGTCTGCAGAGACAGTAACTATAGCCTCCAGGATGTATAGACAGATCCTTTCTACTCCATGTCCTTCAGGAGCGTAGTTTGCACCTTTGTTTGCCTCTTAAGTTTTGAGAGAGATAAACACATATTCTATCGTGACCTGCCAGCTGTCTAAAAAGTTACTCAGTGTGTTGTTTTACTCCAGTGAGCAGCAAAGACAGTGTAATTTATTGTCTCAACACGTGTGTATCCTTCCAGCAAATACACTTCTCTGTTTCTGTGTGAATGAAGTTCTTTCTACTCCTCATCTTCACCCTGGGAAATTGGTTCAATCTTCCTTGTGCTACCTCTCACAACTGCAATCCTACAAGAGAGAGCTGCTCTATAAAGATTGAATGTTATAAACACGGACTGGAGGCGTCTAATCGCTTCCGGTCTATGTTTATAACTCGGACTGCCAAGATAGCGTCTACTCTCAAAAATACCCTGTAACACTGACACTGACTGTATAACAGAATCTGACTGGTGTGAGTATTACTCCCACGACATTGTCACAGATTTCTTACTGCTGCTGTGAATAATAGTCAAAGTTTGAATAAAAACTGCAAAAGAAGGCATACCACCATGCATGCCCAAACGCATGAACACACCCCTCGTATGCAGAGATGAGAGAATAAGTGAGAAAGCAGTCGCAGTATCACAAGAGGGTGTCACAGTGAGATGACATTATCAGCTTAAATCAGCCCTCACCGACACACCGCCTAGACAGGGTTCCCTGCTATTTATGGCAGCTGTAATTTCTGTGGAGAGTGGTGACAATCATATCTGCTGGATATGATTACCCACTTGTATGCCTGATAGTGAAGCATAGTCATTAGCTGTTACAAAGTCTCACTTATCAGGGGAAAAACACTCAAACCTGTTCACAGAACAATTCATGTTGCATTTACTTAAAATCTTTTGTTTAGATATGATTTTTATATCTGATAATAACACAGTATCTGGCAATAATAGTTAGGGTGAAAAGGTCTTTGCTCAAACTTTTTTCAAAGAATATCATACACAAAGAGTGTGATGAATTAATGATTAAATGAGCAAGTAGAAAATCACTTGTGGATTTACACTCCTACCACCTTTTATCAATTTTTCTTTTCTACTCTACTGTGAGAGCAACTGTCCTGGTCAGGGTTTAAGTGGCAACAAGACCAGCAGAGCAGCCCAAACATGCTTTACCCCAGCAACTTCCTCCATCTCCTCCTGGTGAAAACCCCAGCACTCTCAGGGAGCTGAAAGATCTAATTCTGCCATAAGCAGGGTCTGACCCGGTGTCTCCTCCCAGTCGGTCATTTCCGAAACCCCCCCAGAGGGAAGCAGTCAAGATCCTCACTAAGAGCCCAACCTCAGCTGGTCCTCAATACAAAGGAGCAGCAGCTCAGTAGAGGTTTTCTTGAATCACTGAGCTCCTCGCTTTATCACGCAGAGCAAGACCAGCCACCCTGCAGACCTCATCTCAGCTGCTTGAAACTTCATCCTCATTCTCTCACTACCCAAAGCTCGTGACCGTAGTTGAGAGTCGAGGCAGAAGCAGAAGCTCAGCTCTCTCGTTACCGCCACACTTGGATACAAAGCCTGCATTACTTGCTGCTGATGCACCTAACCCGTAGTCAGTCTTTTGAGTGTTCTTGGACATGTGGGGAGATTTGGCATCAGTCCAGGCAGTTCTGGATTATTTATTTGTCATATTTATTTCCCAAACTACATTGTGCTCCCTTAGAAGTAAATCGTTTACTTATTCATTTACCAGGGAGGAGATAATGTGCTGTGTTGTTATCTGGAGACTCGAGTGAAGTTAAAGTGAATGGTAAAACTATCAAAAGAAGTGACAAAAGAAATCAAAATAAAACAAAATAATTGAAGTGGCTGTTGTTTAACAGTTTCATTGAGATGTTGAAAATTATTTTTATTTTTGTTTTACCTTATTCAAATCAGATTTGAAATAAACACAGTCAGTAATAATCCTTGACAACAAGACTCTCACCCAAACAGTGAATTCTGAAGAGGAAAAAGCAGGAAAAAATATATAATTTTGCTAATAAAGTAAAAAAATCCATATATTCAGAATTACCACTAAACCTCCCTGCTCGGCAAAAGCTATGCCTCTGGCAGATAGTTCTTTCCAAGATATTATACATTACTTACCAAACATTTACACAGTCCTATTAATTAATGCCTCCTCTGTACTCTCACAATTATATAATCTTTTTCAGGCATTAAGTGAGAATTCAATGATTGAAATCAATACCGACTTGTATTCATTCCAAACATTTTTTTCTCATAATGTACGGAAATATTGGATTTTGGATTATCTGCCACTATGTCGGGCAGCTTCAATGATCCCTCAAGTCTTAATACCGTTTTGTCTTTTGTGATTTGTGTTCTATGTCTTTCCAGGTTTTCTCCAGTTAGTGAGCTGGCTCCAATTGGCACACCAGTGGGGACTATTCTAGCTTCTGCTCTGAATCAAACCATCTTCTACTCCATTGTGGAAGGAAATGAACAAGGTATGTGCTGCAGATTATTTACCATGCAGTCAGTTAAGCCTGCTATTCCCAAACTCCAAGTGAATGTTTTTTTTTTACTCTACAATGAAATATATATTTTGTTTCCCAACACTCCTGCCATTCACACACTCACTCAAATTATGACTGTGTTTTGACTTGTGCCTGTTTTTTATTTATTTTTCTACATAAATCTTTTGTGCCAGTGTGTCAACTTATACAAACAACTGCAGATGTCCAGTAACCATATTTCCAACACAGTAAAGAAAACTGCAAAAAAATATCTGCCCAGATTTTAAAATACTCCTGCAAAAAGCTGCCACATTATTTTGAAAATTGTGGCATGCAAGTCAGTCATAGGTACTGTTTGTCAGGGAAGGGAAGCTGTCCCCACAAGCACCTCAAGTGCTCCTGCAGTGATCTATGTCTGCGTCATATGGAAACAGGAGCTAGAGTCACTTGTCCTTAGATACTCCTGGAGATTGCAGCCTCAAGACCTAATAAGAGTTCTATAAATCTACCTCCAGGCCCCTAGCAGTAATATTCTCAGGGAAAGCAAAAGCATTCTGAAGCATGACCTTTTTACATAGCCACAGAAGAGTTAGGATCTGTCCATGCCTCTGAAAGGGGGAAAAAAGCTGGATGTATTTCTGCGGTATTACCTTTGTCAGTGATCCAACTTCACAGTCATTCAACTGCAAAATCCATTATTTAGGCAGCCTCCATTAGAATTCATGCTGTTTTTCTGTGATTTCCTTATTGTGCAAAGGCTGCTCTTTTTCTCCAGTGCTGCCACTCACTACAGAGTATTCATTTCATTTTTTCTTTAGCACATATGTGAAGATTTTCAAATGCTTCGGCATCTAGATAAGTTCGACACTGTTGCAGGTTCTAAGTATAAAATGTGCTAAAAAGGCTCTATTGAGGACTACACTTAAGTTATACTCATAAATGCATTCAATTTTTATATCTGCAGACTACACTATGTAGTTAAAAAAAACTAATGAGTGCTTCCATCCATTCTGTTACCTACGTCTTAATTTACTATTTTTTCCACTTTTTCATGTGCTCTGATTTTGTTTGGTTCCAGGTCATTTTCAAGTGAACAACAGGACAGGCGTCATCTCCACTGCTAAACCTCTGGATTATGAAAACGTGACCAGCTATGTCCTCCGGGTCCAGGCGGACTCTATGTTGGTTGTCATGTCCAACCTGCGTGTGCCTTCTAAAAGTAAGAAAGAGCAGCCAATAAATGGGTGAACGTGGAGGTTGACTTGTGTTGTAGGAAAAACAGGGATGAAATTATGTTTCATCTGATTCCAGGTGTTGCATTTATATTTAATCATAATCCCTCACTGTGACAGATTATGATTAAATACAGTTGTGGAAATTCTATCACAGCCTATTTTTATCCATCATATTTATTTTCACGTTTACCACAATTATGTAGAGCTATTTTGCATTATATGTTATTACATATGTGTGGATTATTACATGCTTAATTCTGCCTTGGAAGAGCCATGCAGAAGAAAATGTCAAAAGTCACAGGAATATTGAACATGTTTGCTCGCTGGAACCTCATAGGCACACATCGGCAATATCAGATGTGCTGTTAATATGACAGCAAGAGTACAGTCAAACTCAGGAGCTCCATGATCCCGGTTTACCGTATTATTATACACCTTTTACACATGTGAAATCTATTTACTGTTAGGCTTCAGATCTGGATCACAACAAGGTTAATAGTGTGTATAGCTGTGCTTTTATGCTTTATGCACTGTTGCCTTTCTTCTCTGCACTGATCCATTTGTATAATTGGTGGCAGGTTTGCTGCAGCCTGTGATTGGTTGTTCAGTTTCCCTCTCCATTCAGCATCAAGCTGATTTTAAATTGATTAAGAATAAACTGTGTTTGGTGGTTTTCTTGACCAGCTCAGCAGCTGCTTTTCCAAAATCTGCATTGTTGATCATTTGTTAGTCTGCTTGTTTGTCTCACTCTGTTTGACCACTATGGCATTTTCATACAATCGGGCTAAGATGAGATGTCATATTATTTAGGTAACTATGTTGCAGTACCAGCAATTATTATTTATTAATTTCTGGAATTGCTTAATGCTTTATTTGACAATATTTGACAACCCTCCATTCCACCCACAGGGCGCCAGCTCTGTGTAGAACTTTTACTGCTAGACTGCTTGTACTACGAAAAATTGAATGTGAACATGTATCGACAGATTTGACTCTCATCTTTCAGTCATGGTGATTATTAAAAATAACCTTAAAAATATGATTTATCCCTACCTTAAATGCAGCATGTCAGTCCAACAATATAATAATCCTTAAAAACATTATGTGGAAATTCAACGAACAGAGTGCATTTGTTTTCATTTAGGCAGACCACCCCCAAAACGAGGCTGGGCAACAATAGATTAATCAGAGCAAAGTCTCAGTTAATGCAACACCGGTGTGTTCCCATTCTTAAGGCCTCACTGTGCTTGAAACAAACCAGAAAGTACAAAGTGCCAGCCACTCGAAGGCAGGTCTAAACGCCTGCTGTCAAAGCCTCTTCCTGGCTGCATCCTACTTTCTCCCCAATCTCTCTCCAAGAATTCAGTGTCTTTCGTGTGTCTTTGCAGTCTGGGTGCAATGACTTGCACAAATGAGGATAATGGGGCATGTTTTCTCTCGTCAAAGGCATTTGTGATGTTGCACTCGGTTGTACACACAAAAACTGATGGAAAATAGCTGCGTAAAGTGGGCCTGGTTATCAGATTGTCTGTTTCAGAAAGTTACATAAATTGTCAGCCGCACCAGCAGTCAGAAAGGAGGTTTGAGACACTGTTTGACCATCTGAGAGGCACTTTGTTTGAAGCATACTGAGACCTTCAGACTGCACTCTTTGATGGCCATGCTTCAGCTGGAATATCATTAGTCAGTTTACTTACAGACGTTTTGTAAAATGATGGATGAAGTGCTAACAACAACAAGTTGGGTTCATACCTCACCCTCAATCCATTTGAGCTACCTATGAATAATCAGTGATCTACTCTACCTGCCTCTCTCACACCGTCTGTCTCTCACATACTAATGACAGCAATTACAAGTACACAATACTCAGGCACACACATCACTTATCTGATGGATGTAAAGTAGAGGACTTTATCTCTCACAAGGGAGAGAGCTTCCCTGGCATCTCTTCTGGCAGATTGTAGAGAAACCATTTCTTTTCTCACTTGTCTCACTTGTATTATTGTAGTGCAGATCAGGGCTCCATGACAGGGAATATCTTTCTTCTCATTAATGACTCTTTATTGAGTTTAAATTATCAGAGCATTACTGAGCTGATTTGTCAGATAGATTTCTCTTAGCCCTGTTAGGACCAGTGCACTGTATAGGCAGGCACATGACCAATATGCACACATTCTTACATACTCTGACATTCATATGCACATTCACATATATAATAATCCAGAGCAAAGATTTAATTAAACATGTTTTCTAAATGATAAAGCACTCTTAGGCACACTCAAGCTTACTCCACCTTAGCAGCAATCCCTCCTCTTAATGGACCCCTTTCTTTCATGCATCTTTATGAGTGTGTGTGAGAGTGAGAGAGGAGAGGGGTACTGTATTTATGTTTTTGTGTCCTGATACTCTGAGGATGGAATATAGCCACTTTCTACAAAGAGACTCCATCCCCTGGAGTCCTCCCTCTGTGTCTCAAACTACAGCTTTTGCGCCTCTAATTTGATGTGCTGTGTTTTTGCTTGTCCAATTCCCCTGGTGCATCCTTAGCTCCACATGACTTTACATTTTTGTATGCCACCATAAGAAAAATGGTCCTTGACACTGCATATTTTTTTACCTAAACTGCAGTGTTGGAAGGATTTTGCGCTGTACATACTTATGCTATACATTGCACACTGTAGGGTGTAACTGTGACAAATTAGGGGGACAAATGTTTATACTCAGGATGTGTGTTTTCCTTTTAAAGGGAAAGGATGAATATTTCAAAAGCCTCACAAAAAGGCCAGTTAACCAGCAAATTTAGTATTAAAATACCACATTTTCTGCCTCCTTTACCCATTTCTTTCTCAGTGTTTCCTCTACCTCCAGGGAAATTCTTGCTGCTTGATTATTGGATGCCCTTTAAGTTATTATTCCCAATAATGTGCAAACTGCTTGCCTGTTAAACCTTCAGAGCCTTTTATTGATGGTATTGTTGTGCACCAAGTTGTGGAGAAAACAAACTTCACAATAATAAATGATGCAGGTAGACCTCACTTAAAAATAATGGCATCGAAAGCAAGATTTCATCATCATTTTTATTATTTCACAGAACCATATTTGACTCAGAGTGTGAGTGTTATCAGTAATTGGTTGGTAAACAGAATGCAAACTTGCTCAGTTGTTTTCCTGATCTACTTATTGGGGGCAGTGAGAGAGAAGTCATCAACATGCTCCAGACTCAAAATATTTGCTGTAATCAAAACAAAATTAACCTCCTCATTACTGACTCAAAGTTGTCAGCTTCACTAAAATAGCTTCTCACACTGATTCATCAGAAAGGGTTGAGTTAGGACTAAGGAAACATGTTTCTCTCTGCAGCATGCAATTACAAATCCACTTCAAATTGCTACTAAATGAAGAGGGGCTTTCCTAAACTCAATCAGTCCATGTTTGGTCAAAATGAAACCAAACAAATATAATTTCTGTAAACAGTGAATATTTCCACATAAACTATTTTCGCTCAGATTTCAAAAGCTAGGTGAATCTGATTCCTCAATTTCATGATGAATAAAATTGATTTCAAAATTGGTCAAACCACCCGTCCTCAAATGATGGGGAAAAAAAATAATACAGAAGTATTACTTTATTTAAAATTGGTGATGGCTAGACAACTGGATCTTATTTGAAAAACATACTGTGATGTCTTCAGTGATGACTAACTTGCAAAATATTCTGGGAAATGATTTCAAGCTCTCTTTTGAAGTTGTGGACCAGCTGACGACCATGAAAAAATTATATTGACATGACAATTTTGAGGCTAACTTATGCAACATTTGATCAACGCCACTTCAGAGACATGTTTATTCAACAGTTAGTGGCCGTGATGATACAAACTTTCTGGGCTTGTGTGTCCCAATTCTCGTTTTGTGAGGGTGTTTGTTAGTTGTTTTTTGTTTCACATGAACTGACAAAAGTGAGGTCTTATACTATGCTAGATAAATACTAGATCTATATTTATAAGTGAATGACTTCCACACGACTTGATTTCATTCTGGTGCCATTTGTTTTTTGCAGCCAACACAGCCAAGGTGTTCATTGACGTGCAGGATGAGAATGACCACCCTCCCGTCTTCTCCAGGAAGCTCTATATAGGTGGCGTGGCGGAGGACGCGAAGATCTTCAGCTCTGTGCTCACCATAGTGGT
Source organism: Macquaria australasica (assembly GCA_005408345.1). Lineage (NCBI taxonomy): Eukaryota > Metazoa > Chordata > Actinopteri > Centrarchiformes > Percichthyidae > Macquaria > Macquaria australasica. The sequence continues at coordinate 692,076 of SEMN01000034.1, read as the reverse complement.
AAGAAAACATCAGCTCTGGTCTTTGTTTTTGCTGGTTTTTGTATCAGCATACATGAAAACAGGCTGAAACTAAAGTCCCTGTTTCCGCTCCCGCTTCTTCAACACTTACCCTGCAGCCATGGTGGGAGAATTCATCCGATCTGCTCTCTGCGGCACAGTTTCATCTCCTCCCCTATCGCACGCTACATCTCTTCCTCAATTTCGCTCTCCCCACTGTCCACCTTGTTCACGAGCAGGTGGGATCAGAGTGAGCTGAGTGGTATAATCCTAGTATGTTCACAGAAGCATGGCTGGACATCCTGTCTGATTATCGGCCCGCTCTGCCAAGGTTTCACTTTGTCATCCTGTGTACCACACTGTATGTCTATTTTCTATATGCGTGGGTGGGTGTTAGTGTATACTTAGGCTTGTGTTGCCTACAATGCCTACTTTGAATGTCATCGTCCTCATCTCTTTCTGTCCCCCCTGACCTTTATCGTGTCAGGTTGATTTTATTACTAGTTTCTCTGTTCTCCTACTGTCTAGCCACGAAGTCCTGATGAGAGAAGATCTGAGCTGATAGAAATATTAATACATTCCTCTGAGTCACATTTATTACCATAGCTCCAAGCAATGAGCTTAACGAGTGGGTTTCACCTTTTAGGCTATATACAAGCTGCCCTGCCTTATTGGTGAAGGTTGTTGGGGCTGTACGCAGCCTGAAAGGAATACCTGCAGACACTACTCAGGGTTGAAAAAGTGTGCTGCCCAACTTGTTTTTGAGGTAAAATAATTTTTATTTAGAGTTAATATTCTCCTAAAGAAAGAATTGAACATTAGTCAAAGACGAGACCGTAAAGGAGCTCTTTGTAGTAAAAAATGGCCATTCATATAGTCCCACAATGCTAGAATCATCCACTAATGTATGTGTAAAGGATGAATGAATTATAGAGTAGTAAATAAGTCATTTTTATTTGTGTTGAGTGACCGTCGTGATGGTGCTTTTACAAGTCAGTAAAGACAGTAAATAACCCAAAAATATCAATAAAAGGTCTGACTGTACACATAAGTGTTCAGACATGTTCAAAACAGTCCACATTGCTTTCAGACCTAATGTCACTGGGAAGGTTGTTCCAGAGCCTGCGGTCCCAAAAGCAATTCTGTTACCCTTGGCCTTGAGGTTTAACAGGGGGACATCCATTTAGCCCTGGTCACATGACCTTCAAGTCCTGTTTCTACAGTGAGGTGTTAAGAGTTCACAAATGTAGCTTGATTGTAGAGAGTCTTGTATGTGATCAACAGCATCTTGAGTTATGTGTTCTGTATTTGTACACAGGGAGCCTGTGAAGTGAAGCTAGAACAGGGCCGGTCTGAAGTATTATATACGAGCTTTGTTGCAGTATTCTGGAGAAAGAAAGTAGTCAAGTAGGACAAAACAACTGCCCTAAATTAAGAGATATTAACTTATTAACTTATCTTAGTTGTTGGCAGACGTTAAGGAGCCGCCATTACTGCGGTGGCATCTAGTGAGTTGAGGGGTACAAAATTCACTTGTAAACCTATACAAAAACACTGTACTGTATGTAAAGGATTTTACTTTTTTACTGCTTTGCCAAGAAATATGTCCATGGGTTCCTGTAGAACCCGTTACATGTTGAAAATAGTCTTTGAAATGGCATTCAAATAAAGGTTATAATCTAAAAGAAAAGTTGGTAAAGACCAAGTCAACCTGCCCACAGTGTGCCGTTATCGGCCCACATAGCTCCACATATGTTTCCTGGCCAAAATATCACCAGCCCATTCACAAATTTTGTCTGATTGCTATTCAAGAAATCATGAACTACAATTTCATTCAGTTATAATCATAAGCTAGCAAGCTAATGTTGTTCAGATTTAATTACTTCACATCGTACGTTTTTCACTTTTTTAATTCCCCAGAACACGACTTAGTGTAGGCTGACCAAGGCTAAGCTGTATCTGTGATGTGAGACTATCAGTGCCAATAATCAGGACTTCCATTTTGTTGCAATTTAGCTGAGGAAATCCATGGCCATCCAATCTTTAATTTGAGATAATCACTCTTGTAGGAGAGCTAACCTGCACCTTGAACTTGATTTTCAGTTGAGTGTCATCCACTTAACAGTACGAAGAAGAAATCTGTCCAAGTGGAAACATATGGATATAAATGGATATAAGGCTGATTTGAACTGTGTGTCACTCGTTTGTGGTCACAACAAAGCACAGACCACCAAATAGTTATAGTGTATTATGGGTTTTACTAACAGCTTTTAAAATATTTTGGGTGGAACTGTAGCCAGTTTAAATTAAACTGGGACCTGTCCTGAAACATTGGAGCTACTTATAGTATAATGGACACCGGACACAGGCCAGTGGTGTCTAGAGAATGTTTAAGAAAAGAAGCAGGGGTAATATCTAGCAGGCAAGTTGAATAGTACAAAGGTCATAAAGGGAGATTAATAAAAAGTATTTCAGACCTTCCGGCAGATGTGCAAATCAGCAAAAATCAGCAAATGATACAGAGGAGGGAGCTGACACTTATCTTATATCCCTGTCCTTATTAATAAAATAGGCAAGAAATTTGTTGCTGTCTAAAAGTAAAAAGACATGAATACCAGAGGCAGCCAAGGATTATATTCATTCTATTGATGGTCTCAGATAAAACTCTGGGGTTGCTTTTACTGCAGGAAATGAGCTTATCTTTAATCTCTATGTTATAACTTTAAAAAAAAAAAGCTCTTGGAGGACACAGAAACATTCCTCAAGGACTTGGTAAAGCTATGTGAATCACTCTTTACTGCACAAACATGGGGTTAGCATATATTTACAAGACAGATGATGGCACGTGAAGAGATGCAGACATTATAGGAGATACCTTTCAAAGTAATAAAATGATCTAAACACATTAACACCTGCAGAAAATGTCAAACAGGTTAGTATAGGCATTATTTGAACACTATCACAATAGCTCATCACATGTACATTAAACTTAAATATAAAACATTAAAACTATTGTTACAAATGCACTTTGCATGGTCAATGCTTTTGTGCTGTATGTTTGGTCAACACTTTGGTCACTTTGGTCTTCAAGGTTTGATCAGATATCACAGGAGGGTATTGTGGGCAAGGACGCTGTAGAACATTATTAGTACATGATCATGTGTGTGGGTGGATGGGTCTTCATGTGAATGAAGTGTGCAAGATAAAACAGATAAGAGTGTATGTGAGCAAGCAAATATACATGTGACATATGACGTGCTATTCTTATATTTTTGAATTTCCTACACCTTCAGAGGGGAAACGTAATGTATGACTTAATTGTCTTAAGTTTTTTAAGACCTGAATTGTTCACTAATTCAGTTGGTTAAGAGCTCAGTTTAAATAGTTGAATAGTATAACCTTAATTTGAACCAATATAATTCTTGCCACAATCTGCAATGCAAAGGGGTAGCTCCATCCCCAAAATTGATTGGCATGTATTTTGACACAGAGACTAATAAATCAATACTATTAATGTTTCCTGATGGTGTTCACAGTAGTTAAAAAAACTCACCTCAGCATGACAAGACATAAATGAAGTCTGAGGGTATATCAGGTATAAATATAGGAGCAAATTAAAATACATTTCACAAAAATAGTAGAAATTCAAGCCCTGTGAATCCAGAGTGGGTGACACACAATATCGGCTCAGGTTGTTGAAATTTTTATACTGTCTCGTTCATGATGAGATGATTTGAAAATAATGGCTGATTAACCATGCTCCTCCAAGTCCTCTAAATATGTAAAACCCATCTTGTGTAGGCTCAGATGTAGCACTGAATAAAACGTCATCGATTGAACACTGTGCAGTGGCTTCAACCACTCGGCCAATTCGGAATGCCTTTTCTGTCTTTCCTTTAACTTGGAATAGACACCAAAGTGTAAAATTATGGGTCAAGTACTATCTATAATTTCCCCGGGGACAAGGCCTCTTTGGACTATGGCTAGTGTGGAGCGTTTGTACTTGATTCAATTAGCAATGAAGCTGGGTGCCCCTTTCTCTAGAGATAATCATTAGAAATATCGTCAACATTTGGCATATTCTGACACTTCTGACCTTCTGCTATTTCGCTCCTAGCCAGAAATAGTATAGTCACATAATGTAGTCACAAATGGTCTCAAGCAGTAACTGGCAGGGATTTTTATGTAAGCAAATGAACTCTGCGGTGCCAGACAGATTTGCCTTATTTGCTGCTAAAGTCTTATTTCTATATAGTGGAGTGGAAAAGTTTAATGAAAAATATTTCATTAACAAGGTGGAAGGGTGCTGTTTAGAAGAAAAGTCTGATTACATGATTACACCGTGCACCTTGTGACACTTACTTGACCCTGTTTTTTAATCAGTAAGTAATTGGATTCATGGGTAGCCAAATGACAGTCACTTTTTCTCAGCTCCCTCCTTGACTGCTTGGCCCCTTGTTTTAAACACAATGAAAAGCTGAACATCATCAAGGAGATACCTTAAGTTTATTCTTTGGTGTTTTTCCCCCAGGGTCCATAACAACTTTTAAAAGATTTGCCCTACATAAATAATGCTGGTGCATATATTTGGTAAATGTGTCTTTACCCAATGAATATATCTCACTCTGTTGATTTATGCAGCCCATACATTGGGACCCCCCCTCCCCCCTCCCTTCTCTGCCAATAGCTGGAGAGAAAAAAAAAGAGATTGCTCCTATTTATCAGTGTCACTCGCTACAGACAAGCACTCTGAAAATTGATGCCTGTGTGTGTGATCTCAGTGGCCAGTCAGAACTTGTACCTCAGAAGTTGAGGATTCTGTGGTTTTGTCTACAGTGACATAAAGTGCAGATGCAGATTATAATCCTCTTAAATTATATGTTGTTTTGAGGATTAATTGGTTTTTACCCCGGTCATTTTCTTGTTTTCATTGAAGAAATGGTATTTACACTGGCCCAAAAGATTTCCCAATTTAAAGCGTCTATAATCGATATTTTTATAATATTACAGTGTCGAATGTGACAGGTGTCGCTCGTAGTGATGAACCTACAGCTTATTATCACCTGACTTTGCAGCTCCCCTCAGCTTTACATAGCTTTATAGTGAGTTCCAGACAGCAAATGTACTGTTTTGGTTCACTCTCACTGCTCTAATGGCATCTTTTCTAGCTGTTTTAAGCGTACAAAACTATAAAAACCCACTGTACGCTATCTGCTCAGCACCAAACAGCAGACAGACACAGTTAGCGACTAGCTGGTGGAGCATTTAGCAGCTAAAGAGCCAGATATTTCCCTCAGGAGTTGGTAGAGACCAAAAACAGAGCTAAAAGGAGAGTAAATATTGTACTTACATTTGCCAGGTGGCCAGAAACACGACTCCAAATCAATGATAATGTTGTTCCATTACTGCTGGATGTGTAAATAAGCCATTTCAACTTAAAAGGTGATGATGTGAGGTTAATGTTGTGTTCACACGCTGCCTCCAAGTGGTCAGAAACTTATTGCACATTTAATGAAACAAAACGATTCAACATTCATTAATAAAATAACTTAAAGTTAGGCATCCTTGCCTCCTCTCTAGCCCTTTTTATATAACGGGTAACAATGGGTAAAGGTGCAGCAGCGTGAAGCAAACCACTTCAGGGAGAGATAACTTATGAGCCTCCAGCTGCAGCTCTTTTCCCTCTCATCAGCTACTGTTATAGAACACCTGCATGGAAAAGAATTATGAGCAAAAATCTCCACCAGTACAGCAGGACATCACTTAAACTCTCCACTGTTTCATATTTTGTTTCAGTTTGCTGTGATCAATGAATTGTTAATAGAAAATGTGCCAAATTGTCAGTGGTTCCCACTCCATCCAGCTGTAGTTTAACATAATGTTTAACTGGCTGTCCGTCAAATGGTTTTGATATCATCAGACAACATAACTTAACACCATGGCAACAAAGCATGGATGCATTAAAGGAAATTCTGCCCCCAAGGGAAAAAAACAGCACTAACCTTCAGTTCTATAACCAGACAGTTCTGATGGTCTGTAGTTGTGAGAAAATGGTATGGTTTGATTTGTCACATGGCTGCAGAATAATTGTGTTATAAATAACAGCAAGATTGATGCACCACGGGGGAGTTCTGGCTGTAAATCAACACTGAATCACACAAGGAAGAAAACCACGTCTGCAGTGTTTTCTGTTTTAGACTTTAAAGCATATTGCTCCTCCGGCCCAATTCACTGATGTCACAGCAGGTGTTTCCCATCGGCTGTCAAAGACAAAATATCCCCTGTGATATCACTGATTGGGAAGTGGCCAGAAGTGCAATATGCTTGGAACTAAACAGCCACCATCATGGTCAAGAGCTCAAGCAATGGTTGGCTGGCTCAGGCTGTATTCAAATCTCACATCTCAAAATACAGCCCATGATTTTTACATAAGACATTGTTCTCTGAATAAGTATTTTTTCTTTTTTTTATTATTTTGAGTATAACACATCTATTTTTTCCTGTTTAACCTTGTATGCGTGTGCTACATGTGTGTTATAGGCCACTGATAAGGACACTGGGAATTACAGTAAGATGGCATACCGCCTGATTATCCCACCCACAGCAGAGGGCCAGGACAGCTTCGTCATCGAGACCTACACAGGTGTCATCAAGTCGGCCATCATGTTTCGAAACATGCGCAGGTCCTACTTCAAGTTTGAAGTTATTGCCACAGACGACTATGGAAAAGGTCTCAGCAGCAGGGCTGAAGTGGTGGTGAGTATGGTGCCTTCACTGCCTTGTATAGTGTAGTGTGTATGTATGTTTGCAATAATCCATCCCTCTGTATATACTGCACATGTGTGTGCACTCTGATAAACACTGTTAGTCCTTGACTGACATGTCACCTGCACTCCAGTGGCATATTGATTGCATGTTGTGTGCGGCTTCCACAGCATGATATCTCTGCAGAGAATAGTGCTTTGAAGTGTGCAATGTCACCTGTGTACAATTTATTGATACAGTAGAGCCTAATTAAAGGGGCATTCCACCAATTTTTCACGTCAAAGTCAATTTAGTCAGTTTAGTAGTAGGAGCTTTGTCAAGTCTGAGTCAAAATGACTCAAGTGACATCAGTTTAGTAATCTCGTATTGGGATTTGGGATTTTTAAAGCCAAAGTTTGACATTTTGGGAAATACGCTTATTCACTTTCTGGCGGAGTTAGATGAGAATATTGATACCACGCTCATGTCTGTATGCGATAAATATGAAGCTACAGCTAGTTGGGCAGTAAGGCCAGTTGTTTACCTCTGTTTACAGTCTTTGTACTAAATTAAGCTAACCAACTGCTAGCTGTAGCTTTATATTTAACAGGCAGTTATAAGAGTGATGTCGATCTTCTCATCTAACTCTCTGCCAGAAAGCAAAAAAAAAAAACTTCTTTCCCAAGATGTTGAATTGTTCTTTTATAGAAAGTCTGCATCATAAACTGTGCATGTGGAGTTTGAAAGACTAGGTAGGAAGGGTCTAACAAAAGACACTTTCAAGTTGCATTCTGGGCAGTGTACGCTCCAGTGTTTTGGAGCTTGACCCATACTAGGGAGTGGCCTCTGCTGCACAAAATTTGATACTTCTATTTTCTCTCTCTACTCCTGCTACTTTGTGGAAGTGCAATATTAAATTGCTTATCATTCATCATCATCATCATCATCATCAAAAGATGCCTGCCATGAAGAACAACCACAAACTGTATATATGTGAGAGTACATTTAAGAAACATCTGCTCTGTTTTTCTTTGCACTAGCTTGTTCATTATGAGCCTAGATGATGATTTGTTTTGTTTTTTACTCAGCACTAAATGTTTTGGTTCCATTCTATTGAATTATTCACAGTAGGTACAGGACACTCAACATGTGTCATCTGCCACTGGCTGATGATCCAAGTAAACACTTTCTTTCAGCCATGTGTATTAAGTCTGTCCACATTATCTGTCTGTGTCCGTGTGTGTGTCTGTATGTTTGTCTAAATGTGTGTCTGCGTGTCTCTCATCTCTGTGTGCATTTCTTTTTCCCAATAATTTCCCCACGCACCCGCTGTGATTGGGCTCAGCTTTGCCCCCAATTCAATGCTTATCTTTCCTGACTGTGGGCAGGCTTATTTTTCGTCTCAGTGAAATATGTGTGGCTAACAAGCCTCTAACGAGACAGAAGGAGAGTCTGGGACATTGCCTGGATATGAGAGAGCAGCGAGTGCTTAACCATGGTGCTCGTTAATTTTCAAGGGGAAACCTAATTTCACAGGAGCCGCATGGGAGATTTGGCTTTAGAGCACAGAGGCTGTTGCCTATGCACTTAACTGCGGCATCAGAATTAGGTCCTGTTAAGTTTGCCGCATGGCACCAATACAAACAGGCAATTAGAGGGTCTCATTTGGTCCACCGCAAGAAGCATTTGAATGAGTCGATCAAACTCACAGTAGGACACATGTAACTAACTGGCTTAATCACTATTTATCTTTATTTTCTGCTGTTTGTTTTTCCTCTTGGTCTTATTATTTTTCTCTTTCCCTCCACCCTACTCTCTCTCTCTCTCAGGTTTCTGTGGTCAATGCGTTGGACATGCAAGTTGTTGTGTCCACTGTCCCACCCACTTTAGTGGAAGAGAATAAGGAGCAGCTCATTAGGTAAGACTAAAATATTTAACATCAAATTACCCTGTTCAATGAGAAGAAACCTGTTGGTTTTTGTGCAATGCTTGGATAATTGTTTATAAAGCAAGCTAGGTGAAAGACAGAAAATATTCATCTTTCACCAGATGCCCATTACTACACCACTTCTCCTGCTCTTGTCCATGCAACATATATTATTTTCCAGAGCATTTCCTTTCCCACTAAAATTCCTTTGTTTATTGATTTCAGGTAGAATTGACACTGGAAAATGTATTGCATCTTTTTGTGCAGTGCTTTGCCCACTATGATATGAGGTGAACTTGGTTCAAGGTGGCCACCTTAATTTGCATATAAAATTATTTTTGAAGGCCTGGAGTGTGACTTGTATGATCCAGCTGTGCCAAACAACTATTAAAAACAAACACGGACTAATAAAAGTTAATGTTGCATAAAACTCATCTTTTGTTGTTCAAAAACCATTGACCAATCAATTAAGTTCATGGATTAGCCATTGAGACAATTGAGTCTGTCCTCTAGAGTCTGTTTTCCTGGTCCAAATTAATTAATGATAGAGATTCATGAAACATCTTCTTGCAGCTCTTGGGGCACAGTGTTTAGTTTAATTAGTCAATCTGAAAGGCAAATGGGTGTTAATAGTTGTTTTTCAAGAGCTTGCTGTATCTCTCCCACACAAGTGACACTGCTCTTTAGGCTGGAAAAACACACACATTAGTCATGTTAAGCTCTTTGCAGTGATGTCATTTGAGAGGTCTGCGATTTTACACAGTGCTGGTGATGATCCAGGGCCATTTTACCTGAGTGCTCAAACTGTTTATCCACCTTGGCACAAGCAGACGGCAAGGCTTTCCTTTATTGGCTGTAATTTGAGGTGTGGATTTCTCCCTGCCTGAAAAGGATTATCAGAGCCTTGCTTTGCCAAGAGCCCAGCGTGGAGAAGCAAACTGCTGCCCAATGGGACAATCATTGCCAGAGTGGAGTACTTAAGATTGGTGGCTCTCATATTGCTTTGGGCACAGAGGTGCCAGAAATGGTGAACTAATGTGAACCTGGATTTTGGCTAGACTGCTTTTTTAGTATTTACGCCTTTATTGCTTCCTTTCATATAAGTTTCTCTTGTGGTTTTGTGTTCATTTCAGTATTCTGGAGCGCCACATCCAGGACCAGATTCCAGGTGCCAAGGTGATTGTAGAGTCCATTGGGCCACGTCGTCATGGCGATGGCTATGAACTAGAGGACTACAGTAAATCAGACCTGATGGTCTACGCCATTGACCCGCTCACGAACAGGGCCATTTCGCCCAAGGAGCTTTTCAAGTGAGTGGGTGAATTTTATTACAAGTAGTACAGTCCACTATTTGGTTTAAATTGATGCCCAAATGTCCCTGCTGTGCTGCATGTTTCCCCGCAGTCTCTCTATACCCTCTGTCCATACAGTAAGTCAGCGAATGTCTATATCTCAGAACCCCCCCCCTTGGCTTCCTCCTCTACAATGTCTCCATTTTTTCCACATGCCTTCACTTTCTTTATAAGACTTTGATTATCCCACAGGTGCACCAAATCTGTCATATGTCATAGAAAAGGGGCAGATATAAGGAAGAAAAGGGAGTGGGTGAGGTTGGGGAGGGATAAAGTGAAGCAGGGAGTATTTCAATCAGTCCATCAACCCGTGCCTGAACAGTGCCTGAAAGGCTGTTCCAAGAGCCTGGAGATATGGCAGCAAGAAACTGTATTCCTTTTGTTTGGGAACATAGAGATAGAGAGATGTCTGTGTGCTAAAACCCTGTCCAGTGAGAGGCCGTGTTCGCATTCTGTTAAAGCAATACAGAAAAAGTGCTTACAAGACACTTTTTCATCCCCTCAGAAGAAAAAAAGACCTTGGCCTTAGCTGGCACCTGAGGACAATCTTGTACTCACCTTTCTCATGTTTCTTAGCCCTTCTGTCAAACCAATCAGACACCAGTCTTAAAAAGGCAGCTCCATCAGAGCATGAGAGCTGCCAATCAATAGAAAAAAAAAACCCATCTGAGTTGTCCCCTTGACTCTCTACCTATTTGCTCTCCTGCTCATCTTACATTGAGCTATCTGACACCATCTTCTGTCTTTGTTTCTCCTTATCCATGGTTAATGGCAGTTCTGTTTTGTGTGTGGCTCCTAAGAAACCTCGCCCCTTGTCATTTGGAGTGAGATTGTGACTGACTGTGAATTTCGGTTCATTTGGAAATGCTCCACTCAAATGACATTTAGAGGTGCTTTGTGTATGTGCTGAATTAATCTATAAACATTATCTCAGTGTCCTTGACCATCAGATGACTGTTGTGGGGGGATAGAAGCTGGAGCCATGGGAAGGGTGACCCTTGTGTCATAAAAACAGCTTTTTTTCTTTTTTTTACCAAAACCAGTGAACATTGCTGTTATCGCAAGTGGCAGCTTTTGAGAGAGCCAAGCTAATTTTATAAAAGGCGTTGTTACGACTGAGCTCGAGAGCAGGACCCAAATGCACGACTCAGACAAAGTATCAAATTAAAGTGTCTTTACTGATAGTAAGTACGACAAACCAAAAAAACCACTCAGCGAGGGAAAAAGGTAATCCAGGCGCGAAAAAACAAACAATAGCTTGATCTCAGCAGTGGGTAATGTCTGATTCCCTGACATGGAGGAAAGACGAACTGGCAAAGGACAAAGGGAGACAAGAACTATAAATACACAAGGTAATGGGGAACAGGTGGAAACAATCAGGGCGGGGGAAGACAATCGGACCAAAATAAAACAGGAAATGACAAGACAACATGAGCACAAGATAACTCAACTAAATAAATAAACTTAACAAACATTGCGGGGCATAACAGGTGTACTACAGCCCTGCTATAATATGAATCTGCTTCCTTGGAAACAGATACTATCAGGAAAATCTTTAGACTAGAGGAGAAAGGCTTTTTATGCATGCAGTGCATGTCTGACAATGTTGTGGGGTAATTGCATGTAATGTCTGCGACTTTGCTGTCAGATCACACAGAGAGAAAGAGGAAGACAACATAGTGAGCGGATTCTTGCATGCAAGTGTCCTTATGCCACCTTGAATTCAGCATTCTCTACCATTTGAGCTCTCTAGAGGATAAATTGCTAGAGAGGCCACTTATTAACATTCATCTCCACTCATTTATTCACCTATAGAAAAACAAAAATGACAGTAATTGGATGTGGCAGTGTGCTCGCTCCTGTGATGCAGAATGTTTGAAAGCCACTCTGGTTATTGTTACAAAATAACATTGGAACAACAGTGGGTGGATTGCTTGTATGCATGTGGATTTTACTACAATATTGATGCAAATTCTGCCACATGTCTGTAATTGAAACACTGTAGAAGTGGGAATCAACACATTTTGGTAGAAAGGTAACACTATGTATTTCATTTAGTTTTATGAAAAGTCCACAACACGTATACTAGCTTGCAAATCAAATTTGAAAATCACGCATTTGCCTTAGTACTAGCTGTGCAAGCTAGCTTGGCGCTGTGTAAATAATTCCCCAAGAAAATAGGCCTTAATCATTGATTCCACAATTTGATTTGCAAGTGGAATGTATTGGGTTTTTTTGTTTGTTTTTTTAAATAAAACGTCAGGCCCTGCTAGACTGAACTAATCAAGTAAAAATGCATTGAATTTATGTATTCTGGCTGTCCTTGCTAGTGCCGTGTTGTACAACTCCTGGTATCTTCTTCATTCTCTTCTTTCTGACCCGCGATGCCCGCCCCCTTTTATTTTGATTGGCATTATGTGTTACATTATGTGTTATAAATCACAGATTTCTCGATGGCAATGTGCTGGAAATCAACAAGGAGTTCCAGCCGTACCTTGGCGAGGGTGGCCGGATCCTCGAGATCCGCTCTCCAGACATTGTAGCCAGTGTGAAGAAGGCGGCCCAGGCTGTGGGCTACACAGAGGGAGCTCTCCTGGCCCTGGCCATCATCATCATCCTCTGCTGCATCCCTGCCATCCTCATTGTCATGGTCACCTACAAACAGTGAGTACTCTCGCCTCAGTGATAATCACTGGCTTCTGCAATCAATTAATCATCTTTAACTGGTTGTCAAGAAATTAAGAGGGAAATACATTTTAATTAAACAGACCATTTTCTAGGGAGATATTGTGTTACACTCGTTTTAGCTCAAGTGTTTGCTCCTCACCAACAAATCAGATATTTATTGTTGGGATGTAAACCACTGTTTACATTCTGTACCCTGTGGCCTGTTAGAATAGAGCCAAGCGAGAGAGCACTTCTTGCTTGGTTGCTGCCTTTTTTCTCTCTCTCTCTCTCTCTCTCTCTCTCTCTCTCTCCCTCTCTGTCTCTCTCTCATCAGACATGCTGACTGCGCACTCTGCTGGGCTAATCTCCCTGCTCACGCTCTGTGAAAACAGATTAATTAACACTCATTTGTGACAAATATCTACAGCCAATTGTGACCGTCACAGTGCATCTTCACGCTACTTAATCATCTCTGCCTGACACACACACAGTAAACAGTGCTCTCTCGGCCTGGTCTGTCTCTCTCATTCACGCATCCAAAAAATGTTGCTTTTTGTTTAAAGCATCATTCAGATTGTTGAGGTAATTGAACTCTTGGTTGGCAGGAGTCAGGTTCTTATCCCCTCTTATTGTTAGAATGCTGCAAGTGTTCCATAAACGGTGATGTTTGGGAAATGTTTATTCACGACAGATGGGCGGAGTGGTTGTCTTTACACAAATGCACAGACCAAGCCACACAGCAGAAAGCTGTTGATGGTGACATTAGACCTAACGCACAAACTGTCACAGCAGACGGTGCTTTGTTGGTGGCAACATTACATTCAGGAAATAATTTCCTCATTTCTGTGTGTGAACATTATTCGGCATTGCCTAAATTTGGGAATGAATATAATATTTAAAACATGAATCTGTTTATTCTTGTGGAATAAATGAATTTTGTTGTGAATAAGTAATGGTGATATGAAGCATAGAAGATTCACTTAAGAAAAAAGCAATGGCTACTTTTGCATGTAGCCCCGCAGTCACTCCTGGAGGCTTGAGTGCTTCCTACTTTGCATAGAAATTGGAGAGAACATGCAGAAAGTTTTCTCCTGTTTTGTGGTTAAATGGATAGACATAGTATGTTATGCAAAGATCTTCTGTTGTCTGAGTAAGGATTGCATGAATAATGCTCATTATTTAATCTAATGTGTGTCTGTGTTTTAAAAATACCTCCATTAAAATTGCACTGGGTTACAGTCTTGCCAAATTCTGTAATTACTCATCCTTTTTTTGTCCTCCATCTCTCTCTCTTCCTGTCTCATCTCCTTTCCTCTGAATCAAATCCTATCACCAGGTTCAAAGAGTAAGTAATTATTCTTCACCATGTTTTACAAGTGATTGCTCTTTCATTGCTTGAAGTGTGTGTGAAAAGTACAGTTTCTCTTATGTTCATTATTCATTAGTTATTTAAAGATGAGTTGAATGTGTGAAGATGATGAACAAAATACATGCTGGCTAATGCCACCCTTTTGAAATATCTACGGCATAATGACATAAAGCAACACTGATTCATCTTGTAGGTTACAGAATGAATGTTTAATTTGGCAGAACAATTTCTCTTCATGTGGAAAATCAGAAGAAATTCAAAAGAAAAATCAGCCCAAAGTCAACAACACTCATAGTTTTGCATTATTATCCTCTTACTGAACTCTAACGTTACACTCGTCACACTGTTGAAAACCTGATCTGTTCCCCATCAGTTCTCAGGTGTCCTATGCATAAACTACATCTGCATTAATGTTAGACCTACTAGTTCAGAAAAATATAATCACCGCAGAACTATGAAAAACCTTCTACAATAACCTTTCAGTTGTTAGGTATCATAGTAGTCAGTGTCATTTTCTATGACAATTACAGGTATCTTTGGTTGCCTTTAACGACCTCAAAAGAGACTTTAAATCTTACAGGTTATATAGTTATATAAAATTATATATAAAATAACATATCAATTGCTGTAAGTTTGTTTTGGAGTTATTTTTTCTGACCATAACAGTCAAAAAAAGATTAATACAGCTTTGCATCGACAAAAACAAGAATAGATGCTACCTGTACCTCATCCCACTATACCAAGTTACACTTTTCTTTAGACATGACTCAACATAACAATATCTTTAGTTTTACCACCAGTTACTGCATGTGTCTCTTTTTTGCAAAAATGCCTTGTGAAAACACATGGTTAATTCATGTTTGAGACTTCATGCATAAGTGATGTGTCTGGCTTCTACTCACTTTTTAACCACACTGTTCTGGAAAGGAGGAGTTCATATGTGAAAGCAACAAAGACTGGTATTTTGGGTTGATTTTTCTTTGTATGTTTGTGTATGAGGTTTTTCTTTTTCTTCATGTCTTTTTGCATGTGGTCTAAAATCACATATCTGACTGTAAACACTTTCCACAGGCGACAGGCAGAGTGTGCCAAAACTGCCAGGATTCAAATGGCTTTACCACCAGGAGGGAAAGCACCTCCAGCGGGTGCTCCCAGTACTAACCTCTATGAAGAGCTGGGCGACAGCAGCATGTGAGTCACCCCTGACCCTTTATTATCTGTCTCTCATCCCACCTGTTCCCATGATGAGCAGGTACTATATCTTGCTCTGCAGGTTTCTTTCTTTGTATTTCAGATCCTAACTCAGAAAAATGCTTTCAGGTTGAATGCTAGTGCTACTGCCTTGGTATTTTCCTGCTTTTTACACCAACCGTTGTTTAGGATTCAAAATCATATCACTCCTCTCTTTTAAAAATGACTACTGGCAGCGCTGCATGTTGACCTTAGACATCTACCTGCTACTTTAGACATATTTGTCGCTGCATCAATGGATCACTCTGCTCTTTGGCTTCCTAACCATGATCCACTTTAAATGTCTGCAAACCACACTGTCTGCAACAGTACAGCTGGTGATTACACTTTAGCTTATGTATGTGTTTCTAATTTGACTGCGTATGCATTTTTGCAAGACCCTCAAGGTAAGAGTGTGTTTAAGTTCATAGTGTGTTTAAGTTCATAAAATACCACAGTTTACTGAAAACAAACACAGAATCAGGCCAGTGCTTAATAATTGATATTGTCATGAATTACTTCGAACATTTCTGAAATGCCTACATTGAATGCTTCCTGAGCTTGCCTGTACATCCAGAGTGTTTTGCCATCAGCACAATCGGATTTCACCTTTCATGTTAAATACTACCCTAAACATGTAACATGTTAATGCTCGTGGAGTAAATGAGGTTGAATTGAAACTGCTGCCCCGCTGGGTTTAATAATTTTGATTTACAGCATGTTAAAGCAATACTGCTACTAACATCACAATTGAAAATGGAAATTTAATGGCAAGCAGTAAAGAGCTTTTGCAATGTTTACAACAGATGTTGACCAACACTCAACAACAAGCAGAAGCTTTTGATTGTGTAGCAAGAGAAAAGTTCTCATGGGGATTGTATTGTAGGTGAGCATCGTTTATTTGGGGGTTATTTTCCAGCCTGCAACAGGAACAAGAGGAGTTGGCCCTATAAACAACCCATTAAAACACTTTGAAACTCCATGTGTAAAACACAGTTTTCTATGCAGAAAGGTATAGTGTGTGTGAGTGAGTGTGTGTGTGCTTTGTGTTTGTGCCAGCAGTCCTGCATACTCTCAGATGCACACAGCAAATAAATCAGCACAGTATTTTTTTACCCTCAAAATGCAAAACGTTGACGTACCCTTGAGCTAACACTTCATCCACACCTCTGACATTTCTGCTTTAGTCATCTTACCATCTGTGTTTCTGTCTTCTGCATCATTTCTATCCCCCTGTCTCTCTGGATTCAGACTGCAGTAAGTAATCCCAAAACATATGACATATGAGGTCTATGCATATGATCAATATTATTTGTAAATATAGCACAGGAGCAGCACCCTCGCTAGCTTTTGCTGAGCATATGCATACTATATATGTATGATTCTGGTATGTACCTTTATTAAAATTGTTACCCTTGTACGTGAATCCATTTTTAATTGGCAAAGCCTGTTTTGTTAATTGGTCTTGGTGAAGTCGTAGCAGTTGGAAAGTTTTGTAGTTTTAGTTTAGTGAAACACTTTTACTTCCATGTAGTCAGGAAAAGTGAAGCTCCCTTTGTTTAGAGGTACTGCACTTCAGTAGATATTACTATAGCTGTCTCCTCTCTCCCTTCTCATTAGACAGTCGTCTCCTTTTGTGTTCTGTCGCCCTTACCTTCACATCTCTTAGTGTTGTGACTGATTTCACTAATGCATCCAATATGGGTTGATGTTGATTATTTGTATCATATTGTGTCTTTGGACCAAAGCCCAGCGTATCTGTGGGCATCATAATTTTACTATTTCAATATTTAATAGCATCACATTGTAATTTTTTTAGCATAAGCTTAGAACGTTTTTAAAAAGTCATCTTTTTCATTTGATTTGCCTCAAAATACCAACATACACCTGTTGGTGTGTGCTATGCAGACGTTCAAAACACAGTTGAAAACTGAACCATATATTAAGCTACTGAAAATAAAAAAAAAACATTGAATGTTGAATTTAAAGCTTCGTTGAATTAACTATACAAATCAGAGTAACAGTCACAATACAGTCATAATCAGTTAAGATGCAAGAACAAATGATAGTGCTGATGCTTTTGCCTTGCCCTTTTTTGCTTGCTTCGCTCGCCCTTCGACCATCAATCTATCAATCTTCACCTGTTTCAAGTCTTTTTTTCTTCTTCACCTCTACCTTTCACTGGGGCAGGGCTAAAAAATCTGTCATTGAGGAGGCCGACCACCAGAGGATTCTTAGCACCTTTGCCTGTCGTGCCATTGCTGCCCGCGGCAACGGAGCATTGCATGTCAACTTGCCCAAGTCAGAGAGCAACGTGACCTTCCTCTCTGACTTCAACCCACTCACCACTCACAACCCTGTCTACGATGACAACAGTCCCCCCGGCAGTCCCGATGGCTTTCGACGGGGGGAGAGCCCGTCTGAAAAGCGGTTCTCCTTCTCTCCTTCCCACTCAGCAGGGTCAGGACAAGTCTGGACAATGCCTGCTCGCATTCACGGAGAGCTGTACGGTTACGAGGTGCCAAGGAGACAAGCTCTTATGGACCCGGATGATTGGAAGCTTCAGATACTCCAAGCAGCCATGAGAGGCACGCGTAGGCCGGAGAGTTCGGACACGCTTCGTCTGAGTGGCAGCACAGGGACCAAGTTGTCAGTCCGTGAACAGGCCAGGCAGTTTGAGCAACAGGTCCACCAGGAACGAACCCTCAAGCAAAACAGAGACTCCCAAGGCTCCCTCTCTTCCATTCTTGTCAGGGATAGAGACAGCGATGACATGCTGGAGCTGACCTCAGAAACCCTGTTCTCCCTCATGGATTACCCCTACAGCCCCACTTCTGTGGGCAGGGATGTGCCCTCCAGCATTATCATTACTCAGGGAGATGAGTCCCAGGCTAACCAGAGACCAACTCCACCCGTCTTCAGGAAGTTAAGCTCCAGCATCTCCAGCTACATGTCAGTTCAGCCTTGTCAGATCACTGTGGAGATCATACCAGATCCGCCAGAAAATCCACCGCCTCCTCCTCCACAGCGGCCACATCCACCTTCCCCACCCACATCTCCTCCCTCTAGTCCACCTTCTTCTCCACCTTCACCCTCCCACCCTAATGAAGCTCGATATACCCCTCAGTCCTCTCCTCCTCTTGTCAATAAACAGATTGCTCCCCCACCTCCACCGCCTCTTCCTCCCCCTCCCTCACCTGCTAGCAATCAGTCGCGCCCAGTCGTCCAGTTTGTTCCAGCCTCTTTGCCGCCCTTGTCCTCGCTTCGCCCTGTTTCAGAGCGAAAACACCCCCCTCCTCCGGACCCATCACAAACTGACCTCGGGAAGAAGGAGCTTAGAGGGATCCTGAAAAACATCCAGAATCTAGCCGACATAGAGAGGTCTGTTGCCAACCTGTACAGCCAAGTAGACAAAAACTGCAAGGTGCCCAAGTTTAACAAGAAACCACAAGTGACTGAGGAATCGGAGGGTGCTAACAAACTGCAAAGCTCTGATCCCTGTGATGAGCAGAGCATGCCAAAAACAACCAACTCCAGCTCTGCAGTCCAAATCAACTCAACAAGTGAAACTGAAAATGAAACGAGTGAGCTGAACATGGCAGCAGAAGTTCAGCAGACAAGCCAATTGAACTCAAACAGCCCAAACACTGCTGAGCTCAGTGATTTTTCCTCTCAGTCCACAGTGTTCTGACTTTTCTTTGTCTCCATACTCTCATTTATACATCTCCATGCCTGTTTTTCTGTTGTTTCTAAATACTTTTTATTTTTTGCACAATTAGTAGTATTTTATATAAGCTTTAGCCAAGTCAAAGAATTTTGACTGTGTGGGTTTTCCAGAGACAAAATGCTTTTTTACTTGATACTTTGTGTGGAAATCAAATTTTAGTGTCACCTTCAAAGAAATGTACTCAGCTCTGCCACATTGACTGTACAATATGCATACGAGGCTTGCATTAGAACATAAAAGAGGTTTGCATATACAGTATCAGTTCGGCTCAGTTCATTTGCACATTTTAATAATCTGAACTGCTGTGAGATCTGTGATAGCGTTAAGTATATTGCACAGATCAGTCAGTTCATCATGTTATAAGTATGTTATTTGAGTTCATAATCTCATTACATTAACATTAACATTTCATAACCAAAGCTACTTTAATTAAATTATACTAAACACCAAAATGTATAAATCCCTCAACCCTGGGGTCTATTTCCTAAACCATTTGCTGGCTGCATACGGCTGATTTTGAATTTGTTCTTTCACTTCTTCACAAAGATAAGAGCATGAAAATTTAGGATGCTGTTGCTTCATGCGGAATCCAAATTAGGCAAAAGAAAAAAAATTATAATGTTAGATGTTTTTTCAAATGAGGGAAAATTTCCATAACTGTTAAGAATTTCCCAAATGTATGCAAATTTGATGTAATAAGCTTCAGAGTATTCAGGAAGGATGATCACATATTTGTTGATGAAACACATTCAGAAAGTTGCTGCAGTGACTTAAGCTCACATAAAATAAAATATGACATTATTTTCAGGAACTACATACAGTGATGAATGAATGTGAGATGTAAACTTTACAGATGTATGATGCAGTGAAAAGATAAATAACTTAATGAGCAAGATAAATGAGCAAGGGGAAAGTGGACAATATACAGATGAACAAAAACAAATTTAGAATATATACAGTATACTGAAACCAACATTACATGAAATCAAACTTATTGGATATTATATTAAGGCAGGCTACAGGAAATCCTTTTATATAAATGCAATACAGTTGAATGCAGATACGACACCTTCTTATGTTGGCTGAAGCATCGCTGCTATAAAAATACATCAACTGGGTTCCCCGGAAGACTCATGTTGAATGAAGAGAGCCAACCTCTGGGGGATCTGTCTATTCACATGTCTGCAGAGATCCTCCCAGCATGATAAAGTAGTCACTGTGATGTTCGTCTGCACACTGGAAAAGGCTAATTAGAGAACCAATCAATCGTTACCCAGGGCCGCTGCCTGTGGGACTGTCAACTACAGTTACATCTCCTTTCCTTTTCCATCCTTCTGACCTTCTGTCTGTCCCATTTGTGTGTTTCTCCCTCCCACTCCCTCTCCCCCTGTAGTTAGTTAGTTCTAATACTTTCCAATCCTTGGCCTCTTCTTGTTAATCTTTCCTCGTGGTTCTCGGGAGATTATATTACCTTCTTTACACTCATTGCAATGTGGCGTCCGTCCTCTCTCTTCTTTTTTTTTTTTTTTTCTGTGCTCAGGTTTTTTACTTCCACTCCTCTGTCTTTCTCCCACATACCCTTTATGTGTTTGTTTCACCTTCCATGCCCTAAGGCAAATGGTCTTAGCATACCTCCCTTCCAGAGCAATGTAATGTTTGATTCATCACACGTTCCCCTGATGGGAAGATCGAAGGCCTGCTAATTCTGTATTCCGTGTTCACTACATGAGGTAATCTCTTTTGTAAAAAGGCAAGCAGCTCACATGCTGTTTTTTCAATCCAAAGTGCAGTAAGCCTTAATGGATGGTATTCTTTATATTCCATTTTTACAAATAGTTTTATCAAACTCTTTTGTGTCCCGACTGATAATTCAGTGCAGGCACAAATGCAAAAAAACGAATGCAAGGAAAACAGCATTAAAATTTTATACCAATTTTAATAATTAAAGTAGTTTTAAACTTTTTTTAGCACAAAATTAGCAATCAAAAATAACTAGTTGTTTCTACTTGTTTTGAGTAGAAATTCAAAGATGACACTGACTCAACTAACCGTATATCAGCATGGTATGTTCAAGAATATACAAACCAAAGACCATATGGTATACAAAAAAATAAGCTATAATAAATATCCATGTACACACAAAATGCTGATCAGAGACGTCTTTCGTTGCATGAAAACATCCAATAGTAATAATAGGAATAGTTTGACGAGAACAATACCACTCTCTTGTGTAAATATGAAGCTACAGTCAGCAGCTGGTTAGCTTAGCTTAGCACAAAGAAACTGGGAAACAGCTAAACCGGCTCTGTCTAAAGGAAACCTTTTTTTTTTTTCCTTTAGACAGAGCCAGGTTAACAGTTTCCCCCTGTTTCCGGTCTTTATGCTAAGCTAAACAAATTGGCTGCTGACTATAGCTTCACATGTACCGAACACACATGAGAGTTGGTATCAATATTCTCATCTAACTCTCGGCAAGGATAAGCGCATTTCCCAAAATGTTGAACTATTCCTTTAACTGATTCCTGCTATAATGGGTTGGGTAACTTTGTTTTATTGGTTAACGTATTTGTGGCAGCAGAATAATAAAACCTATTTTAATTATTTTCTACATAGAAATATGCAATAAAAAAATGTAAAACTAGTTATTTGTGAAGCCAAGATCACCTTACTGTGATGGATATAATACACTGGATTCTTCAGTATTCAACTCTTGCTGTAAGTCTGAGCTCACCTATTTTTCTACAACATTACCTTATCACCCATCTTCCCCCAAGTCCCCTTTTGTGCAAACTTCCTATGGCTACTGTCCACTGGGCCATTTTTCTTGATGTTGCATGAAACAGCAGTAGCCAGCAGCCAAGCCAACAGGTCATCCATCAGATCCCACTCCCATCATCCACTCTGCCTGGGAGGTGTGGCCATATGGCTCTGCCCTGTCCCCTGGTCCCTGCTCATAATAACAGATTACAGCTCTCCAGAGGAAGCTCACATCATCGCTTGGCCATATATCTGAGTGTGAAAGTCATCATTATTTATGGGCCCAGACAGGTTACAGTTGTACGCTTGTGAACCTGGAGGTTTCAGCCGGGTTGCTCCATTACACGCCGTTTCTCATTGACTTGTACTGCAGATGACTGTTGTCCTCAGGAGCAGCTCTGAGTTGTTTTTTATGTATTTGATAGAGTGAAATTACTTCAATTTAGCTGGAAAAACATCGTCGTCTGTTGAAAGAAAATGGCACATTATGACGTGATAACCAATTTTATTAACTTTTTTTAAGTCAGTAATTCCTCCCTAAATCACAATGTCCATTTCATATCTGCTATAGGAGATGCTCTAGATATGTCTGTATAAAGACTGAATTTTTTCAAATTCCAATCTTCCCAGCCTCTTTGCATTTATTTTATCAATTTTTTTTCTCCCTGTTTGGATGAGAAAACGGGGGTGGACAGCCCACACCAGCATGAAAACATTGTGGCCTTAGGCACCCTTTTTAAAACTGAACAATATCTGCAACTCTGTAATTGAACACATGAAAATGCACAGTAAGTAAAGCTGCAATTTCCTCACTGGTCAGCAGAATGTAGACGCGCTAGTCCTGTAGACTTAACATTTCATTTATCTGAAAGCACTTGAAATGTTGCTGTCAATCCATATTCATTATTTGTTTTATTTTCTTCCTTTCTGCGGCACACAGGAGGCGAGGCTACGGCAGACAGGTAAGCGTTCCTGTTGTGATGTGTTTTTATCTTACTGTTGCGCTGAGACATTTTGTCACTCTCAAGGCAGCTTGAGGCAGCTTATATTCTATTATTCTTATCTACAACTCACTTGATGGAAAACACTGAATGAGATTAAGATGAGATCCTGGTGATAGGACTTCTGACACTGACATTACAGTTTAGGTTTGATTCGAAAGTCTGTTGTATTCTCCAGTGTTCCTGTCAAATAGCAGATAAGCATTTGGATGAGTTTTTCTCCTCTGTTGGAAAAAAAAACATAATCAGGGACCAAATAAAGTGACTCTGTTTGACAATGTTTGCCATTAAACTCTTTTTATTGTCACCTTCAAATAATCTGCGATCTGTCAACATCCGACATACGCAGGATGTCGTAATTTTTTGTTGCTCCTTCTTACTTCTCCATTGCTTGATTAACGTCTTCCCTCTTTTTCCTTGCTTTGTTTCCATCAATATTTTATCAATCTTTTCGCCTTGCTCCTCCATGGTGAATAACATAGATTTACCTATAAACATAAAGGAGGCCAGCATTTTTCTGGCTTTTAATCTGAAATGTGTAGAGTAAACTCTTCCTTACGTTTGTGTGTCTCCTGACCATCCCTTCCTTCTATTACCTTATTCTTCTTCTGTACTAATCTTTGGCAGCAACAGCAACTGCTGAGGCCATCTCTTCTGAGACCTGAGGTAGAAACATTCCTGCTTTTCTTAATTCACAGGGATTGTAGTCATTCTGCTGTATACTCACCCTGTATGCTGCTGCTGCTGCTCTTCTTCTTCTGTCTTTCTCCGAGGAGTGATGAGTAATTTCTCTCTCTGCTTCTCTGAAATGCAGGAACTCTCCATGGAGTCAGGTATCGACCCAGGCCAGGACTACTACACACAGGACTACTATAATTACGACCAAGGGTGAGCATGCAGCCCACTGACAGTCTTATCTCTCATCAGTCTTACTTTAATCCATGGAACTGATCTCCATCAGTAAATTGAAAGATTTAAAATGAAATTGTTAGGACATTGTTATACATTGTTATTTATTGTGACCTTGCCTTCCAACTCCAAGTGCTTAGGTCCTTGGGGGGAGGAGAGCATTTTAAAGAAGTTCAGAATAAAATGATGAGCATAACTTCCCTTGCCCCTTCAGAAGTACATACTATCCAAATGTTTACCCTCTCTACTCCCATCAAATGATATCAATTATGTTGCCTTGAGTCGGATACCTGAGAGTGTTTTCCCATGGTTTAATGGATAGAGAGTGTTTTGGCTTGCCTGTTACATTGCCCATATGGTCTAAAGAGGAGAAACATGGAACTCAAAGCTGTAACAGCTGCTGAGAAATTGTTATTCATTAAATGCTCCTGCTCTGTGGCAGGTGACTTGCACCACTCTGGGGAATTACTCTGAAGTTTATCAAACCAGGGAGAAGCTTTTGCAGGCTTAAATCGCTGAAAGGAAATCTGACAAATGTTTAAAACTGTCCATATTGAAATTAAGTGTTGTAATTGCCTCTGTGGTTACTCGCCGACCTACCTGTCATCTTTGCTAACTCTAATTACCTCAGCTGTTGCTCACTGTATCTGAATCACACATGCTTTCATTTGCAACAAGCTGTAATTATATTTTAATGGTATGTCACAAAGTTCATTATAAAAGCTGCTACTGCCAGTGAGTGTACCATCACTATGACCAGATGCCTCTGATCTGTTTCTATTTGCATTGCATTATTTAGCAGCGGTCAAGCTTTTAATCCAGCAATCACCAGGCCGTGTGGTCCTCACAGATGCCCTCACATATTCAGAAGGTGGTGGTGACACAAATTGCCATCAGCCTCTTTCCCTTAGGCTTCTCTCTAATTCAGTATTGTAGAGTAAGAAGAATAATTCACATGTTCAATATCAATGATAGCCTATTAAGGCCATCCACCACATTAATGCAGACAACCTAATGGTGGAGTATATTTTAAAATGTGATTTCTTTTTTTTCTTCAGGTCATGTTTGGTATATTTGGCCATCAACACTGAAATATCAAAACAATAGCAAAATTATTAAATCTCTTATTTTCCTGTCTTTCATTTTAATGACAATTGGCAAAAAAAATAATAAACTGCGGATTCTGCTGTCTTTGGTAGGGAGTATGGTTGGATATATCATTTAGCTCTCCCCTGATGAAAGCCATGTAACCAAACATGATTTGGAATTAAAAAAAACAGCACACTGGAGAAGAGAAATGCAACCTGATTTTAGTTTTTTAATGGGCTTTTAGGCATTACTTGTTACTCCACAAGTTCCCATCTCTTTGTTTATTAGACCCCTTTGACAAACATGGGCAAATAATGTGCTCCACTATGTTTATTTTCGGAAAAGCTCTTATAGCCTCTGCATGTGTTTTTTTTCTCTCCATTACATCCCTTCAAACTTTCATAGTGAGTTCTAGCAAGAGCAGCAAATCACCACAGAAATTGCTGCCTATCTGATAGAGATATTGCTTAAATCTACACACACAAAAAAAAGATCAAAAGTAGTAATAAATGGACCCAGCGTGATACAATAGTGGAAGATTTATGAGAAGTTGAAAATAAAAATAAGAAGAACTTCAAATAGAAAAAAGTAAGACCTTTTATGATTCTGGCAATGTCATTAATGCCCAGACATACTGGACAAGTAACACCGTACTGCACTCACTATGTTAAATGATGACAGGTGCCTAACATGATACAGAGGGTATGATGTTTGATTGTTAAGTGGTACATTTGTTTGTGTCTTTTTATCATACAGCATCTAGATATTTTTTAAAACTAATAATCATTAACTAATTGTTGCTGATACCATCTGGTTGACTTTAGGAATTATTAAAACTACAAGCAATTGGTCAAGGCCGACCACTAGACACCTATTTCTAATCTGAATCTGAATCTATTTCTCAGGTATGACCTTCCTCAGTACGGCAGTCGGAGGAGGCTGATAACTCCCATGTATGATGAATATGGAGAGGTGATAATGGAGGATGACGGGTATTACTACAGTCCTCCTGGACCTGAGGTATTATCACTCCTTAGATGTGAATTTCATACTCGCAGTGGTAATGTCAAGATTGTCAATTATTGCCTTAATAGGTTGTGTGCCCAGTGTATTATTGAAACAGTATCAACCCTATGTGACTTTCTAACATTGTGGCCTTATCATCACAAAAGGTTGCTAAATTAAATATGACTGTCTTAGGGCCGAGGCAGAGGCCGTGGCGGCATGCGGGGTAGAGGTCCACCCAAGAGGGTTGCATTTAGGGACATGCCGCCAGAGGATGAAATCGAACAAGCTGAGCCAGCAGAGGAGCCTTCTAAGGCTGCCAAGAAACTGAAGTCTGTCATGAAACTCAGCAAACTCCTGGCGGCCAGCAAGGGAGGAGAACAGCCATCTGATGCTAGTCCTTCTGGCCTATCTCCATGGAAGAAAGCCAAGATGTTCAAGATGTTTGGTGCCAGGAAGAAGGCCAAAGATTATGCCAAACTGATGTCAGCCCGCCGTATTGACAGCCAGGAGAGTCTGACTGACAGACCAACACTTATGGGACCGATCGACAGCAAGTCTGATACCCGCAGCCAGCTTGGCAAAGTTTTAAACAAAATAAACTTAGGCAAAAAGTTGCACCTCCGGAGGAAGTCACAGAGTAGTGTGAGTCGTGGCTCGGCCACAGGCAGCGAAAGAGATGAAGAGGCTTCACAAGCAGCCAGTGAGGATGAAAGGAAGTCTAAAGTGTCTATTAGTGTGACAGAAAGTGAGCCAGAAGCAGGTGCAAGTGGAAGCAGTAAGGAGAAAGGCTCTGATGACGAATCCTCTGAGAAAAGCAGTATTGACAGAGATTATCTGAAAGTAGATTTAGACCGGGATGATGCCAATGAAAGTACTGTGGACTCAGAGGAAGAGCTGTGGGATTCTGATGAGGAAAGCAAGTCCAAATCTGAAGGAGAAGAAACTGAGAAGGAATCTGTTAGTGAGAAAGAATCTGGGACTGAGAGAGAATCAGAGTCAGAGAAAGAGTCAGAAACCGAGAAAGAGTCAGAGTCCGAGAAAGAATCTGATTCCGAGAAAGAAACGGAATCAGGAACAGGCACGGCAACAGAGAAGGAAACAAGCACAGAAAAGGGTTCAGGAACCGAGAGAGACTCTGATGAAGAGTCTGAGGAGGAAGAGGCATCAGGGAGCACCAGAGAAAGTGGGTCTTCTGCACGCTCTTCCATGAGATCATCAGCTTCTGAGGCCAGCAAGGGCAGTAGCGCTTCAGGTGGCAGTGGGAGTGGGAGTGGGAGTGGGAGTGGGAGTGGCAGTGGCAGTGGCAGTGGGAGTGGGAGTGGTACCAGAAGTGGCAGTGGTAGTGCTAGCAGAGCTGCATCTTTATCTGGCTCAAGTGTAAGGTCATCACAGAGAACTAGATCATCAGGAAGCGCAGTAACATCAGAGAAATCCAGTGAAGAACTCAGCGAGGCCGAGTCAGGGACAGGGACAGCCAGCGAGGCAGAGTCAGGGTCAGGAAGTGAAGGCTCTTCATCTCGTGGGTCCAGCCAGAGAAAAATGTCTGGGTCAGAGTCTGGTGGAGGGTCTTCATCCCACAGTCAGATGACAGACCAGAGTTCCCTGGGCAGCGAGGAGAGTTCAACTGGTTCCCGGTCCACCAGTGGCAGCCGGCGTTCCCAAAAGTCCATCCTCAGCCAAGGATCTGAGGACACAATCACAGAGGAGAGTGAAGAAGAGGATGAGGAAGAATCTGAGACTGCTGACGAGAGCAAAGAGTCAGCCAGCGAGCTCAGTGATGAAGCATCGTCCAGGAGGTCCAGTGTGGCGTCTGGAAACTCTGGGCCCTCTGCCCCCAGCACTGGTCCCCCATACAGCTCAGACATCAGAAGCATTAGTGAAACCTCTGCAGAGACATATGGAGGATTGTCCCCTATCACTGAAGTGGACGAGGACGCCATCTCCTCTGACAAATCTTCAGCCAGTGGCTCAGGAGAAACAGAGGGGACGTCAGATGGTGGTTCAGAGTCAGAAGGAAATGCAACTGCCTTCTAGAGAGATATATTGTCCACTGTGAAGTAAGAGTGAATAAAATCAATTACCCTTGCATGGGAGTGAAGAAATATTGCTTTCCACTACAGAGTGTTTCAAACATCCACTTTTTTCTCATTTCCCCTTAGCAAGGAAAAACTTTGGTGGTTTCGTGCTGCAAAATATCAGTCTCTTTCTTACGTCTTTGACTTACTCTTCTCTTTGATGTTTTCTGAGTGTGTTTTTATGCCTTTACTTTTTGTATAACATTATGCTGTTGTGTCTGCTGTGAGATTTTGCATGTTGCAGTATTATCTGCTTTGACTGAATGTTTTCCTGTGATTTTGAAATGATTACTTTTCGGGACTACCTATTACTCTTTTCCATAGAAAATGGAGATTTCTCGCCATAAATTCAGTTCTATCACAGAACTGCAGATACTTGATCATAAAAGTTTATTCTGTTTTCTGAAGATATTCTTTATTTAGTATGAATATTTTTTAGTAGAACAACAATTCATCTTCAAAGTGCACAGTTATATTACTATAATAACAGCATTTTATTGTTGGACGTCAGCACTTGTTTGGTAACGTTAATGAGGTTTGAGGAAGGCATCTTTGTTTCAGTACATGATGGTCCTCAGTCCTCAAATAGACATGAGCTTAAATTCTGCTAAAACTCTGGGTATTTTTTGAGAATTTTTCCTCTAACAAGGGAGTAAATTATGGCGAAAGTTTCTTGTGAATGCCGTGGTCTGGATACCTGGTGTACAACCCAGCTATCTGCAGTGTTTGTGTGTGCATTGTTTTTTCAGAGAAACTTGCATATACTGTACCTTCTGAAAAAACTATACACTGACCCCTTCTCTCTTCCTCAGCCTGGGAAAAAGAAGCGGATTAAGCTGGTGGTAGATCGGGAGAAAGAGACCAGCTCCACAGGAGAGGAGAGCACCACAGAGACCCAGCGGAACCGACTACCCAACAGCCACAGCAACATCAACGGGAACATCTACCTCGCACAGAATGGCACTATTGTCCGAACTAGGCGGCCACCCCACCCAAACAACTTGAAGGTGGGCTCTCCGTGCCGGCTCAGTAAGCATTTTAAAAAACTAGACAAGTTGGGTGTGACTCATGAAGAACCTCCTCCCATTATTAGCATCGAGGGCACAGGTAACGAGACAGAAAACGGAACAGGTACATGTGTTCCCTCTAATGTGGACGTCAACCTCAACACTCGGTCCTCCTGTGGCTCCCTGGGATCCACCATCATAGATCTTACAAGTTTGGGGTCCAAAACCAATATTGCCAAGGCCTTGATTGACAGAAACAGCAGTGGCCTGTGTGTCAGTGAGGAGCAAGAGACTTCTGTTGACAACCACAAGGACAGTAGGGAGACACTGGAGTCCCACAGTGACCACACATTATCAGACGAGGAGGAGTTATGGATGGGACCCTGGAACAGCCTGCACATACCAATGACAAAACTCTGACTGGCCATGCAGAAAATGTATTTCTTTATTTCTTTATCGTGTTGCTTTTGTTTATAAAATGATCATAAAAAAATTATTGTGTGCCTCAATTAGATAAGCTCCGATCACTGTCCATGATAGGTGATTGCACTTATAGTCAAATTTTATTTAACCATAATATGTTAAAACTTACTTGTACCAAGCATTTATCATCAACAGGGCTATTACAGATGGGAACATAGAGCTGCAAGGCAATGAGTGCCTGAAAGAAATGTGAAATTTTATGTGAACAGTGCTTGACTGTAATTTTAAATCTTTATTCGACACCGAAGATGGGCCTCTTTTATTAAATTCCATGTTTTACTTTCTTTTTTAGGATTCAGTTTTTTGTTTTTTTTATCCGGAAACAGATCAGAGATTGTCGTTCATTTCACTATGATGTTAAAGATATTTACAGAGAAATCACGGTGAACATTGAAGAAATTGTGATTATATAGTCTATGATAAAGTAAAAGAAACTTATTTTGCTAATAGCATTTTACTTGCAAATAATTAAGATTGTCATTGGTTATTTTATGTTGTGATCACTTGACAATGTTTTTGAAAATTTCTGAAAAATATATAAAATTATTTTTGTCTATTTTGTATCTAACAGAGATGGAGAATCTAACATATGACATTAAAGACATAATACCCACATGACTGTCATCGCTGTATTTCAACAGTGAAATATGACAGTACAGTAGTAGTGTTTTTATATGGACATTTGTAACTGCAGAATGTGGTATTTTCAGCCCCTTTACGTGATGCAGATTCACTCTGTTCATGATAATTTATTAACTGACACATCAGGAAGGACTACCAAAAATGTACCAGATTCAACAATAAAGTTCTAACCTATTTTAATGTGTATTGTGAAGCATAATTGCAGGCTTTGACTATTTCTGCCACTTCACCGTATCCTCAATGTCAAAGTGCTTTAGCAACATGGATAATGTTAGTGGCAGCTCACAGTTTTGAAAATATTAAAGTTTGATCATTGTGTGCCTTTATGACAATGTAAATAATGTTTGGGGTTATAAGATAGAGTCCTTGATTTGCATAATGGGGATGAAAGTTGAATATAAGTCACCACACAGCAGTAGAACTCAGCAGTAAGCTCATAAAAATACAATGTCTGCAATGAGGCCTTCTCTGTGCAATGGGCTTTCACTCTGAAGAAGAGCAATGACAGGTCACCGAACATGGGGATATGGATAGCTACTGTATCTCTAAAAAGCAGTGGGAAGTATGCCGGAAGTCTGAAAAGCTGACAGTCTTCTTGAGCCCACTTTCTCACCTGTCAACACAAACTGTGAAAAACACGCACAAAGAAACATGTTTTTAAAGATGGCAGTGTTTGTAATCAAAAAAGCAGAAGGCAATGGAAATCTCAAGCACATTCTCTTCATTTGTTTCTTGCTTTATCAGAGATTGACACATCCAGCACATCCAGAATGACATTTGCAAAAAGTGTCCTGCAGTCAATCAAACCGTGAGAATGCCAATCAAGTTCACAGAGTTCTTTGGAGGCTGAAGTTCAGAAAGGAGTAGGAGCTGAATGCCAGAGTGAAGTAGCTTGAAAAGCTGCTCAGAAAATAGGTCAGGAGGGAACCTTGTTCCCACCACAACAAGCCCGGTGTCCTAAAGGATCAAAACAAACCTCTGCACTATGCTGATGGAAAAAGAAAAAGTCTGTTTTAATTGTCAGTTGTCTTTTTCAACCTTGTGTGGATTTTTTTTGGATCTGCACAGACGAGAAGAGGGTGTCTCTAGTGTTCACTGTTAATCAAGAACCACCCGCTCCACTCTGCATGCACGCTCACAGAAGCTACCACTGCTGACAGGACAACAGCACTGTATAATCCCTGTTCAGTGCAGATGGAGCTCAGTATCGTGTGCTGTTTTTGGCAATTTTCTTACAAAAATTATTCTGTATGTAGATGCATCTGTGCCCTCATCTTCTCAAACACAAGCCAAGGACATACTTCACCAATCTCTTTTTGGAATACTCTCCTGATGAATTGGATTAAAGCTGGCCCAACGAATAGTGGAAGCGTTTCTACTGAGCATTTCCGTCTGTCACAGGATTATGTCCCAACCCTTTTTTTACTCTTCACCCTGATAATTTCACTTATTAGATTAAATTACAGCATTAGGACTGGACATATCTGTGTGGTAATGAATTTTTGGCTTGAGAAAACCCACAATGTCTCCTCAAATGGGATTACTTGTCATTTGCATTTAATATATTTAAAACAGAACTGTCTAAAGATAATGGAATGTTGCACACCTACAGAAAATTTCTAAGCAGATCTGAAGTTTCATCACTGTTTACTGTCACAACAGTGGCAAAACAGAGGCTTGTATAGACAAGAGACAAGACGGAAAAAACAAAGTGATAATTTGCAGCAATGCAAAGATCAAATTTGCTGTGATCTACAGAGAAAACCCCAGTCATCAGAAAGCCTTGAACAGGTACATTACAGTGAAATGGGATCAAATTTAATTATACATCTTAACCTATTAAAAGACAGATTATATAACTGGATAAAAATAAGAGGATAAAATGTGGGGAGACATTAAGTTCATAGAAATAAAGATCCAACCTTTTAAACTCCAGCCAGCACAAATCTGCAAGACGATTTCAAAATCTGGTCCACTAACACTTGATGTTAAAAACATTTTCAAAATGCCAAGAGGTCCTGTCTCAGAAGAAAAATGGCAAAAATATTAATTTGGTTGTTGAGATATAAGGCTGCACAAATATAATTCTCATCTCCCAGTCTGTCTTTATCGTAATGGGACCGAATGATATTGTTTGGCATGCAGAAATTATGCAAGATGTTCTCCATCTCTCTTCTATTGCCTGCCACTGCATCTTCAGTCAGATACTGTAAGTTATCTAGAAAATGACTATAGACATAAATTGCCTTAATCAAGTTGCACTACACTTCAATTTTAATAGTGGCAAGTTGAATGATTGAATGATTGAGTTGGTAACATTAACTGCCCTTTATTGTCGTGCTGTGACCTTTTAACATCAAGATACTTAACACACTTTTATTTTCAAACTGTATAATACTTTTTTTCCAAAAGGTGTTCTTCTTACCTTTCTTTGAAATGATGTTTCATTGGGTATAGATGTAACATTAATGCAGATATTTAGGTGCATTTGTAATCAATCCAAACACAAATAGCCGTCATGAACAGTTTGCACAAATGGCCAACATCTGCAACAGTTGCAACGCACACTTCTAAAAAGCTATTCTAGTTTTTAGCCACACTAGCAGCATCTCTGTGGATGGCAATGTCGGTCGGTCAGTCGATCCACCAAATATCTCAGCAATTGTTGGATGAATTTCCATGAAATTTTGTACAAAAAAGATCCTTAGAAGATGAATCCTAATGATTTTAGTGATCCCCTGACATTTCCTCCAGCGCCACCATGAGGTTGACATTCGTGGGTTTGAATGAAATGTCTCAACAACTGTTGGAGGGATTGAAAAGGGGATGAAATTTAGTACGCACATTCATTCCCCCCTCACGATGAATTGCAACAACTTTGGTAACTCATCATCTAGCCCGTTCATCAGCTCAAAATTTTAAGTACTTTGGTTTTTGACCAAATATCTGCAAAACTAATGACGTTCCCATCAGCCCCAGCTGTACTTTGTATTTAGTGCTGATTAGTAAAAGCTAAAATACTGAATGAAGATGGTGAACAAGGTAAGCATTGTACCTGCTAAACTTGGCATTTAGCTCAAAGCACCGCTTTGCCTCGCACTTAGTCTTGTTTGAAAATGTGTTCTTGTGACCCTCCTCAAAAAAGTCAATGGGCATATTTGTAACATGAATGCAGATATCCAGGTGCATTTGTAGTTATTCCAAACATGAATAGTTGAGGTCATGACAGTTTGTGCAAATGGGTGACGTGCAGTTGCCTGTAAATTGTTATGGTCACATTGATCTGGGCTTCCTAGTAAACCAGACATGTAGAAATTCAGTTTTATGAACTGATCACAAATGGCAAGCAGTATTTCTGTACCCCTGTATCATATAATCTTCACCTCAGGGTTCATTTAAATGTATTTATACGTCCTCCAAAACAGGTTCTGCCACAGATTGTGTTTATGTGAAGTCATTTTCTGATGCAGTAATTCTGTAATAGACCTATGGATGTAAATCATGACACAGAAATACTGCTGTACTTCACAGAGATTCATAAATCTTTAAAGATTTTATGGAAGGTGATTATTCATACACCAGTGAGTGCAATGTTGTGCAATGTATGCACCAAACAGTGGCACAGGGTCATGCTCTGTCTCTGTACTAACTTGTGACAGTTTACTTTTTCTAATTGGCCTAGTGAGGCCTTGTTCCTAGCTCCTAGTTTAATCAGTGCAACGAGCTCATGCGTGCATTCAGATACGCCTGATGCCTCTCTAACAAGTGAACAAATTCATTGGCTTGCTGAAGATGTAGTATCGCTGCAGCAGATAGAGCCACATAGCTCCTGATATGTTAACATTCAATTTGACAGGAAGAAGAAGTGGGAGCAACTTCACAGAAATGCATCAATATTAAATCACCTTGTAATCAAATATTCATAGTGAATGTAAAATAGAAACATAAGCTCAATAGGAACTGGGATTCAGATTTTTCAGTGTCAGTTATCTGATATGTATTAATCCTGTGGACTAATGATTCCCTGCTGGCATTGTATGAACATATTTCTAATGCCATTTTATTGCATTTCTTGCCAGAAGAATTATGTTCTGGACAGCATGCCAATATAAGGGTAAAAAAAAAGTTACGTACTCATGATGCTATTGCAAAGAGCATGACTCATGTTATCATCACTAATGTTTAAAAACATAATCCACATTTCAGGAATGTTTTGCTGTCAGGGTTATGAATCATTTTCTGTGCTATACTGGCAAACTGTCCAGAGAAAACAGAATGGACACATCAATTATTTTGAGGCTGCAATTTTGAAACACTGATGACCAGAACATAGGTGAAAGCCATATATATATATAAAGTATATAAAGAAACACTGCGTTGATAATTGTCCAGAATGAATCATGGGTCCACATAAACACTTCAAGGTCTTTCACATTATCATGCACAGCACAGACACAGTATTAAGATTACTATTTGATTTGTTCACCCATGTTTGTTGTTGATCTTTACTCCTGAGTGTGTGTGAAAAAGCAAACACAGCGGCCACACTTTTATCACATGTAAATACTGCATGTCATAAATGTGTAAAGAGATGTTTGATAGCTGAAGCCATAACACAAGCATGCAGATTTGATTTTCTGTGTGCAGCGGAGGAGTGGCTAATACATTAATACCATTTCCACTCGCTCAGAAATGTGTTACCCACATACAGGTAAGCACTGTTCTCATTTCAAGTCCACCGGCGAGCCTCCTGAGTTTCATCTATTAGCATAGCCTATATAGGATATCCTGGCCTACAGCAGGCAATATGGTAATCTACCCATGACTCATTCTAAAGGAGATTATCACAAATCCCCAACGGAGGCAGGAGAAACTCCTCATAATACCTATCCGTCACCATTGCTTATTGCATGCTCAGACCTGGAGGGCAGGACTCTTCGTTTCCTCCAAAACCTAGCTTCAAAATATAATGATCAGTCATTCAGTCTTAAAATTAGAAGTCACGTATTTATTTACTTTACCAAATCAGTTGAGGATATGAATACAACTGAAGACAAGAAGTAAAGAGAAAAAAATGTTATATTACCATACATTTCATAATCCTGAGCCCAAATACAGAGGCAGTGAGTTGTGTGTTTTGTGAGCGCACACCACAGCTACTGGTGAAATTACAGCTGTTGCCATGCATCCGATGCGTCATTATTTTTGTTATTCAGTGAACTCTGGCTTTTTACTCATTAAACTAGATCAGGTCTGCCCTGCAGCGGCACAGGGACAGATGGGAAAAGTTCAATGCTGCAGGGGAGACTGGGGATGGTCGCAGGTTGGTTATTACAGTGGAGCCACATTAGAGGGTGCTGTGCAATACTGTTTATGCCAAACACACCATCTGCTGTAGGGGTCATTTCTTTGATAAACAGCAAAACTGTGAGGTGAAGGTCTTGCTGATGATGTAATTTTAAACAGTGAAATATAATAACTAAAACCTTCAGCTGAAATATGTATATAAATATTAAATTTATTATAGATACAATAGAGCCAAGAGTTTTATAAATGTTAAGACTCTGTGTCGAAGGATGAAATTATTGAAATTCTGTGTTTTTTCCATTGAAAATATAGAGGAACAACCAACTCGTGAACCCCACAAGGGGTCGCAAGGTGAATCTGAGGGGTTTATTTTTTCTGACTTTTCTCTAATCTTCACTTCGAGGTCTATTTTGTTTCCATGTGCTGTGGGGCAGATGATGCACCGGTGTAGGGAGCTCATGGATTAAACATTGCAATGGTTAAAGTCACCTAGGACAAGACTGGGATATTAGGGGAGATGGAGTACAGATTTTGTGTTACTATATATCAACAGTGTTCTTCAGATTAGATTGTTAAAGACAAAATCGAGGGTCAATTGCATTGAATTGAAACAAGCCCCCTCTACTATACCACTGTGTAAGTATCTTTGGTGATGAATACATGTTTTTAAAGAAATCCTTCAAGTAAAACAGAGATATCCATTCAAGCCAAAAGCTTTCTTTAATCTTTGAATGTATTTTGTGAAATACAGAGACTCTGAGAGTGCCACCTGTCCTGAGCTCAAAACCACTGAAGGACAATTCTACCCTCCAAGGACACCTTAAACAAGATGCTCACAGCATTAAGATTCATCCGTTTCTTTATAGTCAACATGAAGAGCAGAGACACAGGTATGTGTTGTCCTTCTTAGTGTCAGATGAAGTTATATACTGTAGTGTATTGTTCTTGTGCCTTTTTCTGTATTGCTTACACAGCTGACATGCTTATTGAGTTCTGATGTTGTTGCAGCTCTTGATAGTTCATTAATCCTGCTGTAAAGTGATGGTATTGTAGGAGCTTTGGCCTCTCTTAATCAATGCTAAATTCATCAAAGCTTCCCCAACGGCCATAATTTGATTAACCACACTTAAGTGCAATTCATAAACATTCTGCGAATTCTCTTCAGGGCACCCAGAAGCCAATAATTTCACTGGTGATCAATTTGGCTCTCACCTTTTTAGTTTTGCCCTGCAGCTCAGCCACCTGTTAAGATTACACTTAACCCAACTTCTTCACATTTCAGCCCATCACTGCTTACTAATTAGATTTCCTCTAGAGCGCGGTGGAGTCGAAACTCTGATCGGCGAGATAGCGGGAGAAGCCAACTGAGAATAACTTTGGGAATCCCTGCATGACCCCAGTGGAGCATCCAAAACTGTTAATCCCACAGAGAGACACCCTGAGAAATGAGAAATGGCCAGCAAGAACATACTGAACTAGAATTTATTCTTTAAAGGAGGAAAGTATTTGCAGCAGAAATGCTTTAAATCACTCCTCACAAGTTATTCCCATGCAGGCCTTGCATTATATAATATACTTTGTTTTACACTGCCAGCATTTCCAAGGATTCACTAGCATTTTCTTTGCCTTTGCCCCTCTTGAAGAGTGAAGTTATATTATTAAATGTCATAGTTATGAAATGATAATTATCTCTCAGTAGAAGGGTCAGTCATACAGAATTCGCACATTTGATTTTCACATCATAAAAAAGGGAGGCAGCAGAGAGGTGATAGCGAATATTGTGATGATTCAGAAATGTGGTGCCATTAGCTTCGAGACACATTAGACATTTTTACATAAACCAGTGCCTAGCTGTCATTTTAGCAGCTTTTTACTCTGTGATGCATTTGAGAGAACAGAATTAACTAATGTCGAGGACTAAATATAAGTATATTTGCCGTTTATTTTTATTTTTTATTATTCAAATTTTGTATCAGAGTGAACCCAGAAAAAAGCAAAACCATAACTAAAGAAAACATCATCTGATGTTTGCCTTGAACATGCCCTGAGTGCTGTGAAACCTTATAAATAATTCATGATGCATTTTTAGCCTCATGTGAGCACAGATGTTGTACACACACTGCCACAAGATGGCGTCTGAAACTCACGGCTGTGGCTTGGCATCTGCCTGTGAGATGAGAAGGCAAATGAAGTGATGCAAATTGCTTATATAAAAAAAAATGAGGTGGTACTGACGGAGTGGAAATTAAAGATAATATGTTTGACTTAAAACCTCTTGGGACACTAGAGGCCCTGCAGCATGGCTGGTTATTTATCTTGAATGGGTTTATTACTCCACCAAGGTAGGAAATGCTGTACATTATGATGCTGATAATTCTTTTTGACCAAAATATGAACATGAAAATATTAATAACAAATTAGTTTTTTGATTGAACTAAGTCACATTTGAGGAGTTTTTCTGAACTAAACTTCCCTCTTGTTGCTGATGTTGATCTGTTTTATTTAATTGTTTTTGTGGCAGCCCATTAAATATTACTCAAATATCCATTAAATTAATTGAGTTGTTATGTTTTTGCTCTATATAAATTTGGCCATGATGATAGGCTACTATTTACATCAATGCCTTGTTGCTGTTCCTGCCTGCCTAATTAGTTAACATTTCTTTAAATCTGATTATTTTCTTCTTTCTCTCTGGCATGTAGAGGACAACAGATCACTCCTATTTTCGGAGAGCGGTGCTTAGGCAGAGGGTAGATTCAAATCCATCATCATCTCCTCATTTCCTGCAGCTATTTAAGACTGTGCCTCTCCAAAATAGGCGCCCGATGACCGCAGCCGGAGCTATCTGGGGACCTGCTTTCAAACTAATTCAAGGATATTAGGATGTCTCAGAATGTTTTGTTTTGACATTTCTATACCTTCGTCGACTGTCGTGTGTACAAAGCGTGTGCCATCTGACTTAATGGTATTTTAGAAGTCATCTCAGATGTTTTTAGGTTTCCATAACTATATATTGTACATCTTGAGTGCTTTATAATTTCTATGCTGCACATTGTTATTTTGGAAATGTACTTAAAACCCAAAGTAAGGTTTAACTGACAGACAGGTCTTACACACAACTACACACACACACACACACACACAGTGCAGCTCAGTGAGCCCAGGCCTACGACATCCCGCCCAAAGGTTATATTCTATCCGAAATGTTGGGTGTGTAGTAAAATACATGCTCCACACTGTCTGGCTCTCCTAATGAAGGGGTTTATGACTGGTAGTCCTGTGTTTGTACCATGTATCATGCGCCGCTCTATCGCTGGATACAAGGTCAGATCATATCTCACCCTATATCTGCCAGCAGTGCAAGTCTGCAATGAGAGCTCAGTCTATTAGACACAGTGGAGACACTATTAAAAAAAAAAAATTTTTTAAAGATTTTTGATAGCTCTTGAGGCATAAAAATATAATTTAATGTTTTTTGGAGGCTTTTTCTGCTCTCATTGTTCTTGATTTTATAAACAGCACATAATTTAGTTTTTCACAAAATGCCTCTCTTGTGTTATTCTGAGTCAGACGCAGCTGTACGTGGCTAGACTTGTCAGACTGCGAGCTTTCAGCACCCACAGTGTTAATGTATAATGTCAACGCAGTAGGGAGCCTTGTTAAAAAGCAATTAAGCCAAAATGATTTAAACATTGTGCGGTTTGGCCATTGGCAGCCTCGAGGTACACACTGTGTTGTTGTCTTAAAATGAGAATTTCACTGTCTGCTCACACTGAAAACCGCTATTTGTGTGAGTGTAGCTCTAACCACACTTTCCCACACCCGCCAAACCATACCAAACCACAGACTTCAGATGAGTATGCACACACACACAAACACACACACACACACACACAGTATTCACATGAAGAGTAATTGAGGGGTTTGACTAGTTTTTGGTGCATTAAAACAGTAGCTGTTTTAAATGACAGGGGCTGAGACATACTTGCATTGATGTCTGTGAGGCTGGTAAAGATGGCTGATTACTCAAAGAGGACGTGGCATTCAGCAACTCTTATTATATTCTTCTTTATTCGGTGGAGTTTGACTCAATCACACCATTTAAGCTGTTCCTGACTGTAATACATTCTTAATCCATGGCTTTCTTGCTCAGTATATTAATTTCTTGAGTGATTTCAGGCACAAGCCTTTCTGCAAACAATGTTATACTTGGTCTTATTTTAGATGATCAAAACATTACTGCTGACAGTTGAGAGTCTTCAACAGGCAACCCAGAGCTATTAAGTTGTTCCCCCTGTTTCCAGAACAACAGCTCATCCCATATTCCATGTGATAATTTGCCATTATGTGTATGTCTCCCAGTAAGTCTACCAGAGTTACGTAAGCAGCTTCAATTTTAGCTCCAGTGGCCGTTGTCTTAGACAAAGATTAGTGCTAGGCCATAGTCAGACACATTTTAGCTGTTGGCAGATTGTTAGCTTACACTCTATGTGCAAATGTGCTCATCACAGCCAGACTGCTTGGATGTGGTTTGGAACATCTGTGTGGTCCCCACTCCAGAAGAAGACAGACAGGG
Source organism: Macquaria australasica (assembly GCA_005408345.1). NCBI lineage: Eukaryota > Metazoa > Chordata > Actinopteri > Centrarchiformes > Percichthyidae > Macquaria > Macquaria australasica. The sequence continues at coordinate 652,209 of SEMN01000034.1, read as the reverse complement.
CAGAGACAGAGGGTGAGGAACAGGAGAGGGGAGGGGTGGTGGGACCCCAGGGCTGCTCAAAAAGAAGCCCTCAGTTTTTCCATCACTGCTGTTGCCACCACCACGGTGGTGGTGTTGCCTCTGAGCAGAGCCAGGGGACGGTGTGAGGCAGATGCAAAGTGTGTGCGTGGGAAAGAAAGAGAAAGAAAGATGGAGGAGAGAAAGCAAGACAGGGACAAAGCGACTGTGTTGGGAGCCGTCAGTCTGGTCGATGACTGATGAAGTTGAAGGTTAGGTCTGGCAATTCATGGAGCTGCTGGCGGGGGCGGGGAGAGGGGCGTTGAGAGGAGCCTTGGTCCAAATCTGCGGTCGGCTCCCCCACCACCAGCAGCAGCAGCACCACAGCCCAGCTCCCTGCCTGTATGCGTGTGGTGTTTATTTACGAGCCTGTTTAACCACGGCGCGGTCCCTGTGGTGGACTGACACAAGATGACAGCAGCCTAAATGTCTTGCCCTTTAAATCCAGCCTAATGGTCGCTTAGTGCTGTGGAGACAGGCACTGGGATAGGCGCCTGGGGTCTTTTCATAGGGGCCCTCTGAGTAACACATCAGCTAACACATCTATGGGCCACCATCCAGATCCTTATTACTACCTGCTTCTGCGGCTGTGGCGCCACTGATTTAGCCATGGCTGTGTGTGGAGGGACAATGTGAGCATGGGAATAGACACTATCCACCTATTACAGCTGCTCTAACAATGATTTTGAATGTGAATGTCTTTTTAATATCTGTGTCTGTGGCGTCTGGGACAGTTTGAATAGCCACAGGATGGCTGGTTATATGTAGAGTTCAAAAAACAGCAATTTAACATGATGTTTGGGATGTCCGCGCTCCACAAGAGCTGAATTCTTAATTCTAAACCTACAATTTAATTTCTACAGCAGAAAAATTGCAGTCTTTTTGTTGCTGTTGTTGTTTTTAATATTTCATGGCTGTCCAGACTAGAACACAAAGAGTTAATCCCTTGTGTTTTTGCCTGAAGTAACTGTGGTAAGTTAATAGCAGATGTGAGTGTTATTGGGCAAATTATATGCAATATGAGAGCAAACATACACTTCACATAAAAACGACCTGCGTAAACACACCATTCATAACTGCATACCATTCTGTGTGGGCTTGCCAGCCAATGCAATTAGACGCTTTCTGAGAGGAAGAAAAGATTAACATCCAAAACCTTGTGCCTTGCTCAATTCATGTGAAAAAAGAGATGTTTATTGTGTGTTCTGCCTGTCAATAATCCACAACAGATCTTAGTTAAAGTCATTCTGATCACACCTCTGGGATCTATGAGAGGAAACAGGCAAAGGGAAAAAAGTTGGCCACAAATCCCATGGGAATCCATCTCTGCAGAAGAGTCTTCTCCTGAATCACCTGTTGGCCTCACTCACTGTTCTCAACTTGTTCACCTCAACTTGTTGCTCAATGCAGCACACACACACACACACACACACACACACACACACACACACACACACACACACACCAAGGCTTTGAGCTTCAATCTGCATGCTTCGGTCCTGTGCTAACACAGATCAGACCATACTCATTGGGCCGTGTCTCTGGCACTCATCAGGCTGTTTGTACTGCAATTTCCTCCCCGCTCTTATCCATGTTTTGTCCACTGTCATTCCAGCGGGATTATGGGATGCTTTCATCATGCAGGAACATCAAGTGAGGCACTGGGGGAAATGCAAAGGAGGCATGTTGTTTTGCTCCTCTCATCGCACATAGTGTTATTATCACATGCCATAATGAATGCTGCAGTCTGGAGTTATGCTTAGAGCTAATTATTATTTTGTAGCTGCTCTCCTGTCCATCTTAACAAATATAGTATTTAAAGCAAACTCATATTCATTCCACCTCTTCCAACCACTGGCAAAAGCCGCATATATTGTACATATCGCATGACTCTTACAGGCCAACATGTGTGCTTAAAAGCAGCAGGTATTATTGTGGTAAGAGCAAGTAATACTGCAGTAACATTATCATTCTCACCAGGTAAAGTTTGATATTACCTTATTTGCATGTACATGTTTTTAACGGCATTCACTCAAACATATTGGGCCTCATTCATGAAAAGTTTCAGATTTGATTGTAACTTGTGCGTACGATTCAGTGGGATTCAGCAATGTTTTCTTAAAGGTTCAAAGGCAAGAACCCAGTTTACCAGTGGTCAAGACATCTACGAACCCACAAACTTTGTAGGTACCTTTGACCTTTGTAGTTTGTAGGTAAGTATCTTATTATGGTCTGTGTTTGGTCCTAAGCCATAAAATAGCAAATAAAACCCAAGTCAGTGTTTTTTTGTTTGTTTGTTTTTACATTTTTCATCATGTTTCATTGATCAGAAGGAGAGTTTTCTTATTTTTCTCTTGTTTAGTTTTTACAAGCAAATTTAAGAGAAAAGACCCAAATATTTGTGTATGAGGCCCATTGTCCACAAACTTATTGTAACAGTCTGGCGAACAATACATTATGTCACCACCTGTCTATCCATTAAATGAATGATCCAGCCTGAAGTAGATAATTGTTCCAATTTGAAACCAGTTGACTTTTATAGCGAGTCACCTTCAGGTCAGCTCAGTTTAGAATTGATTTCAAGATGTTACTGATCACCTATAAGGCTCGAATGGTTCTGAAACTAAACTATATCGCAGAGCTTTTGGGTCCTGAAGCACATCTTTAATAGCCGCTCCAAAGTGTGGATTAAAAACAAGACACAATCCCTTTTTGCTACCAGAGCTACAAGTCTTTGGAAATTGCCTGCTTGAGGAGCTCAAAGCTGGCTTTTGTGTGTCACTGTTAAACTCATGTCTTCTTAAAACTAGTTTTTGTCTACATGCTTTTGTGCAACAATCTATTAATGTTAGTTTTATTTGTTTTTACTGTCAGTTGTCTGTTTATTTCTGTACTCGGTATATTCTCTAATGTTTTTTAAAAGTGCAGTATACATACATTTTTAAGGTTTTTTTGTATAAGCATATGTGTACATTTTACTTGTGTGTAATCTTCTTCCTAAACTACACCAATGATGTCAATATCCTCATCTGCAAGTTCTTAGAATAAGTCATCCGAGTAGATTAAGGCTCCGTCTAGACACAATCTGTGGTTAGTTTGTGTTTTCGCTTAAGGCTTTGGTGAGGTTAAGATTATCCAAAGTCATTGCTTCGAGGCTTCGGCCACTCGTTGCTCTAATCTGTGGGGGGACAGTTTAGTTGATTTAGTCTTTGATGAGGTGCCCTCCGTCTCCAATACTGATGAGCTGTTAGTCGTCACCGCTGCCCAGCCTTGCTGCTGTGGTCTAGGCCTGCTGCCTCCCTTCTATCCAAGAGCCTCATTCATCCCAAGACAAACAGACACAGTCATTACAATTAAGCAGTGCTATTAAAGGGACAGGCTACTGGCATATTAAGAGAGGAGAAATGAAGTGGTTCTTTGTGTTATTGCAAGCAGTCAACTCATTAAAGCCTGAGTTAGTCTGTCCAAGTTTTGTTTGTTGTCCATGGGTCTAAATATACTTATTAGCTTGCATGTGGGAATTTGTGCGCAAAGTCTCGCTCCTGGAAAAACTGCTTTGTGACTGGAGAAGTTTAAAATTGCGCTGCTTTTGCTGCTTTGTATCTCAAGAGCAAATGAAAACAGGCCAGAGGAGACACTGAGGGCTCAGACGCAGTTCTTAAGGGGCCTTGAGACTTGAAGGATTAAGATTATGGGGGAGGTTCTTTTAAATGACTGATAGCACAAAGTGAGAGAGGGAGCAAGGCAGGGCAGGGCAGGAGTCTGTGTGGCGGACCAGCAGCAGCTTTACTCTTCAATCAGTGAGATGAAAATTACCACTCCTGTCAAAGTAGAGGTGTTTACTGAAAGGAGGACAAGGGAGAAAAAGAAATAAAGAGAGACCTCTTGAGAGGGAGAGTTATGCAACCTGTATGGTCCAGGGTTCCCATGGAGCAGGGCCGCTAAATTTGGCCAATCAGGGCTAGAGTTGGTACCTCTCAAAGTCTGCGGGCAGAAATAGCAGAGGTGTTGAGATTGGATATGATCCTGCAATGATGTATGTTGACACAAAACCAAATTGCACATCTCTGTAGGTGGCTAAAATGTGGCAAATAGAGTTTTCCAGGGAATGAAAGTGGAGCATCAGAGTGTTGGACAGCTGTGAGACACACTCTGGATCTCTTAGAGAAAGTCATTCCACAAGATATCAGGGAAAGTGAGCCAGAAAAGCAGCATCTGAAAGTCCAGAAAACTGTTTAAGGCTAAGAGAGGCTGTCGACATGTAAAATGTCACTCATGACCTCAGCTCTTAATCATTTACAGGGGTTTGAGCATAAGTGATTCCCATTAGGACTGGCCTAAATGTAAGCCTGGTGTGGTTTGGTAGCATGGTGGTCTCAATGGTGATTTATGATACAGTAGGGCCTTGTGGCAATGCTGCCCGCAGTGTATTTTGTGTCTGTCTAGATTTCATTGATCGGTGATGTGATGGAGAGCTGCAGTCAGGCCTCTTTGTCAAGCTGGGATGTCATTGTTAGGGCACTACAGCAGTGATGAGGATTCCTAAAGTTTTATGACCTCTGTGGCCTCAGTGATTTGTTGTTTGTAAAATGTATTTTTAAATGTGAGTTTCTTTCAAATTTAAGCGTTCTTTAAAACTCTGCCATCATGTTAAAGAACATTGCGGCCGCCATAATTCAGAGCAATTTGCAATTTGATGTCACCAAGAAAGGCCTCTAGATTAAATGCTCATCCATTTAGCTTTTTAGGGAAAGTGGATCATATTTTTGCATTCTGACATCTTCATAAATCAGCCTAATCATAGGGTTGTGGTACACCCCTGCCTTGTTTGTGTCTTTGTTAATGCTATGCACATGTGACCAATGACATGCTTGCATAGATGAGTGCGCGCCAGAGCGCTCTCTCAGCTGTAGAGGCGGTTAGATGTCTGCTTACATTCAAGAACGTATGGTGGGTGAAAATGCCAGACGTCGTTTGGATGTTTGGCTGTGGGGGCTTTGGCATAAAGCAGTACTTGACTCTCAAAGCTAACCCCATAGAGAAGTGAAAATTGTTGCTACATTTTAGCTTTGATCACCTCACATTGCCCATGCATTCATCAAATTGGCTCACTACATTGATCTTGATCTATTATATAGATTTTGCCCTGTCATTTCATACAGCAGAATATATGAATTTATTCTCATAGAAGCACTCTAGGAACACCTTTATTGCAGCAATATATTTTACTAGGAAGAACTTGACTTGCTTCAGGCTGAACCATGTGCCTCGTATCCTTGGTGCGTTCCATGAACCCTTCAGAGACAAGACACTGCTCCCGTCTTTGCTCCGGTTTGCTGGCTTCTCTTCTATTTGTGTCTCTTTCTCTTATCCAAAGATTTATATCACTCACTGTATCTACAGGCTGCACCCATCATCAGACACTGCATTTAAGTTCTCTTTAAAGAGATCCATGCGGTATAAAGTGGAGGCAGGCCTCGTTCAGATAGCAGCTGATGAACGCTGGAATGCTTTTGGTCTTATCATGTTGTCATCACCATCCAGCCACAGCAGGCCAAGCCCGAGACGCACGAGTGAGACACGATGTCATCTTGAATTCAAAGGTTTGCACTACGGGTGTGAGTCACGCTTTAAATCAACATTTCCTTCTGCTGCTTTTACAGCTTACAGTCACACACAAGCAACTCCTGTGAGAAATAAGGGTGTCACTTTTCATATTTAGATGTTGATTCCTGCTGGTGCATTTAATGCATGTGTTCTTGAAATGTTTATCTGTCAGTACAGTGCTGAAAATGAGCTGCACAAAGTGTATTTTTCCTATGAGATCTATTGAGAATAATTTTGGTTATCTTGTCAGGCTTATTAGGGACCAGCTTCTTGTACAAAGTGCTCCTCAGTACCCCCTGCCCCATTAATTTGAATGTTCCAGTGTGCTTGTTACTTACCTCAATGTTTTGCATAAGTCTTGTTTTTTCTTTCAGTTGAAGTTCAAGTACCCATTTACTTATTTTATGATTATTTCTGTGCTGTATTTTATAAGGAATGTTACTATAATCACTAATTCTAGTCGACCACATGAAGAAAAGAAAATATTAAACCCAGTGGGTGAATATATTTGAACACTGTGGTAACCATCAGCCCAGTCACTGAAATATGACGTTTCTTTCATACCCAGCACACTGGTGACACTGGCGACAACAGTATGACTGGCTGTCTGTCAAAGTTTCCAGCAGTTGGTTGTAATCTACGGTGCGCACAGATCTGGTTGTGATTACTATAACGGAGACAGTAAATCATGACGCAGCATGAGACTAATTTGTGGTGGGAAAAAAAAAAGACCCGGCCCTTTCTTTATGGAGTCGCAGTTAACTACAAAAGACACATTAACCCGTGCGAAAGAACGTTTCAGTGGTGGAAAATCAGAGACAAGGAGCAGCCATGAAAATGGGAAGAGAATCTATTGTTTTGTGCTCATGAAACAATGTACAGATGGATGACTTTGAAATTAAATTAAGGGAAACACCAACATTAGGTGTCTTAGTAAGGTGTTGGGCCCCCTATGAGCCACAAAAACAGCTTCAATGCTCCTTGGCATAGATCCTACAAGTCTGAACTCTACTGGAGGGACGAACACCACTGTTCCAAAAGATATCATTTGAGGTTTTGATTGATAGGTGGTGGAGAGTGCTGTCTAAACCTGTGCCTTAAGGGGCTATGCCATAGCTGACCCGCACCTCCTTAAAAATGTAACTACACATTGGGGCTGTGGAGGCTACAGAGGTACCACCTGGGGACCGCAAGAAATGTGATTGGTCAGCTTGTGTTTTCTCCTACAATTTTCGGATGCTGGAAGAGATTGTTGGGTGTAAAGACGAAATGGGAAGGTAACACATATCTAACAAAGAACCTTTGTGCCAAGTATGGAAGCATTCTGAATTTGTTATGTTTCTCCACTCATTCAAGCAGGTTTTTCCTTTCATTTGTCTCTCTCTCTCTCTGTGTGTGTGTGTGTGTGTGTGTGTGTGTGACCACTTGACCCAATTTCCATAATCGCGTTACACCCAACAGGAAATATTGGAAAAATGCAGAATGAGCCATCTTTGTTTGTTAGCTCACCTGTGTGGATGTTGTGCAATTAAACAAGAGTCCTTCTGTCTCAGAAGCAGATCTAACAGCATTTAAGTCAGAATTTTCCACTCTGGTTGGAGGCCTAGTGAGTCAGCATCAATAAAACTTTTAGGGCCATCATGCCCACGGTGAGCCAAAATCCAGCGCTACAAACAGCAGGCAGATAAAGTGGGATTGCCTCGCATATCATCTTTCTAGGACAGTCTGAATGGCTTATTAGGACACTTAATCCCAGGCTGTTTGTTTTGGAACAAAAATATGTATTTTTTACAGTAAAACCACAAAATGTCCAACATACCCCAAAAGAGCATCCTTCCAGAGAGGCTAGAGGGGTATGGGATAACTAATAGGCATTGTAAAGACTCCTTAATTTTTCAAGTCTCCCATACAACACAAACAATGTTTAGAGAAGTGCTCAGTCTGCCCCTTAATCTTTGGCTGTTGAGATGTTTTTGTCTCCACTGCTCTGCTTTTCAGTTTTAACTCCTTTGAATCTACCTCTCTGGGTCAAATGATTCCCTGGCTTCACAGCAGTTCTGTGGTGGCTCCACTAATGGCGCTGTAATTTTGCATCTCTTTGAAGTTCTCCCCGACCGTTGTGTTACCTGAAGTCTGCGCTTCTCTGAGGTTTTGGGATGGGGCAGGCTAGCTACCCTCTGCAGCCTAATTAAATGTAATTGCTCCATTTTGTAGTGGTGCCCGTGTGGAGAGGGGAAGCCTTGTAATAAGGGAGATTGCGTGAAGGGTCCGAGGATCACAGACGCCAAAGAGGAGCCACGAGGAGACGATCGGAGACACTTCCCCCTCTGTCGCCTCCTCTGTCCTGAGCAGACCTTGTCATTACCCCCTCCACTCTTCTCACTCTGGCTCTGTCTCTCTTTTCCTCTGTTGCTCTCTTTGCCTCTCTTGCTCCTTCATCCTCTCTGTCATCATCACCCTGTCTTCCATTCACAGTCATGCTTGTGCACAGCAAAAGTGTTTTGTACACTATTCCACTCAGAGACATGCTTCATAGGCAGCTAATTTTTTTTTCACCCTGATCTTAAATGTAAACATGGATACATGTTGCTGCTGGAAGATGAATCCTGAGTGTGCACAGGAAGTGTCTGGTATGATCTCTATGGCATTCCCTCAAGTGGCGTCACAGTCGTGGGTGCAAAAGCTGGAATTCTTGGAATCCTTCAGGCACCTCTGGGACTCCGTAACTGAGTCAGACACCGAAATGGGCTGTTTAGCCCCCTGACTGGTGAAGCGACAGGAGAAACATTCTTTCCGGGAAAGAGGAGAGGAAAAAAAGGAAATTACAGAGCAGGAGAGAGACAACATGACACACAGAGAGGGGGAGCGCCAGCCTGACCGTGACCCTGTGGGATGACAGGCTGACAGTAGATGTGTGATGATGTGTGTGCTGTGGGTACAAAGGTGACTTAGATCGAGGGATAAGCATCATTCTCCCTCTCTGTTGTCTCTTTTTTGGGGAGGTGCCAGAAAAACCTTCCAGCGGGGATGATGACATTCCTTCCTGCAGCCTTAGCTCCACATGCTTTTCCTGCGTCAGGGTGTCCGGCCATTTGCCTCCTAGTCCTCCTCCTAGTCCTCCTACTCCTCCACCGCCCGTCTTCCCCGCTCTGTGGTGCCAGTGCGTCTGCCACATGGCCGTTAAGGCTAATGCGACACAGGCTCCGGATCACATTTCAGACTCACATGAGCACCCCCCTACTTCACCTCCCCCCCATCCTCACCCTACACCCCCCACCCCACCCCATTTCCTCTCTTCCAAGCTGACCAGGCCTGGCCCAGGAAGTATACATTTGATTGGAGAGCGCAGATCAATAAAAGTGCAGGATCCCAAAGCCATCATTTGGTGTTTTATGATCCAGGAAAGTGTCCGATAAATGATTTCTCTGCTTGTTAAAATAGTTTTGTGAAGCTGGAAATGGGTGGCAGTAGCCAAGCTTCTACTCAGATGGAGCAGGAGCAGGGGGAGTGTGTGTGTGTGTGTGTGTGTGTGTGTGTGTGTGTGTGTGTGTATATGTCTGCTTTCCTGACAATGAGAGTAGGGGTCTCTCGAGCAGCAATGATAAAAGTTGAGGAGGGAAACATCAAAAGTGCGGTGGGGAACGAGTGTGGTGAGATCGCACACAGTGCCGGGCCTGCTGTCTCTCTCATGACCTCCCTGTCATGTGGCTTCCATGAGAACCAAACATCCAGCCACAGTTGTTTCCATACAAAACCAAGCTGCTTTGGTGATCCGAATGCTTTTTTTTCTCTCTCTCTCTCTCTCTCTCTCTTTCTTACTACCACAAAGCTAATTGTTTGGCTGTTTCTGCACGGCTGCCTTTTTGATCTTATCATGTGTGAAAGTCTCAGTATCACACACGGTGGCAGATTTTATCATTCTCATTTGCTGCAAAACATCACCAGTATCAGTGTCAGCTCTTCAGTGGGAGCCAAATTCTCTGTGCTTTGTGGTCAATCCCTCTGTCACACTCCTCTCATACCTATTCTGGTAAACACAGTCGAAAGATACCAAACAAATATGCTTCTCAGCGTTGTGTACGTGTGCTCCTGCTCCATAAATCTGCCAACCTTATCACGCTCCTGTTCTAAACAGGGGGCATAACCAATTAACGAGGCCTACACAGTAATTCGCTGTCTGCGTGTTGAATAACTCCTCACTCCCAGTTCCCATTAGTGGCTTATAACTGCAGAGGTTCATAATTATACCATGAATTGTATACGTGCTTGATTCGTAATTATACCATCTATATAATTATAGATTCATGCTTCCTCTGCAACCTGTTTTGACACATATTTTGAGAACTCTTGTGATCAGAGCTATTGGTGTGTAAATGTTATTGAGTCAGGGATTGCAGTAGATCTTTTGGCAAATGTTTTTTTGTTTCCAAACATTGGCTAAAAACTGTTTTGGTATTTAAAAAAGTGGAAACGCTTCAATCCCTTTTCTCTGAGGATGAGACTATCGATCCCTGTGATAAAGCCAAATGGTTCTCACTTGTAAAGAGGCCAATTTCTTTAATTTATTTATTGCAGTAGATCTTTTGGCAAATGTTTTGTTGTTTCCAGACATTGGCTAAAAACTCTTTTTGTATTTAAAAAAGTGGAAACGCTTCAATCCCTTTTCTCTGAGGATGAGACTATCCATCCCTGTGATAAAGCCGAATGGTTCTCACTCATAAAGAAACAATTTCTTTCTTTCTTTTTTTTTATCCTTAGAAAACATATCATGTTTTTTGTTTTCCGGGTTGATGCAACTAAAGCTATGTGGTATTCGCAACATGAAACTGCATATTTTCTAACCACGTGTCTACTCTTTGATTAGCGCCTTTACACTTCACAGGCATAGAATTAATGTAATTAATGTAATTGTTTGAAGTGTAAAGTGTAAAATCAGCATCAGATGGCATTCATTTATGAGCTTATCAAATCCAGATGGAGCCATATTTTACTCAGCATGATTCAAATATCCATCTCTTTGAGTCTGCTTGCAATTAAACCATTCAGTGAACGTTCAACAGCCTGAGAAAAATCCAGTCTTTTGGAATCAGTGGGACACAAAGCAGGGTGAGCTGTTAACACCGGGAAAGACCACCCCTGATTTTGACTGTAAATGATATTATACGTCCGTCAGGGCTCAAAGTCCTACATCAAAGCAAAGGAGACAATACAACTGTGACTGGTTTTTGCCCTGTGTGAGAAAATCAGGAGTGTTGTGAGTGCTATAGAGTTAATCTCTTCTTTGGATACACAACAGTGATGGCATTCCTCTGGAGGTACACTGTATGAAACTCAGCCAATCAGGTGAAAAATGGAGATATAGCCAGAGGACCAATAAAAAGTGCATTATGGGAAACTCCAGATGTTTGGTGAGATTGAGAAAAACAAGAAGAATCCCTGTCAGAAATTGCCCTCGGGCAACATGGGGTTGTAATTTCAACCCCATTAAGATGCATTAGTGTTAATTTGTTTAAAGACAAGGAGCTGTTGTGTTGTGAGAAGAAGGCCCATTGTGTTGAGAGTGGGGTGTGGACAGCACCAATTAGATTTATCTGCAAATGTTGGCAAATGAAAACGTCAATTCTTAATGAATGGAAAATATTTGTGTGCAGCTGATTAAAAAAAAGAAAACCCACAGATACAATTAATTAAAAATGTGGTGTGTTTTTTGGATAGCGAGAAGAAAGACAAAGAGATGTGCAAACATTTTGATATTAAAGTGTAACTAAATGACAGAATGGGGATACAAATACAAATCATCTTCTAACCACATAATGAGATGGTATAACCGTGTTTCTTTGAGATGACATGGCTAATCCTAAAGACAGCAAATCTGTTGTGTATCTTTCTCATGAAGTTCAAAAGGTAAAGCTCCTGATCAGGTGACAGGTAGCTCAAGGGGTTGAAGCCTGCATTAAAGTCTCTCTTTTATTTCCTTTCACTTTCAAATATTTACTGTCCCAAAAGTGAAAAATAATAAAAGATTAACCAGAAAAGGAGAAATGCGTGGAAATAATAAGGCCTTTTTAATAATTTGATGAGAGAAAAAGGTTTAAAAAAAGATGAAAAAGGGACCATTTGAGGGCATTTGGATATAGCAAGTTTTCCACAGGGACAGAGGTGGACCACTGAGCGCTGGATAATCTTCACAGGGGTCAAAAGGGCAACATCTAAATGAAAGAAAAAATAAAACACGTATCGGCCTCTCTCATTAGAGTGCAGTGCACCGTGGGGACTTCCTGGGTTAATAACTGGGATGGGGTTTGCATTACTTTGTGTCTCAGCAGCAGGAGAGGAACATAACCCTTTAATACAGCGGCTTCAATTACACCACATCAGGAAAACGATGTCCCCTTAGATCCCATTAACAAAAATAATACTCAGGAACTGTGGTGTGTGTGTGTGTGTGTGTGGTGCCGTGTGTGTCCGTGCGTCTAGGAAGCACTTTAAGTGTCCTTTGGTGAGTTAAATTTGGTTCCTCAGCTCCAAAATTTGGCTCCTCTACTCATAGAACTGCTCACGAATTCAGAAATTTGTCAGAATTGTCCTTAAGTCATGCAGCGCTGGAAAGATTGATGTGTTTAAAAGCTCAAACAGTGCACCAACATCTGTTAAATTGCTGCCATTGATAATCATCACAACTACCGGCAAATTGCTGCATCTTATCGTGGGCCATTAACAAAATACGGAACTTCTAAAACACCCTTCGGCTGTCTTTTCTCTTCCTGAAATTCTCTGTCTGTCTCTCTCTCTCTCTCTCTCTCTCTCTCTCAGCTGCTCAGGCATATGTGGCCTCATGTCAGGGGATGCCTCTTGTAGTGAATGCCCATTGAAGGAAGCTATTTTGCCAAATGCCAGAGCCATTGAGTTGCTTCATATCCTGTCAGATAAGCGGCCACAAAGAGCTCTCTTTTTTTTCCGGCTCCCAAAACCGTTCCTAACATCTTAACATCCTCCTCTCTTCCTCCCCGCTCCCCTCCTACCCCTCTTGTTAGTTGATAAAGAGCGTCGTAATGTCAGGAAGGACACACATTCCTCACGATGTACTCACAGATCTCTGAGGAGCAGGGGTTAGCTTCCTCACAATGTGTGTGACAGATCAGAGGGAAGAAGGGAAGAAAAAGAGAGACAGAGATGAGAGGAACAGCGATACACAACATTTGAGGGGAAAAGAGGGACTGAATTGAGAAATGCACACTGGTGGAAAAAGTACTCAGATCTGTGTAGAAATACTCTGTCACAAGTAAAAGCCCTGCATTCAAATTTTAACTTAAGTAAAAGTACTCATTATGCAGAATGGCCCATTTCAGAATAAGCTATATTATCTTATTTTATTATAAAATGATTGATGCATTAATTAAGTGTACATCACTTTAATGTTGCAGCTGGTAAGGGTGGACCTCATTTTAATTACTTTATTTACTCCTGGGTAGCTTGTGAATTTACCTCTGAGGATCAATAAAGTCTTATCTTAATCTATAAAAATACATCATCATTTATTTGTTGATTATATTTTGTATTATTAACCTGAATCTGCAAAGTAACTAAAGTTGTCAGATAAATGTAGTGGAGTAAAAAGTGTAATATTTCCCTCTGAAATGTAGAGGAGTGGAAGTATAAAGTAGCAGAAAATGGAAATACTCAAGTAAAGTACCTCAGAATTGTACTTAATACAGTACTTGAGTAAATGTACTTAATTACATTCCACCTCTGGAAATGCATGTGATAAAATGAGGAGAGAGAAACTTGAAACACAAGAAAAACATGAGAAATTTTGTAACTGAACTGGATTTATGACAATAATGATAATTTATAGCACCTGCCATATAAGCTCAAAGCAGCTCAACATACTTTAAATTAAAAAGAAAACAACTTTAGGTTTATCATAAATGAGCCACTAATTAGGTTTTGTTTTTTTTCAAATGAATCAGCTTTTCTCTTCTGTGGAAAAACTGCAGCTCTGAGAGCCAAACTTGGCATCGAGCTGAATGTAACGTCTCACGGCTCCTGCACAACATCCAAAGTGCACCACGTTAAAAAATGTGAGTTTATGTGATTGCACGGCGGGAGTCAACAGTAGCAAGTTTTCTAAGTCCATCATGTTTGATTGTAAATTACACGCACAGCACAACACAACAAAAAAAGCCCCTGTGCCTCCAGTGAGCCAATGTTTCATAACCTCCCTTGTGGCAACATTTGGACATCTCGCGTTAGAACGCTCAATAAAAAGCAGACCCCAAACCATTAGCAGTGAGCTGAGGCACTCGACGTGGTACACAGGCGTTAATTGCCTTGTTGCCTGTAACTTTTTCTGGAATCCTTTTTTAACGCTGTTGTTTTTGCAAACACGGTTGTTTGGAAAGGGTTGTAAACACCTGTGTGCTGAGAAATATTGTATGTGATGGGGACACTTGGATGCTGAAGAGTCTGTCTCGGGCTGATAAGTGTAATGCTGCTGGTGTGTTTGTTCACGGACTGTTGATCTGTGTTATCTCACAGAAGCTTCTGGTTCTTGTTGTCCACTCGAAGATCTTTTATCACTTTATTCTCTTTAATCTTTAAGCCATGCTTTGGTTTCTTACTCATCCTCTATTCCAAACCTGAAAGTGATCTGGAAACTGTCTCCAGATGCCTCAGTTGTTGTCGCTAACTCAATTCGTCTATGCAAGAAAAGAAGAGGAAACTGCCCAATAACATTATCAAATGGCAACATTATTATGTAGTACAGTGTTGGCATCACCATTCTTGAGATCCTGGAAATAATATGTTTTTAATATTTAAGATTTTTACTCCACGTGGATTAAAAATCACTGACCCTTTTAGAAATGTTCTTTCCATTCCTGCACAATTAAACCTCAGCTCTTGCTCATTAGATTTACAATCCGTAACATTTTACAGTCCATAACTGCCTCGAGTTTATTTTCATTTTATTTGCACATTTTCAATTTGTCAACATGAACTATTTCAATTTACTTGCCCCGCTGACTCTGCAGAAAAGTCTTCTATATGTAGCACTAGCAAAAACAGTGTTACATATGAAGCCATCCCAGTTTGGCTCCTATCAAAATGGCTGAGATGCTTGTGGCTTTGTGATTAAGCTGCTGCAAACCACACAGCCCAGGGAGAGTAAACCCAACATTTAAACCAAAACCCAGATACAGGCAGCCTGGGCAACAACAGTGGCATATTAGTACTTACCTCAAGACAAAATGTCCGTCATTTGTGTGTAACCCACATTCAGGCAATTCGGCTTCTCAGCACATGGAATTAAATCTTGGAGGCTTGAGGGGGTTTGGGGTAGTATTATGCAGCCATTTGACAGCCCTGAATTGTCTGGAGGAATTAAGATGACTTCTTGTAAAACTGGTAAGGCTTTTTTCACATGCTGTTAATTTTTCCTTGCATATTCTTCATTGCTCTCTCATTAATGGTCAAATACAGATCACCTGGGAGTTGGACTTCAAAGCGAGCAACAATTGGACATCAACAGCACCATTACTTACCAAGTCCCTGTGAATCTCTTTCTGACCAGTGGGACCTTTTCTAGAGGGGAAAACAACCCATCTGTCCAGCAAATGCTTCCATATGGACACAAAGAGTGGGGCACATTCTTGTGGAAATGAAAGCAGGTCCTTTAATCTAAGAGACATAATCAATAAATGATAAGGCCTGTAGCCGCAGGGCAAAGCGGTAGTTTGAAGATAACTTAAGGCAAGATTAGTGATGGGACAAAATGGGGTGGTGGGGGGTGATGTTGAATTAAAACATTATGCATGGAGGACTGGAGTTAGTTTCTTGGTAATCATGGGTTCCTATCAGCTCTTTAGATCACTTCCTGCAAGCTTAGCTCAATCGTATTCAAGTGATCATTGTTTTATCTGGAAGGAATGCTAATTAGAGTTGTAGAGAAGCCAACCCTTGCCGACATCACCAAAATACACTATGTGGTCAGTTTAAATGAGACAATAGATGCCTTCACAACAACTATTATGCAAAGGAGACATTGGAGTACCAATGTGGAATGCAATCTCCGTCTAGCAAATATTTACCAACAGCCAAAGACAGGGAAAAGAGCCTAAAAGACATCTAGCATGGTTAATGACTGAGTATAGAGAAGAGCTGAAATGTACATTTCAGTAACAGGGGGTTAGACTGAGGCTTCTGAGCGCGATTCAAGCCCCTCGGGAATGTGCTGAGTTGAACATTTGATGCACAAGATAACCAAAGTAGTGGGCATTTTCAATCAACGTGTCAGTGGAGATTCAAAAATAACACCAAGGATGGAGGGAGGTTTTAGGCTTGGCTTTGATTTCATGGTACTATAGGCTTAAAGACCAAAATTATATTTGAGTGCCATGAGAATTTGTTCATCTCTGGAGCTGTTTCTAATGATATGGAATGACCCAGACGGCTACTACTGGTCTTAAAGTCCCTAAAAATAGAGATGCTTATTTGCAATCCCACATTTGGGCCATGCACACAGAGAATGGCAAACTGTGACACCGGGCAAGGAGTCTAATTTTCCCTCTTTTATGGGTATTGCTGAGAATTCGCTCTAACAAGCCTGGCAGCCTTTGAAATAATAAATATGGAAATATATCCTTCGACTTCTGTATTTCTGGTGAAGAACAGCAGCGACACTGCAGGTTGAGAGCTCTTGGCATTCACATTATGATTAAGTCTTGAGTCATTCAACTGTAAAGAAACTTTTGAATTGTTCCCCTTCCCTTTTTCTTTCCTTCAATCCAAAAAAATACCCACCTATTCTTTTCTCTAATATGAGACCTGCGGCTTCAGGATGATGTTAAATGTAACAGTGGTTCCCTCCAACAGATGCATGTGTAGTTAGTGGTTGGTACCAGCAGGGGTATTTGTGAACGGATCCTTTCGATGTCCACAGTTTATCAAATTAGGGGAAAAGATGTCATGCATGATAAACTTAATTCTTTGTCTCTGCCTGTGGCTGACAGTGGGTGCTGGAGTGTGTGTGTGTGTGTGTGTGTGTGTATGTGTGTGATTTATACCTTTCTCTAAATGTCAGCTGTGAGAGTGACAGTAATATGATGTTTCCCACCCACAACGGAGGAACACACACACAGTCAGCAACCTCAACATGGCTGTTTGCTGAGGCTATAGGGTGTTCCCAATCATTTCCTTACCCACAACATAGACAATGAACATGCTACGCTATTAAGATTTGGTCCTGTGAGTGGAAGAACCAGGCAGTAGATAAAGAAATAAAGCAGATTTGAGTCGGGCTGTAATTTGTGGAAATGTTGCTGTTTGGAATTAACATCAAGACAATTTTACTTGTTCACTTGGATGGAGGACAGGTTTAACAGTAAACATTGGCAGTGAGGAGAAGAGCTATACACACAAATGTAGAAAGAAGTGAACTTGACCGCTTCGCTCATTTACATTCACTGGGTGTTTCCTTTTGTCAGTTCATTTAGGGCTCCTCAGATGTTGGTGTGAACAAATCAACATTTAGATAGTGTACTAATGTGCTGCTGAGAAGACCCTCTGAAGATAACTACCTTTGATATGACCCCCTGGGACTCACACTGTCCCCAGCTTAGCCCCACCAGCAGGGGCAAGACAGTCCAATCCATTTGCCCCCCAGAGAGATCAAAGCCCTGGCCTCCTCCTTTTCATTCTTTTACCAAAGACTCCACCTTTGCAAAGTCCCTACACAAATGAGATTGTGCATCAGCCATTTTCTTTGGTGGGTTAAAGACAGTGTTTTTGAAAGGACGGAAAACAAGCAGGGACATTAAAGAGTTTGGGTGATGAAGGAGAAGAGATGGACTGGGGGGTGGTGGGGGGTAGGGTGGCATGAAAGGAGGTGGCGAGGGGCAAAAAAGCAGTGATTAAGGCCTGATGACTGTTAATGGGACAATGGTTGAACCACTGGGGCCATTACTGTGCCATTGTCTGATAGGATGCTTCCCTGTTGAGTAAAAGTATGCCATTACACAGCATTTGGGGCTTTTGATGCTCCTGCTTAAACACAGGGATATTCACCCATGTCTGAGACAGACACTCATCTCCTGTTGAGCATGTTTTATGAAATTAACTGAGAGCTCAGAGACACCTATTTCCTGCCCCTCATAAAAAGTAGTCTGTCTGCTGTGAGCGTACTGAATTAGGCATGGTAACCAGCAATGCCTACTGATGGCATGCACTCATGCTGGGCTTTGCCAGTCATTGGCTAAACTGTCTCTCCTCAGTACTATAAGGTATTTTTTAAAGTATAAGGTTTCTGCGGTTACCTCTATTCAATCAGCTGTGCTAATTGACTGTGACTCCATAAGCCTGCCATCTTCAATGTTATATAACTAGATATAACTTTATTTTTTACTGAATAGCGACTCAGTCCGTGTTAGTTTTCCACCAACTCTCTCACTCTGCAATATGTTTTTTTTTAACTTCTTTCGAAAACTTTGTGAATAATGAGTAAATTATATGTGTGAAGCAGCTTTGCGCAATGTGGTTGTGGCTGAGGCAGACTTAACATAGCAGCCAGGAGCTGAGCCAGCTCTGGCCCTGGCCCTTGTCCTAGCCCCAGCCCCAGGCCGCCAGCAGCAAGCTTCTGGACCAACCATAATGAAGAGTAGGCATTTTTATCCCCAGCTGTAACTCTGCCCCCCCACCCCCACCCCACCTCTTGGTGCATCTGTTCGCTCCCTGCTTGTCTGGCAGAGGAGGCAGACATTGCATTTTGGGATATTATTTGTATAAACAATGGGCAGATTGTTTGTTTGCACTGAATTGGTCGCAGCTGTGTAAGCACTGGGATATGTTGCACATGGAGGGACTGGAGAGAGTGAGGGAATCCACCTGAAGGATACAGGTGGTGGGGGATGAACTGAAATCCCTACATGGTCCTCGAGTCCTGCCACCACTGGCTTTGCTGAAAAAGCCAGTAGCAAAGACAAAATAAACATGAGTCCAGAGGGCAACAGAGCATAGCAAAACACAGGGTACTGTGGTCAGGTATCTCTTTACTTGGGCTTCCATGCAGTGTTACTGTAAGAGGCATCTTACGCAACATAATACGACCACTTGTTTCTGTTTTAGCCCAACACACTTACCAACCATGGGCCTTTGCAGCTGAAGTCAGAGCAGCCGAGTTTCCTTCATGTGGTAAATGGGGACTCAAACATGGTATGACATCATCAGAGAGGGACCTGAGACCACAGAGGAGGTGTCAGCTGCAGATGGAAGGAACACCAGGATGGATCAAACCAGTCATTCATGAGCCTCCCCTGGTGAGCGAACCCAGTGTCACGCCTCTGTTCCTGGGATAGCAGTGAGAGACAGGCTGGGCCTCGTGGTCGCCACATGGAAAGCCCCACACACAGTTCTCTGATTACGTGGAAATGTTTCACGAACATCATGCTGATATTTTAAATGAATAGTATGAGTGAACAGTCCAGAAAATGTTTTCTCACTATCGGAAAGAAGCTTCTTTCTGAGTCAGATGAGGCTACAGACAGCTTAGCTTTGCATACGGACTTGTGGAAACAGCTAGCCTGGCTCTGTCACCAGCATCTATAAAGTTCATTAATTAACAAGTTATATCTTGTTTGTTTAATCAATAAAAAAAATAAAAAACAAGATTGTCGTCATCATGAGGTTCTGATTCTAAGAAATAGTCCAACACATAACCTGCCAGTTTTTTGTTTTTTGCTTTTTTTGTTTCTTTTCAAGCAAGATAAAAAGTGATAATTAGTGAGCTATAGAGGTGCTGGTAGGGAGATTTTGTTACCTTCAAACAGAACCAGGAGACGCTGCACAGAAGTGCTGGGCATATAGACTAACTGTTTTTTGTCAAGAAATAGCTCCAACATGTAACTCTCCCTAAAATCACAAATTGTTGTTTTTAGACTTGTAGTCATGTAGCCAGAGCCAGGCTAGCTGTTCCCCCGTGTCCAGCCTTTACACTAAGCTAAACTAACCTAAGCTAAACACATCCTGACTCCAGCTCTGTTACACACTGACATGAGTGATGTTGGTCTTCTCATCTCACTCTGGGAAAGCGGCAAAGAGAGGTGAAATACAATATACCAATACGTAGGAGGTGAGTGAGAACAATTGGCACTGGTTAATTAACGTAACATGAGACCCAATCAAAGTACAATACGTCATCGCTCTATGAAAACCCTTGTTTCGCCTGTTGTGTTAACATCACCCAGATGTTAAATCAGTGGAGCAAACCTGTTCTCCACCTGCATTCACACACTCAACACATTGTGCTGAATGAGTTGCCCTTTGTTTAATTATTATTTCCCAAGGACTGGGAGATTTCCCCTTATTGCTCAACCGGGCAGATTGTCATCCCACAGAGATGAATAGTGAGCATTGTGCTTCTTTTCTATAAAGTGATCAGTGCCAGCCTCCAGAAGTTTGACACCTCCCTGTTAAATTCTGTTTACATAAAGGCTTGGTTTTGATCCGAATGCTCATTCCAGAAGTATGCCATCTCTTTCATCTGACAAAATAGCATGCATTGCCTCTGTGTACACTGCCTTGTTTCTTTACCCTTTCATCTCTGATGGTTCACTCATGAGTTTGTTAACTCAGGGATGTCTGTCAAGGGTGTTTGGCAGCAATGTTAAAATAACAATGGCAGATATGCCAGGTACTCAAGCAGAGAAAAGCTTTATTGTAACTCTTAGATCGTGAAGGGAGATTTTAAGACAGCGGTTTAAACAAATATGTTCTGTGTTTCATTGCCCATTATGTGTTATCATAATACACTTCACTTGATGAATATCAGTCCATCTAGACCAGAATCTGATTTGTTTGTTTGGGTTATTTATATAAAATTCATAGTGGAATGACAACTGTCAGACTTTACATGTGTTAATCAGTATTTTCGTGAATCACAACATGCATGCATGTTGATAAGATATATGTTTGCTGTAGTTACATGTTTCCAGTTTTTGGAAGTCTACAGTAGCATGAAAACGCATGTCAGTGGAAATGCTGATTCATTCTTGTGGTATGACAACACCAAATGTTGTTGGTTTGGATTCCATTGCGTGGGCGAGTATGCAGTTACTCCAAACCTTATCACACCCCAAGATTCGAGTGTACATGTGTGGACATGCGTAGTAAATGTGTTTGTATATGTGTAATAGCTGCGAGGTGGCATGTGGGAACGTGATTGTGTGTGTCTGTTGTTGCTGTTGTTTCTCCGGATTCCACTAAATGTACCGTAGCTGCGTGTGTGTGTGTCACACACACATGCACCCTGGCCTTCCTTGAGTTAGGGCACATGCCTGTGGCCTGTGTTAGTCTGTGGTTGGAGTAATGATGACAGGCTCTCACACACACACACACACACACACACAGATTCCAAGACCCCCACAAACATGACTTGGCTGAGCCTGCATGGTATATTGTACTGCTGACAATGCTCCCATTACTCTTAATTACTCTGAAGAATGGACACTAATTTGTTTAAATGGAGTGTGTCTCCCTGTATGTTTGGCTGCCTGATGGTCATTGCATCTAGCCTCAGCAGTGGTGGAACAAGTATTCAGATCCTTAAGTAAAAGTAGCAATACCACAATGTAAAAATACTCTATTACAAGTAAAGGTCCTGCATTCAAATAGTATAGTAAAGTATTATTAGCAAAATTATGAAGTTTGATAGTGGTATTATAAGTATCGTACTCATTATGCAGGCAAAATGACTCCTGACAGTGTATTTTCATATTTTATATTACTGTGTTATTATTACTGATGCATAAACATGTAAACGGCTAATTTTAACTATTATGTATACTGTCGGGTAGTTTAATGTGCTGTTAAACAATGTATCTTATAGGCTCATTATAAAAATCTACAAACTAACAGGAGCTGTCAAATAAATGTACTGGAGTGAAAAGTACAATGTTTCCCTCTGAAATGTAAAAGTATAAAGTAGCATAAAATGGAAAGACTCAAGTAAAGTACAAGTACCTCCGAATTATACTTAAGTACAGCACTTGAGTAAATGAACTTTAGTTACTTTGCACCACTGATCCTCAACGACAGCCAGAGTCAACCTCACCTCATCTTCCTTTGACATACTGCAAACAAATGTCTGTGGATGTAAACAGATGAAGAGGTTATCTGGCTCAGTCAGATATCAAGAATGTCTTGTGCTCCTTTTGATCTGACACGAGAATCAAGCAGAAAGTACAGTAATTTCCTCGCCATCTTCTAATCTAAACAGGTCTAATTACAGGCACCAAGGTGTATTTGGGTGGATTCATAACCTACACATTAGAGCACATCCATTGCACAACAGCCAGGAAATGGGGTGTGCTGTGCAACTGGACAGATTGAGAACCAAGATCCCTTTTTTTTTCTTTTAGTTGCATCACAAAAAGTGCTGTGGTGCACCTCATTTCATGAATCCTTGTGTAGATTGAGTAAGATGAAGTAATTAGAGGCTTTAGTTTGGATAGCTAGCTATCTGCTCTGCTGCACATGAAGGCAGGGAAGTTATAATTAGAAACTAGCCAGCAACACCAAAGGGTTAGGTGGCAAACACTCGCCAGGACACACATACTTTGTTATTACCTCTTTGCAGTTATCATTTGATATGGCAGCATCCTGTCCTGTTTTTAATGTTCATCTGATGACATAGCCCTGATGGACCATCCTCTGCCTCCAGGATGTGGCCTGTTGAGGCTCCAGTAATGACTCATTAAAGTGCTAGAACCCTGTCTCCCAGCAAATTTTAAAAAATTCAACAAGTGAGGGAACAACGATTGAAGGAGGCATGGCCTTGTTGCTACATAGTGTGTGGTCAGGGGACATGGGGTAGACTGACACTGATAAGAGTCTTTTTTATATAAATTTCATGACATACTTAAGTCCCAACCGGTTGACTCTATCTCAGCATTGGCCTCACAGGTTCAGGGCTAATTTAAAACACTAGATGGCGTGTTGAGCCATTTTCAACCCATGAAATGCTGATTTTTTATAAATTTGGTAAGAAATGTCAATGCTAACATCAGCATTGATGTGTTTCATCACAGTACAGTGATCATTCATTTAGTCAATCATTTAGTTTACAGCTCAAAAAAAACATGTGTGGAGTACCTCTTTAAAGCTGTATGTTTGTTGTGTGTGTGCCTGCACGTATTTCAGCAACGGTGTGTAATGAGTTTGAAAAGAATATCTGGGCCAAACATTTAAACCACTGATTTGTGCAGACTGGGTTACGAGTTAAACACCACACTATAACTGAATATTTGGACTAAATGGTTTCGATCTTAACTGCGGCAGGATAATTTATATTCAGTACATCTTGAGTGAAACCAAAAGGCATTTCTTTTTGTAACACAGTAGGGGCAGAAGAAAGGAGTAAGGTTATCACATGATGTTTAATAAAACAAATATATTCAAATATTCTATATATAACATTTTCTTATAAAACAATATATATAACACATTTACAATGCATGCAGCACCATGTCTTTATAATACTGGTGTTGACAGAATTCAATAGCTCAATTAAGTGCCACCTCCAGAATAATATGTACAATACAGTAATTTACTGCAATAACTGAGGCTTGAAGTTCCATCAAAAGAGAAACAAAACAGCTCTGCCATTGTCGACGACATGAATCGATCTTCCCAAGACTTCTGAAATGTCACTTCTGACTCCTCATCTGTTGATGAGGAATTGGATCAGTCCGTCTTGCACTGTTGCATCCCTCTGGGTGTATAGCTTTTCCAGGAATCATGTCTATCCTTCCGGGTGCTGTTTGTGTCAGCAACTTTGGCAGGAAAGAATGTCTTAGGTGTTGGGTGTCTGTGCGTGTGTGTCAGCATCTCAGGTGTATGCAAGGCTGAAAAGTGTTTGTCAGTGTCGGTGACTGATTTGTGGATTTGCTGGGTGTGTGTTTGTGAGTGTGTATTTCTGTCTCTGTGTGTGTCCATGCATTTATATCAGCGTCTCTGACAGGTGTGTAGGTTCCGGGCTGCAGTCCTGCTGACACTGTGGTCTCGCTCTCCTTTCTCTGGTCGACAGGTCATGCCATCACCACAGTCGCAGCGCTGGAACAGCTCCAAGCCATGGGTGCCTTTCCTGCGGTGGCGCGTACACACCTGGCCCTCCGTCAGCACGGGCTTACAGATGCGAGACCAGAAGTGTCTGGCGCAGCACAGACCCTCAGAGCAGTCTGCAGATCTCAGGCAAGTATCCCCCTCCTGGCCTGGAGACAGAGGGAAGAGAGGGATTAAAATGTGTTACATGAAAACAGACCTCACTGAACACTTCTTGTGTTGTTACTTGGACCTAATAAAGATTGATGATTCTTAACAGGGCACTCACCTTTCACAGCATGAGGCTGATGGCCATGGGCAGTGGGAGGCCTCTTGGCATGATGCTCCATGGTGTTGTTGTGTTTGTGCCAGCCAGTGATGATGGATGCATCTGTACCATCTATGTCATTTGCCTGGCATACACCTAGAAATTGCAAAGGGCAAAAGAAAGAAATGCATTTAGGGTCTGTATTTACCACAGTAGATATTAAGTCATCCACCTCTTGTATAAGTTAGACTGAATAGTTATCGGTAAACATCAGACATACAAGACAGAATGACTACATGCATACTATTCCCAACTATCAGAATGTCATCAACAACTTGGTAAATCATAAATGGTCAGTATTTATTTCAGATGGGATGCCTCTGCTCACCATTGCTGCAGCGGTTTCCTGCACAACACATAGAGTCCCGTGCGCAACGCTTCCGGCTCTTACGGCAGGGCAGGCAGACGCCTCGGGCGTCGTTGCAGAATTCATCACCTCCGCAGTCTTCATCATCCGTGCAAACACCTGACTGCTATAGTTTGATAAAAACAAAAGCAGCGTGTCATTGACGTATTGAGATATTAGATGTAAAACTTACATAAACACAACCTTTGTCGTGGCGCACAGAATTTACTTTTACGCACGGGAAAGTTAAATACCTGCAAGGTGTCTACGGGTAACTTGTGTCCTATGCTACCGGAGGGAGAGGTGCGCGGACTCGGACTGACAGTGTCGGAGCCTTTGCTACCCGAAGCACCGGGCAAGTTTTTGATGGCGTTGGAGTTCATCAGGACTGTCCCCGTGTAAACGTCCCCAAGGTATCCAAACAGCGTGAGATACACAGCCAAGAAGCGATGCGCCGACGGTATCTGCATGATTCTCATCATAAACTCTGCTGTGTTGCAAACACACGGGGAAAAATCCTTCTGTTCTGCTGAAAAAAAGACTGAGTGACAAAGTCCAAAGCGGCCTTGAATCCTGAATCCCAAGGTTTCCAGAGAGTTTCGGCACGATGCTTTCGAAGCCTCTTGACTCACAGTCCTGGGATGATCCTCTTTATACATGTGGACCTGTTTGTCTTCCCGCCCCTCGCTGTGCACAACAAAGGCGGAGGGGTGGAATTTCAAAGAGAGCCCCACTGTACGGAAATGGCCATCTATTCTCAATGCACAGGACTGCCTTTCACAATGTTAGTGTATGATAATGACCCGCAAAGTCTGTCTGAATGCCCATCACTCAGTGACTGGAAATACTGGAAATGAAGTGTGTCCACAGTCAGGACGTACTCGGTCTAGTTAGTATAAAATCACATTTTTAGTAAAAAAAAAAAAAAAAAGAGTGAATACATTATTTATGTTTCTTTTTACTTTTTTTTCTTAAAACAAGTCTAATTTTTATCCACCAGTTGTGTGCCTTATTCTGCTTTGTTTCAACACTGATTTAAGAACATTTGTGGAAAGCATAATGATATTCTCACTACATTGATAGAACTCTGATAATATTATGGTTTGATTTTTTTTATCTTGTTTTCAAATAAAAAAAAACTCATTACGAGACAAAATAACCTGTTAAATAGTTTTTTAAAAATGTTTTATAGATCCGAATTCTTTTGTTTTTCCAAAAATATTGATGCCAATAGTTCACCATTTATTGAAATATTTTTATTTTAATGGCTTTCATGCTATTATAGGTGAACAAATGTATATGCTACAAAATATTGCAGCACGTTATTTTTTCAATTTCGCTTTATAACTGTATAACAAAACCTCACCAGTATTCCTCATGATGTGGGTCTTTGTGTGTCTTTCTTCATAAACTCCGTTGCCCTTCTTTATAAAACGCTGTTTGATTATTCCAGTTTCTTTGACATTCAAGTAGCCTAACTGCCCTTTGGCTGTGTGAAGACGGTGATTGAAGCTACTTGCGTCGATTAACTACTTCATTTGATCCTTCTGATTGCAAAGGGGGCAATTATCCTCCAAAGTGTGCTTGATTACACCAGTGGCGGACATCAATGTGTAGGATATGCAGACCATTAAGGGGTGTGAAAAGTTTACCGAATTAATGGACTTCCGTGGCGAGGCCTTTCAGGGTTGACTGGCACTTTGAGATTAAAGGCAGCTCTGATCTGTCTCTGCTCTCTGACCCTTTGGGCTCCTCCACTGCAAGAAATGTCCATCAAAAAAAAAAAAATCCTGAAATATTCAAATTAAGTCTTAAAAAAGGCGTGTATTTGACTCCTGTCTGTCTAAGCCAGATCATTTCACTTTTTCCCCAGTAAACTGTCGACTTAGAGTAAATCTTTTTCTTGAATTAGATCTGTTCTATCTCTCTAGATATGGTGAGAAAAGCTCACAGGTGCGGAAGTGCGTGATGGAAACGAGCCCTTTAGTTTCTCTATGAAGATATCTTGGCGCTTGGACGTCATCTGCTGGTCACGTAGCCTATGTTTGAGTGTGAGGATGTGTGTGTGTGCGTGCGTGCATGTGTGTGTGCGAGAGAGAGATGCGCCAAACACCTGACAAACACACTGCAGCACTTTGCGCGATTGAATTGCTGTATATCTTTTGAAGTAGAGCTTTTATCTCCACTTTACTAAATGTCAGTGCTGGTAAGGTGAGCTCCTTTGATGCACTTTGATCCCCTTTGATCTGGCAGAGGTGTCACCCTGTTGTTATGGCTGAAGCCATTCCCCTGTCCCCCTAAACAGATCTG
The DNA here is from genome assembly GCA_005408345.1 of Macquaria australasica. Lineage (NCBI taxonomy): Eukaryota > Metazoa > Chordata > Actinopteri > Centrarchiformes > Percichthyidae > Macquaria > Macquaria australasica. The sequence continues at coordinate 625,471 of SEMN01000034.1, read as the reverse complement.
TTGTGCGAATAACACTGAGACCAGAGAAGCTGAATCATCTGCACTTACCGGTAAGTGGATGACATTAACTCTAGGACCGATTATTAGATCTCAGGCAACCATAACCAGTTCACATCAGGCTCAGTTGGGTTGAGAGTGATCTGTTTCTTACCTGCAGCGCCCTCGTGTGGCAACTACAGAAAACTGGGAAAATCTCCCCAATCAAGCTTACAATCAATCAGTCTGATCTGTTTAAAATAACTAAGAGACAAACACCACTCAAAAGTATTGTTTTTACTCTATAATTTTAAAAATCTTACACGTGGCACTCTGCAAAATCAATTTACAGCAGGATAAACAACATAACACAAGGCAAATATCAGGTAACATTGCAGAAGGCGGTCAATATAAGACTCAAAACCAGTGTTTTGTAAAGTAATGGCATACATAAGGCTTTGTGATAAACATACCCTGCCCCTAATACAGTGAAATACTTATGGTATACCTACAGAACTAAGATTTCCTCTCATTTTTAGCTCTCCATCAACATTATTGAGTGATTTATATAATTTAAATGTAAGTGTGTTTGGCTTCCTGGGATGAAATATGAGTTGAGCTGTTCAGCCAAACCAAACAATAAAATGAGAAGTTGGATGATGATGCATTATGATCAATACTATCATACCGTCAAATAAGAATATTGTTTTTCATATTTGTGAAATGTTCAAAACTGCAAATCATTCTTGGCATCTCTAAACGCTCAGTTTTCATGACTGAAACAGGTGACGGATGGTCTCCCTGATTTATTGTTCACTTTATCTCAGGCCAGTTGAGGTTGACTTCTTAAGAACATATTAGATATGTAGAGAAAAGCCTGTCATTGCAGTCATATCAGGTATGATAGATTTCTATCATTTAACAGTTAATAAATGTTCCTGTGTGACAAATCAAAGGGGTAAGCAGGACATGTATGTCATATGCAGTTTTTTCAGCCATCAAATGACTAGAAATTCTCTTTCCACTGTGATTAATGTATTTATTAGATATAACAAAGGATGAGAAGCAGCCATCTAAGAGGACACATACGTTTTTGAGGTGTATATGTGTTCATGCAGCATCGAATAGGACTTGTGATGTTAATTTTGAATGCCATTGATTTAAGGCACTTACATGTCTTCTGATTTTATGCTCTGATTTTTGGACGTGAGAGGTGATGAGCTGGGTGAGAGATCATGGCGCTAGTGGTCAAAGTTGTGAGTTTCACAAAATAAAATCTCCTTTTTTTCTTCCGCCGTCTGTCTCTAGCAGAGATTCTAAAATTTCCACAAGATGATGTTAAGTCAAGATAGTGATCTTAAGATAATGTGAATGTGGTCAATTTTGCCTCCAAAGAAGAGGATATTTAATTCATATGGATGAACTTAGCATGGTTAAACCTGTTTAAAAACCTTGAGAATACCACTTAGCACAATGTAACATGGTGTCAAGTGATGTCAAACTAATCTTCACTCAAGTTTACAAATTGACACAAGTCTCTGATATTCTAAGGAAGAAAGTCAAGTACGTTACAAAGAAATCAAGCACAAAAAAATATACAAAAACAATAACCAGCACTGTCATCTCACCAATTGCTTAATATAATTTATCAATAACAGCACCAAAGACATTGAAACCATGTTCACAGTTATGTCAGAACTATACAGGCGCGAACAGAAGACGAGGCATTTGGGTGGTTTAAAAACAAAATTAAGAAGTATGTAGTTAGAGAAGCATTTATATGCGTGATTAAAAGCATATTAAAGAACAAAAAACAAGTGTGACTTCATCTACTGAAGCTTAAAATTAGCTATAACTGCTGATTTTCTCAGTTAATGGTCTTAAGTGCATAATGACACATTGCTTCATGGAAATACTAGCTGACATTTCATGTGTGTCGGTGTGTGATTCATTAAATTTTAAGCAGGGCACTTAAAGAGTCACTTTTCTTTCCACTGAGTGCACAGTGTTTGTGCTTTTCAAGGTAGGTTAATCTTACATTAAGTGTACTAAGTATTTGATTTTAGCCCGGTTGTGTTCATGTGTGAGAATGTAACTTGTAAATTCAAATACTATGTACCGTGCATGCTGTATATGGATGCCATATGGATGTTAAATAAGAAGAAAATCAGTGACATTCAGGGTAGTCTTGAGCACTTGATACCAGTTTTACTTGCAAACTGTAGTGTGTAGATCTCTGGAGAAGATTGTAGCCAGCAGCTGCATGTCAAAAACCAGGGAGCAACTGCAGTAACATCTCAATGCCCTCCAAATATTATGGAGAAACAAACACAGGAAAAAAAATCAATCATCAGCCTCCTCTCTTTTTGAGCAGTCCATCATCACATTTTTCACTCTTATTTATCCTCGAACCAAAACATAGACAGACTATCGAAAATTCATCCACCCACTAAACATCTTACATGGGAAAACCTGGCTCCATTAGCAACCTCTGTTGTGTTGTGTGTGTATATCTGTGTGTATCCCTGCACTTTCTTTGCCTTTGCCTTTAGAGCAGAGTGTAAGACAACACTGAAGAAGTGCTACAGCAGTCCGATTATAAATGCTTGATCCAGAGCCACAGTGAAATAAAGGCATATCGGTGACCCAGAGGGTGTGCCATCCATCCGTTTATCTTCTTTTCCATATCCTCTCTTTCATTTTTAAAGCAGTTTTTTTTTACAACACAGCCATGTCCTCAAGATGGCCTCCAAGCCAACAAAAGAAGAGTTTCTTTTGGTTTTAGGGGGAGAGGAGGACTTCAAAAATCAACGTCCCAGCCGGTGTTGTCGTCAGGAGGCGGGTCCTCGTTGTCCTCTGGGAAGCTGTCGAAGTTACTTGTGTCGACTGCTGATGTGACCTGGTAGAAAGAAAGACGAATCATTCACAGAAACACTAAATAAGTGGACAAGAAATGGAGTGTGAGTGTGAGAAAGAAAATGTGTAATGAGTAAGGCTAATGGCAGTGTGCACTTACATTAGGGATAATAGGAGGCGTCAACGTCCCCTTCTTCAAGCCCTCCCAGTTAAAGCCCTCAAACCATCTAAAGGAAAAACAGCATCACTTCTTAATTTCATAATTATGTTTTACTGCACAATTATATCGTGAAGAGAAATGAATAAATAAGAGGGTTTTATTCATTTATAGACATGCTTACTTGTGCTTTTGGATGTCTTTGACACCATTTTTCAAGTTTCCCAGTCGTTCAGACGGATTATCCCTGCAGTAGAAAAAACACGTGATGATTCAGCATACAGACCACTTCAGTGAATTACTGAGTGATTTAGTTTAAACTGCTGGAAGCACCAACACTCACCTGCATAGCTTTTTGATTAGGTTGGCAGCATTTTTGGTAATCTTCTTTGGAAATTCAATCATGTCGATGCCTCTCAGGATGATGTTGTAGGTTTTCATAGGATCAGGGCCAGAGAATGGAGGGCTACATAGTAGAGGCAAAGATATTAGTCTTGTTTAACAAATGCAGTAGTACAGAAGAATTTAATCAAGTGACATTTAACTTTGTCCTAGTGCACTCTGACATTTGAATTTGTCACTTGTTTTAAGAAAACTCTCAAAGTTTCCAAATAGTTTTTCATTTGTTGTACATTTTTTGTTGTGTATGGTACCACATCACAGGGAACACTTAAGAATAATAGTTTTATGGACATGCCCAGGCTTGTGTGTACCTGCCAGTTAAGAGCTCAAACATGAGGATTCCTAGAGACCAGTAGTCGGCTGAGATGTCGTGGCCCTTGTTCAGAATGATCTCTGGTGCTACATACTCCGGCGTCCCACAGAAGGTCCACGTCTTCTTCCCAAACCCGATCTTCTTGGCAAAGCCGAAGTCGACCTGAGGGAAAGAAAGATTTAGTTCTGTCAGTCAGACAAAGTTGAAGTAGAATTTGAATTCATTTCATATCAATTTGGTCCCTATTTGTATCAGATCATATTCATTCTTATGTATAATCATGGTGAAGCTGTAAACTGTGCAATTATTTCAATATAACAGTTTTTCACATGATGGATAGAAGAGTTGAGCAGCTGGTTGCTGCTCTGCCAAAAGCTACAAACTCGTTTCTCCTTGAGGAGAGAAGGGAATGGCGGTACCCCAAAAACACAGAACACGACTTAACCTCAATTATACTTTTCTTTATACTATAATTCTACTTTTATTTAGAGCCAACATGAGGCAAGTATTCTAATTTCATTTGATCCTTCATTGTAGCATCATAGAAAGATGAAATATCTCGTTTGCAGCATTTCTGACTTTCACAAAAGACACAGAAGATGCGACTCAGAAGTTTTTTGGGTGGTAATCCCTTATTGATCTCTTACCAGTTTGGCATAGCCCCTGTGGTCCAATATAAGGTTCTCTGGTTTGAGGTCTCTGTAGATGATTCCTTTGGAATGCAGGTAGGCGAAGGCCTCCACCACACAAGCTGTGTAAAACCTGGTGGTTGAGTCCTCAAATGAACCCCTGGAAACACAGCAGGACAACAGAGCTGAACTGTGAACTGTGCGGTAGATAACTGCAGAAGTCCAGAAAAAAAAAACGTATTTTCTTAAACCAACCAGGAGGTTCGCTTTGCTCAGGATGCACATGGCAGATTTCCAATGAAAAGTTTGTATTAAGCTTGTTCCAGACAATTATCTCTGCAAATCACCACACGATTCAACATATTTTAAGCACACATGGTATAAATATAACTAGAAAGCTAACATTGTACTGCTTCAAAATTCAGTGTTGAGATATAAACATGTGTAATTTATGTCAAAGAGCAAAGTGTGTTAGGCTCATGTGAACCACAGACCTTACTCTCTTGATAATTGAAAAACTTGTAGGGAAAAGTCTTGAACATGAACATGGGTTACTGTAACTACTGTAACTGCAACTCTCTACATGTTGTGGTACTTACTCTTTGCATCACTAGCATGAAAAGAAATATTACACAGCTAATACAATTCAGTTACATCTGACCTGGTGAAATAGAGCTTACCGGTCTCGAAGAATGGTCCACAGCTCTCCTCCTAAACACGCTTCCATCAACATGTAGAGGTACTTGCTGTCCTTGAATGTTCTGTAGAGTCTGAAAACACAAAAGTGGATGCTATTTCAAACATCTTGCAATGCAAAGATATATTTGTTGAATATCTGGCTGGAGAAGTGCAATTAATTAATGTGGGGAGTCCAAAGTTAAAAGAAGAGCTGAAACGTACTCTTACAAAATGACTGCTGACATCAATATACGCACTGTACATCTAAATTTAAAATACAAACACAAATACAACCCCCCATTGTGAAGGAATGTTATGTATTTTTAAACACAGCATATGGTCAGAAATAGAGCCATTTGTTTATTTTTGTTAACACTACTTACCAGGCCAAATGAAAAAAACTTTGATTTATTTGTGGCTTAAGGCAACAACAACTACGGCATTTGAGAGGATGTGTAGACCTTTATATAGCTATACATTATATATATTGTATAGTGTAGTATAAACATGTGACAACTCATGTGGTGTCTCTTGTTTTCTTTCAGGGTCAAAAGATGTTTTCCAACATACGCAGAGCAGAAGGCAGAAAAAAACACCTTGTATAGGTCACCAGGGTATCTCAGGAACATCACAGGTAGACACAAAAGCACTCATACTCATATTCATTCTGCAATGCAAATAGATTCCAAAATACTTGACTTGCATGTGAGAGGAAACATTTATTAACATGACAAAGAACCTGCAAGCTCCACAAATAAAACCTTGGTATTCAGGCTCTGAGGTAATAAAGTACTGATCCTTGTGATATGTATGGCATATACAGTATATTATTAATATTGCCTTTCAGTGATGCTGTTCAGGGGTTGTACCTAACAATGAAGTCAGAGTGGGCCTCCTGCATGATGAGTTTCTCTGAACGAATGTGCTCCTGCTGTCTTGTGTCAACAATGTGCCGCTTTTTCAGGATCTTCATGGCGAAGGTTTTGTTCTCATCACTCTTGAGCTGAACCTGCAGTGAGAAGGAAAAAAAGAAATTCAAATACAAAAGGTCAGGCGGCACATTAACCTGCGCAGCCTGTTAGACAATTGTAAAGATGTAAAAACTGTCACAGTGCAGTAGATGTAAAAACTGTCACAGTGCAGTGCCCCCTACCAGCTCAACACGACCAAAGCCACCAACCCCCAGAGTGTCGATGATGTTGAAGTCAGCTAGGTTGAGATTGAAGAAAAACGCATTCTCTGCTTCATACCTGTGGTGCCAGGAAAAGGGGGGAAAAGACAGAATGGGAACAGGATTAGCGATGAGATGAAGGATGACAGAAGAGATAATCCACTTTCAACAATCTGAGACAAAATATCCGTCTCTCCTTCAGCTCATTTGTTTGCAAATCTTAGAGGATTTAACTTATAGTAATCTATCGAGGATGTTATTGAGGATGTGGAGTGTATAAATATGAACACGTGAACAAGGATGTGTTTGAGTTTAGTCCTCTGGCAAACCACTTTGACCTCTCTTTGAACACAGACTATCTGTCCTCATTCTTGGTAGGAAAGAACAAAGACGGGACATTCGTCACACAAGCTGCTCACTACTCAGCTGACTCTGAAGACATGCCTTGGCTCTGCCACCGAACACACCAATGTTGGCAGCAGAGATTGTTTCCACGTGTCCACCCCTTATCCCCAGATGCCCCATGTCTTCTCTGGTTATTGTTTGATCCAGACAGAGTTTCATCAGCTCAGTCTCTGGATCAGTGGGCTTAGGACAGATCTGAGCCTGGACAGCCTTTTCTGGGTCACTCAGAACAGACTATCACCTCAGCATCAGGCCTTTTCCCGCACACAAAAAGTAGGCCGATAACAGACATCTATCAAAAAATACCCCTACAAGGAAGACTTGTTCAGATAAGTCAGCAGACTTCCTTTATGGAGCAGCAGGGATTAAGTTTATTTACAAAGTTAGCCAATGACTCATTTAATGAGTACTGTTCCAGGTTTGAATTTGATAAATAAAATGGCTAATGAGACTCTTACTTTTGCCTTACTTCATTCTAAGCTTACGTGGCCATTTGAGATGTGGAAAGAGAAGTTTAATTCCATCAGATCCACCACATACATCAGTTCCACTGCAAGCGAGAACAATAAAACCTTTTCCCTAAGCTGCATGCCGGTGGGCACAGTGGTGTCACGTGTTGGCAGGTTACTGAGCACGGTGTTTCTCAGAAACACATCAGGTTACCAGGACAGTCAGTGTTTATTTATGTGTATATAGGCACTACTACTAGCATGGATTACAGGTGATCCTTTCATCTTTTTCTCCCCTCCCATCATCTGGAAGTCAGCCCAGAAAATACTCCAAATCCCAAAAGGCTCTCTGCTTAAGAAAAGGACGGAGAGAAGTAACCCGAGAGCACACGAATTACTGTGTGTGGGACAGGATTATTAATAAGGTCATGGTGACTGATACATGTGCATACATGGACTTAAGAGTGCACACACACACTGAAAAGCACACACAAAAGCTATGAGATATGTTGAGATGTGTGGACATGAGGTGTTACGGTCCTGTTAATGAAGGAGGTCTTGCAAATTCTGTCAAGATATAAAGAGTTCAGGAACTAGAGGATAATTTTACAACATGCAGGCCTTTAAAAGTAAGTATCATTTGGCCAGCAGATGGCAGCGTTGCTCCATTAGAGGTGTCAAGGTAAGGAGCAAATACTTAAAAGCTGATGAACAATAACTCCAAGCCTTTGAAAGCTGAACCACAGAATGAAGCTATTGTATTAAGAATGCAATGGAAGAATCAACCCATGATGAACTCGTCTATGAGCAAATAAAATAAGACAACCTTGAAAAGCTCTATGTCGCTCTACGTCTCAACCAAGATATTTAGTAAAGCAGGAACACAAAAACCCATAGATTTTTTTTCCAAGATAGGCAGAGGACAACACTTGTCTATGTGCATGGCTGAAGCACTGGATGGAATATGATACTGGTGAGCAGACCCAGTGGGACTAGAAGCAGACATCCGCCTTAAATAGATGTCTAAATCATGACCTTGAATGAAAACTATAACAGAGCTCAGATGCATCCAACACTGTAATGTGACCCTGGTTAGTTACATAGTATTGTGTATTATGTATTTTGAGATCCCTTATAAGAAGTTGAAATGACATGTTACTGTTATGTTGCAACTCCATTACTAGCACTGCAATACAAAGTGTTCCTGTGCAGGTCAAGTAGCACCCTAGTGGGTGATAATCTGTATCAGTAAACGGATGAGATCATAAAAAATGATGCAATCCCCATGTGTTAAGGCCTTCGGGTGAGTGTGTGTGTGTGTGTGTGTGTGTGTGTGTGTGTGCGCGCGCGCTATTATCCTCATTTCCTTTGCTGCGGTTCTTCTTGGTCTAGTCTGACTCAAGGGAGAGGAGAAAGGAGAGGACAGCATCTCTGACCTTAAAGCTGACTCTCATTAAATGCCACTTTTATTTACCAGTAACTCCTGCTTATTGAACTACTGCACCCGCTCAACAGACAGGGGACCTGCTGAGTCATACTGGGTCATATTTTCTCATCAATCTTCAATCATAAAGAGTTTTCTTGCAGGATGGGCCATGATTAGCAGTAAGTGGAAAGTAAAGTATTTATACTCAATACAGGGCATCTGTAAGTTTCATAAAGATTTGAGACATTTTAATTTGAAAGAAAAACAAGACAAATTTCATAGCGGAAAAAAACAAAAACGAGAGAGTTCAGCAATGACATGCAAACTGGGGACATTGGGAGTTCATGGTCAGCGCTGTAACCCATAGGCCACCAGGACGCCCCCAAAACAGAAGGTTTTAAATACTTCTGCAACTGTATGTAAGATATTTAAGTATGCTCCAGCGAATTTACATAACATCATTTAAGATTTTTTCTCAGGATTTTCCAATAACATTATTTCGCTTACGGTAACTCTACTTCGTAGGTGAAATCCTTCTCTCACCTACAGATTCTCACATCGCCTTCCACTAAACAAAATACTTCTGCATGCAGAAATACAAGTGAGACATTACAGCAGAGACAGATGTATTCGCTCTACTTTGTGTAGTGTGAAGCTGCTCCTGCAGAGAGAAGCAGCGGCTTGATCAAAATAATGTGCGCATATAGCACATAGCAGGGTGGATAGTCTTTGAAGAAAAGACCTGTCAGCCTCACAGAGAGCAGCTGTAGTTTGCTGTATAGTTACAGTACTGCTGCATGGTGCTTATCCGCTGTGACCAATTAGAGATAGTTTCCATCACCATGGGATCCTGACTCAGGCTTTCCTCACCAAGAAACAAATGTGCTCTGCTGGGCGGAGAGCGCCAGCAAGAGATGACACACACAGAGCACATGGCAGGGAAAGCTACCTTAATCAGGGTGACTGAAAACGGCTTTGATGTGACAGATTTCAGGGAGCAGAGGGAGCGAGTGGCTTTATTTTAAGGTTACGATCTGTAGGCAACAGGGTTGATAAGGTAACAAATAATGGTCATGCAAAAGTATGATTTGTTGCTCATTTGCATAAAACCGAATCTTAAACTAGATTCCCTAAAGACCTAGGGATGGGGAGAATGGGGTAAAGAATGCACACTGCAGGTCTCTTTCTATCATACACATCTGCTGGCAGAGCAATCATCAGTGGTAGTGAGCCATAAGGGGCACCTGGCCAGCGCTGAATGCCAGAGGCAAGCCACTGCGCCCCCAATTATACTCGTCTTCTCTTTCCTCAGTGCCTCTGTCCAACACAGTGACTGGTGTTATGTTCTGCTCTTTGCTGAATAAATTCCACTGACTTGCAAAAGATGACTGACACTCTTGACAGCCAGCTACAAAATCCAAAGCATCGGACAGAAGTCTGGCCTGCTTTGCCAACCGTCTTGTTCTCTCCCTGTCTCTCCTCATTCCGTCCATCTATCTACATCTCTCTTTCCCTTTCTGTGGCGATAAGCTGTCCGTGCTCTTTCGCTCTCAGTAATGTGTCATTACCGGGTTCTTGTTTCTCCTCACCTTGACTCACAACATGGCACTGAGTGAACGCAGTATCAGATTTAGCCAATACGTAGCTGCCTGAACCCCAAGATGCCCACCTCAGTGCCAAGGTGCCCTGTGCCTTCTATAATGCTATTCTCTTGTTTCCATAGCGACGATAAATAGAGTACATATTAATTCCTCCAGATATAGAGGCGGAGGTCATAGCCTCTGCTTTCTGGAGTGCCACACGGGTATTGTCTTGTTATGTAACAGACCTAAAGGCACAATGAATTAACGGCTGGCCTTGAGCACCTTCCTTTATAAAATGTTGCAGCTGCTGGGCAGTCACGACATGGTTTTAAAAGGTTATTGAGACTGAAAAATAATTTGCAAAATTAATTGATTTGAGGAAAAGACGAGCAAAACAAAAAACAAGCCCAAAGCACAAAACAATACAAAATATTTGCATTGTGGGTATTTTAATCAATTCATGCATAGTAATTAATTCTAATTGTCTTACTTGGCTTTGGCATCAGCATCCTCATGGCCTTTGCTGGACACATCCTCCAAACCTCCAATCAGGTGCTTGAATGAACTGCAACACAGATAGTAAATGTTAACATGATTCAACTTTTCTATTGATTTTGTTCAAGAATCTACAATCTATCCAGCCCAAAGCAATACACATATTCTCCACTTACAGTATGTAATGAATGAATAGCTTATGGTTAAAGGAAATAAAGCAGTCCGTACACTGCGGGCGAAGAAGCCGGTACAATATATGGCTGAAAAAAACGCTGCCAGTTACTATTAAATATTCATCAGTCTTCTTTTAGAGACAAGCTTCTAAAAATCACTGAGAGCAGATGAGAAGACCCTAAAGAGGTGTAAAATAGTGTGATAGCAGACGGGGGCTGAGTGGGAATTCTAGAGACAAAAGTAGAGGCTGCGCATACATTTTTTAATGAATGAATTATAGAATAGAAAACATACTGTGCCGAGTAAAAAAAGTCACTGGAGTTATCATTAGACATAAAATCCCCATGATAATATTTTCTATTCTTCTAGTGCTTAGTACTAAGTCAGTTAAGTTATTTACCTGAAAGAAAAAAGCGCAACCATGTTCCTTTTAGGCCACAATAATAAAATTACAATAATATTAGTTAATTTTCTCACTGGATATACCAGAACTTAATAAATTCTCACTAGTATAACTACAGAGGGTATGAAAGTTAAAGAAATATTATGATGAGATGTTAACTGCAGAATAATAAGCTTCATAATACGCTAACTCACAGGAAATAAAATCCTCTAAAGTTGTACTCATGGGGAGATCTGGTACATGAAAAATAACTACGCTTTGGCTCATTTCTCTCTGAAGTATGGCTGCCTATGACTTAATATCCCAAAGACTCCAAACATCCTGAAAGAACAACTAACTGAGGCAGTTTTTATGCAAGGCTCATCAAGCTGTCTGCCAGAAGATGTAATACATCTGTTGTTTTCTCCTGTTGAGAGCGTAATGCCTGTGAGCTGGGACTGCTTTTCTTTAAATGTTTGGCTGCTTACAGTGTCTACTGCACTGATTCACTGACTCCCTGCCGCTTGTTTTTATTCCTTGTCTCTTTCCCACTGTCTCTATCTCCTCCTTTTTCTCCATCACAGCTCCGGCAATTATCCTTATGTTACCTCTTAAAGGCAGTGGTAATCACCTATGTTGGATGACTTACTCACTATCCCCTCTGCTAGGTCTGAGGATGGCCCATTTGTGCCTGCCGTGTTCCCCCGAGGCCAAGAGGGAGGCCCCGGGTAAGCTGATACCATCTACCATCTCCTTCCTGTGCCCCATATCCATCTGTCTCTTTATTCTCACCACACTACTTAATGTTAGAAATGGAGATGCTCAGAGACTAACCGTTTCCTTAGATAGAGACCTAATATGAACTTCTTTGGAGCAACAAGTATGATCTTACCGTAAGAAAAATGATAAACTTTGTAATAAAATGTCAAACCATGTTACTGCAATAAAAGGAAAACAACAAACGTTTGAGCTGAGATTAGTGTAAAGGGCGATGTGAAGCTGAAAAATATTGTTTTGCTCTTTGATAATCTCCTGACAAACATCAGTGGAAAAAATAGCCCTTGTTAGTCATTCCTGCACAAATCTAGCATAAATCTAAATTCTTTACTGAAGGATTTAGGACACATTTTACACCTGTCTTATTTACGTCACTTAACAAAGCAAGTCTTTCCAAAGTTTAAAACATTTACATGAGAATTAGGTGAGTCCTGAACATAGAAGCTGAATCAATCAGCAGACTTCAGGCGATGATGTGATGTTTTTTGAGTTTGAACATTGAAAGCAGTGATAACTAAATGTGTGCCATGTTCATCCACTAAGGTACAGAAGTGGGTTCATGTTGATGTCTCAGTAAAGGTAGCACTTCCAAGAAATTGTCCTTGACTAACTATAATGAGCAAAGCAGAATTTCTGGGCTAGTTGATCATGACAGACATGCATTCATTCATTCATTCATTGAGCTCTTGTACCTCTGGCAAAATGCATTACTTTTTAATGATAAAAAAAGGATTGACAATGTAAAACAGTCATTATGTTCTGAAGGGGATTAACTTTATTGATACTCACTCTCTATCGATGACTAGACAGGTGACTGCCTCTGCTGCAATGACGTTGGCTGTCCTGACATCCTCCCTGGACAAAAAGATCATACAACACAATCAGGCAAAACTGGCACATTTGATCCAATGATCACACACTGTGAGGCCATTATTACATCACATTATTATACATTTTAAATGCTTTATCAGCTGTGATGATGGAAGCAGTCAAAATTAAAACACCTGTACATCAGTTCAGCTCCAGTCACTCTATAAATGACACTGGCACACAATGAAAACATCACTCCCAACAGGCAACACACATCACTGCATGATTGGCATTACTCTGTATTATATGTGACATCATGTTCATCTTCCTCTGATGATGATGCTTCTTCAGAGGAGTCCCCCCAATCACATGAATCCTCTGAGTCTGTATTCCAAGAATCCATCCTCCACTGTGAAAAATGTTCTGCCCACAGCAATAAGCTCTAACTCTGAACCAGCGCACTGCCCAGGGCAGCCCTCCAACAAAAGACACGTCTGTAGTACTTGTATATAAATCTCCAATCCAAGTGTAGTGTTATCCACTTTGACGCAGACTAAAATATTACAAAAAGGCAGGAAATTCTTCAGGGTATGTCCCATAAGCAGATTATTCAATGACCCATCTTTTCAAAAAACAAAAAAAAAGATCATATTCTGAATTTAATATCCCAATGGGGAGAAAATAAAAAGCTAAAACTAGCTCTGGTCTAGATTCGAAAGGAGTTGATTCAATTCAATTGAAGTACTAACAGTAGCAATCACTCTCTGTATCTGATCTGAACTCAGACATATGGCAACCTATTTCAATGAACTGAGGTGACAATTCCTCCTCGTGCTATGTCAACTCACTGTGCCTTCCCTCTTCCAAACACACATACATGCGCACCTCCTCCTCCTCATGCACGAACTCGCACACAAACACACACACACACACACTCTCTTCCTCACTCTTTCTGCTGACCCCTGTGAATAAAGGTCACAGCTGGTGGGGGTACAACACATTTTGAAAGGTGAGGACTACAGAGGAGAAGAGAGCAGAGGAGTGGAAGACAGTGCTTGGCAGAGGCATAGGATATATTAACAGATCACTACTGGGGCCCTCTAGCTAGCATAGCACATACAGTATTTCATTCACCTCTGATAAGCTTTTGTGGCCTGCATCCATGCTCTTAACACAATACTCTGGCAAACACTGCTCCACCTGTTCTACTGTTTGGCCACAACAACATTCAACACCATTTACATAAGCAGATTTACAATATTAACAACCAGGTTAATGGGCGAAAGAACAGCAAATGACCCAGTTTGGATGAAGACACTATGTTACACCATGGTTGTTGCTATTGCTTATGTGATAATTAGCATGGGGAACAAGAGAGTTGATGAGTGACAGTCAGTGGGAATGAGTTCTCAATGGTTAACATCGCACAAGACTGAGGTGGGAAGAGAAGAGAAGAGAAGAGAAGAAAAGCTTTTGGATTAGTGTAATTCATTAAGGGAAGCCATAAGAGATCTTCATAACATAGGTTTCATCTGATGATTATTCAAATAGTCAGAAGCTGAATAGGGAGTCTTGCACTGTTAAGGGCTGTTGAGGCACAAATGCTCGTAATGTGCCAGCTGTGAATTTGCCAGTGACAATCCACCAGCTGTAGAGTCACTTCTACAAATTTACCTGCCTTTGTCAAGTAACTTGAACAAGCTTTTTAATTCATGTCATATACTGGATGTATCCGAAGACACAACAAAAATGCTTCTCGAATAGCAGATATTCATTCAAAATGTTGTGTAGTCATTAGTCGATAATTCCAGAATTTAAACAACTTTAAATAACAGTTCTAACTTTAATGCAACATTTTAGCAGACTGTGCATCACACATTTCCTACATGGTAAATATTTAAACAAAATTCAACCCACCAGGCAGACACGCACATCAGTTTTCTCATCAGTGATAATGAGCTACAACTACAGCGACACCCACAATCTGTTACATGAGTTAATTTGTCTCATAAAAGGAAGTGCACAGTGTTTGTGTCATTTACTAACCATGGTGATACAACAAAACAACACAACACTTTGGGCTGTATTGAAATAGTGCTTTACGTAAATATGAATCATCCTTAAGAGACCTCAAGGGTTTCATATTAGAGAGCAGCTTATTACACCTGTCCCTCTGCTCGACTGTAGCTGAGGAAAACAACTTAAGAGTGCTATTGCGTTGATATTAGCGATGTGCTATGTGAAACACAATCGCTAAACAATATCTGTCAGAATGATTCATTTGCACACTGCTGAGCCTAAGTCATCCACTAAGCCAAAGATGGCTCTTGTTGCACTTGTTAATTGCGGTGCAACAAGAACTGCATTGGAAAACAGACACATGCTCAAGCACAAACACACTAAAAGCAGCTGCATGCTGTGTCTGGAATGTCCTTTGGACTTACACAGGAGGGAGCCTGTGGTGTTGATTTCCAGTAGATAGTTGAAATGAACCTGGTAATTGGACAGTGATCTGGTGTCCTGGGAAGGGGGGTTATGAAAATAACGTACAGACTTGGAGGCTGAGAGTGGGGCAGTAGCTATGGGCTGCAGTGAGGGAAGTAAAG
Source organism: Macquaria australasica (assembly GCA_005408345.1). Lineage (NCBI taxonomy): Eukaryota > Metazoa > Chordata > Actinopteri > Centrarchiformes > Percichthyidae > Macquaria > Macquaria australasica. The sequence continues at coordinate 610,182 of SEMN01000034.1, read as the reverse complement.
CCAGGGTCAGGACTGGGGCAAGAGGTGGCTGTGGGATACACAGCCAGTGATTTGTGCTGCAGTTCTGTGACTGAGAGGTATTCAGGTGCTTTGTATGAAACTTCACAGGTTGGTATTAAAGTACTTAATTAAATGGCTGTGCCAGTGCTTATGCAGCTTTTTCCCATTTCCCAAATTGTGCATTTTCCACATAACTGCAGAGAATGATGACTTTCCAAGGCATACCATACATTTTTACATTTATGAATATGTCATTCCTACTATTCCAGGCAGCCACTGGCTGCTTTAAAAACACTTCCTTATTGGTGCATTCATGTTCTTTTTTTTTTTTTCTCAAAATCCAACATCCAAAATTTAAGTGTTAGCTGCTGAACATTATTTCAGTCACAAGCTATGTTGTTAGAACAACCAAACATGGACAGCGTGAAAAAGATAACGTGGAAAGGTTACTCTCAAGTCTCAGATGTTTGAGATTGCAACAAACACACAAACACACTAACTGGGAACCAGTGTTAGCCTGCCCAAAAATAAACCTTTTGTGGCAGAGTTTGTATTTATTATTTCTCATTGTCAAATCTGCTTGGGCATGCAATTGACAGATCAGTCTGGCAGAATGCTACATACTTGAAATATTTTGTGAATTCAGTTCTCAATGCTTAATGCTGTTTTCAGCTCCCCCAACCATCCACCCCCATTCCACCCTTGGGTTTCAACACCTAAAATACATTTTTGGCCTGTGGGAAACTCTGAAGGAACAGTCCCTGTTCATAACTGCATTACAACACAACAACTGTGCATGTTTCCAAAACAAAAAACGCAGCATGGGATTCACTTTGATGAATACTTCTCAAGCTGTCTCAAAAAAGCTTCAAATCTTTGGCATTTGATTTTCATATTGTAATGGTATGAACTTAGAACAGTAGCTGCATAAATAAGAAAAGTCTTCAGTCTAAAAACCTGTGGTATGCTTTAAAGCAATGTAAAATATACAGAGGATACAGACAGGAACAGCAATTTAAAACATACAGATTATAGTTAATAGCAAAGGCAGACGTTAATGCTTTGACTCATAAGGGATGAGCTGAGCGTATGGCTTGGAGTGAAGGGAGAGGGGTGATTCTACAAAGCTGCATTCAGACCAACGAGCACTTCATCAAAAAATGCAGCATTAATTTCAATGAGACCACTGAGTTAGTTCAGTATGGATACCATCGTAGCATGCTAACATGCTCACAATGACAATATTAACATGGTGATGTTTAGCAGGCATGTTTACCATGTGTATCATCTTTGTTTAGCATGCTAACATTTGCTAATTAGAGCAAAACACAAAGTACAGCTGAGACTGATGGGAATGTCATGTTTCAAGTGTTTAGTCATAGTATTGGATAAATTAAAATTCGACCTGATGATGGCACTAGATGAAAAGTTAAGGGATCACCAAAGTGATTATCCTGAGACATACATACTGTAAATGTGTGTACCAAATTTCATGGCAATCCATCCAATAGTTGTTGAGACATTTCGCTCACATAGTCTTCGAACCATCAATTTCTGTAGCAGTGTGCTAATTCTTCTGTTCATATCACAAGCGTCGCTAATGTAACAGGACAAACTTATGCTGTTGTGTTAACTTTCCAGATTTGTAAAACCCTGCCACATTGTTACCTGGTAAACCTTCTGGTTTGTTTCACCTTCTCACCGGTACCTGTGGTAACACGCCTGCACTAACACAGCCTCATTTATCAGAGGGCTATTGTTGGTCTGACAGTGGTCCAACACTGACACCAACCACATTTCTGTCACTGACATCACACTTTTTTTTTAAACAATCTCTCATCCTCTACTGGAACACACCTACAAACACACACACACAAAATACACTCAGGAGAGGAGGTCAGGGCACACATTGTGTGTGTGCTATTGATGGATTTACACTTCAACTGAAAGTTCACACAACAGGAAAAATGTGACATGAGATTTGTTGTTGACTATGTCCAAACAACAGTTTAAAACTGGAAGTCCATATTTTTCCTGGAACATCCACCTATTGGGATGAGTTATATACTGCAGTATTTATTAAGGGCTAAACAACCCTTTAGAGAAAACATGTAATCTGATATTTCTTCGGCTGCTTTAATGTACACACACACACACACACACACACACATCACACACCAGCACTCGCACAAGCTCTAACAAATCATTATGGCTGGCAGGAGAACAGACTTTGATTTGTAAATATGTTTTTCTCACAGATCAAAGGCAACGTCTTCAGATGGACAGAGTAGCCTCTGAGTAGGGGCTATTGAGTTTCATGAGAAAGGACACACATAGTTAACTTCTAATTAGAAAGATGGCCCTGCAGAGAGAAGAGCCCTCTGATCAAAAGCCTGGTTCGAAGATGGCCAGCACCTCAATCATTTAAATTTGCGAGACATGCTTGACTATCAAAGGTGTAGTTGAATAGGCTTCTCTCGCTCAAGACACTCCAAGACAAAAGGCGCTCGTGACAACAGATGATAGCAATACCAAGCAGATGCCGAGGTGGGGGGAGCAGTTGTAGAAAAGTTCTTGATTAAACAAAGCACGAGATGCTCTTGAAGGTGCTTTAAAGAGCTTTTCAAAACTGCACACTACTTGAATCATTCTGGGAAACACTATAATTGTATTGATGTAACATATGAATACATTTAAGGATACGTGTGATATATAATGTATTTATATAGAGGCTCACACAGTAAAGTATATGTGTGTGGACTTACAAGAAAACACTGAATTCCTGGAAAATTCAAATAGTCCAACACAAAAGTACAAAAGCTGCTCAATCCATTATGAATTAGTATCTTGTGTCATGCTCACATTCATCAAACAGTACTTTTTTACATTAGTGTCAAAGGATCAAATTTCTATTTGGAGCAACCTACTCCTCCCACTGCCAGGAGATCAAACTTCCCGTGCCTCACATGTCCTGCATGCATTTTAATGCTCTGTCATCTTTTATATCCTATAGTCATTAGCTTTAACATATGGGGAAAGCCCAACCATCTGTGCAATTCCAGCTGTCGCCTGAACAACACATCCAGCATCTAGAGTGTTCCTTTTGAAGATAAAAATAATGATTTATAGTGTGTTTTGACAGGATACTCCTTTGATTCAAATTAAGTCTCTGTGTTTTTTTTTTTTAAGTGTTTATGCTCTTGAGGTGTGATTGTTAAGGGCTTGAGAGCTAATTTGAGGTGGCTTTCATATTCTGCAGCCACAAGATGGCGTCATCTCACTTTTTTCATGCTGACACTGTTGGCTATGTGCATGCATGTACTCAAATGTACATGCATGAGTGCATATGTTGTGTTTCTACCTGACCTCTTACAGCCATAATACACTTCAGACTATTTCCTATCTCTACCCTCCCTCTGTTTTAATAATACATTGTCCATTGAGGCACACAGTCATGACAAGACAGGGCAAACAGCAGGGTAAAAACTACACTTCAGGGCACTGGTCTTTGATGCCAGAATCCATATAAAATATTTTTATTACACTGAAGTGTTCTTTCAGTGAAGGTATTTGAGCGCTTAGACGGCACCGAATGTTAGCAGTAGCCGTGAGTCATTTGATCCCTACAGTATATACAGCCTGGTTATTTCAAACTTGCCTCAGTTCATCTTCACAGCTAGAATGAATGTTCCTGGCGCAGGCTTATGTAGTATGGATGTTTGTAATGCTGTGGACTGTTCATGCTTGGCTTATATCTACTCATTACATATTAACTTCTATTGACGTAAGCTGCTGTGTTAGTAACAGCAACTATGCTCACATATTTAACACAAATGTTCAAAAAAGACATACAAAGAGTGTAAAAGGATTCATTATCACAGTCAAGGACAGCATGACTATGTCCCTGACATCATGATGCTCTGGCAATGAAGACAGGAAGTGAGAGGAAAAGACTAAAGATAATATTGTCTTAATGAAATTACTCTTCAGCTGGGAGCACAGCTTTGACTGTTAAACACCAAAATCCACTCACAATAATTTTTTCCATCTAGTTTCTTGTCTGTGTGACATAGCTGTGTGCAAAATATAGCACAGACGGGTTGTCACTTGATGTGGTTGTGAGGGATCTCCAGTGTCACTTGAACATAAACACTTTTTTTCTTTTGATTTGGGCAAAAATAGAGCTTGAGAAAGAAGAGCATGTCTCAATAATTGTATGTGCTCTCATTGTGCTTTCTACAAAAGGGGTTGGAGGTAAACTAGCTGCATCTTTAGATATTCATGCTGTTTACATAGTATCAACTAATCATTTAAAAACTTAACTTAAAATATTTTGTGTTACAGAAAAAAAATCAAATCTGAAAAAAACAAAAAGACATTTGGACACTCTTTCTTTCTGATCAAACCTAATAAGCTTTCTTTGGTTCAGAGATAGAATTTTTATGTCACATCTCAAAAATGTGCCTTGAACAGCTACAGTAAATCAGGCCTGAAGTTATGTAATGTGCACCTGGCTTTCAGTGTTTCCAAACATTTAGCAAGTTATCACGCCTTTCAAGAAGAGTGAGTGGTGGGAAAAAAATAGGGACAGATAAGAGCTGGAGGCTGATTGATAGCAAATTAGAAAGGACTGATGTATGTTCAGTGTTAGAAGAAGCATATTAAAGACAGGTCGCGAGTGAAAATTAGAGGGGAAGTGGGTGACAGTGACGGAGACAGAAACAGTGGGAGAACAGAAGATTTAAATTGAAAGAGGCAGTGTTATTAGGAACAATCTTACCCTTGCAGTGCTTTCTCTCCAAACCAGTCTCCTTTTCCAAGGCTGCGCAGGTAGACAGGCTCTCCATTGGGCAAGTCTTCCCTGGTCACATTAACCTGGTGAAAGAACAGAAATGCAGGAGGAGGAGAGTTAAAGAGAAGAGTAGTGTGATGGGGAGGAAGATGGAACAAAAGTGAAGAAAGAAGGGGTGATGTATAACAGTTTGAAGATGTGTGGCGGGTGAAAGAGAGGAGAACATTTCATTTCTACATCATTCCAAAAGAAATGGACATGTTAATGAGTTCTCAAGGTGGCAGGTTAATCAGACTACACAAACAGGGGAAAAGCACCAGTGTGACAGATATCTCTCTCTGTGCATGGGTAGTCTGTTACAAACAGGTGACTGCCATCTCTGTGCAGGATTGGGGCGCCGCTGACCACTTCATTAGCCAGATGACATATGAGTGATGGCACTGTGCTGTGCTGGTAGACTTTACAAATCAAAGTGATGGCACTTGAGTAGATTTTAGAGGAAGTGAATGGAGAGGGTTGTTTCGCCTAATGAAGGATCTTGTCTTAATCCATTAGTCAGTTCTGCACAGGTGTAGCAGCGATCTAATATGATCGTGTGGGAGCAGAAAAAAAGCAAAGAGGAAGTTTAAGTAGACCAAGTGTATACCAAAGGGCAGATTGTGTGTGTTGTGAGACGGCCAAATTTTGTGGAACGTCCTCCAGACAGAGTGCACGGTCTGTGGTCTAGATAGAGACAAAGTGAGAGAAGTGGAAACAGCCGAGCAGAAAGCATTGATAAGGTCAGGAGTGTATGTGCGTGCATGTGTGCCTGCGTGTGTTCATGTCTGCGCCCATGTCCATGAGCTTATTTGTTTGTGATGTAGTTGTGCCGACCTTGTGAAGTGGGTTGCATCTGTTAGGGGTCAAAGGAGAGTAAAAAAAAGAAAGGAAACGTAATGCATCTTCATCCTTTACAATGACACTTACATCCTGGACGTGTGAACTGTGAATTTGTCTCACTCACTGGGACTTTAGAGGGAATCTTTGATTACCAACACTCTCTTTTTATCCCATTTCCCGCTTTGGACATTTTCAGTAAGCCACATTTAAATCTTACCTTTTGTGGATTTAGGAGACTTTTTACCACTGAGGTTGATGTTAACAAATGTACATAATGATAATAAGGAAGAGAGGCAGTGGATGGTGGAGGAGAAACATGAACAGGTGAAAGTGAGAGAAGAAGTGAAGGAACAAGTGTAAAATGGACTAGAAGGTAGTGTGGAAGGAGGAAAAAGGATTTTAAAAAATGCAGATGATGAGCAGAAGAAAAATGAGGAGGAAGAGTGGCAGGCGTCCAGGCCTCAAAACATGTTAACAATACAGGCACATGAAAGCCCTCCAACTGTGTTGATGCTGGACGGAACAGCATGTCATCTGTGCTCAGTGTGAAAGCCAGTGTTGATGACAGAAAGGTGAAATGAAAGTGACTCCATTCTCCTTTCCAGATGCTCCCATTGCTACTGCAAGAGATGATGAAAGAGGCGGTGCTTCAGTCTCTCCTCTGCCCTATCTCAAGATGATTGATGACAGCCAACTTCCACCCAAAAATGCCACCACTTTGCTTCAAAGATAGGTGTCTTTTGCCATGTGTGCCATGATGCCCTGCGTTGTGATGTTGTGATGTTGTGATGATTATTTTGGTGGTAGGCTAGAGGCACTGTTCTCACCTTTCCCTTACTGATGATGAAGAAGGTGTCTCCTCTGGCCCCCTGTCTGATGATGTACTCTCCATCTTCATAATGTGTCTGCCAGAAGAGAAGACCAGAGAAGACAAGAAAAGACCAGAGAAGATACATGTTATTCAGGCTGTTATTGGGAGTGAGACACTCTCACCAGAGACAAAAATGTGCTCTTCAGAGGAAGTAAGGCTGAATTGGGTGCAGTGAGATAAATCACATTTAGATGGGGTTATTTTCTTGTTAATACCACAGACTGGCAAGCTATCCAGGGTGTTTCTCTGCCTTCCACCCACTGCTTGCTTGGATATGCCCTGCGACCTTGATTTTGAATAAGCAGGTAAAGAAAATGAATGCTACTGCATCAGATCTGAAGACCATCAATCCATTTTCTGTACAAAGTAATCCTATTCAGGGTTGATGGTGCTTATCCCAGCATGGATTGAATAGGCTATGCTCTGGACTGGTCACCAGTCTAACGCAAGGCTAACACATAAATAGAAAAACCCTTTCACACACACACATTCACTCCTTGTGTTGAATATAACGGTTTTCTTTTAGTGTACAATGAAGATATACATAAGATGTGAGATAACTTAATATGATGTAAAAAACCTCCTGTGCCATGGAGGAAACCAGATATCAAGTTATGTCATGATCTACAGAACCACAGCACAAGAAGCACAAGCAGTCACTAACAAACCCTGATAAGGACCACCGGCTAACACCAGTTTTTGTTTTTCATAATACAAGTTCTGGTGGGTTCCCAGCAAAATACACAATATGCTGCACCTCAGACCACAATTCTAGACTTTAGACAGAGCTCAGAGCTCCTGTTAGATCATAAGCAGATTCCACACTGAAGTTGACATTTGCCAGGTTTTTTTTTCTCAGACTATTTCACCCAGGGGAGGGACCTTACATCTTACTTTGCACTGAGCGGTGTGTGTTTGTGTGTGTGTGTGTGTGTGTGTGTGTGTGTGTGTGTGTGTGTGTGAGATTCATTTCTGCTGTGCGTCACTCAAAAGCCAAGCTTCTTGTTAATAGTAGGTTTTCAGGTCTTCAGGCGAGGAAAACAAAAACACTAGATAGAAACTAGCTAATCAAAAATCAATTGCAGACCAAGATAACCTATTACAGTAGAGGACAAGCACAATGGATTTTACCATTATGTGACCCAGCACCACCAACCTATAGAACCTCTGCACATACAGGGAAAACGAAAACTTATTTTTACAAATAGGAGAAACCTTGGATGGGCCTTGGATGGTCAAATACCATACACAACTGATGAGGGTGACAGCAAAGACAAAAATTAAAGCAATTGTTATGAGGTTTTAATTATCAGAGCTTGTCATTTGCTTTGTCTATGAAGCTGATAAATACAAATTCAATCAACCTCCCAACACTAATATCTCCCTCAGCTAACAGTGCAAACACATTAATCAGAGTAAATTTATAGGCATGTCTAGAATGCCATGCAAAACATCCAATTTTCACAGGGTTAACATTACTATTGTGTTCTCAGCTCACTCAGACATGTTGTCCCTGCACCAAGCCTAAATGATTATCTCATTAATTTAATTGCTCGTGAAATAATTTGCACCTTTCAAATGGCTCTGGTTAAAGAGGATTTGATCGTGGGGATATGAAGGTTGTTTGATAAGACTGCGGGTCACCACAGTTGCATCATATATCATCACACAGGCTTGTTTTCACACACTGGCAAAATATTTCAGATTAGGCTAGTTATACCTGAGCATAAAGGACAAGCAGGTCCTTACCTACGCACTAACAGCAATCTTGAAATTGCAAAATTTGTGAAACTACTCTTTGTTTGCTTCCATTCCCCAAAGTTCCCTTTAGCCATGTTTCCTCCACTTTACACTTTCCAATTCAGCCATCAGCCCCTGACACTGGGTGGCATAGCTCGTTGCCTCCTTCTGCCAATGTACTCTCAACCTCTTTCTTTTCCTTGATGGAGTTGTCCTTCACCATAAAGGCTGTTATGTGAAAGCCCATAGATTTCCATTTCTTAGTTCTTCAGTACTGCAGCCGACTGCCTGCTGAATTGAACTGCTTTTCTTGAGTTACATTGTTACCCTGCTGACCCTTTAACTGTTAGGTCTTTGAATTATCGTCAATTTTACCTTTACCCACTTACAGAAAAGTTCCGTACTGCGATGGTGTTTTTAGTTCTACCGTGGTAAAGTCAATGCTACAGACAATGTACTTGTTATTGACCATGGTATAAATAATACATCATGGTATTGGCCATTGTATGGTCGAGGTCACACACACTGTACTATGGAACTGACAAATGTATACTGTCATGGTACAGAAAATGTACAATGACGCAGCAGTGCATCAGTCAAACGACAGCACTATGTTCATGTGCAGTAGATTTTGCAGCAGTACAATATCAATCAGTGAATAAATGATACAGGTTCTCTACTTATATAGTAAAACACGGTACATTTATCAAGTTGCTGTACCAGGTAAACTGTTTATAATATCACCTGGGGTCATTATTTGTATATCTTGGAACACACTAGTCTGTTGACTTTTGAAGATTGTGCAAATTGATGTGGGCCAAAGGTCTTTGAAATAAAATGCTTCACAGTTAATAGGCTACAAAGATTTTCCCCTCTTTTATAAAGTCTTAAATGATACTTTTATCTCAAACTTTGTTATTAAAAAGTGAATCAGTTAGGCTAATTTACTCAATAGTGAATAGAGCATCAATACAAATGTAGTCTATTAATTAGTGCATTACTGTAACAGGTTAAATTTGCCTTGATTGTTATTAATCACATAGCTTACCCGTATTTGTGCGCTTATGGCCGATAGGTGTGGAGGTTAACTCTGAACTAACTGAAAGTGTCCGCTAACCAGTCCATTTAAACCCCCACTAGTACTGCAGTGCATAGCTAATGTTAGTGGTTAGCAGCACCAATGGTCCATCCGTATTTAGACGTAGAAGTAAAATGTTAGTGTTAACAGGTGAGCTTGAAAACTACCAAAAACATTGTGCAGAAAGTATTACCACCAAAATACTGAGGGCAGCAGCAAATCTAACTACTGTTAGCTTAAAAAAGTTAGCTAACATTAGCCGCTAACTAACAGCAGATATTTCTATTTTTGAGGATAATCTGTTTAGAAAGAGCACTTCAAGTAAGCAAATCTTGATTGTGGTGCTGACAGGATTAGGCAAGGTTGCACAGAGACATCCCCATACAAAGGTGGCACAACACGCAATATAATGTTAAGGCTAGGTTAAATATTATGAACCTAAAACAGCTATGTTTTTAAGTCTTAAGACTTCTACAAGCCCAGGGATTGGTAAAAATCAGAGGACTTTGTCTGTTGACTGCAACTCCAAAAAAGTTACGTATACTGTACGTGTGGAGGACCTGCCTTGCAAAGATTTATTGGTATGTAACCTAATTGCTGGTTTAAAATGTGTCTGTGCAGGTTCTTAACAACAGTCACCATATTGCAGGGGGTGCTTGTTTGGCAATTTATTCATGTTCATATTGAAGACCTACTGTATATGGCTAATTAAAACAAGTTTTTAATTTGCTGTTTTTGCAGGCTACACATCTAGAAAATCCTACCCAAAAACAGCATAAACATTACATGGTCAGTTGATTCCTCAAGGTAAGTCTCAAGATTCAAAAAATCTGCAACAAGTTTGCACAATGAATCGCCTTCTTTATCTTTTCTTTGAAGCAAAATTATCTGGAACTAATTTCTCTTAGTTCCATAAATGATTGCACATATACACACAGTGACATTGCCAAGGCCATGATTGAATGCAGTTCAACATATTGAAAGACTCAATGTTGGCAGCACACATCAAAAGTGTAAATGAGTGTAAATGTGCTTGCATAACTAAATTATGCTGGAGAAAACATCAAACGAAGTGGTGTGCAGATGGGTAGAAAATGTGATATTGAGATGCAAAATGCACACTGTCACCAGCGTGAAGAGTATATTCTGCAAAACTGCAGTAAAAAGAACATACCAATGATTTTGCATGTCTTAGTTCATTTATAAAAAAAATCCCATATTACAATTGCTGTCCATTTTGCAAAACATGCTGCAGTGTTTCAGGGTTTTGAATGTATTTTTCTGCCTTCCACGCAGCCATTGGTTTCCATTCGTTTACATATGCAGACTCTAGAAACTTGCCTGAGTTTTGTAATCCATCACAGTAAACATTGAGTCTGCATTCATTTTTGTTAAAGTTACATTATTGTTATGAGGCAATGCAGTCTAGACTTTTCAAATCAATCCGCACTTAAACAGCATTACCACATTGTGATAATAGAACATTGAAAATATTTTGTTCACTTTGATGGATTACACAACTCAAGCAATGAGTTGGGGCATTTTCTACAAAGAAAAAGGGTAGGGGAAAAGCATCAAGAAATAAAAATCTATATTCTAAGAGGAGAAAGTGCTGAAAGTAGGTTACTATGCTGACATTTAAATAAATACAACACAAATAAAACAGATTGTGATGTGCGTCAGCTTTCTCAGATTGTTTGACCCCCTTTGAAAGCTGAATGGCTTCTGGCAGCAGTATACTGAATTCCTGAACAGGTTCATGAAATTAGTAGGTGGAGTATTTAGTTCGACATCACCACAGTGAGCACATACTAAATACCACAATTGCTCTGAAATCCCAACTGTGCACACTTTGTCCCTATAAACCCCCCCAGAAATCTCCAGCTGCCTTCACCCAGTGCACATTATCTGGTATATGCCCTAATTCCCTTTCTGGCTTCCTCCTCTCACTGCAATAAAAGAAAATTAATGTATGGGAATCTATTAAGATGAGCGGAGTGGGCTTGAGCACCTTTGTGCTGCAGATGTCACAGGCTTTGGAACAAGGCACTTACCTCCTCAAGGACATCGGCAAGCTTGCTCAGAATATCTTCCTGCAGGCCGTGGAATGTGGGGACGCTGCAGGAGAAAGAAAATAAAGGGCTTTAAGATTGAAGAATAGGTTCATACATATTAAATATATTACTGATTATGTCTTTTGTGGTTGTCAGATAAAAAAGTGCAGCTGGCAGCTTATATGTAATGGCTTTGAAACAGTTGACCAGAATCGAAGCAGACCTGTGATCTGAAGTGAACAACATAAATATATGCAACAGGATCATACAAAAATCAATATTATGCCATGGGAGTTGGCCTGTACCCTTATTACAGTATGTGCATATCAATATTTCAGCATGAACTGGGCAAGGTGTCTAGTTACACAGCAGGGCATCAGATCCTAAGGTTGAGTACACCATTATGAGGCTCTAATGTTTGTTCCGTTTGCTTCCTGGCAGCCTCAATGAACGCTATCTGTCTGTTATCAAGCCTACTAAATAAAACTGGCCCAATGTTTATCGAGGAGGAGAGAAAATACCCAGTGTTGGTGAACAAAAGACTTATCTCCCCCATCATCTCTCTCTCTCTCTGTTTCTCCATCTCCCTCTCCCCCCTCATTTTCCATACTTTATTACAGTAATCTGAACCATCTTGTCTCTGCCCCCAACCCAAGCCCCAGCCACTGTGCTGATCCTTGTGTTGTTGCTTCCCCTACAGAGGCACTAGCTAATCAGCTTGGCAGTGAACGGATGACCCTATTCTACATGACACATATGGAGTTTCAATCCCTCGAGCTGTGAAGCAGTCAAACAAACAAAAAGCCTCTGTTGTAGTAAATTTCCAATCCAACAGCTTAATTGTGTTACAGCAAATTAATTAATTATACAAGGCCAATGGGGAAGTGCAGTTTCACGAATGTGGTCTTTTTGATCATTTTAAAAATTCTAACTCCATTACACTTATGGCACTTTGCGATTGTGAGTAAAGCATAAGATAACCTTTAACAATTTCTATGGTGATCTTGCAAACACCTAGAAAAACTAGCACTTCTTTGATGAAGGGGTTTGATTAACACTTTCCCATGCTCATTTCCCATGCTTTTTTGCAGATGGCTATCTGCTTTTACTCTATGCCTTATAGCTAGACTTTCATCTAAAGTGCAAAGGGGCAGGGAGTTGAGTAATAGCCCACCAACCTTAAAAATATCAATTCACAGCAATACGCATTTTGTAAACCTAGGTGTCAGTTCATTAGATGCTACCCTTGCTGTTATTCTTCCTGGAGCGATGTGTTTGAGTGATTTAAAATACATGTTCAAAAGAGGTAATAAAAAAAAGTCTTCACAAGCACACTCACTTCCCGTATGTAATACAATGTGGGATTTCTGTGTCAGTTTTTCATCTGTGTTCCTCCTCCACAACTTGTGAGTGCAAATATATAATTTCATAGCAGTTAAAGAGTGGGTAGACGACTCGCCGGGACCAGAATGTGTTTGTTCTTACTACAGCTCTTTTATTAGATCTGCTTCTAGGAAGCAATACAGTATATAATATAATTATCTACATATTGTGAATTAACAAATCTGATTCCCCCCCCTAGATACTATTTTATAAACCAAGCAATACGTACATCTATTAAATATTTACTTATCGGATGGACTGTTATGCAAGAGTCACTGAGAGGCAAGACCTACCATACAGTACATGCTCATACACTTTTTTTTTGTGTCTTTTTTTAGTCAAAGCCATCACTAAAATAGCTGCAGTCTTAGATATGACAGTAAGAATAATGGAGTGTTTTTTATCTGGTTGGAAATTTTTTTTTTTTTGTACTGTACAGTATGTCTTAAAGTCTTCCTTCATGGTGAAAGGGTACTGTAGATACAGCAAGGGTTGAAGTGGCCGTATTGTGACTGACCTGCAAATGTCAGACTGTTATACTATCCAGGGAGACTGTCCTCACCAGAAAAACGACAGCATTTGTCATTATGGCTTAAAATGACCTACGTTTATATTTCCCTAACCTGCCATATCTTGCGTGATAGTCCCCTTTCAGTAGCAAAGGCAGATGTAGTATGATATTGTTATACTGCTGCAAAAGTCTTAAGGGGCCAGTATACTCTGTCAGAAATTCTTGTCAGATGGTCGAATAGCTTCGGAACCCCCGTCCCCTCCTGGAGAGACTGTCTGAAAATGTGTGCTGTTATCCCCATATTTAAACGATATCGCCCTCCTTTAGCTTTACCTTAAAGGTTGCACATCAGGAGACCCGCATACGAGTCATGTCTGGAACAGTCAAATTGTTTTGTTGTTGTTTTGGAAGGTATTGATTGACATGCAACCTGTTTTGCAGTTTAGGTATGAGGATTTGTTGGAAATGTCTAGTGAAAAGCTGGATTCCTAGGCGCTATATCCAGCCGCCTGCCTTGAAACAACTCAAATAGTGTCAAATAGCGTCAGAGTCTGATCATGATCACAGAGATTCATGAGGTTTTGTTCAGTAGAAATGATCCAAAGACATGTGAAAATGGAGTGGCACATGTAATATAGGGAAGAATAATTATCATAATTGGCTTGATGAAGACCACAGTGGATTACAAAAAAACAGCAAAGTCAAACAGAGATAGGGGGTGAGATTTATACTGTAATTGCATCTCATGCATCTCTGATCACTGCACACTGCTCTCTTTCTCTGGCTTTTGATGAGTCTTTCTTTTATCCTATACTCCATGCAGGCCAAAAAAGAGTCTGCAGGCCTTTTAAATGATAATAGGCTTCTCTATAGAGAGAGGGCTCTCTGATACAGATAGGAACAATAAAGAAAGATGATAGAGGTGCAAGGTATTTTTCCAATAGGATGAATGACACCTTCAGTGACGCCCCAGAAATTAATGTAGAGTTATATGATTTATTGGCAGAAATGAGGAGTAAGAAATCTTCTGAGAAACAGCTCACACATATTCTCTTGAATTCATTTTGTTAATTCATTCATTGCATTTCAGATCAAAGCCCTACTCAGGCCAATTGTCTGTGATTGTGGGACAATTTAGCCTGGTTCCTCACCTTTTCAGAAACTCCATATACTCTGTGTGCTTGATGAGACCCGTCCTCATCATGATCGTCTGAAAACATTGCCGGTCGATGGCCCACAACTTCACATTTGTTAGAGCTGGAAAGAAGAATACACATAAGCAATGTTATGAAAGACAGTTTTTACCCTCGGGCAATCAGAATAATAAAACACATTTACGCATAATACATGCCCTGCAACAGCTTTATGCTTTGTGCATATACAATGTGAATATAGTGAATATCATGTGCACTTCAAAGCATTAGATATTGAACCTGAAATGTGAGAAGAATCTTCTGTGTGTCATGGCATGTGTCATGTGTGAGTGAATTTAAACTGAAATCACTGTTCAGAGAGTAGGGTGGAGAAATCTGCGAACCTTTAGTTACTCTTTTAGTGGCACTAACTGTCATCCAAATGTTTTCTCTAGCTCCTGATCAGCCCTGCAGAGTAAATAGGAGGTATTCTGGACAATTACTCTTTACTCAGCAGCTGAAGTTAATTGGTATTTTTGGAATACCTTGCATGGATGGCTTGCTTCAAGTCATGCTACAGCATTTTAATTGGTTTGAGGTCAGGAATCTGACTTGACTATGCCAACGGGTTTCTTTTGTTAGTTAAAGCCCCTGAGTTACTGATTTCTCTTTGTGTTAAGGGCAATTATCAAACTGTGTGATGAAAGTTATGTTAAGTTTCACATCACAAACAACTACCCTGATGTTCTTTTGTACAATTTCCTGGAACAATTTGGAATTAATTGTTCTTTCAATGATTGCAATCTGCGCTGGGCCCTGAGGCACCAACTCCAAACCATAATACTCTCTGTACATGGAGTAGATGGAGGTTAAAGTGTTGGTATGCAGTTGTTTATTTATTTATTTATTTATTTTTAAATATAGCATTGCAGCAATCTTTGGCTGTCTGAGTGATGGAGGCCTGGCTGGGTCTTTCAAAATTCCTTTTCTTTTTCGAGCCTCAACAGCTCTTTCTCTGGGGTCCTCTGTAGTCACTTTTGATCAGAATATGTTTCACTTGACAGCTCTCTGTTGTGAAGAGCAGACTCTGTTGGAACCAGGCCATGTGGGTTTTAATTAGAGCAATGGACCTCTAACCCACACCTGAATGTCATTATATTTTCCCATTCAACCCTATGTCATAGAAGAAATTGGGTTGTTGGGGCAGAAACTTTACAACAAAACATGTCAAAACCCCGTATTTCATCCAACTCTATAGTGACTTCCAGAATTCAGTGCTTCACTTTGGTAATAGCAGTTTGTGGTAATTATTTCAAAACAACTTTGCCATTATCATTATCTTCTGCAAGAAAGGCTCTTATTTCAATTTCAGTGTTCCATTTGTGCAGTTGTAGAGTAGACTGTGAGGAGTAATAAGAAAGAAGATGGAGAGAATCCACAGTCTGACCCCAAAACAAATCGGGAGATCCCCAGGGAGCCCTGTGGCCACAGGGACATGTAGTAATATTAGAAAAAAAAATCATCAGATAAGAGTCAGTCTACGTGGTATTTTGTCTGAGTGTGGATGTTGCTAGAGCTTTTCACTCCTTCTCATCCCAGTGTGACACATCACTTCGCAGAGTTTTAAAGATAAAATTGAGTTTTGTTAATAACAGTGTGGTATTTATTTGGCCATTATAGGAAAATTATTTTTTGCTTGCTGTCCTCAACAGTGAAGTCACAGTGCAGGCTTAGCTACAGAGCAGCACCCCTGTAGCTGATGCGGAATCAGTGTGTCACCTTAGGAGAATAACTGATGATGATGATGATGATGGCCATTCACTCACACACACACACACGGATAATGGCTAATATAGACAACTGACCAGTTGAGGGTTAAGGTTAGAGTTGAAGTGTTGTCTGTGATAACCTGGCAAATGCTTGTAATTTAAAAACACAAAAATGCACACCCGTACTAACATGAAAACTCATGTACTCCAGGTATTTATGTATATATACACACATGAGTGAGTGAACACACCCACAGATCTTTCTCTGGCGAACAAGAGTTTGGCAGCACTTTAAAATAGGGCCAAACCACAGGAGAAATGCCCTCGTTACACAGCCTGACACTGTTTTAGTTAGAGACACTTTCTTGGAGCAGGAACCCCAAAACACACAGCATGACATAAAAATGTATACAGACACAGATGTGTGGATACACAGATATGCAGACATCCTTTACAAGCACACACAAACTTCAGATACACACAGAGATACACATTCAGGATGTATATACTCAAGGATACACACAAGTATCTTCTTAGATATAAACACACACATGCTGCTATGTGCACATACATATAAACACGCACAAATAAACATTAAGCTATCATCTGACACACTAAGTAAAAATGTAAAACTGTGAAATACTCTCGGCACAGTGGATTGTAACACTGCTGCCAAACACATGTTCCACAATATTTTATTTCTCCTCCTCCTTGAAAGCTTTCATTTAAATTATATCTGGATCTAGTTACGTGTTATGTAATCAAAAAGGTTATTTCTGTAGGGGTGAGATGGACAAATTACTCCAAGGTAGACTGCAGACCCCACAGACCTGGTATATGGAGGTAGGTCTAGAGAGAAATTATTAGAGTAGCCTTCTAATTTGACCCCGAAGCAACAAGAGTGGGAGGTTAGACGTCATTGCCCACTATGCAGTGTGCAATAGAGTGTTTTGGCAGAAAGTGGGAGTATGGGGCACTGGGAAATAAGATATGTAGGGAGCCTGCAGCGCACCTCAGTAGGTAAACGCATTATTCGGAGTCTTGACTAAATTGCAGTGAGACTCAGGGAGCTAGTTATCCTTTAGTGAGGGCGCAGATGAATGTCTTAATGCTCATGGGTGGCCGACCATTAGCTTCACAGCTTTCTGGATGCACATAAAACCCCAGGCAGTGCTGGAGAGATGCAACAATGTTGTCTGTGAAAGGTTTTGAGGAATTGGGCAGTGTGTTGTTCCAGTGGGATGATCATTGGAGCTTTAACAGTCATGCAATAGTGGACTGTAAATGCATGCAACATGAAACCCACGAGTGTATACTGTATACAGGGGGTAGACACAAAAAAAAACAAAAAAAAAAACGGAGCACCTGTGTAATTGAGTGCAATCCAGTAGAGGTCTGACAATACTACCTTTGGGAAAATTGGTATTGAGCATAGTGAAGGAAAGTTGCTCCAGATTGCATTGTATTGTTGTTGTATCATATTGTAACAGCTGTTATCTTACATGACAAGTGCATTGGATTAGTTACTTTTAGCAACTGTCTTAGTCTATGAACAGGATCATTAGCATTTGTGAAATGTCAGTCATATCTGTTTTAGTTTTGCAGTAGGTAAGGTGGTGAGTTTAAAATATAGTTTAAATTATTAAAAAACGTTGAAAAAATGGCTTCAGTGCGGCGTTACGGAGTGTCGAGATAATTTTGATGCGCGTAAATTGGCACTTGTAGCACACATGCCGTCATGCAGACAGAGGAGGTAGTTAGCCAGAATGTGCCGATCTGTGGAGCAAATGTGACAAAATTGCTGTTGTTGTGAAAAATTGGCTCTCGTAGACGCTATGAAAATGGCCTCTTTATGTGCACCAACCTGCGTCCACAGGTGTGCGCTTACATTGAAAATAATGGGTGCAGGTGTTTTGATGCATGTAATATGTTGCACTTTATTGTTCATTACATCTCAAATATCACATTATGATAGTTTCTTCAAACTTCACAGTGGCTGGTTTTTGTATGTGCATGTAAAGTGTGTTAGTTGACATAAATTTGTATTATAAATTTGACTCTGAATTAAAATCGTGGTAAGCTCAATATACAGCCTGCTGACTACTGTTTAACACCTATTTTCTCTTTGCCCCTGAAAGCTCTTTTAAATTGAATGTAATCCCACCTCAGAATAAAGGACAGCTATTCATAGCCATGCCCCCAACAGCCGAGCGCGTTGTCATTATCATTTGCTCGTGCTCCTCCTTTCCTTCCTTCTCCTTGATGCAGTGATTGTAATCCCTCACCCTTCAATTTCTCCCCATTATTTGCAACAACAGATCAATAATGTTGATTGTGAATACTGCCAAAACTGGACAACTAGCTCCCTTGGCATGCCAGGCCCCAAAAGAAAGGATCTGTGTTTAAGCATGAGGAAGACAGTGAGAGATAATATACATATGGATGTCGCCAACAGGATAGACAGGCAGTAGAAAGCATGTCATTCATTTGGCTCAGTCATAATTCATTCTAACTGAATTTCAGCCCAGGGCATTATGCAAATGCTCCATGTGTGTTTGTTCTTGTAATCTAATTTTTGCTCATTAAATTATATAAATATAGGATGAGATCAACAACATTTCTTCTCTGTACTCTGGTCCTGACAGTTTACATCCAGACAGCGTGGGGTCTGGAAACATCAAAACTTTGTGCGTTACTGTGACTCTAATCTTGATTTCTGTTGTGAGTGCCATAAGTTTTAATGGGGTTTAAAATGACTCAAAACTGTCTACGTCTGGCCCATGATGATTCAGCCGAAGTATAAAGCATCTGCCATTTGCACTGCAGAAAATGCACATTCCTTTCCAAAAGCACCACGGGGCTACATGAAAGTGGTACTTAAATAAAGATTAGGCCTGAGTCTCAAGCAGTGAAGTGTGCAAGGAAACTTGTACACTCCGATGACAAGAAATATATTTGTTAGTAACATAGTATTAACGCAGTATAATGCACTGCTCAATGTACGTCACTGTGTATACATTATTTGACAGAAAATCAGTTCTAAAATAAGCTCTCTCTCTCTCTCCACATTCATCTCTCTAATAGATGCAGGGAAATCTGCGTTTATTATCTGCCTGCTGCCATAATAATAATAAGATCATGACAGATGATGATATGTATTGTGACACACTACTGTATATTATTTATTTAGTCTTTAGTTGTTATTTCTGTTCAGCTTCCTCTCCCACTTTTACAACGTCACCATGCCGGTAATCAAATCATTGTCACATGGCAAAGAAAATGTGTTAGAAAACCATGGAAATATTAATCAACATGTGTCTTTGGTGCTATGTTGGTTATTAGGACATGCTCAACTGTGAATTATAGCTCAGAGAGAAGGAGTGGCGTCTCCAAACTAATTAGTGAGAGCACCCACCATAAGAATTTTCACTCTGGAATTGTTTGAGGGCATTTGAATTGGTTTTCACTGTCACTCTGAAAAACGTTTCCGCTGTCAAATCTGTGACTTGCCTACTCCTGCATCTTAAATTCTGTCAATAACATTTTCTCCTAAACTCCCTCCCTCTTTCCTTCCATGTCATGTGTAAGAAAATGAGAAAAATCAACCATTCTCTTATCACTGACTCAGACACACACACACACACACACACACACAGTGTCACATACACACTTAAAATCATATAGTTTTGTGAACTCTACTCCTGCGAGGCTTCCTACATGTCTTGTTTTGGAAAGCGTTAAGAGAGCAATGCTGTCAGGGCTGCAGGGTGGAAGAGTTTAATCTCCTTTCCCCCTCAAGTCATTAATAACATCAGCCAAGTCTGATTACATCTAGATGAGCTCTTTAGAGCGTGAGAAAGCAGGACAGGTCATTTACGCCAGACAGTGTCACAGAGCCTAAAGAAAAAGGAAAACATTAGAGGAATTCTCTTCATAATTATGGATCTAATTATTATTATTGAGGCTTAAAGGAACCTAAGACAGTGTAGGACTGTCAGACACACTGAGCCATGTTGAAATGTGTAATAGGTTTCTAATATTATGTTGATCAATTGATTTACATGATTTGTTGTGAACTGAGGCATTGCATGTCTGTAGTTAGGGTGGTGGGATTTGCTCTTATGACAGCTTTCACATCTCAGTGAATCTCCCAACACAGAAAACTAGCTGGCTTAATCAGATGCAGTCTCCAGCTGCCAGTTCTGCCAATGCTCTCACCATGTGGGAGACAGGAGTCCATGGACTTGGAGCAGCAGCTGCTTGAAAAATATTGAGCTAATCGGCAACCCACTCGCCATCTATCCACCGTGCTCACCCAGGATAACCCATCTTTTGTTTTAAAGAGTAACAGATTGAATTGGTGTTATATTAGGTGTTTCTATTTCAGCGGTGATGATATAAAAAGAGTTTAATTTCAAAACTGGCAATGTCCAACAATGTCTACTATTAAATATGAAAAATACACCTAGACATGTGGGAGTCATAATATTTAAACACCGAGCACAGACGGGATACTCTTGTTACATTTTGGGTGTAAACTTCCTGTCAGAGGCTGATTGAATAGGAGTATTACTAAAAGCATGCTTTTAGCTTTCTCTGTCTTAGAGAGTCCCAAGATATAAAGCATTTGCCACTCATCTCTGTAACATTAACAGACCTCACTCCCAACCTTTATATAGCTGGTCTTGTTTGGAGGTTTATCATAAACATGCACACATTTAGAAGACTGGAGTTTGGTCGGTTGAAATAAATATTCCATTATCCTGACAGGAGAGTGGTCCTTCTATAGTTAGCTGTGTGATTGCAGATTTGCTAATGTTATTCATACCTGAAGCAGTAAACATAGCCTATTTCCAGCTTGAAGTCTTTGACAACTTGAGCAGAGAGCCTGTAATCTTACGGATACAAAAGCATTATTATTTAAAAGTCAAATTCAGTGGGCCTCATCATCACTCTCTGATAGCATCTACTGAAGTCATTCATGGAGTAGCTTCTCAAGATGGGGACGTGCTGTCTTTGTGGACAATCAGTCATGATGGGTGACATTGTCACAACAAAGATCATTTGCATTTGACATTGCCTAAAACTTTTTTTTTTAAAACAGTGTTGTCACTGTTTAGGTTTGAACAAAGCAGAGAGGTACTATATTTACAATACACTAAGATGTGATAAGAGCAATCTAATGAAATCATAATTAATGGACTAGTAGTACTGACATACGTCACTGATGGAGGGTGTTAAGCGTGATGCAGAGTGAACAGCCATACAATTGTCTTAAACCTCCTCTTTGAGGAGTTAATGAATGGTAGAGACAAAAAGACAGAAATGAATAAGAACGATAGAAAACTGTGTTATATAGAGCCTGTTAACACATTGTTCTTTTTGAAAGCCTTTAATCATTCCAATCAGTTTTTAACAGGCTCCTGTCTTTTGTTCAAAACATTTTTCAGTAAAAGGAATTAATCTCTTCTTTTCTGCACATTTTTCATTTCATGGTGTCATGATTTAAGTACTGCTACCTGAGCTGATGACGTCAATGGTAATGACAACTGCTTCTATGTACGGGGAACAAGGAAAACATCTTTGCTATCCACTCCCTGGAGCATAAAATATAACCTTTCACATAAATTGCTTTCTCATCGGTTTGTGAGATACATTTTAATTGTTTGTTGTCCTCATCATTATAGACAATCAACCAGAAACTATTTGCCACAGAGGAAATCAGTATGAGTAACCTGATAAATTTCAGTCTGCCCGGCTGTAGAAAATCAAATGGAGGAAATGAAGTGTGTTTGCTATTCATCAGCAACTAGGTTATTTTTAGGCCCTGCACCAGGTTGTATCAGGTGACACATTTCTGTACAGTATATAGGTGGTTCTACTAAAACTCAACACTGATTGATTTGTCACGCAGTCAAATATCCTCGTATCACACATTGTCAGCCGGTCGTGTAATATCTCAAGATAATATCCTACCAAATAAGTTAACCATAGTGTCTTCACTAAAATTACTACAAACATGAGTATTTTCTATTTTCAGTTCTGACGACAGGAAGAAACAACTTGTGTCATTGCTGAATTTCACAAGGCCCTCTGTCAGTCAAGGCTGATGTTTTGCAATCCGCTGAGGCAAAAACATCAAATCTCTGTGCCCAAAAATACAGAGCAAAGCCAGAGTGATAATTCCCCCACTGCTTTGCCAGAATGCGATGAATACATGTTTCTGTGTCTGTGTGTGAGTGAGTGACTGCATGCCAGCATGTGAGCACATATTCATCATTGTATATGTGTGAATGCCACTTTTCTTTTTTTATAGAAACAGCAATTATTCTGACAAGTCCTCTTTTCTCAGCAGGAGTCCTACATTCAGCTCTGTTTATGTGAAATCCATGGAGAAACTGTTCATTATAGGAGGAAAAGATGTGTAACCATACGAACATGAATCAAACCAATGACCCAGAGATTATATATGTCTTTCTCTGTTCAAGGAAAAAACAATTCTGCCATGTTTCATATATAATCTAACATCTAACCCATAAATTACAACTTCAAGAGTACACGATAGCCTGTGTCCCTTAATTAATATTTGTCTTAACTCCACTCTCTCTGCTACCTCCAACCTGCTGGTCATACAGTGTTATTATTCAGCAACCTGCAGTTTGTTTCAGTTGAACATTATGTTGCCAGTAGCAACCAATACTAGCACAGTTCAATAGCAGTTTAACTGACATTGATAAATCCACTGTTTTGTCAGATCTGTGACCAGGCAAATATTGACATGTATATTTTATCCACCCTCTATATGCCCTTGTTGAACTGTTATTTGTTGGTACTTCATTTGCTATAGCTATTTTGTGACAGTTGTTTCTAATTTAACATATGAAATTAGTTTTCTGCAATCAGTTTAGTGCTAACCAAGCTAGCCATTATCCTAGCTGTCTGATCCTAACATGCTGCTAATGCAACCTTCTTTACTGTCGGGCTAACTGTATTTCACTCTTTGTACATGAACTCTTCTGGACCAAGCCCCCAGGAAGTGCACCCGGCTTTGAAGCCAATTGGACATAGTGGTCAAAACGTGTAATTACAACTTCCGGGTCCATCACGTGATGCATTAATAGCCGAATCCCGAGTTATAGAGTCACTGCCATTCATGTGAGTGAGCCTGTGACCGAGCGGTTGGAAGGCGGGGCTAAAGGAAACGCTACGCTTGCTCTATGGGCCGCACAATGCGGAAGCTATGAGGAAGATCTGGGTAATTTTATACCTGGGAAGTCGAACTTTTTTGGCTTCATGCACCACTGAGCAACTTTCATAGTAATGAATGGGGCCACGCCTCCAACGCTGTATCCAGTTCTCTTTATACATCCATGTTCTGGACTGGATGTTCATGTTTACTGGATTCTTTGCTGTCTTGTACTTCCTATTGGGACTTAATGTTTCTTCACTGGTGATACTTTGTTTCTTCCCGCAACCCTGTCTAACAGGAATTACGTTCATGTATTACAAATTTGCAACTGCAAATATGTTTCGAGACACACGTAATGCCACCTGAATTACCTTTTTTTATCAGCATAATGAAGAAACATTTTGTATCTGTATCTGCAAAGTCGCAAAATGTTTATACTGAATAAAAGAGCAAAACACTGGCAGACAACATATTTCATTTGTTTTCCCTGCAATATCTGCTCTTACAATACATTATCTGCCTGTAGCACTAACTAGAGCATTATAAATGTATTTTATGGTTATGTTTAGGCACTCAAAGCACTTGGTTAAGGTTAGGGAAATATTCTGATCATGGTTAAATATTGAAAAAATCATGTACACATAGCCAGTTATGATTTATAACTCATTTTACAGTTAGTCCATAATTTAGTGAATCCAGTTTTCTTGTTGCTGTACTGATTCATTTTTACAGTGCCTTTAGTCTATCTCTTGTTTATCTCTCATCTTTTTTCTGATTTGTAATTACTGTCCTTTTATTAAATACTGTTTTCATAGTTGCTTCCAGTAAAAACTTCAAAGGCCCCGTCTTTAACCTTTATTGGAGGTGTGTTTAGCTTGCTGCAAAGCTAAGCACCTACGTGTATAATGAGGGCAGAAGAACTATAGTGTATAAATGATAATGAAAATATCGCAGTTTATTCACAATCATCCACTTCTCATGGGGCATGAAATTAAGCTTGGTTTTGGGAGGGTGAAGATCGGAAAATAGAAATTTCACTTTAATTGTATTTCTATGGTACCAAACATCAGGGCCTCTTCACTGCCTCATGCTGCGGTCAGACCAGAATTGGCAGACAAAATGTACTCGAAAACTGTGACGAAAACAGGTGGGACAGAATATATTGTGGGCAAGATTGCAAATATAAGCTTCTAGAGCAAGCATAACTACACTGCCAGCAATACAGCATGTTCTGCTGCTTGTATTTTTTGCCCATCCAGTTAAGAAACAGCAATCAGTCCTTGGATGAAAGGTCAGTCCCACCTTCTCTCTCAGATTGGCTCAGCATCAATGAGTCAAGCAATTTGGCTACAAATGGCTACATGGTATGCATACTATCTGATTGTGGCACTGGGAAAGTCAAACTAAATCTACATTTAACAAGCTGTAACAAGTATTTTGTTTCCCACTCTTCGACTTTAATTCTCAAGGCTACATTTACACTGTGTGATAAAAAAAAAGCTTGCTTACAGAATTCCTTTTCCATAGATAGATCAATTTCATAAAAGGTCATAAAATAGCTAAGGGTGTGAGTTATAGATGCTTCAGTTTGTTCCTTGGAGGATTAGCTTTCATGTTCCTCTCAAGCAACATCTTCCAGTGATCACTGTCAGTATCTAAGACCCCATTAATTTGCACTTGTCATTTCAAGTGTCTTGTATCCAGATGCAATCCAGATGGGATTGAAGGCACTTTTATTTACACTTTTCAATCCATCTTTTCCCAGGCTACATGCAAATCTGGGTTGGTGCTACTCCAGTTCAGAGGGTGGTATTATTAATTTCACCTGAAACTGTTAAGTAAAAAAAAAAAACACCAGAAGATGAATAACTTAATTAACAGTTAGCAATAACAGCTAGCTAACTAAAAACTATCCATAAAATATCCATCCATCTTCTCGTACTCAACAGGGAGAATGACGGCTAATTTCAGTGTAACTTTAGCTACCACATAACTCGGGACAGACCCTGTAGAGGTTACTTCCACAGAGCGCTTACTGGTGTAGTTACACTTGGACAGACGGATGCATTTACACATTTTCAACATCTGTCTAAAATGCGTCTCGGTTGGCGGTTTGAGCAAGCGATTTTCAATCTATCTTGAGTTCTTCTTGGGTGCATTTACATTTAGCTTTTTTAAGATCAGATCGCTATTCAATCTACCCAAGACCCATGAAGTGACCAAGTGTAAATGTCGTATAAGATTCAAGCACCTGTTTCAAAGTATTGCTAAGAGAAGCAGCTCCACAAAGTTTTCTGAGCCATGTTCCCCCACTGACACTGAGGCACAGCTTCCCCAGCAAATAACACATTTTGTAAAGCAAATGTGTCCCATCAAAAAAAGGCAAGCAGTGAATGTCCCCTGGATAATGCAAAACAACAGGTAGAAAGACAAAATAATCCTTCAACACAGGGAGATGTCCTCGGTTACCCAGCATTCCCCCAGAGCAAAACGCATATTCACATTATTAGCCTGTTCATATTGTCACCTGAGACTATTAGCATAAAACATGTCCAAGAAAAGCAGTCATTTAAAGCTACACCTGCGGGGCTGTTTTCTTACTGTCTGACTGTAGGTTGCCTCCCTCTGTGTGTTTTAACCTTTCAAGCTGTATAGAGCCCCAGAAGAGCCTCTAGCTCCAGGCTCACACCTGCGTTCCAACTGAGAATCAGGACAACAGCAGCAGCAGGGGCCCTCAGTCCAAATACACACAAACACACACACGCTGGGACAACCTTTAACATATGCACTTACACACACAAAAGCACATAAAAATGCCTTAATCCAACTAAAAGCCACACTGTCAAGTTATAGACATAGACATCAGACAATAAGGCACGCAGTGACCAGCACAACAACCATGACTTCAAACAGCTGGGTGGGGGCTACCTTGCCACCATCACCATTTTACCAGCACATTTCTTGCTGCACTCTGGCAACAGTGTTACCATGGCAACCATGGAAACAGAGAAGATATCTTCCCCACTCTGTCCCACTGGAATTCTATCTACCAAAGTCATTCTTTCTGTCTTCTTCTCTCTGTCCCTGTTTCTGCATTTTCTTCAGTTATCCAATGGCAATGTGGTTCTCCTGAACCTATGCACACATCAGCACGATGCGATGAAAAGAGAATGTTGGTGCCTGAACCTTTACAACAAAATATCAGGACATCATTATCGACATGTCAGTCACAGCAAATGAGATGCCAATTTGTGAGCTTTGTTGTTTTTTTTAACAATCATTAGCAATTCCTGTTGCTTTCTGTAGTTCTGTATTGCTTGTCTGCATTCTGATGTGGCATGCCAGTTTGCATTTGAATGTTTATCTTTTGATGCATTTGTATGTCTGCCTGTCCCTTCCCTGCTCTTGGTTGCACCTCTAATAATGGTGAGTAGCCTAAGATTGGAAAAGACACAGCAGCACAGTAGATGGTGCCTCTGTATTCCTTTTTAAGAGAGCACTTTCTTGATTCTAAGAGCCCTTATATTCAACACTTCACAACCTGGCCCTGCCTAATGATGGTCCTCAGGTCCACACACAACCACCCTTGGCTCACAATAATGAATATAATTTGTTGTTTTTCTTAAAGGCTGCAGTGGTTTTAAATCTCCACGGTACACATTATAGTCACCTATAACTCTAAACATACTTACATCTACTTTCTGCAGACATCCGTCTATTTACTCAACAGTACAATATGTACACTCTTCAGCAAACGTGGCTCTTCTCTCACTCCCCAAATACAAATACTTAAGTGTGGAATGACTTGCCACTAGATTAAGACAAACTGCCAGCACCATATTTTAAATTCCATATATTTTTTTTATCTTTATGAATTCTAGCTACATAGCCCTATTGTATCAGTCCAACAGCTGCTAAATTTAAAGGAATATTCCACAGTTTTACAACCTTATCTCCATGATTTAATAGAAATAAGCAATGTGTTTATATATTTCAGTCTTGAGAAAAGAAGATCCCACATACTGCTCTTGTTCAGCATCACAATTTATTGATCATCCTAATGTTCCGGTGTTTTACTTTTTTTAATACATATATATAAATATTATGAGATGAAATAACACCAATATAGCTAAATTAACCTGACACAAGGCCGTAAATGTTCTCCAGGTATTTCAGTAATTTACATTTATTTTGAGGCAGGCTTATATCTGTGACTGGAATGTATCATGAAGAATCAAATTTAAAAATGATGACTACATGAGAGGCACAAACTGGCACTAGTGTGTTATGTTGCAGAAACACTTACTGTTCTCTTCTGCCTGTACATCTATCTTTTTTTTTTATCTTTATCTTTGATCTGGCACCACCAAATAACCTAGCTGGCTTATTGTAGCTAGAATGAGTCTGTCCCCCAGGCAGCAGGGACCATGGTGGTGTGCTGTACCAAAACACCTCCACAGTTGGCTGCATTAATGGTTCATTCTGCTAGAAACACTGTCCAGCTTACTAAAGAAAACAGAGTAGCGTATACCCAGTATACCCAGCTTATAATTGTTCAAGAGAGGAGCTTACTGCTACTAACAGTTTCTGCAAACTAATGCTTATGCTTGCATAATATCATCAGCAAGATAATGCTGTTTGCTTTAATGCTAAATGTGGCTAATGTTGCTGCTAATGGCTGCTAATTATTAGAATTGATGTAAGACAGAGCAAACACTCGCTCCAATATATTTCTTACAGTACGTTGAGCTGAATTAATAGAAAATTGAAGTACTCACTCTGGTTTTCAAAAAGCACAGAAGTAATGGCTTTTGTTAGAAGGTTGCTTTTACATCCTGCACTCACTTCATTTTAATCATACTGAAAACAAATTGCATAAAATGCTGTTGTTTTTCTCTGCTCGCTAGTTGGTGCTTGGTATTCTGCACCAGGCCCAACATGAGAGCAGTACCCAAGAGTGAGAGGAGGCCAAGACAAGGTGCTGATGCTGAGGAATCACACTGCTGGGTCAAAGAAAGGCTGAAGGTCTCACAGTTCATTATCAAGTCATATGTGAAAAATGTTCAAATGCAGCAAGAGGTAGTCTGCGTTTCTTTGTGATGCATAGATGAAGCAGATATGTCATAGACACAAGAAAAACAATCAGTGCACACACACACAAAGTGGACCCAAGAGTTAGAGAGTAAGAGACTTAAAGGGCACACTGACAGTCTTACAAGCAACGTGTTTTATTATTTAAACACAACAGCCCCCAGCAAAAGCTGCCATTCTCTGCTTTCTGCACCAGTCATAATGTTTAACTTGGTGCCTGGTTCTCCAAGGAGTCAAACCTGTAACTTATCTCTTTCTGCCAAAACAAGATTCACTCAATGGACAGGGTGATTCCTGAGACTGAGCAGACGTAGTCTACTACACACACTCACTCACACATTTACACACACTCACATGCACATTTTCCTCTCTCAGACTGATTAGCAAGACCACTGTTTGCTCACTCCCAGCGGAAGGAAGGGTTTTTATACAGCTGAGCTATCACTCTGTTACAAGGGCCATTCTCAGATGTCTCCAGAACAATGCTGCTGCTGCGGCTTCATTTTCTTTCTGTGATACCATGATATGAAGTGCTGTTTTTAGTAATACGTGTGTGTGTGTGTGTGTGTATGAATACTGATGCCCAAGCATTGGCCCTCTGTTAGCTGTCATGTTTCCTCTTAGAAGATGAAACTGCAATTGTCAATGCTAATAACTAGATGCTAGATGCATACATCAGAAAGTATGTTGTTATGCATGTCTGTGCTATCTATAGGGGTTTGAGGGTGAATTCCCCACCGTGCCGTGGAAAAACAATAGTCATAAGGACAAGTAAACAGGCCTTAACTCCTGGCAGTAAGGCTTTTAGAGCTCTATATTCATGTGTCAATGGCGCATGGTGCATGGTGCAAAGTCCCACTACCCAACATGCACCCTCATGAAAATAGAGCCCTTAATCTTAAAGGACAGACTTAGTCATGGCTTGGATGGTTGCCATCCGTGGGAAATGAAAATCCTCCATCATATTAATTAAGACGTGTATGCTTTCATTTTTATCTTAAGTCCACATTAGCTGGGAGAGCTAGAGTATAACTGTAAAATAATGGGAATCACTGGGAGAAAGGGAATGTCAATTTGAGATGAATATCTGATGCACAGTATATAATGTATATGTATAAACTGGTCTAATATCTAACTCTATCTAATACATTTATGCATTAGATATTCGTCGACACCAGTCATGTTCCAAATGTTTTTCATTTAAATTTATTTTAAACTGGATATTATTTAACACTATTAATTATATAAAAGTGGATTTTGTTACAATATTTTTTTCATACAAAACATGGTGATGTTTGGGCTACATCTCTTTTTACACGTTAGGACAAGTAGAGGCAAACAGCTCCATCAGTCACCATCAATTGGAGATGTGTGAGGAAAAAAGAGTGTTTCATTTCAGGTGACAGCAGAGGACAGCAGCAATTAAAAGTTTACAACTTCTTCCAATGTTAACATTTTTTATAGATATCTGGTGTTCCTGGTGTCTCAGATTTACATAGGTGGGAAATATTCTCTTAAGCTTCATGATAAGCTTCAAGAAGTTGGAAAAATAGAATTATGTTGAAAATAAAATTGATTGAAATAGGATGGAGTTAGATAGATAGGAGTTAAAACTGTTATCTCAAAATGGATCACA
Organism: Macquaria australasica; assembly: GCA_005408345.1. Classification (NCBI taxonomy): domain Eukaryota; kingdom Metazoa; phylum Chordata; class Actinopteri; order Centrarchiformes; family Percichthyidae; genus Macquaria; species Macquaria australasica. Next base: position 580,056 of record SEMN01000034.1, on the reverse strand, counting down.
GTGTACACAAGAAACTTTTATTTATTCATCTTTTATGTGACTTGAGATTCTGATGTGAATAGTCAAAATCTTTATTTATAAGGCAAGTAGGTAAACTTAATTTGAATGTGAGACATCAGGGATTAAGTGCCTTTAAAATAGTTTCATATTTTTTAAGTCTATGTTTGTACAACATTTACATAACACATGTGGGTTGAAAGAGTTGTTGGTGTCTGTAATCTTTCATCCCGTCCATACTGGCTGTGAAGAGATCTCTTCCTAACATGACTGCAATGTAAGAGATGGGAGACAAAATCCAAACACCTTGTTCTGTGCAAAAATACATTCTACAGTTCAGCTCAATATGATATGAGGCTTCAGTAGTATGATTTCGACAAAATAGTGGGTATCTTCATCCCAACAGTCATCTGTAGGTTTGTTGTCGTACATGTGTCCATTCACGTCGGTTCAGCAAGGAAACACTGTCAAAAAGAGGGGATTTGGTACTAAAAACCAAGGTGGAAGATACCCACATGATTTTCTAACTCAGACTTTTGAAGCCTTATATTATCTTCATCTGAACTTTAGAACCATAATTGTCAAAATAGGAAAAAACTAAGTCTTGACATAGGGAAGTGCACATTCTTGTATTGTCTGTAATAATTCCAGTGATACGTTGCTTAATACTCTAAAAAAGCAACTGAAACAATGAATAGGTATCATCTTCACCCAGTTGTGTATTTACGGGGTAAACCTCCAGGATGACAACAATAATACTAACTCCAGCACAAGTCACTCTGATCGTCCAAAAGATATAGAAAACTAACTCCTCTTTCACTTGTTTGGTGGGCAAAACACGAATTTGCTATGCAATAGCTCTCAGTTTCCAGTCAATTTAATTCTACCATTTTCTTAACCATACTTGTTTTTCCCAATACCTGCAGACGCACGCTCTTTAAACAGCTGAAACCTAATTCTCCAATGTGCATGGGAGTGTGAAAGGGAAGGCGTGCCAGTGTAAAAAATGGCCGGCCCATGTTGGACATTGATCATCATGAAAATAATGCTTGTCAAACCTGACTGCACTATACAAAATACTCCCTGTATGTGTGCATGAGAAAGTGAGTGACAAAGACTGACAGAAAGAGAGAAAAATGTGTGTGCGTGTGTGTGTGTGTGTGTGTGTGTGTGTGTGTGTGTGTGTGTGTGTGTGTGTGTGTGTGTGTGTAGGTGTGTGTGTGTGCGTGTGTGTGTGTGTGTGTGCGTGCCTGTGTGTCTGCTGCTGGCAAATACCCAACAGTATACTTTATGGCTAAAACTAAATAGGATTTCCTTTCAAACGCACGCCGCCCCCCACGTCCTCTGGAGCTCCCTTTAAATGTTCCAGGTGGCCCAGTACTTCTCAAAATGAAGTACGACGTTGTTATTATTCGAAAAGTATTATAATCTAGTCATACGTTAAAGCATTCATGTGCATTAGATATGATCCCAACTGAGAGCACAGCTGAGTTTCTACAATGACGTCTGAGACTGCTTTTTCCACCACCACCATCATTAAGATGGAGCACACAGATAATCAGTCTCACTTATTATGTTAGTAGTGACTGGCAGTGACCTCACTCTCTCGTTTAGAGCCACTATGACTGAACAATGTGCCCTTTTTTGTGTGTGTCACGTTCCGGTATCATATTTGTTAGAGCCATAATTTTGTTTTTTACTTTTTTATTTGATTTGCTAATAATAAAAAGGTCTATATTTTAACTTGAAAGTTCATTCTTGAACTTGGAAACAGTAGTTTGACAAAAAAAAAACTTTAACTCCAGGTCCAGGTTTTCAGAAAGACCATGAGATGTGTTGAAAGCTATCAAAAAAAGTTAATAAGAGGACCTTAAGTTAAGATTTTTTATTTCCACTGTAGAATATTTAATAAGGATCACAAACAGCATCTGCTTGTTAGTCAATTTAGATTAAACTATGGAGCCCACAGAGTAAAGTATAGCATTTGACCATGTTTATTGCGTAGTGCTGAAATGATCAATTAATTAATTGTTGAATTAATAAACTGAATGTCTTTCAGTAGAAAATTGTATTTCTATTGTTATATAGCAAACAATTAATCGAGAACATAATTGAATGAATCGATCATGAAAATAATTGTTAGTTGCAGCCCTACTATCGAGTGAACCCTTTTACCACAATTTTGAAGTTTGCAACTATATGCTTGGATTCCATAGCTTACGAGGGCATTTTCATGAAATAGACTGAGCCACAACAACAAAAGTGTTTCAAATGATCTCTTAACCCGTTAAATGTGGCCATAACTCTACACTGTATCCTGTTGTCATGTGGTGCAGTGACTGCTACAAGCTATATGCCGCACCATGCTGCATTGCATTCTGTTATGCTGTCAAGTCCAAGACTTCATGAAACAGTGACATTTTGATGCTATAAAAGAATATTTTTTTAGCAGAAGGCCGCTGCCCCTCTCTCTTGTCTGCCTGCAGACAAAATAAATACCAATTTTGTCTCACTTCCCTTGAGGTGGCTCCCTCATTTTGCTGTCACTGCTGTACTGTATTTATCACCTCTCTCTTTTGTCTCTCACTCCTACCCTTTTCTTCCACTCTTCTCTTTGGCCAGCATCTTCCCGATTGTTGTCATGTGAAAATGATGTGATATGGATTTGATGGCAAGGGGGCCTTTTTTGTAAACTGCATCTCAGGCAACATGTTTCTCCCAGGCTGCATTTAAAATCCCACCTCATTTGCCAAGACTGGCAGAGCCAAACCCCAAATGCGGCCATAGTTTTACACTTAAGTGTCTGTATCCTGAAACTAAACATAACATATTGATTGGTGGAGCTTGTTGGGGGCACTACACAGCCTTGGAGTAAGTGCTACTCGAAATGCCCAAGTCAGGGCAAACTTACTTTACACGATCCATTTCTCTTGGGAGAGTGCAAGCAAGTGCTCACACATGAAATCACCTAAAGGCTGAGAAGGAGAGGGATGGATGGAAAACCAATATTCTTGTCAGTCCCTCCAGGAATTTGCAATCATGGAAATGCAAGAATTAATACAAATTCAACCAATCCTCGTATTATTTGGAAGAGCTTGCAATTTGGTCTTTTCCCTGCAATACATCCGCAGAAAATTGTGAAACTGGATGAATACTTGCACATTTTGCCAATCAAAACACTTTCCTGCATAAAAGGGTCAAATACATAGTTTGCTGTAACAGTTTAGAAATTAAACCTGTATTAGCAATTTAGTGTATTATTCATTTGTTTTATTGAGCTTCCTGTTTGTATATTGTTATTGTGATTTAACTATAACTGTGATTTCACATATTTTAGACATTTTACTATAAATCACAGATACTGCCCATTCCATTACTGCCAGCCATTTTCCAAAATGTGTTTTACTTCTTCCCAGGCAGTTTCCATTCATACCAGTGTGGTTTGACAAACAACTTGCAGATAATTAAAAATTGTGTGTGTGATAGATAATCTGTCTTAGTGAACATTATGTCTGTTTTTATTGTTGTCAGAGTCATGGTTTCCCTTTGTTATAAGACAGTTGTCAGTGCAGATTGATTTGCAAAGCCACAGCCACAATGCTCACTGATGAATTACGGAAATCAAGCCAGTCTGTGATTTTCATAATGTTCTGAAATGACTACAAACCAAATGACGCCGGGAAGATAGGAAAGACATAATGAAAAATTGAAGACTCTGTAGCATGCTTTGGAAGTGGTTGGCACTAATTTAAAGTGAATGAGATAAAATATGCTATATCACTGTTACAGTGCTTTAAGACTAAAAGCAGCTGAACTAAAACATTTCAAGCACATTTTATCTAACCAGAACTAATTAAATCTCATGTTTCATGCTGACTTGAACGTTCAAGTAAAATTTTAAACATTTGTGCCTCTTTAATTGCAAAGTAACACAAAACGTTGCACACTGCAGTTCTTGAAACAAAGAAACACTGGAAATGTCAGCTACCTAAATACTCTGGGGTGGAAAAGCCTTGAGTTCTTGATTGGTCTGACTGTGTTCAAAGCGCTGTCCTCAAATTATAACTGCAAGCAATTTCTCTAAATGAGTCATTGCACATAATGGCTGTTAATTGTTTATGTGAGTTTTCTTAATAGGTGACAAACTGCAATAAGCTTTTAGCAACAATGTTATATTGTGAGTTACCTTTGCAGTTAAAGGATGGGGGGGGGGGGTACTGTACACAGTTTTATGGATGAGTCCACATTAGCAGGTAATTACTCATGCATGTGACTTAGGAGACCAAGCAATGTAAATTTAAATTACGCTCAGGATATATCCTCCTACACATAGACCAGATTTAATTGGTTGATGCACACTCATCACGTAGTTACATGATTTCCTTTGGAGGCCGTCACCTCTAATATTCCATGAGGCAGCTGAATTCCTCGGTACATTCTTGTGTAGAGACATACATTAAACTAACCCTCAGAGACAGTACCAGTGACCGTGTTAGACTGTAAACACACTTCTGCACATGTAGACAATTACATCATTTGTTCCATGCAGAGTTTTTTTAAGCAGCAAAGCACTGACGTACACTTCAAAAGATCGTGACAGGAAGTGCACGCCGGTGGGCTGGTGGCAGGCAAAAGAATATACAAAAGAAAAAAGACAGACACTCTGTCGCCTGTGGGAAGGGGAATATTTTATCCCGTAAGAGTTGGCTCATCTCCCTGTGGGCACTTGTTGCCATAGCAACGGGAGCTGGGAGTTCCTTCAGGTTGGCTGGTCAGTGGTAGGGGTTCATGGGACATAAAAGGGGCCAGCAAGGGGCGTGCCACCTTGCCGCCACCATCATCAACCTGTTTCCTCCACACTTCAACTCAGGCCTCCTCGCCCTCATCAACAGGCCCAAGGGACCCCCGCCTGCCCTTCATGCATTCATTCATAACAGGGTCACGCAAAGATTTTCATCCCAAGCAGGGTTAAATCAACCAGCTCACAGTGTGTACAGTTTTATAAACGGATAGTTCCGGGCCTTGATTATGATTGCCTGAGCCACGTTCGAAGCCATTCTAAAATATTGTATGAACACACCGTGACTGCATTACATCAGTATTACTGCGCCAAAAAAATTGTTTCAAAATGTCCGATTTTTTTAAATTTTGATTTACTGGGAGGGCTAAGCGTGGATGAGTGGTTGAAAGGGATGGACAGGATAGAGGAGGAAGATAAAAAAGAAAGGAGACACGTTAAAATGAATGAGAGAGGAACTGAAGCCGGGACCATTAAACAGACTATGTAGTCTGTTCGCTTCCTTGACTCCATGTTGTCATGGATTTGTAAAGCAGCTGACACCGAGACAATCTAGCCTACACCAACCACTGCTTGCGAAGCACCATATACAAAAACTTTCTGATGCTGGCCTAAGAGCAATCATGTCAGTGACGGGGCATAAATGTGAATCGTCCCTGCAATCTTACTGGTGCCCAAACTGCAACGAGAGAAGATGATGGCACCACGCAATTAAAACGCACCCATCCAGAGTCAAACACCCCTGTACCAGCAAAGAGGAGTGCTAACATTATTGAACACTACTTCAGCAATTGCACAATTAATGGAGATATCCAGATAAATGTTAATAATTATCCCAGTCTTTAATCATGCTTTCCACTGCGTCTGTGTGTTGCTGCATCTGTGTGTTGCTTGGCAACCATTCTGCTAAATGTCACTGAAGAACTACATTGCTTGGAAGAATATTTATTTGTTATTAATAAATTATTGCATTTTTTGTTGCTGTGTGTTTATTTTATGAAACCTTGCCAGGTATATGTAGTAACCGTTTTATAAAAGCAATAAACGCCGCGAGGCCATGATTTACAGTGATTTTAGAACAGCTAAGGGGGTCTCCGCTCCATGACATCCCTAACAAAGCCCCTTAGCTGTTCTAAAATCACTGTAAACCATGGCCTCTTGGGGCTTATTGCTTTAATTTACCAGGTCAATAACGATTGTACTGAATTATGATAGAGTATGTTCTATAGTGTCAACTGGAGCACTCACTCAGACACTGACCTACATTCATTTATTTTCATTTCATTTCATTTATTTTAATAAAACTTCATTTATGTGCACAAAAACGCTCACACCCACCAGACCCTATCTCCTCTCATCTCACCTTTTGTCTATTTATTCTTCTATCCAAAGACACATTTCCAGCTATTTCCCATTTCCTGCCTCACATAAACACACATTTTTCATCCTGACACGCTGTCTTACAACACACTAGGTCTCAAATGTGCGTAGTACACCATCTGTCCTATCTTTTCTCGGTCTCCTCTCCTTACTCTGTTACTGACTATTCAAATCGCCAGTCTGATAGTCCACCTACTCACCCACTGTGCATCCTTTATAACTGCAGCTTTGACACATGAAAGAGCAGAGGCAGTAGACCTTGACATTCAGCTCACTGGGGGTCTCGCAAGACACTTAACTGCAGTGTTGTGAAAACACGGAGTGGTGATGGGTTGTGTTTCATCACGGCCGCTGTGTTCCCCATTGATACAGTGACGGTGTGATCCCTCTCTCTGTTTCCATGTAGGACTGACTTAGAGGTACAAAAGACCCCTAATCTTCCACACCAAGGGGACAGATTTCAGTGTGTGTGTGTGTGTGTGAGTGAACAGGTGACATTATCTGTCACCTGGGAAACTCATGTGAGCACTTTGGCTGTTTTTCCAGGTGTCTGTGGAGACTCACTCTTGACAGTGGCAGTCCTGGTGCAGTTGTAGAGAATAGCCAGCTCTCCAAACACCTTTCCTGGTCCCATGGTGCAGAGCTTCAGGCTTTCCTTCGTCACCTCCACCTTCCCGTCTGAAACATGCATAGAAATACAGGTTTGCCATTAAGCATAATGCCATTCAAATTGCACATTTACTTTCCTGCCTGATTACCCAAGTGTGTGAGTGCTCTGCTGCATTCAATATGTGCACCAAACAAAGTTTCAGTGATGAAATTGAGTGGATGATAGGTGTCTGAGGGCTTTTGCTTCATTTTGAGGGCACCCAGCCAGAGTGTTCTTGACTCACTGGGCTGGAAAAAAAAAAAGATTATTTTGCAATGTGGAGTTTCCAGGGGCTACTGGCCTCCTACCAAGGCCCGTGCGTGGCCCTGTTAAATAGCAATGCAGCAGTACCAACGTGAGAAAAATATACTTAAAGCTTAACACTCCATAACTCACAGACACAGTATGGTATGCCTTAAGGTGAGGACTGTTAAATCAATATACTGTATGTGAAAATATGCGTTTGTTATTGGGAATGAGGCATTCACATAGAATGCTCTAAAGGTAATATTATTGCAGTATGTTTGGATTTACATCGACACACACACACATCCAGATCCATTTCCAAAGTAAAGATATTTTTGCATTGAAAAAGCATTATCACTTCTGGCATATTAAGAGCAATAATTAAGGAGCAACTAACTGCTTTTAACCACATTAATTTGATTTATTTCAGTAACAATAGGTTTTTACCAACAAAACATTCTAAAAAAAACACTAAAGCTGAAACTATGCTGCTGCAGAGATGCATGTAAATGTCATAGGGAACCTAGGCAGAGAAGGGTGTTATGGGTAACCACAGGTCTCAGAGGCTCACTGAGGAGTCGAAGTGCACACCTCCCAAATCTCAACTACGCATATTGCGAACCTGCTCGTCAAGCAAGCTGATTGGTTGACCAAACATCCTGTCGGTAGGTTTTCTCTATTTTTTCTTTTAAGGTTTGGGCATACATTTCGCCATAATACTGCCACAAGTGATCTTCTAGCAGAGCACAGGAATCTAAATTCTTCTTCAATGCACAATATATCGTCACCCTTCTTATTATTGTCCTGTCTATTTACGTTGATAAATCCAAATTCTTTCATGTTTGTTTCATGGATGTAGTGTAGTCACCAGGGTGAAAGTGATTTCTGTTTCCTGATTTCTTCTAGGTTTGTGGTTACATTATGGTTTGTTCAACGTGATACAGCTTCCTAGTACATACGTATAGTAAGTAAGTACATAAGTAAAGATTTATTTTTATCGCATTTTTAAAAACACACAGTTACAAAGTGCTTCACACAAATACGGAAAATCTAAATGAATAAATACATAAAGGAAAAGTAAATTGCAATATAAAACACAGCACAAAAAAAAAGCCAGAAGGGGAGATTTATAAAAAGGCTTGCCTATAATATGTTCCTTTACGTAAATTAACACACGTGTGAATGTGCCTGAACAACACCTGTGGACGTTCGCTTGCATGCAGCCCTGAGAAGCATAATTCCAGCTTAAAGCAAGCAAAACTGTATTTTTCTTTTTTAACACTGTAAGAGGCTCATTGCTCCTGTGACTGGGGGGATGGCTGCTGCCTCATCAAGCATGTATGCTTTCCTGGAAACTCAGCATTCCAGCAGGACCATGACTCAGATTCACAGAGAGCAAAAACCCAAAGAAAACTGTTAAAGTTGGCTCTAGGCTACTGAGGAAATATGGAAAGATGATAAGAGCAGGTGAGTCATCCACAGAGGAAACAGCTTGACACGTTACCTTGTTAGAGAGGCCCGTGAACCCCTTTGACAAAACGCCTCCAAAAAACTTGCCATTTTCAGGACTAATTATTTTCACCACTTTGTAGTTTTTCCCACCTTATTGGAATTACCTTTTTCACCATGGTAAACAATACGTTATCCATTAACACCCAGCATGAAACTATACACGCAGAGAAAGTCTTCAGCTCTTACAGTGTGTCACCATCTTACTGTCTAATTCCCTGCTGTTTTCACTGCCCTTGTTTAACAGCCTTTTTCTTGTGTCAGAGCTTCCTGTAACACTCACCTCTTGTTCCACTCAAATGAAGAAACTGCTGGAGATCAAAGAAACTGACCTGTCTCGGCTTTAAAAAAACAGCTGCATTTAAATTTTTAACAAGTGCTTGAGCATCTTTCACAATTATCAATTTAAGCAGATTGATTGAAAAACATACACACAATAAATCTATTTCAAATCTCTCACTCAAATGCTTCTTTCAGTGATACATAATCACCGGACTGCTCACTTTCAGAAACTTGTTATGTCTGAATCTGATAAAGACAGTAACTATGCTTTTGAAGTTTTGTTCTCAATGTGCATAGAAAAAATATGATAACACTCATTGTAGATTGTAGTTTCTTATAATTCTCCTTCTATTTTCTACTCCTTCCAAACAAGCTGGTGTTTGTCGCTTTTGTAAGCATAAAATAGACAACTTCCTGTGCACCTCTAGATTTCTCCCAGGAAAGAGGGAACTCCTGTTGCTTGTTGTTTGTTGCAGCTGTAAAATGTTCCATGAACTGATTATAGCTGAAAAAGAAATTGTAGTCTCAATCTGTCCTTGCGAAGTCTATAAAGACTATAATTAGTATGATCAATTCACTGCAAGATTTAAGTCTGGAGAGCAGCCATTGAGAATCGATTGAGCCCAATAACTATGTGCCAGACTAATCAGTGAACTGTGAGGGGTGTCGAAATGATGATGTGACTCGTCACCCCTCAAAACTCCTGAGCCCTATTAAACTATTAAACCTGGGTGTCACAGATAGAGAATGGATGGTGAATTGTTTAGAAGAAAATTGCCAATTTTCGCAACAGCTGCCATGTTTTTCCAGTTCAGAAATTGCAAGCAAAGACCAAGGACAACCCTGTTTGTTCGTTGCCTTTGTCTAATCAGGTGTAGAGGTGTAGGGTTCATGTTGATGTCTGAGTGAAGGAAGGAACTGCCTACCATCAATTGTCCCCCCTATTTGAAGGGCCTATTGAGCCTTGCCATATCACAATAAGTGAAGCAAAAATAGTTGGCTGTTGTTGGGAGGCTTTGATCCATCATCAAAAGACTACTCTTTAGTTGCAGGAAGAAGACACTGGTGGAGTTCAAACACATAAAGTCTCTGCAGTTACGTATAGATAGAAATAGATGTAATATATGCATCAATACAGATAATTGCAGCCCTACTCGAAAGGATTCCAGACACAGAACTTTATTAAGTGCAATGAAAGGCAGTCTGTGGTTTAATAGCAGCAGTGTTTTGTGGAGGGGTTCATGTAGGGACAAAGACAACCAGACATCAGGTAGCAAAAACTTTACGCTTGAGTATGGACAAAACTAATAATTTCCTGTGGATAGCCATGTAATTAATTCCTGAGAGAGGTGAGTAGTCAGAGCACGGTCTTTGATTTGGACAACTCACTCACTGCTGGCTGTGAGGGAATTGCTAGGAAATTAAGTAATCCAATTATTCAATTATTGGAATTCCACGAATGGTCTTTTTTAAGAAACTTTTATTCAGAAGTTCACATGAATCCATCCACACACACATCATTTCCTGTTTTTGTGTCTGATAAGACCTGCTTTATCGTACTTCTTTATTACTTCACCTCTCATATGCAAGTGCTATTCAAATCTTATTCAAATCACAACACAACAGGCAAATACACGCTCTCATTGGGCAGTCGATCTGATATCACAGTACAGCATATTTACATCTCACTGAGCCATTTACCAACAGCTGTATACTGTCCTGTCTAAAGGCAAATTCACTGTCGATGTATCACAGCATGTCTTCTTCCCCTGAGGCGGTGTAACAGTATTAATGGCCTATCATTTGAATGCACACAGTGGTGCGCTCCACATAGCAGGGCATCGGGACAGACCTCAGAGCAGACTTCCCTCTGGCTCAAGATCAGATATGATTCTGGCTGCATTCCAAATTAAAAAGCTTTGGGTTGACTTTATCTAACACTGGTGCTGAAGATTTGAATGTGCTCCTAACCACCTTAACAGGAAGGATTTAAATAATCATCTATGATCTGAAGGATATCTGACCAAATTACCAGCTATGTTCTATCAGATATCTGTCTTTTAGACAAAAACCTGATGGCTATAATTAACAGGATTAGATTAAAGAGAAAGGGATTTTTGTGAGGAGTTTGCTCAAGCAGCATTTGACACAAGGTTCTCTATTAGCCCCCCCCCAGAACATCTGTTAACTTCCACACTGAGGCCATTAGGCTGTGTCTATAAATAAAGTTGAGTTTCAGGCGTCCGGCGCAGGATACTGTCTAATTGTTCCTCCTCTTCTTCCATTGATAGTTTTTTAAGCAGCACAAAACAGACATCAAGAAACAGGATGTGGGGGAGTTCAAATCCCCTAGAGGATAACATACAACCACCATCCCATCCTGATAGGCCTTGTTCTTCCGCCACTGCTCAGGGGTCAGATTACCCAATCCTAATCCTATCCATTACAGTAATGGAGGAACAGTTAATAGCAGATCAAGTAGAACATTGTTTCATCCTGCTCCCACTGGCCAAAAACTGGGGCCGTTACCGCTGAAGGTTTTAGGTGGTACAACTCTCAAGTTGACAATTCTGACTTCAGGTCAGGAATGATATATCCGTGAGAAAAACAGTCACATTCTTCAGGGTAACGTCTGACAGTTTGAATGCTTTTGTGGAGGAAAAGCCATGGGAGAAACAAGACTGAGCGTGGGATCTATTCAACAGGGACTGAAATGGGTTCAGAAAATTCCAGGGTTTAAAAATCCTCTGCTCTTTATTTCTTAACAAAAAGATGCGCTTCATTCAACATTTTGGCAGAAATAGGCCTGAAATTATGGCCTTTGATAATACATCAGCTCTGAGCTTTTTTCAGTTTTCACCTTGTTCTTCAAATACAATGTGACCTCTCAAAAAACACTTTGAGCAGAAGAAATATTCATAGCTGCCCAGTTGTGAAAAAAGAATCACATGAATCAACACAGTGAGCAGACATCAGAAAATGAAAAATACAATAGATCTCAAGATAAATGCAGCACTCTACTTCACATTCAGTGAAAAGATATTCAAAGGGCTAGATTTCAAAACTTTTAGGTTTGGGTTTGAGGCTACTTAATGGCAGACCTTATTAATTAATCAAACTTAAAAATTAAAAAAATTGGGAATTCCTGCTGATCACAGAACTGTGACCATGTTCAATAATGAGGGCTAGTTGTTCTGCAGCAGCGTTCAAGAACAAGTCGTGCATTATTTTTCTCTCGAGTTAATAACAAAATAAACCCTAGAATTTAAGAAAATACAGATGTGGGCTGAAGCCAACAGCAAGAACAAACACAAAGAGAGAGGCAGAGAGAAAGAGAGAGCAAGTTATGTTATTAATCAGGGAGAATGGCTCAGAATGGGAGAGACTTGTATTAAGTTCAAAACGCCTGTGCAGTGGAACTGACAGACACTGAGCGTTGTTATTTCAGTGAATCCCTGTTTGTGTTACTGCGGGCTAAAAGAATACAAGCATCAGGATGATGAACGGAGATAGAGAGTGCCGACAATGGAGTTTGAATCAAAGATGTGTTGTCTTGTGGAATGCAAATGTTCAGATTCTGAGTGGTTATTTTCTGCACCTGCCACCCGGCGATGCTGATGTTGTGTACTTTGAATGGGCAGCAGCAGGGTGCAGCTCTGCCGTCATGGCTAACAGCTACACCTGATCCTACTAACAACCTGTACCATGCGCTACAGGTGGCTGCTATCCACCTACTCTAATCGCAACATCACTTAGCTATAGAGAAATGTTAGCAGTATAACAATTTTAGCTAACTAATATCTTAGTTTATTGGTTCTGACCGGATAATCCAACTTTTAAGAGGTGTTTCTGTTATTTGGCCTTCCCTCATTGATATAAATGGGGTGGACAAAATAATAGAAACACCGTTCAGTATAAGACAATACAATTCAACAGCACCACAAAATGACCATACAATGAATATTATGATCTTCAGGACTGTTGTATTAGACTGCATTAGTTTTAGCTAGTTTGATTTTCCGGTCAGGGCCAATAAACTATGATATTAGTTAGATAATTGTGTTATGCTAACCATTCTTTATACTTTATGCTACAACCCCCTCTATTTAGCTACGTGATGATGTGATTAGGTGGATAGCAGCAGCCTGTAAACATGAAGACAGTCTGATGTTTGCCCTTAGTTCTCCATCCTCCAGAGCGGCACGTCTGCATCATCTCCAATAAATATGCTTGTTGACTGTTATCAGCTTTCTGTCAACAAACTTGTGAAGCAATCTGTGTAGCCTTCTGCAGCTTCAGGAATCTTACCAATTGAAGGTGGAGGAGGGAGATTGCAGTTTTCTGTACTGTGCAGCTGAAATCCACTAATGCTCATGTTGTAAGAAGAGGTACCAAAATATTTCAACTTCTGCCCGCATTCAAGCTGATTCAGGACGCTTTGGGAATCACGTTGGTCACTGTTCTGGTCATGTCAGTTATTTTCTCTCAAAACCTCCAACTAAGAGTAAGAAGTGCACAGGAGTAGATTCAGTTGAGTTGAGTCAAGCAGTTGCTGACTGACTAGTGTAGCACAACTTTCAGTCGTCATATCTGGAGTGCACTCAGTTCACTTTCATTTTTTTGTGTCAAGAAACACCGGTGCCACCATTCCTTTAAAATTGACAAGAGCAGACAGTTTTGTATAAACTATGCACTGCTCTGCACTAGCTGACGTCAATCTGTCTTCTTACACGTGTGCCATTTTTATTACAGGAGCAACAAAAAGGAAAAGAAAATAGCCGTGAGAAGGCAAGAGAAGTGGGGTGAGAAATGTAAGAAGGCAGCACTGAGGAGAGGATAAAAGACACAGAGGGACAGCAGGGGAGAAAGACGCAGGAAGAACACCTGATGCTATAGGTGAGCACTGCTGAACATCACATCATTTGAGATGAGAGCACTTCAAATTTGTTTCAGTTCAACTGAGGCACCCTCGCGCAGGGCTCCCTGCCAACGGCACGGTGGAAAATTACACTGCAGTTTTGTACAAATGGCGAGACCTAAAGACACTAAACAGTGGCTACAGAGGGCAGCTGGTTTCATCCTTTTTACATCATTTCACCTTAGAGACAGGAATTCGGCAAGAACATACTGTAGTACCATATGTCTACTTTCAGTCTCACACTGAAGGTTACTTTCATTCAGTGGGAGTATAGGACGTGTGAGGTGAGACACGACAGTTAAATTCCTCTCCTATCTCTGTTTTCATTAAAACATTATAATAGGTCTGGTTTCATCCCTGCTACTCTCCTAGTCATCACACTCCGATTATGGCTCCTGTGTTGACAAGCTGATTGATGGCCTGAGCAGGGGGCAGTGAAAATAATCATTTTGCATTCACAGACCGAATCACAGCGTAGTAATTAGCAGTTACAGTCCTTTCCATGTGCACATACTGTAGCTTTTCTTTTATGCAGACCAGACTTAATTAGACAGCTTCAAAATCAGAATACAGATTAATATGGCATCTAAAGTACTACGATAATGGGCCTCTCTCATTTCCGCAGCCGGCTCTCATTTCAGTAGCCCGCTGTATCACCACAGACATGAGAAGGCATTTGCAGAAAAGTTTTAATTCAGTTCAGAGTGTTGTGGACACAAATAGTTACACAAACATATAGTATTTATTTATGCATAAAAGTACACATATACACAACAAGACTAAGAATCTACAGTCACGCTAGCGGCTCATTGAGGCTGTACTTAGGCACCGCTTTGAGCTAAATGCTACCATGCTGATGTTTAGTAGGTATAATGTTGACAATGTTCTGCATTTTAGTTTAGCATGTTAGCATGCTAACATTTTCTAGTTAGCACTAGACACAAAGTAAAGCTGAGGCTGACCGAATGTCATCAGTTTTGTAGGTATTTGGTCAAAAACCGAAGTATTAGACAAATAAAAATGTTTGACATGATGATGGCGGGGGATTACCTGGGTTACTATAGTTCATGCTAAGAGGGAAAACATGACTTTTTGTACCAAATCTTGTTACAATCAAATATACGCTGACATATCTAAATCTGAACCAAAGTGATGCACCGACAGACTGTCCTTGCAGTCCATAGAGCCACGTTCTGTACTGTCGTTGTGGGCTGAAAACCTGGTATTTCCAACTTTCTATTTTTTCCGATTGCTTCAATATCACATGCTGCTCAATGGGCTGAGGATTGTATAACCTCCTTGGCTCATGTAATCATTTCAAAATCCAAAAAAATGCTTTGTTATCAAGCTTAAAACAAGGCTGTTTTTCTTAGTTTGAAAAAGTTGAGATAATTAAGATACAACAGCGATATGATTCAACTGTATATGTAACTGTGTATGCGTACACACACATACACACACACACAAAGTCAGCTGATAATAGTGATTTGTACTTTGCACAAAAAAATAATGTTTGAATTCCCATACAGGGGTTTGAGAGTATTTGACGGAGGCAATCAAAGTTCAAAAAGAGATCAAAGAGATGAATTTTAACTCAGGAGACTCAATAAAAAGTCTGCAGTGAGAGAAATTTAAAAGAAACCTTTATCTATCTCAAAGTCCTGTAAATCTTGACTCCAGTGACATTGATTGATGAAACTGGCCTTTGCAAGCTCACCGTATTCAGGCTTCTTCGAGTATGTAAGTTAAGAATAAAAACAATAAAGGCTAGACATCGTCACCCTGTCCTCAGGTAACAATGTTGCTTAGAGCCAGTGCGTAAACACATGTTTCTTTATTTCTGCAGCTATTTCACGTGTATATATACAGTATGTGTGTGTGCTGTGCACATAGTCTAGGGGTGATGGGAGGGATTTGTCCGTCACTGTAGCAGAGCAGATTACTTGTGCCCTATCTTGTATCCTGAAGTCTGAACCTCAGCAAACACAGAGCTTATCCAGTCACAGCAGACTCTCAGCATTACTCCATGTCTATGGCCACCACCTCCCCATACACACACACTCACACACACACACACACACACACACACACAGACAAACATACTCACAGTGCAGTACGGTTTATACCTACCCTAAGCAAAGTATGGAGTTTCAAACATTTGCATAATATTCGGCTCATATGACGCTCGTGAGATCTTTTTGTCTGTGTCTGCCTTTCCTTCCTCCTCCTCCGCTCCTCTTATGTCACACACTCACACACACACACACACACACTGCTTTAATCGCCTTTCCAGATGAGGAACTCTCAAAAGCGGGATAAACCACAAAGGGGATAAAGGCTCAGGGATCATTCACAAATTACTCATTAATTCTTGCTCTGAGGTGTATTCATCAGCCTCTGTGGAGTGAAAATGGAGATCAATTCTTATTTGAGGGTTCAGGGGGGAAAAACAAAGGCCATCTCACACTAATCAGAGAAGAGGAAAATACAGTGAAAGGGGGTGAATAGGAAAGAAAGGCAGAGAATACAAAGAGAAAAAAGCTGAATGAAAATATGGTTTGATGGACAGATGGGTGAAGAGGAATAAGACAGTAGAGGAAGAGGAGAAGTGGTGAGCAAGTGGAGAAGAAATGGTGACAAGAGGACAGATTGAGGTCAAAGTCGGTAGGAGTGATAGAGGGAAAAGTGCATGTCTATGGTCTCGTATTTCAGCATTTTGAATTGATAACTTGTACCTGTGTATGTGTGTAAGTAAGAGAACGAAAGAGAGAGAACGTGACAAAGGGAACAACTTAGAGGCAGAGTGGGCGAATGGGAAAAGACACTTGCCAGAGAAAGAGTATTTTCACTTGGTGTTCAGGGCAGATAGTGCACCGCTCAGCGAAGGTGAGATTATTAGTCTGCAACACACGCATACACACTATTTGCACACAAATAGCACATTAGCTGAAGTTATGTTCTTCTTGATAGAGGTATTTCAGATCATTAGGCTATTGATTTTAGCTAATACAGGTGGATGTTTACCCATCTTCTTGAAAGTCAGAAAGCCACCTGAATTTGGTGTAGTGTATAGAAAATTCTATTTTTACCCACATTTTCTTCGCTTTTCACTGCTGTTCATTGATAAAAAGAAATCAATTTGTGACGTGGTGTTGGTCTATAGAGGCTTGCATGTGATGAATTTGCTGTCACAGTCTCAGCTCTGAATTTGAAATCACATCGCGTGATGCCAGGAAGTAAAAATATTTTCTGCAGTCTCTTCCACAGTAATCCATTTTTCACGCCTGATGGATCAACAGTGCTGTCAGTCAAGTGAATGAAAAGAATTACACACACACATACATATACTGTAGGAATATACATTTCTAAAGGTGTAAGTATATTACTATATATCTCTCTGTGACATTTGAGGCAGCAGCAGCATAGAAAAATGTCATTACACACAGCATTTTATATAATAACAGGCAACTTTGTCAGTCTAGTTTCTCTGGGGGGGGACCACATTTAAGTGGACAGATACAGGGCAACCACCTGGTCCTGAAAGTTACTGTTGACGTGTGTGTGTGTGTGTGTGTGTGTGTGTGTGTGTGTGAGAGAGAGAGAGAGAGATAACTAGGTTTAAATGTCATTCCAATTACAGACCCCTCACCTTTTCCCCAGATGACGCCTTAATAAACCTCCACCGTGAGCCTCATTAAAGTTATCATGAGAGCCGATAGCCTTGAAGAGGGCCAGCTATATGTGACTCAATCTCATGGTAATAATGGTATTGCATCCCATGTTACATAAGTGAGTAGACAGACACACCAAGTCGATCTTACATTCGATTTTAGTCCCAAGTAGTTGAAATTGAGTTCTCAGCCTTTTCAGCAGCGAGTGAGTCGGAGCCTCTGGGTCAAGGTTCATTATTAACCTACAATTGGCTGCTGTACAGTGCTGTCAAGATACAATAGGCAGCATGCTGTATTCTCCAAACACAATCATACCAAATTCTGTGAGCCTCAACATTTTACTTTGCTGAGCTGCATTAGTTAAGTTGCCAGGCAACAATGCAGTGCAGTGGGTTTGTGCACTCACATTTCAGTAACCCAATGCATTCTCTGTTGTGTCGTCAGCTTATTAATATGCGAATATATCATAATAATTACAAAGATCAGCCGATAGTTTATTAACAGCAGTGGCTGCAGTAGTTGTACAAGTGATAACTAGAGGTAGGAGTAGTAATAGACACAGTAATAATACTAGATGGTGCTTCTAATTTCCTTAACATATCGTGTCCTTTCACGACCATGACACTGAGTCACACTCAGGTGCCCCTGCTGATTACATCTCTATGCTCTGCTCAAGATGAAAGAGGAGCCCATCTCCCTTTACTCTGCCTCATTGCCCAGTGAGCACAGAGGGGCTGCAGCCTATAGTACAGTGAGAGGATGTCCTTTAAACCATAACAGCTGTCAGAATCTCAGACAGAGACATTCATTCACTTTATCTCTTTAGGAAATTGGCCAGCTTGATTCTTGGTCAGCTGGTAAACTGGTTGGTCTTTTGGCCAGTTGATTATTTTGGCTGGTGGCTAGTTGGTTAAGATGGTCGTCAAGTACTAATGAAGTGCTAATACATGACGAATCCCTAAAAGGTATAAAAACTAATAAAACAGTGAATGTTAAGGGGCTCTGGAGATCTGTTTTCATGTCAGGTTTTAATAACTGAGCCTGTGAGGTAGAGTAGAAGGTGACAGAGAGGAGATAAGGTGCTAGTAGAAGCTAAAGGGGATTATCACAGGATAAAATATGCCATGAAATGACATGTAAACAGACACCTGGGCCTCTCATTTCCCAGTGTTGTTTCTATTTAATTAGAGAGACATGCAAACAGATCAGTGTTTGATGCTTACATACACAATCACATTTACCAAACATCTTGAGTGTCATATCATAAGGATTAAAAAACCATCAAATACTCCCCTTATAGAGAGAAACTAGTATCGAGCCAGTGGGTAAACATTACTACTCATTGTTATTCAGAGGTATATCTCACTAAAAGCAGCAGGAAAAGGAAATTGACTGGAGGAGCGGTTCAGCATAAGCCTCAAAACAACACATTGTTCCTTTCTGTCATTCATACATCAAAAGACGCCATTTAAACCTCACTTCAAACATCAATTCTGTCAGAATATGATATTTTCCTTGCCTAACAGCAGGTCAAATGAAATAATTGGGACTCTATCCAATTTGAATTGAGAAAATGTCAAGTCCTGGGCATATTCTCAAATCCCCTGAACACCTCCACTTGAATAAAATGGTCTACAGCACATCAATGGTTGCACTGAATTGAGTAGCCTGTCAAAGAAGCTGTCAATGCACTGTGAGCGCTTAGGGATTGGAGCTGACTCATACTGTAACATTACCACTCTTTCTCCTCACTTGGCTCACTTTACTGCCTGCCCTCCCGGTACTCGTAGTAAAACTAATAAAATATAAAATGAGGGCTCACGGCTAGTTCTCCTGAAAAGATAGCAAAGGCAAAGTAGGTATCTTAAGTGAATATTCAAATATAAATGCAAAGTTGGCAACAGGAAGCCTAGTCAGGAGAGCCCACTACATCATGTTATCACGATAAAGTTGTCAAACAGAAGAAACCTGTTCAGATAAGCTTCCTTATTCAAACTGTATTATGTGTGTTGTGAGTCATAGTTAGTTAATTAGTCAAATAATCAATTTGTTGATCAACAGAAAAGTAGTCTGCAACAATTATGGTAATCGATTAATCATTTGAGAAATTGTTTTGGTAAAGATGTCCCAAATTCTCTAGTTCCAGTGTCTGAAATGGGAATATTTGTTGGTTTCTTTCCATTAATGTAAATTGAATGTTTAATAATTAGTGATGCTGGTAAAGGTGGGGCTTATTTTAAATACTTTATATGCTGTTGGGTAGCCTAATCTATAATAATACAGAATCATTTATTAGTTGGTTTATATTTTGTATTAATAATCTGAATATGCAAAGTAACTAAAGCTGTCAAATAAATGTAGTGACGTGAAAAGTACAATATTTGCCTCCAAAATGTAGTGGAGTAGAAGTAGAAAGTATCATAAAATGGAAATACTCAAGTAAAGTACCTAAAAATTGTACTTAAGTACAGTACTTGAGTACATTCCAACAACATGCTATTTAAATATGTGGGCAGTGAGAAAATGTGATGGACATTTTTCACTATTTTTCACTATATTTACTGTGAGTACTCCCCAGCTGACAGGTGCAGCGATCACCATTTTTATTGCAAATTAGACTAAACTGATCACGTGTTCTTCATTTGTTTGCATGAAGAACTAGGCCCAGTATTCACTGTGTTCACACAATCCAATCATCAAATCTCTATTCTCCAAGCTAAGGATAAGGCTCTGCTGCACCTTTAACAAGCGTACTCGTAACATTGTCAACACTCTGTCTCCTACTGCAACATGTTCCTAGAGGACAAGTAGAACCAGAGCTACCTAGTTGTATTAGCAGACACAGTTTCATTAGATTAAGTTGAATGATGACTGTGAAGGAAATCACGACGGTTTTACTCTCGAGGAAATACGTGATAGTAATTAGATGTGATTATACTAGTTATTATCATCATTAGCCACCTGTACGGGTCTTGGCGGATAACACAGCCAATCAAAAAGCCCCTCATCTCCATGGAAACGTGAGCTTTTGTCTCAGCTGCAATCAGTATTTTAAAGAGGACCGGTGTCAGTTACAGCCCAGTGGATACAACAAACTCATTCATTACGGCAGCTACGGCCAAGCAGGCAGCCTCATCATAGGATCCATTCTCTGTCTGCAGGTCCTGTTTTGTCTGATCTTTAATTATCAGGTGCATCTGCAACAAAAGCTTACTACTCTGAGGTTGTTTAAACAGGGAGGCTGTGATATTCCCAGTCTAGTCTCTCACTAGGGGGAAATAAGTTATGCATATGCTTTCATATTTTTTAAAAGAAGTTATATTTTAAGTGAGAGCAGTGATGTAACACACTATTATTCTATTTTTTTGTACTGGTGTAGTTTAATTGTGCCTCATATGGTTACATGATAAACGCTGTCAGCCCCATGGCAAAACGTTAATGATTAGCCTGCCAAGGCTCAATAAGAAATGACACGACTGCCTGAGTAGTGAACACTTCATTTGCTAGGAAAATGATGTACAATGTTGAGCAGACGCAGCTGTGTGTTTGACATGGCATGGCACAGTCAGACATCCTTGGATAATAAAGTCAGAGACTGTGAGGGCTTTTCACAGACCTTGGTACAAAGTCATCCCCCCTTTGGGCTAATGTTTTTAACATTTGTTTTTTTTTTATGCAAAATAAGTCAAGGCCAGGGACAGTTAGGGTGAAAACTGCAGGCTAGGGACACGCTGGGACACGAGAGGGAGAGACGAACAGAAACTAGAGTTGAAAAGAGTTAGGGGGCAACAAGAGATAGCTGACTATGTTCATTGAAGATATATATGTTAAGCCTACCCTAAGGATTCGAAAATGGGAAATAATTAACCAAACATTTGATATTAGTGGCACATGACCACTGTTGGATTAAATCCCTATTTCCAGCTGCAGCTCTTTCCTCTATCACTGTCAAGAGAGGAAATCGCAAAGCCCCTCAACAATTACTTCTCTTACAGATTTGTATCATGTGTTCCTCTCTTTCTGTTGCTCTCGAGTGGAACCTATTCATCATGTCAGTGTGACACGTCCTCATTTGTGACCTAGCATGACAAGTCACTGCTGGTACAATCGACTTCTCACAGCCTTCATCACAAGGAGAGATTAAAATCTACTCACTACCTACAGAATGGGTGACCGGTGTTCAGTAAAAGACCACAGATTTGTAGACCGTCGACTCAGCGTCTGGAGGTTCATGCCCCTTTCTTTTTCCTGTTTTCATCCACAACTCTTGGACTCTAACAGAACATAGTGGTGTAGTAATCGAGGATGTGGTTTCTAATTTCTTTCTTTGGTTGTAAGTGAATTAAAGATACAATCCCTGATTTTTGTTACAGCGCCCAATACTTCCCCAAATTCCAAAGTTTAATCTCAGGTCACAGTTGTGTTTTGCATTTCATTTGCATGATGCCAGTTACATGTTAGACTCTTTACATATCTGACTTCTCTCTGCAGTCTGTAGATACGGGCAACAAGTGACGTCCTTCTTGCAACAGGGACGTGAACTGTGGACCAGGGTGGGAAATTAGCACCAGCCACCAGCCAAATGCTGGTAAAATATGAAAGTGGCTGGTGGATTACAGACATATAATAATGATTTACTATTGAGTGGCTGGTGAATTTGAACATGTATCTGTCAGTGGCTGGTAGATGTTCACATTTTAAAAAGCAAATTTTCCACCCTGCTGTGGACGAAGAAGTACTCAGATCAAGCAAAATGAGCTTACAATATTATATTATTATATTACAGTAAGCAACGTTTTACTGTTGTGCCGCATGAGCATGTACTTAGGTGCTCAACACCACAAGTGTGGATATTGGTAGTGTAAGAGTCTACAGCCATGTTAGCAGCTCTGTGAAATGCTAACGTCAGCATGCTAACATGCTCACAATGACAATGTTAACATGATGAAGTTTAGCAGGGATAACGTTAACCTTGTTCACCATTTTAGTTTAGTGTGTTAGCATGCTAACATTTACTAATTAGTACGAAACGCAAAGTACAGCTGATGCTGATGCTGATGTCATTAGTTTAGCAGGTATTTGGTCATAAAGTCAGTAGGATTCATCCTTTGGGACCATGAATGTTCACAATTTTCTGGCAATCCATTCAATGTTTGTTACGTTATTTCAGTCTGGACCAAAGTGGTGGATCGACCGGCATTGCTATCCCGAGAGCCACCCCGCTAGCGTGGCTAAAACGTTCAGTCTAACAACACTTTTATTGATCTAGAGATACATCTATAGTTTTGTTTATATTATACTTTGTATAATTACACTTTCTGTAAGACGGCATTGACTGGCGACCAGTCCTGGGTGTACCCCGCCTCTTGCCCAATGTCAGCTGGGATTGGCTCCAGCCCCCCGCGACCCTCTAAGGATAAAGCGGTATAGAAAATGGATGGATGGATCTTCCTAATATAATAACTTTTAAAGTCACAGTGACTCACTAAAGACCAGATGAAGACAGAAAGCAGCCATAACAATCCTGCTGGCATCCATATTGTTGGTGTCCTTTCAGATTTGACAAATCCTACCTGCGTCTGCTTGAAGAGTATGTTTTTATAGAATTGTAGATTTGTGGTAGAATTAAAACAAAAAAAAAGTAAGTCTCTCTTAGTTGCTGTCTTTTTATTTTAGTCATATTTTCCCACAGATCTATTCATAACGATGTATGGCTGAATGGGGCATCCAGGAAATGTCTTGCCAACCTAATAATAAAAAAATATTAACCTTTAAATGCCACTGTCTATATACCAACCAACAAGATTCTCTTTGTTCGGCCATGTTGTTTAGGTTTAGAGGAGTGTTTCCACATTGAAACATTTCAAATCCTTATTAGATTTGCGCTGCCCATGCAATTGTTTGTCAGAGTCAAGTACAAGTTATACAGGTCAAGTCAAGTCAGGCTTTATTATCCCACCAGGGGAAATTTGGTTGCAGCCAGGTATACAAAAGAAGACACATTCATCATTAAAAAAACATAATCACATAGTTGAACAATCACAAGGACAAACAGTACCAATGTGAGATCACTTCAAATGAATGCAGTGCAAAAAACAGCCGAATACATAAAGTGCATAGGTGCAGAGATCACTTCTGCAAATTCAGGCTACTCATTACTGTGCAGACAAAATAGACTTTTTATCTTTTTGTCCTCTGAGCAGGAACTCTGTATCTACGGCCTGAAGGTAGGAGCTCAAACTCCCTCTGCAGGGGGTGATCAGGACAGATCAATATGGCCTAGGCCTTCCTTAGGTCAGAGAGAGCTGCAGTTGTTGTCAAACACGGTACCCAAATACTTGTGATTTTCCACCAGGTCAATTTCATTCCCCTTAATACCTCAGTCCTAGTCAGGTTTGGGTTGGGTTCCAACTTCCTAAAGTCAATGATCATGTCCTTGGTTTTAGACACATTCAACTCAAGAAAAGATTCCTTACACCATGACACAAAGCCCTCAACTACTGTTGGCTCCAGGAGGCTTAGTATAACAGAATAATCGGCAAACTTTATAATGTGTCTGTTCTGGTATTTACTTTGACATCTGTTTGTGTAAAGAATATAAAGGAGGGGAGACAGAACGCATTCTTGAGGGAATAGCTTGGCTAGACTTAGTCTTGTTCTTTAACTCATCTCTCTTTTCTTTGAAATCATGTTTTTCAAACCTCAGATAGAACTCATTTAAACTGTCAGCCAGTTGTATGTTAGAGTTCAAGCCATCAAGACAGACTTTCTCCCCTTATCGCGGCTTATTAGGTTTGGTTAGATATTAGTTTCATGCCATTCCAGGCAGCTCTCGGGTTGTTACTTCTAAACTCAGCCTCAATCTTATCCTTATATTTAATTTTTGCTTTCTTGATTTCAGCCTTCAACTCTTTTTTTAATTTCTCTCTGCTTTATTTCATCATCTCTATTAAAAGCAGCTTTCCCTTGACATATAAGCCGTTTTAATTCTTTGGAGGCCCACGGTTTGTTATTTGGAAAAACTTCAGTGGGAATCACAGAGCCTTTACAAAAATCAATGTAGCTGCACATGACATCAGTGAGTTCATTAATATCATCGGTTTATTAATATCATTGTGCACTTGAAACAGCCCTGTACGGCAAGGGAACTGTCCTCAGTACAGACCTTAACATGTTGTTTCTGCACCTTCTCCCACTCTAACACGTTATGATCAGATGATCCGAGCGGGGGTCCAAGACTCATGGGACATGAGACATACTGATAAAAGCTTAGTAGGGACTCCTTTAGATTACAATAATTAAAATCTCCCATTACGATGTTGGGGGAATCAGGAGAGATAAATATTTGAGGAAATTCCCTCGGGGAGGTAAAAAGGCCTTAGCAACACAGGCAGCACCTCTATGTCTGCTAGACAAAGTTGTTCTGTGACAGTAATGTTACTGCACCATCTGCGGTTTCTATACAAGCAAACTCCTCCTCCTTGTGATTTTCCCGTTACCTGACAGTCACGATCAAGGTTTTAGAGAGGAAGCGAGCAATAATAGTAATCTATATGTTCTATGTTTCTATATTTAAATCTGTATTATGTCTGTGAATGTCCAAGTTCACCTCTATATGGTGATCAATTATATTGAGCAGGCATTGACTGAGGCAATTTTCCCTGAGGTCAAATCTATTGTCAGGGACAATGGCATTTTATAGCAGTATCGTTTGTCACAAATCATGTAGCAAAAATGCCCTTTCACAAATCCCATTAGCACCGGCGTGGACGTTCACCAACGCTCACCGTATCACCAACGCTCATTTGAAAATAAAAACCACATGCCAAAACAATACCACAAAAAAAAAGAATGAGACAGAAAGGACTCAGCGGGCACACAGCATCATACAAAATAAAATCAGTGGGACATGAGTGAATCATACAGCATCACAAAGTGTTGTAGTTTTCACTTTTAGTTCATTGCTCTGCAGAAACCCATAAATAATGCTCTTTGATTTATTTTCCGTCATTGGCTTTTACGGTGCTCTTGAAGCCCTCCAGACGCAGCCCTACAGATCCAGTTAAATATTATTTATTATATACTTATATACATAATTTTTATACACTTCTTATTAGGGTTATTGTACTCTTTCTACTTTCATTTTACCTCTGTGCATGTGTGCTTTTACCTTCCATGACGTAGACCAGTGAGCCCACATCGCCTTCCTTTATGATACAGCTGTCCTTTCCATACTCCACAGGGTACATGCAGTCCACAATCTCTTGGATCTGCGACAGCTCCAGGTTCTTCATGAAGTCATTGTCCAAGATGGCCTCCTTTATCAGATCCTTGGACCTGGAGACAAGGTGATACAAAATGAGAGCATGACTATACAAGCACTGACCTGTACAAACACTAATTCATAAGGCATTGGTGCTTCCTCATTGTAAAATAAGAGAGACAAATTAGTACAAGAATTTAAATGTATCTCACACACTCCTGAAATAAAAACCTTGGCTTGTTGCTTATTTCTAAGGCAATCAAAGCCTCAGTCAAACTGCACAGTAGCTTTTCAAAACCCATATCCTCGTTTCAGAGATGTCAAGGTGAAACATTTTTAGTCCCTTCAAATGCTGGAACAAGTCAATAAATAGCTAAATCCATGCCTAATGGAAGCAGATTGTTTCCATTCAGGGGTGTACTTCTGAAAGCCAAATCAGCCTGCAGACTGCAGAGTCATTAGGGCATTCCACAGGTACGTATTTTTTGCAACGACTATGCAAAGGAAGGGAGAAAATGTAATTAACTGTAAAGCTAATGTGCAGCCTTTGTGTACAGGTGAAAGCACTTTGTCAAGCGGGTTGAAAGGAAAAGCAGGGCAAGTGGAACATTATGAAAGGGGGCATTATGTCAAATAATCATTTAAATCAAGGAGTAAACATTAGATGCTATTGATGTACCATCGATGGAGGAGAGACATTTGTTCATGAAAGGTCTCCATGTGTAGACAACAGGTGAACGAAGGCCAGAACGCAGTGAGGGTTGAAACCGTCAAAGCGAGCGTCAGTCCGATCCTCTCGGACTCAAAGAAGTGTCAAGAGACGGGGGAGAGAAATCCAACCCGATTCTAAACAGTGAGTCAAGATCACTCATTCATTGAAGCATATCATCACCAGAGTCTGAGTTGCTCGGCTGAGCGCTACGTGGCTGGTTTTGACAGCGTGTCAGCTGGATGAATGAGGTTAATAACATGTATCAAGGTTAATCCAGCAAAGAGTCCCCTACTACTGAGAAGTCAAGCTTTTATACCCTAATTCATAAAAACGTCAGAAAGCACTCTCTGTGCCCTGCTAGTAGGATTCAAAGGCACTGGTGAACTGCCTCTTGCCTTTTTGTGCTCGGTGCCCTTTTCAGAAATTGATCACCGGAGGACCGTATAGCTAAAAGAGCAAATAACCTGGAAGGCATTTATGAAGCAGTGCTCCCACTAAACACAGGCCTCTCTGCCCTGCTGCCAGCCCGCAGCAACGTCCTACACAAACCGCACAGCTACACAAACAAAACTTCAAGCACTAAAACTTCAATATCTGCCATGATGCAATATCAGCAGTGATTTATTTACTGAGCACCGCGCACATGTCTGTGTTTTTAAAACATTCAACTTTTAAGGTCACATGAATGCTTCTCTGTTAAATCTTGAGACACATTATCAAATCTGTGGAGAAACTGTGTTGCTCCCTCAGATGAAAAACTGCCCAAACTGTGAGAGATGCCAATCTCCGCTGAAAAGCAGCTATCACATTTGGCACGGAAATACAAATTTCAACCTCAGCCAGCATCTACAGATTTCAAGTGCATCATTTTTACACCATCAGCTGAATGGGTAAGGGTTTGGGTTTGAAATAGCATCCTAAAATATAAATAACGTTCTCATTATGCGTATTTTGCATTCAACAGTCTAATGCATTTTCAATTAGGGTTTCAAGGCCTGTGAATCCCCAAACGGCTCTGCTTTTATTCTCTGACAGCAGTTAAAAAAGTGAGGAACTAAATTACTAAAGAACAACATTAGCTAGTTGTCACAATCTATTGGAAAACACAGATTACTCAAGTTATTTAAACAAAATATTGTCCTACTTGATTTCTCATGGCTGTTACATTTTATTTCTGGATTCATATGCATACGTGTAACCTCAATGACAGGTCAGAAAATCCTAGTAAATTGCATTTTCTCACTTGAAAAGCCATGTATATGCCACTGTACAGAACATTTTTTGTCTTGCTGTGGCAGTGTCCCAGACTTCCCTGTCATATGTGGACATGCCTTATAGAATGTATTTAAGGGAACTTCTCCTTTGTTAGACAATTTACGAGACAGTGGGGTAAGAAGCATCCAGAATTTCAGGTTTTTGGTTGATTTGAACCTAGGACAGTGCAGTTGCTACTCCAACAGAGCAACCAGGATGATCCTAAGGTTCCTCATGAGATATTTTTTATTCTGCCCTTGAGAGTCAGAACAAGTTACTCCTGGGAATTGAAAAGAGAAGACTGAGGTGTTGCACCTATTTTTAAATTCCCACCCATCTATGTTTAGAGGAGCGCTGTGCTTCTTAAACGTCCTTCCTTTTTTTCAGCAGAGATGGAACAAGGGGGAGAAGATGATTTAGATTTAATGTTGACAACTCTAATTAGGTTTTAGGGAGTCAGCCTTAATAAAGATGTGAAGCGCTGTTTTTTTCCTGGACTGTGATGAGCCTTACTCAGTGATGCTTTAAAATAGGACCAATTTTATGCAAGCAGAACTCTGCATATAATTAACTAAACCAACAGGAACAAATTGGAAATCCATTGTTTTTCAAAGTTGACCTCCAGTCCTCTGCAAATGTGCCTCATTGACCCTGTTTCTGTTACATTTACACGCAGGAGATTTCTGGCTTTTTCAACCCTAATCGGGACCCCCAGACTTGAGCCTCTGATGGCAACGTCTTCCAACCAGACCCTTATAAAAACATCTGCCTTCCTCTCCTTTGTGAGGATGACATATTTGCCTTCATCCACTAGTGAAGTTTAGGGCTGAGCAGCCTTCCTTAAAAGGAGAAAATATGCTCTTTTAGGAGGAAAAAAGAAGAGGGGTGGCAGAAAAGTGGGAGAGG
The DNA here is from genome assembly GCA_005408345.1 of Macquaria australasica. Lineage (NCBI taxonomy): Eukaryota > Metazoa > Chordata > Actinopteri > Centrarchiformes > Percichthyidae > Macquaria > Macquaria australasica. The sequence continues at coordinate 551,471 of SEMN01000034.1, read as the reverse complement.
CGAACGGAAATAAGACAGAGGGAGGGAGTGGGATGGACAGCGTATGTGTAAGGAACACTATGGGCCTTGTAAAGAAGATAAAGTGGAGGAGAATGAAAGAAAAATAGAAACATTTAGCCAAATCCAACAGGCGTTATCGCTACATTTCAATAACCAAAATTAAATGAAAATGTAATGGAGCTGTTTTTATCCAATGAGGGCTCTTGTGTATTTTATAAAAAAAAGGAAAAAGAGAAAACCTCTCTATTCTCAATTGAGCAATAACAAAAGTTAGCGTCACACAAAAAGTAAATAACTTTCATTCAAATTAATTGCTCTATATCGAGAGAAAAACATGAACTTCTGCAAGTTGCTCAAGCACACATGTCCAAACAAACTGATTGATGATAAAAATGCTGAACTAATAGGAGAAAAGTGCCCAAACACGCTCAAGTCATTTGCATTCAACAGTCTGTCTGCTTTGCAATCATGCGATGCCCAAAAGAGAGTGTGAAAAGGTGTGGAGGACGATCAGCAGAAAACTGAAGCTGCAGGTTTGAGGCTTTGATGGAAGTTAGTTTTCAGCTTTTCCTGTGAGGATTATCATCAGAAATCATGCAATAGTTCAAAACCGCTGTCACTTATCACTTTCAATGTCAAATCTCAAACTACCCTTTGAAACTCTTCATGGGGGAAAAATGTCAAAATGCAGGACAAAGATGATATTTTGGAGATCTTGTTGTTTTTTGCAAAAGCCTGATAATAAGAAACTTCCCTTCAAGGTCTCACTAAAAGCCTCTTTGGGGAATCTCTTAATGGAAATAGGCACAGTAAAAAGCTTTAGGATGAGGATGATTATCATAATGAAATGGTCACTCTCTTCTATCATTCCAAGCCAGTGTCCAGGGTCTCACGTCCATGTATGCCAGTGGGACAAAGAAAACAAAAAGATACACAAGAAAAAAGTGTGCTTTCTGTGTTTTTCCCAACACACAGAGCTGACAGGTATAACAAAGACTAATGGCCCTTTTCTGCTCAGATAAATAATTCCCTTCATTTTTGATTTTTCTCTGATGAAATCCTTGGAGCTTTGTTTGTTTTCGTGTCAACAGACTAATGAAATTCATATCTGACGCATCTGATCTCTGTGCTAAGTCTGAAAACAGCAGCATGAGAATAGCGACATATCCTATAATGGATTTAAAAGTAGATCATATACCAATCATGTCGACTTGAGCACTCCTTTCTGCTTATGTTCAGTGACTTGACTATCCCACTATGCATTTCAAAGCTGGATTTAGTTTTGAAAATGTATCAAGTATATTCAATATGTCCACTTGTCAGTGTGCCTGCATGAAAGAGTAGATATTCGCCCTGTCCACCAGGGGAGTAAGTGTATTGATTCATAATAACACAACCTTTAAATTCAAACCCAACAGACAGCTGGATTATTTCACAACAAATGGCTATTTTAGTGGCAGTGACAGTTTGAAAACCAGACCTCTTATTGCAGAGCAAGTTGAGAAGAAGAGAGAGAGAGAGAGAGAGAGAGAGAGAGAGAGAGACTTGCTGTAGACAAATCATAAGGTAAACATGCACAGCGAGCCTGTTAAGACTGCCTGTCACAGAATCACAGCTTGTATAAAATAGGCACTGGTACATCACACAGAGCTGCCACCACCAGCTCTCTAAACCTATAATTCCCCGTCACTGGATGACATTTCATTTCTTTCTAATGTTAGCCTGTGATCAGGCTTATTGATGTTCAGCCTTTTATCACTGGGCTGCTGATAAACTGTCACTGCTGACACTTTCCTGATATTTTTTTTCCCTCAGTGTCATACAACATATCACATTTTCCTTATATCCTGTGTGTGTGTGTGTGTGTGTGGGCGGATGGGTGGGTGGGAGAGCACCACCTCATCCATATGTGCTACAGGTGCCGTACCTGCTGCGCCACACGTAACATTACGCACAGGAATCAGAAAGAAAGTGGCAAAGGGTGAATGAACTCATACTGGAGCGCAACAGCCAGTGCAAAATATTATTATCATTAAAAGTGAATATTATGCGTTTATAATTTGGACACCTACTGTGGGCTTTTGGGGTAGCAAGGTAGGGTGACATGGCTAAGATCCTGGATGTCGAAGGCAGTGGGTTCGGCCGAAATTGCCTGCCTCTTCGTCCGCTGCTGCTCGTGCAGCTCATTCTGCTTGTGGACCTGCTGGGTTGCCGGTTTGATAACGGAGCGGTATTTGTCCAGCTCGGTCTGTAGTCTCTGTATAAGCTCATCTTTCTGGTCGAGCTCCAGTTCCAGTTCGTCGATGAGCGCGTCCCTCTGGCGCAGCTCCTCAATCTTCTCCTGGAGCGCGTACTGGAGGTCGCGCAAGGTGCCCATTTCAGTTGGCGGCGACGAGCGACTTCCCAATAAGTTTATCGAAAGGTATGCAGCCGAGTCTTTATCCTCTCTCCTCTACCACGCTGCTCATAAACTTTATCCGGCATGAACAGCTTCAGAGGATGCAGCCCCTGTCTCTCCTGAGGGGGATTCCTCGCCGCTGTCCGTCACAAGCAGATGTTGGGAATTTAAGCAAAGGTATGTTCGGTGGTTTCCGCGATTGCCAAGGTGAAAGCACCAACCACAATCACGCAAAGTTTGCCCTCTCTCTCTCTTTTTCTCGCTCTCTCTCTCTCCCTGCCTCCCTCCCTCGGCGGTGTGACAGCGGAGGACCGTCCTCCCCGAGTGCGTCAGGCTGCGACCCGGAGAGAGCGCATGGCGAGAAGGGCGCCTACAGGAATCTGTGGCACAGTGCAGTCTGCCACTCCAGAGAGAGCCGCGCTCGTCTCACATGAATAATGGACTCAGTGAGAAAGCCACTGCTCGGAGAACCATGTCACAGTACCTCAGCTACTCGCCCTGAGGCTGCTGAGTTACAAATAGATGAGCCTTGATGGAAGTTGAAGGTGATGGAAACTTAATGAACCTCAGTGTAAAAATAAACAACATCTCATCTTTCATCTATTGGAGAAGGAGGCTCTGCTGCTTGTATTGTGTTGGACATGGACAGGAGTGCAAATATCTGAAACTATTAGTGTGGAATCCAGTTCTATAATTGAACCCATTTGGTAGGCAACTAATGTATGTTAAAGTGGAAAAGAATAATTCCACTTTTCTCAAATCCCTGTCTCGCATATTAATTTTTGTGACAGACTCGAAAGTGGAGCAAGTAAAGGTGCTAAAGGCAAAAAATGATAATCTTACAGATTGTCAAGCAGCAGCAGCAGACATGAAAATGCCATGGCTACTGAGGCTCAGGGCTCTCCACAGCAGCACCACATTCCTCCTCTAATCTTGTGTTGTGTGCGGACTCTGAGCTACTGGTGTCTGTTCACATTATCCCAATGAGTCATCTGAAGCTCAACGAACAGCATTTGGCCTCATGCGCTCTGGACAAATTCAGAGGAGGATAAACTGCCAAGGACAATCTGATGAGGAGTCACTGAGGCTATAACAACAATTACTGTACAGAGAGGATGGTGTGGGGGGGTGTCACAGGCTGACAGTGAGGACAAAAAGCGGGTTGAATGAGATTTCTTTGGCTGTAAGGATAGGTGTTTTTGGTGTGGTGGTAAAAAAGCATCTTTTTCCTGACAGAAAGTATGTAAACAACCCCGGATAGAGACAGCTGGTCTAATGAAAGAGCACAGCTGCCCTCTTGTGGTGGCTTGAAGCATCAACTCCGGCAAACAACAACAAGGTGGCATGCCTCTGCTCTGCAGGCAAGATGGTCCCAACACTTAATGATCCTATGTTGTATGTATCATTGCATTAGTGGATGACTGGGCAATGTGTTTAGGAAATAGGTTGTTTGTACTGTGTGTAATGAACAATTAGTTCTATCATTGCAAATACTGACATGTGCAGAAGTCCTATGTGCAAGAACTGAAAACAAATGCACATCAGCACCTTAGCAAACAATGCTAAACCGGTTTACAGACATCACAGAGATATAAAATAGACTTATAATGAGATAAAGCAACTGTGAGGAACAGCTGTTCAACAAACAATGCAGTCAAATGTCTGATTAATCCATTAAAATAATAGCTTTATGTTTGCTTGTTTTCCCCAAAAAGATTTATTTTGCAGACAAACACCCAAACTTCTAATAAAGCCCAGCCTTTCTCCTCTGAGCTCATTAAAAACCATCATATTTTCTTTTATCTCTGTCAAGGGAAGGGTGCAGGGCAGAAAGCTTCAGCAGCAGCAAAGTTTCCTTCATGTCAGGAAACTGCAGCTGCCTGGAGATTTTCAGGCTCTCTCCAGTCCCGTGTTGCATCCCCACATCCTCCCATCATCAAAAAGCCCTCCCACTGTCCTTCAAAGAACCTCTGCGCTTTAAATTTCACCTCTCTAACCATCCAGCTCAGCCCTTTTCCTATGCAGATCAATAGAAACAGGATCAGTTGCTCCATGCTGCGGTAATCCGATGAGCGAGGCAGGCCGCCGGCTGGTGCCACGTCCTGACTCTAATGGGGGTCACACGGTCTCCGACCCCGCGGCGGCCCAGCGGGCACGGCGGCGCAGGTGGACGCCCTCCTCCAGACACCGGTGGCACCGAGAGCAGTCAAGTCATGTCACCGGTGCTTTTTACAAATGCAAACAGGTTTACTTCCGTTTCACTGCACAGAGTGTATGGCCACATGCAATTAGCCTGTTTGCCCACTGACAGTCCATTCAAGCACTTACTGTGCCTCACCAGCTGACGCATAATTGGACCGTTTTCAGAATGAACCCTGGTCGAAAGGTTGACAAAAGATGGTTAGCATACTTGATAATTTGTGTCTTGAATATAGCGTGTTAGTTATAATTTCTCAATGAACCTGTGTCATTCATGACCTCCATACCTCATTCTTTCATTTTTTTTTGCCTCAGGACGGTTTGTGTGGACTCTTGTGTTTGATTGAAGGCACACTGAGGAGTCAATGAGCGCAAACGAGGACCTGCCCTGTCTGCAGTTTATTAATGCAAATGAAGACTGGAAATTGTCTAGCCATCTTAATAAAATTAACCCCCTTTGTCTGTTGCATTAATTGAGTCAGCAGGGTGATTTCTGCTTGTGTGTGCGTGATATCAATATAACCAGTAATTTATCGTGATGGGACTGTGATAATAGAAATTGAGAAATTAAAAGATGAAGACAGAGGGGGTCAAACTTTTTGCTGGCAGTAATAACAGCAAAAGCTGAATGAAGTAAAACTAAGGGAAAGTATGAGATAACTGATAACTATTCAGATTAGGCCTCATATGAAACTCTCAAAATCAGGACAACCATACTGTGAGGCTAAAACGAGCACCTAAAGGTGATGAAGGAAGCATATGGTCAAACAAAGCGTTTTCTAATGGAGTATTAAATATCCTCAGACATGCACTTCGGGTCCTCAGCGTCCAGCTACTAAAAGCCAATAATGCATCGCACTTCCTCCTCCCTGAGTCCTGTGGGACTGCCATGATGGATCTGATCAATTAGGAGCTCTTTCTGAAGCTCGCCTTGGAGCTGCGTCATCGGCCCGCAAGAATGAAAGTGCTCGTCCATTCATGGCAAACGTCTCCATCTCCCATTTAGAAAAAACAAACAAACAGAAAAGGTAGAAGAGAGACAGGAAGAAAAAAGCGTGGTGGAGACAGGACACTGAAGTGCCACAAGAACATGTGTCTGCGTGTGTGTGTGTGTGTGTGTTTGAGTGTGTATAAATGTCATTTTCAATCACATTTCTGTTGAGAGACAGAGTTGTGCTTCCTAATAACACTGCATCGATTCACACCATTCTTGGAAAACATTTAGATTCTGGTATAGTGAAAAGAAAAACATTCAGAAAGATATTTTAAGATGGGACACAGAGCTGACAACATGGGCAATAAAGTACCATCGCCTGCTGAAACAGTCTTACCAGTCCGACTTGGCATATTTCCGGAACGGCTGCCTTGACAGGTCCTGGTGCGTCTGAGGCTCCGCGGAGATGCCCTGCGCCCTGCGGGTCCTCGGTCCAATAAGTTGAGCGCTGGGCAGAACAGACTGACATTTGTGTAATTTTCTCTTCAGTTCTTGAATCTCGTCCTCCCGGTCCGCCAGACGCCTCTCCAAGTCCCGTATCCTCTCCTCCTTTAGCAGCAGGATCTTGGCAAAGTCGTCCTCCAGGTCACTCATGTTGAAAATCTGCGTTAAACTTTGCCGCGATTCTCCGCGATACGGACTAAAACGATTAAGTCCCAGCACTCGCGCGCAGGTTGTGAAAACGCACACAATCCCCCTCTAAATACGCGGAGGATGATGATGCTCCGAGAAGCCCCTTCACTGCCCACTTGTTTATTTCAGAAGAAAAGAGCAAAGCGGTGTTTAAAGCCGGGGAGCGGACGGTTGATAGAGCAGCGCTACGCTACAGTCCACCAAGCCTCCGGGGAGCTGCTGATGATCCTTCATTGAGAAACCAATTACAGCAGCTCTTCCTCTCCGCGGACGCAGGCAGGCCGTCAAACTGGGCACTAAAGAGCCGAGGCAACTCCTGTAGTTCACCGCCTCTCACACTGCAAACACACCACAGAGGAAGCCCAGTGCTGCTGCTGCTGCTGCTGTCAAATATTTGTTTACCATCTCTCTGCACAATCCCGAGCCCTCTTTGAGCGACAAAAACACCCACATCACCTCCCCGACCTAACCTATTGCTAAAATCAATTGTCCCGCACAAGCACTCGCTTCGTAGGACAGTGGACTGGGCTATAGATTGATTGCAATGGTCACATTTTATGTATGGAGTAAGCACACATCAGTGAAGTGAATGTAATCTTCCCATAAGGCTAATGGCATTTATACTATACTGTATATGTGATTGTGTTCTGGTGATTTGCTCCTGAGGGTTACACTTCAGTAGCCTACTATTTATTTTAGATGCATGTTTTTAGGGTGATTGTACCTTTTTTTTTTCTTTCAATCCAATCCAGTCTGAACTCAAAGGATTAAAAAAAAAAATTGGGTTACAAAAAATAGCAAAGCGTTGGATGTGAATCATCAAATTCAAGCCCTTTTGAATAACAAAAAAAAGTGTGTAAATGAATAGAAATCTAGACTTTACTCAGAAACATGTCTGACGTGAACAACAAAGTAGATGATTCATGTTGCAGATGATAAAAAGTGGCTGTTATTGCATGCATCCAGCATAAAGTAAAGTTAATCACACAACAGATTCGGAGTGTGTTATCGTACTGATTAGAGTAATTGGTAATTACATACTTTGGCAACAACAGTGCTCATCACTTTCATCCTGGCTGTGAGGACCAGAGAGAGTTCAGTAACAGTCTCTGTAATATTAATCTCCAAACCCAGCCAGTCATTTCTATGCACCATTTTTCATTCTGCTGCCTAAATCTGTTTCAACTCAATGAATTCATTGAGAAAGAAAAAAAAAAGGGGGGGGGGGGGGGGCTTCATGGGCGCTAGGGGGATGTTTCATTAAGATTCTGAGTTAAAAATAGAGTGAACAGATCTTCCCTTTGCTGGTGTAGTTTAACATATCTCACCCTTGTCTACTGCTTGCCTTCTTATTATTCCAACAGCCTCTTATTGGGTTAGAGATGAATGCTTGTTGCTGGAGAGTGTGGCTATATAGGTGTATTTGCAGAGTTTTAATACACATTATTTGACATTTCCTTTCCCCCTTAAACCCGCAGCTCTCCAAATGCATCCTGGAGGAGAATATTACCGTGATAACCCTCTTAACTCTCGCCTGGCTTGATAATTGCACTTATCAGGTGTAGGTTGCATTGAAACACATATGGCCTGCTTCTTTACGGCTGCTTCTGAGTGTCTCTCTGTGAGGTGTGTTACGTGTTTGGCAGTGATTGTGTGAGCAGGAAAGTGAATGCAATCAGCATTCAAAGACAAGGTGAGGACCGGGGTCTTGCTGTTATCAATGTGGAAAACAGTGATCGATTAATTATGTATGCAGCAGACACTGTGCCCATTATGACAGTGGTAAATTAAGTGTCAACTTCTGTGACCCCATCCATATCCACATAGAATATGGTTGCACTGAAAAAAAGCATCCTGTTCAAGAAAAGGGCATTCATGCGTTTGGACAAAAAGATGCACAATATTTTTTTCATTAAAATGTCTTTCATCTTATTACCACAATCAATACCTGCTATTAGTGCCTGCGCCTATACCCACTCATTACATCATCACCATGGCTATATCAGCGTCACTGGTCTAAAACGTGTATGTGTGTTGCCTGCACACTCGACTATTCCCATGTTTACACAGAGTGAGTAATGCTGCACTACCAGTTTCAGCTTGTGTTGTCTGAGCACTACGTGGGTCATCTCCCTTGGATGCTGTGGGTTAGGTAATGGATGCCAAGTTAACCTTACGGCACCCAGAGGTAGATGCTGTGACTGCGCACGAGAGTGGCAGTTCATGGGCGCCATTGAGTTCATGATTGCTGAGTATGGCTGCGCTGGAAGAAAGGCTTCATGTGCTGTCTTTGCTTTGCTTTGTTTCCGAAGCGTCTCCGGGCAGAGAAAAGCCGGTGCCCTCTCGTTCGCCTCAGGGACAGATCAGCTTACGGAAGAGAACAGGGCAGACATTAGTCACTGTTTTCCTGTAATACACTCACACACATACACACACACACACACACACACACACACAGAAGAAATAGAGAGAGGTGTCTTGGGTATACCCAGACATATGCTTGCGCATCATTATCACCCACGCATACAATTGCATGCAAAGATTTATGTAACCATTCACAAAGCTAAAATCCCAGCAGACACACAAACACGATCATGCCAGCATCCCGTATGGAAACGAGAGGAGATTACTGTAAGTGCAACGGTAGGAGAGGTATGTTGCTGCGTCTCTGGAGAATTTCCCCCCCTCGAGCCCCTGATGTCTTTGGTGCCGTCCCAGTGAGACACCACCAGCTGGCCGCTTGCCTGGGCCTGCCATCCCAGGAGAGGTGAGATGAGCGCTGGGAGGAGGCGGAAGACGGAGAGAGACATCACTGGGACGAGGACAGGGGAGATGCTTTAGCCCGGGGCAATCTATTTCTGAGCCTCTCCAGTCCCGTAAAAAACTACAGCAAATCCTGCACTTTAGCAGCAATATCAATACGCCGACTTCACATCACATTGACGTATAGTCTCATATTGTAACGTGATATCATATCCAGAGCTGCAGATTGATCACTCGACTCACACTGGAGATGGATACAACCAGAGCTCAGGAAATTGACTTAGCAAACACAATAATGATACTTCCTTCCTGCCTTCCTGCATTAGTACTGTCAAAATCAGATAGGTGAGGATAGGATAGGGTGTTTTTCAACTTTTTTTGTAACGCTGCAAGGGCTGCAACTAACGATTATTTACATTATTGACTAATCTATCTATGAATCTGTCTGTGAAGATTCTTGGTCAAAAGCAACTGCATTTGCGGTAGATTATTTAGGAAGAGATTAATAATTTTTAAAGCAGCTATAATGAATATTTTTATTTCAGGATCACATGACAACTTGTATGAGAGAGGGGTCACTCATAGTGACAAACACGACTCTACAGTTCCCTTCAGCTCTAAGGAGCGTTTTAGCGTCTTTTAACATATTGTTTTGGTTTTGCAGCCTGCAACTTTACTGTTTTGGTTCACTCTCACTGCTCTCATCAGCGTTGTTTCCAGACGCAGCTGGAAGCTTTTTAAAGATAAAGATAACTGTCACTACCTGTCCAGCACCAAACGGCAGACAGACAAAGTTAGCGACTTAGCCAATGATGTAAATAGAGTGAATCTTGGACTTAAATTCATCAGGTGGACAGAAACACGACTACAAGTGAATGCTAATGTTGCTCTGTATCTGTTGTGTGTTTCCACTGCCCCCATGTGGACAAAAAAATCAGTTACTGCTCGTTTAAGAAGTTGCCTTTAACTTAGCGCTTCCAGCGATCAATGAATCGCTGAATCATATAGTCTATAAAAGTCTACAAAATGTCACAAAATAATGACTAATGGCATCACAGTTTTCCAGAGCTCAAGTTGACATTTTTAAATTGCTCGTTATGTCCAACCAACAGTCCAAAACCCAAAGATATTCCATTTTAAAAACCCTAAAATCTTCACATTTGAGAAGCTGGAACCAGCAAATGTTTGGCATTTTTAGTTTGCTAAATGACTTAAATGTATAATCGATTAGAAATATGGTTGTCGATTAATTTTCTGTCAGTCTGCTAAACAGTGAATCCACAAATTGTTTCAGCACCTGACGCTGCTTGAACAAGTCTAATGAAAAGAAAAACTGCGCTGTGATCCAAAGATGACGTGACAGTTAGTGTGAGAAGGAAGGCTCCGGGTCTGGTGTTACAGAGAGGAGGAATGTGTCTGTGAGGTGAACAGAGGGTCAGGGGTCACTGGCTGGAATGCTGCATTCCCGTCATCTTCCAGGTGTGCTGGGTGACGAACACTGTTAACGACCTCAGTCACGTCTACGGTGGCCCTGAGAGCTCAAAGCACAGAAATAAGACACAAATTGAAAGAAACGCGCTGCAAAACACAACCAAATTGAGAAAACACAAGCAAATACAGAAATAGTTGATTGAAGAACGATCTAAGTTTATTTTTGTTTAAACATTCTGATAGCAGATATGTGCTAGCGTTAGCATACTAGCCTCCAAATTCAAATAAACTGATGAAACAACTTAATGTGAGCTAGCCTGTACGTTCTTTCAGTGTTGCAGTGTTACACTGAGAGCGACGAAAACCTGGAGTCAAATTCCTTGCATGTGTACAGATACTTGGCCCGTAAAGCTGATTCTCATTCTGCTGTTACTTGCGTGTGTTGAGCTCTCAGGGCCACCGCACACCGATGGACAGAGGAGCTTTGTCTCAGAGTTGCATCTTTTGTCAACAAAATGTCAATTGAAAATAACAATTTAGGTAAATGAACTATTAATTTCTTGCACACAATAGGTATTTCATGAATGACCCCTGAATGCCCTTTGTTTTGATGATTTAAAATGAAGTGGCATTAACGAATGTTGAGCTGTAAAGCACATTTTTGTTTGGCATTGTTGTCACAGTCTTAGTCCGCTGAGGTTTTCTAGTCACGATAAGTAAATGGCTCTCAAAATGTTTGCTGCATGGATAAACAGAGTGGACACATGGTAACAGGAGAAGACATACAAACAGACAGACAGATGTCGTCGTGAGCTCTTATCCCTCTGCTCACTCCACAAAATCCACTCCAGATCGCTCCTATATCAGCTAATGTTTTGGGAGCAAAAAGGAGGCTGTGCTATTCTGTGCTCGCTCGGTTGAAACAGGATTATTTTCTGCTCCTCCAATTATTCTCGGGTGTAACAGAGGTGTCTCTATTCACGCCTGTCCCGAGCTGTCTGACACTGTGCCATCAAGGAGCAGCAACAGAAACGGCTGTGATGTTGTCATCACAGAAAAATTGACGGTTTACTTTTTTGTTTCCTGCCTGTGTTTATTTGAACCGCGCTGAGGCATGTGATTGTTGTGTGATTCATGTGAGGAGTTGACTTCAGCAGTAAATAAAGTAGCATGGTGATCAGGCTTTATTTACCCATTTTAAAGACACAATTGTGTCTAATTTGTGGTGTAAATATAGATGTTTATTCATTTTAGTCAGGTCACCTGGGTCATCAGAGCTTGTTTATCTTGTTCTTATTTTACATCATGTCTGGTGGTATATCTGTAAATCCTGCACTCATCACATTATTGATACCCATCTAGAGTAATGGACAAAGACCTGCCTGTATTGAATGAAAAGAGACATGTTACGTAAGCTGTGGAGAATCTCTCTCACCTCTCAGGATGTAAGACAACAAATACCCGTCTTTCCTCCCCAGCTGGCTGCAAAGGCGCTGCACTAAAGCAACAAACTCATATAGTGGTAGAGGTGGGACATAATTGATGGTTCTGTGTGAAATACAATGACTCTGTTCACGTCTCCAGCTCACCTCAAGCCTCTCAGCCTCACACACACATGGACACCATCTCCCTCTCTCCTCCATCTCTGCCTCTCTTCCCGCGTGTTTGTGTTAGCGCAAGCACGTGTTTGAAAAGGTCGTCACCTGTGACACATTTGCGGTGAATAACCGCCTGAGAGGACGAGTTGCTTTGACTTTTTCTTGGAACATGTGTTGCAGAGCGCAGTAGTCTGTCTCCAGAGAAGCCTCTTTTTCTTGCGTAATAAGCTGTAAACACACCTGAGTGATGAGTCACATCACTGGAGAGCTGGGACCTACTAGCATGCCGTTATCGGGCTGTTAACAAGGAATGTGTTTAATGGAAGCTAGTTTGAGAGAGCACGTTCCTCCCCCAGTGTAAAACATACCATATGGAGGCTATATGCCAGGCTCCAGGCCAAATCATTGTAGTCTTCCTCTGCGAAGGAGATAAATCTGGGACTGTGTGCACAAAGCTTTCGCATACAATGAGTGGATTACACTGGTAAAAGTCTCACATTTAGGATGTTTTCTTACCCCTGTAATGGTCTTCTCAACCTTTCGGTAGAGAACATTTTGAGCTGTGGTATCTTGTTGAAAAATTTGTTTTACTTTACCCAACCTGACTGATCATCTCTAGCACTCAGTTCAAGTATATCAGGCCAAAAGAAAGCACTGGAGTTTTCAAAAGGAAACCTTTTCTGGTGACTTTGTTCCAGTAAGTTTGCAGAAAAAACACTCTTAGCATGTGGCCTCTTTGTGGTGTTTTCATAATTAATTATATATATTTATTTAATTTAGTTTAGTTTAAGAGGGGTTACTGAACACAATTATATGAATTAATACCCACCAAAGTCTGATGACTTGGTAATAATTTTTCAAAAACATGCTCTACCAATTGGTAGAAATGTCTTTTTTGTTTTCTGATTATAAACTGTTGTCAGTCAGCTATTTCTTGTATATTTGTTGAGGTTTTCTTTAAGTTTTCAATGAAATACAGTCACTAATCAGATAAATACAGGATTATACTGATAATATTGGTTATAATGATTCAACAAAGCCAAATTTAAGCACAAAAACAGTTGTGGACATGGACAAACTTCACTCTGATCACTCGGGGTGGTGCAACTCCTGCCCAAAAGGTGCATCTACATTGAAGTGCATAGGAACTACTCGGCTACAATGGCTACTTTTACTGTAATTGGACATCTCTGCAGTTTGGCAGAGTCTCATAATTAAAAAAAAAAACTGTGTGGTCAGTTGAAATAAAAAAAGATTTTTGTTGTTAGTGCCCAAAGGAAAAGGAAAAGTTCCTCTTAAAAATGTGATTGTTGTAATGCTTTTACAAGGCACCTTAGCCCATAATTCAGGGTCAGGTGGATGCCTGTTATGAGAGGGGAAAGATGTTTTATGTAGCTTAGATGAAGTTTGATGTAACTGCTCTCCAAAAGCTAAATGTCAGGAGGTTTATGGTTGATTTCATTCATTTTCCCACTCAACAAAATTAATAGTAGACACAGTAAACTTTATTAAAATGGAAGCTTTAAAATGAAAAACTTGCAGAGGGCTTCACAAACCTTAAAAGTAGAAGTAAAACAATAAAATAACAAACATACAGACCACAGGGATATGGAATAATAATGATAAGAAGAAGAAGAAGAACAGATCTTAAAACAACAACAAGTGACTAATGAGAAATGCAGGCTTATTAATAAATATTTAATTTATAATTAAAATTAATAAATTAATAAAATTTCTAAGTTTCTAATTTCCAAGTCTTTGAATTGGCTGGGTGAATTTCCTCTGGGAGGTTTCTTCCAGAGTTTGGGGCTCTTTAGACTTCAAGAGAGCTTCATCACAACATGTTCAACTTCTCTATTTATAAAGGACTGCCTAAATGGGTCAACAATGATACTAAATGGTCAAAGTCTTAAACCATTTCCACACTGATTAATACAAATATTACATCATCCATTTAGATAGCTTTCAAAACCGCCTTGTAAATCACACTTGAACACATACAGTATATGTTGAATTGTTGTTGGAGAAGGCAGATTTATAGGTAGCTACAGTGGTGGAGGAAGTATTCAGATAATTTACTTAAGTACAAGTAGCAATAACACACAGTAACAGTAAAAAGTCCTGCACTGAAAATGTTACTTAAGTAAAATTGTGTATTATTAGAAAAATGTCCTTAAAGTATCAAAGGTAAAAGTTCTCAATGCATAAAAATGGCCCCTGTGAGTGTTAGACTATTATATATTATATTTTAAGATTATTCTTACTGATGCATTCATATGTACACATCATTTACTGTTGTAGTTAAGGTGGAGATACTTTTTAACTATTTTATATAGGGTTGCAACTAATGATTGATATTGATGATATTTGTTTTAATCTACTGATTGTTTTCTCGATTAATTGCTTGGTCTGTGGAACGTAAATAAATAGTGAGAAATGCCAATCACAATTCCCCAGAGCCCAATGTGACACCTTCTAATTGCTTGTTTTGTTCAACCAAAAGTCCAAACCACAAAATGATTCAGTTTTACTGTTATTTAAGACAAGGAAAAGCAGCAAATCCTCAATTTAAGAACTGGAACCATGAATTGTTTGGCATGTTTGCATAAAAAATGTATTAAACAATAGATCAAAATAGCTGTTGATTCATTTTCTGTCGATCAACTAATCGTTTTCGTTTGTATGTCAAATCTTAATCTGTAAAGTTACATTAACTATAACTGTCAAATAAATGATAGATGTAGTGGAGTTAAAAGTGCAATATTTCCCTCTGAACTGTTGTGGACTAAAAGTATAAAGTGTGATTGAATGGAAATACTCAAGTAAAGTACAAGTACCTAAAATTTGTACTTATGTGCAGCACTTGAGTAAATGCTACCACTGGGTAGCTAAAAAACAGTAGCAGATGTGAACTATAGAAGTCTAAAAAGCTACTAGTGGACCCCTGAATTCCTCTGGCACATGCCTATCTCTGCAGGGTTCCCAGCAAACTAAGCAAGCTTTGCACAACCTATGGAGGGACGAGTCACGGCGGAGGCCGGTCCAAGCGTCTGGAGCGAGCTCTGACAACAGTGCCACAGCACGCCTTCCCCTCGGCAAGCTCATAAAAGTCTGTGCAGCTAAAGATAGACACAGAGGGACAGCAATAAATCAGTAGGAGACCCCCAGGGCCCGATGAGAAAGGGTCCTCAGATGGTGCAGCTTAGCTTGCTGCCATTATCCTGATCCTCAACTTGTCACTGAGCTAAACCCCTCTCGTGATGTGTGCTGTGACCTAAAGACCTGACTGTATAGTATCTTTGCTTTGCAGTTGAATGCTCTGAAGCCTATTATGGTGCTTTAATGTCGTAAACAGTGAGTTGAAGATTTTTTCACACCTTTAATATACTAATAGTACCAGCATTAGCTCTTAAGGGGAACCCTCTTCTGCCTGCACAGTTGATCCTGGCTGCTTTGCACCCAAAGGGCCTCCACATTCCTGGCTCAGCTGGACATTCAACAGGCCACCACCTGCAGCATGTCAACATACTACACAAGGTTAACAATCCCCCTCCTCACTGTGAAACCATTTACCGTCACCCTATCTGGAAGGCGCTGTAAAAATAGTGTCTGAAAGTACTTACAGGGCCTCTCAGGGAAGTAATAACTGTAGAATAGAAACAACAGAGGCAAAGACAGGAGTAATAGAAAATGAAAACAAGAAAAATTAAGAAAAAAAACATAACTTTAAGATATAAAGCAACACACAAAGAAGAGATTATACTGTATTCACAATAAAGAGATGACACCAAAGATCCAGAGATGCTGAGGATAAAGATGATACAGTTAAAGCTCAAAACAAAAGGCTGACGTCTTTGACTGACATGTGACTGTGCGTGCTAACAGTGGGGGAAGGAGAGACACAGTGTCTTGTCTCAGCTGTCACTTCTGAGCCTGTGGTGGGAAAATGTGAGAAAAATGCCCACACTCTGCCTCTCAGTCACATCCACATGCTGAAACCCCGTCTACCACCTTGATAAAAACCACACTGGAACATCTTTTGTTTTCCTCCAATCGCTTTGTCTATTCCTTATTGTTGCGAGTCCGCGTGTGGCCATTAAGAGTGTTTTCCCAACTCATCCTGTTGAAAAGATTGAGTGACTGTGATAAAAAAAGCATCATTAATTTTCTTTGGCAGCTGAAAGCACCAATCTGCTTTGATGTCTGATTCAAGAAACCATCCTTCAGCAAGAAGGAGTTGGCTCACTGTCGATTACGTGCAAATGTAATTTCCATATTTGCATAACAAAGACAAGACTGATTGATATTAGGAGAGATTGAGATCTTATCTGCGGCTCCTCTTGCACTGTTGCTGATTTGCGCTGCGTTGCAGTTGCCTAGTAGCCAGCGACGCCCTCGTCATTTCCAATCGACATCACATGGCGCCAGAGGAGCTCACCCAGAATAACTGGACAGGCCTCCAGAGGCAACTGCTCACTAATGTAATATGTACGAGCTGAGTGGCCATCTCTTTCTTGGATATCACGGCAGAGTGTTAGTGTGAGAAATATTAACAGAAGCAGAGAGACGCTCTTCATTGACGCTTGGATGAATTTGTGCCTATATTACATAACAGCATATACTCACCCTGCATTTAGTCAAGAGGGACCCTCATGACTTTGTAAATGCAGTAAAAAGAAAAAAATCTGACCACGTTTTCTGGATGAGAGCACATCGCTGTTTGCCGTTGTGGAAAGAAACAACAACTGGTGGATGACTCAGCCTGAAGGAGCGCTTGGAGATATCAGGTTCAAAGTCAGGCATGGCTGCCGAGAAACACTCCACTTCTTCATGTTGCAGGCATGATCACTCTTAATTTGCGTGTGCCGCAGTAAATCAGCCATGCAGGTCTCCCATTATGGAAACCCTTTGACCTCGTACATGCTCATCAAGACAAACAGCATCACTCAGTGCACACACTCATCACCCAGTATGGATTTAGACGTATATATTTCTTCTCATCTGATCTCCAGTATTTGTTACACAAAATCCTTTTCTACATTTTGTATAGCAGAGCAAAAGGTGATGTTCCCACAGCCAAAATAGAACGATTTCTTAACTCAGCGGACTTGAGAGGATCAGGTACATAAATCAGCTTTTAAAAAATACATTAAGGATGAAACCTAGCCTGAGTCTGCTTTTACAGGCTCTACTTTTGAGTCTCTCCCCTTTGAATTTCAAAGATTACAGATTCAGACTACGATAGTCAAAATAACAGTTGTCTTGGAGATTGTTTGATGGGTAGAGATCTCTTCAGGCACGTGCTTTGGTGCTCTGCTGAACTACAGAGGAGCTTCACGTGAAGCGGGTAGTGCTCCAGTATTTTGCTCAAGGACACTTCTTGCAGGTTGTGTGCTCTCTGGCTTTTACAGCCTCAGCACTCTCTATATATGGTCATTATTTTGTCCCTGGTTATGTTGTAACTTACTGAACTATCCCATGCAGTGTTACATAAGACTTTGCAGAGTCTGACATTTCCCAGTTTCCCTATCTGCTGACCAAAGCTTTGTTCTTCTTTCATAGCGTCCAAATGCCATCCCAGAGCTAAAAACTCCCAATGACATCTTGGATCAAAGGCAGCTCTCTGTCTCTGTGGCTTTTTGAGACTTTTGGTGTTTGAAAATGATGCACGTGTAGCAGTTAGTCAGACAGCGGGGCTTGATACAAAGCATGAGAATATAGTGATTGCCAAGAATCATCTTCAGTGCTACTCAGCAACCCACTAAGAATCACCAAAGGAGGAGGAGCAGGGAGGCTCACTTTCAGTCAACGTTGCAGTTGGCTGCCATATTTCTAAATCATTCTGTATTGATTGATTCCCCACTGATGGGCCTTTCAAAGCCCATTCAGGTCTGGATTCTAACTCAACATATAATGATAGAAAAAAGAACATTTTCTGGATTTAGACACATTAACTTTTCATTGTGGGCTTTAAAGGAAGTTTTGTCTAATGACCAGCAAGTAATGCAAGAAGACGACCAATCTTAGTTTCCCATTATGACTTAAGAGCCATGTGTTATAGGTACAGGGTCATGCAGCAAATTATCATTTCCTGTGTGAATTCAGGTGACAGGACTTGACCCCACAGCAGGACGATACCAGCCCACACGCTGCCACTGTGGTTGCCATGAGCAACACACATAAGTGGTGCTTTTACCTGGCGTCTCCCCCAACCTGAAGCCCAAGACGCCCTGGATCGAAATATCAAGAGATGTGGCCTTTTGCCAACCAATAACCAGCAACATCTGCATTATATCACAAATATTTATTGAAGATCAGGGTATATATTAAAGCTGCTCTAGTCAATATTTTGGATCAACAATGGATCAAATGACAAAGTGTAATGAGAAAGAGGTCGTTTGTAGTGATGAAGCCAGAGAGAATTATCACCTAAATTTGCAGTTCCACTCATCTGTACAGAGCTTTTTAGCGTATTTCAGCTCATTCTTTTGGTTTTACGGCCCGCTATTTTACTGTTTTGGTTCACTCTCACCGCTCTGACCACACCTATCATGTTTCTGCCTGCAGTCAGAGGTGAAACAGACTTGAAACTGAAACTTTCATAGGGCAGTCAAATGCTGCTTTTCAATCTGGTGCCAAGTTTCTCTTTAAAGTCAGGCATATATTAGTATAGTCACTGAAATAGGAGGACAAACTAAATCCACATTACTGTGATCAATAGATGCCAGTAGAGCCACAGTTCAGCAGCGGTGTGGTCTCTATCTAAATGACACTCTGACAGGAATCAGTCTGCCATCTACTCACCCAAACGTGTCGGCAACATGGCCTGTTTCCAAAATCCCTCAGCAAAAATAAACTACTCAGAGAGCCGGAGATCAAAGTGTCTGTTCAAGGACGATGCATCAGAAACCGGCCTTCCAGGTAGAGTGGTGAGATGACTGAGGACGTCTTCTGTTTGTTCGGCCTGCTGTGCCAGCACTGGCGGCGAGGACCGTGGACAGATGGCACAGAAACTGTTACCATCAGTCATGAGAGTGTCCCCTCAGTTGGCGCGAGTTGACTTTTGACTTGTTACATCACACAGTATGTCGCTCTCTGAGACGGCTCCAGCTCGGACAGGGACTCGGTCCAAAACTTGTAACATTATAGAAGAAGGTACAGTCTGAGCTGGAGTTTGACTTCCAGCCTCAGATCTTCTTAGAGCGTGACACGGCCCCGGGGGTGACCTCCACCACTGAAAATCACCACCATGTCATGTTAGCTGTTATGACTGCCAGTTACTGAGTCTGAAACTGCAATGCAATTTCAAGTGGTCAGATGCTGCAGGGAGTGTTGGCCCAACTGACAGAGCGTGGCGATATGATTAAGCTCTGAAGCGAGGATAAACTTCATTGGTAACTGGAGTGGGGGGGTGACACGGTCACTTCTCTAAGCTCTGGTCATTTCATGGCCTCTTCAGATGTGTGTTTAGGGGTCGGCATTACATCTCACCAGCCCTGATAATGGCGTGTGTGTGTGTGTGTGATGAAAATAACTATCATTACAACCGTCGCCCTCTTCAGCAGCAGCAGCCACATTCGTTCTGGGCCTGAAGTGCTTCGATGATATCAAGTCTCTTGAGAGGAAACTTGAATGAAAATCTCTATGTGTAAAAACTGTAGTGATGTTTCTCTAATGACCTCACCGCATCTCAAAAGTAAAGTAAGTAGTATAGAGATATGAAAACTTATCTTGACGTTTTTGAATGCTGCTATTTTAGCCTTTTTGCAGTCCTGCAGCAAAGTGAACCAAAACAGCACAGAGAATATTAAGTTGCTGTATACCTAAAGCAGCTTTAATCGATGTTTTTAAGTGAATTATCACCCTAATCTGCAGCTTCCCTAGGCTTTACAGAGCTTTATAGTGAGTTTTAGCTCATTGCTAAACTGTCCGGCCAGCAACTTTACTGTTGTGGTTCACTCACACTGCTCTCATATTGTCGTTTTCGGCTGCATCAGGCAGCTGTTTACAGTGAAAAAGCTCTGAAAACCCACTGTACTCTACGTGCTCAGCACCAAACAGCAGATTGACTGAGTTAGCGACTAGCTGGTGAACATGGTGGAGCATTTAGCAGCTAAAGAGCCAGATATTTCCCTCAGGAGTTGCTAGAGACCAAAAGCAGAGCTAAAAGACAGTGAATATTGGACTCAAATTCACCAAGTGGCCACAAACACAATTCCAAATGAATGATTGTGTTGCTCTGTAACTGCTGGGTGTGTAAATGTCAACGTTGTGTTCACAACTTGTTTTCACTGCCCCCAAGTGGCCAAGAAAATTATTGCAGGTTTGAGTATATTCTGACTTGGGCAAGCAGCAATCATTCGTGCACTGCAAAAACACTCCACAGCACTAGAAAAATGATTGAAAACACATAGAGACGTGGGGAGGAATTAATGTTATTACTGATAATTTATTCATTTTTACAAGACATCAAACACTCATTGGGCATTATGCTTGTACATGTGTGTGTATCTTTCTGTCCATTAACTATCATCAGTACAAGCACAGGAGTTTATGAGGACTACCGCCCAGAACATGATTTTATATAACATGGCAGTTTTATTACCCAAATCCCTCTTTCTCATACCACCCACTTTCCGAGCCATCCATTAATAGACAAAACTCCATTTGCACTCCAACAACATTATCTCCACAGACTAAGTATGGTATTACGGTGAAAGACCGCAGCACTGCTGAGAATAGAATAGAATTTGCTTGTGAACCCATGAATCAGACCTTTGTTTCTCTTGGCTTCACAGCCTTGAGGGAGGGTAGGTTACTTTATAGCAGCAGACAGTGTATTGTGATGTAAGCGTTTAACTGTAAAAATACGGTTTGTATTTTCACAAAAAAAAAATTGAGCCACACTCAGTAGAAATGGTCTTCTTTAGGAAAATGATTGATGGACAGCGGAGCGTAGAGAGTGGCCAGATTGGAAAACAGGCTGCTGCAGCGTGGACAGCGCCAGAGCAGAGTCTGCGTTTTCACATGCACACACATTATTCATGTTGTCAGATCATTTACAGAATAAGATTTGAATAATACCCAACTACTGTAATTACCTGAGTCAAAAGAAAATGCAACACACAAAGCATTTTCCCACCCAAAACTCTCAAATCAAGTGCAAGGTGACAGTAATTAAAAACATGGTGTGTTTTCTGTCCACAGTACAGACTGCACACCTGCATAATTAAAATATTTTCAGCCACATTAAGCTGCGAGCTATCTTGAGAGCATCACTCCGGCCTATTTAATGAAGTCTGCCGAAACTAGAAGATGTTTAGAGCACAGACTCACTCCTCCCTCTCCCTCATTTGACTGTGTACAGTAGTAGTGTGTGGGAGTTCGGCTTGGCTGGCCAGCGCAGTCTCTCCAGGGTGCCAGCAAATTCTCCAGCTGGTCGAGGAGCCAGCTGGAGGTAAATATATGTCCCTTTTCATCCAAGGAATTGTGAGGACCTCTTGCTCTTTTAACAGGCAACTGCAGAAAACTCCAGAGGTGACTGAACCCACCCCCAGGCAAAAATGTATCAGCAACTGGGGTCATGATCGAATTAGTTTTATTTGGATCTCGTAACCCTAGAGGCTGCTGTGCCGAGATTCCATAATAATCAGCACCGGACCAGTCCTTTGATAATTTGCAAGATAATATTTTTTTGGACACGTTTACATTAGACCTCCGAGAGTACGTTCACAATTTCATTCCTTGAGTGAAATTGGGTGAAAGTCAGTGGCTAACTTTAAATTTTGGCTGGCCCATATAGCCCTATTTTCAGCTTCCTACTGTGAGCGATGGGGTCCAATTTTAGTTGTTTCACACGAGAGATTTTCTGTGTTTTAGTTTTCTCTGTACTCTTCTCACTGGTTGGGAATCAGCTGGGAAAAGGTGATGCCACAACGATCAGGATTTTGCAACATCTGAATCAAAGTGTGATGTGGGGTTGTTGGCTTATGTTGCCAGGCAACTGTCGATCAAATTTGATCAAAACACACCCACATAGTCCTGATGAAGCAGATGTGCTGAGTTTTTGAGTGTTAAACAGATAATAAATAATACCTAGAAATGTCTTAGCTTTAACTTTATTCATTTAGTAATGAATATTCAATGTTTTAACAATGTTTTAAACCATGTTGTGTATTAGATTAGATTGTAACAGTGGGTACATGGGGCTAGAAAACTTATGTGTAAGTATGTGTAGGTGGTGTGTTTATTCAAAAGCCTCATGCTCAGCAGTTTATTGAACTGGCTGACATAAACACCTGGGTGGATGAGAAGAGAGGTTACAGGAAGACTAAAGTTTGAAACATGAGCGAGACATGTTTGAAGAGGCCCAGAATGAGCAAAATAATGGAGGAAATAACTATGTCAGACATACTAGCAGTAGGTGGAGTCCACAAATACATACTGGAAGCAAAAACACATTTTGGAGGGAGAGGCCAACCCTCACTATACTGGTCTTATTTATGTGACTCAATGTGTCCATCTGCTGGCTGTTAGTGGGTCTGCCATGATGTCATCTTTTAGCACGGTGAGAATATGATCTGCTGTTGAGTTAAACAGATCGTGATAAACCTATAAAGAAAGAGAGGGACATTAAAAATCAAATACATTATAGTAAAATGTTTTATTCAAAAGCGTCCCAGGTAGAATCCTTTATCATATCTTACAAACATCTGGTATACAGTACGCACAAAAAAGGGACAAAGTGGGTGAGAAGTTTACAGAGAAACATAACCAACTTTCATTTCTTAGAGACATAAAAAAAATAATAAATCCAACTTGATTGGCAAACTAGAGGACAAACATTAACTCCAACCTTCATCCTCCTCAAAGCCCTAAAACATTAGAGGGCCATGTTCGGACCGTTACTTCAAACACTGCCTCAAATCAAAATATGGCCGTATGTGAGGAACCTGCTGTGCTCTTAAAAATTGAGAAACTGTTCTCTGTAAAAGTGAAATGATTGGACAGTGCTACAGGAACGAGGGATAGATTAGCCTGTACTGTAATTTGTCTCAAACATTAAGACTCATGTTGGCATTGAAAGGTATTACCTTCATAAGCTCACGCTGAAAATAATGTTATTTTCTCACCTCCTCCTTTTGACAACATTTATTTTAACATTTTATTATTATTTATTTGGAATTTGTATGATCTAAAGCTTAGTGTAGCGTTTTCTTCATCAAAGCTAATCAGTTTAATTCAAAATTAAAAAGTTCCACATAAGTTAAATCTTTCCCTATAGATGAACTTGTGCAATACTTATTCTTTACAGTTCATAGTAGTCATAGTTACACAAAGCAAAAAAAACAAAAAAAAAAAAAACGATCATCAATAAGGACACACTTTCACATTCATGGAAACCTGTTTTATACTGTTTGCACTCATATGGCCAAATATATCACCAGCTCTGTGCATCATCATGCTTGAGCTTGTTCCCCACAAACAAGTTCCACATTGAGTGTTTGCTTCTTCTAGAAAGAAGTTGTGGCGTTGCACTTAAGGAGAAAACGTAGAGGATAACACTGTCTTCAAACTGTAAGGTAGCAGCTTGATTTAGTACAAGACAAACCATACAAAGCCCCAACAGATTCATTACAGGCGTGATCAGAAACTTTGCCTGAAGCTTCTGTTTTTACATCTTTGACATTCCCTAAACTCAACACTAAGCGTCACATTGAACCATTCTAGACCTCATCACCAAAAAGGTTACAAGACGAGACAGTAATGAGGATAATTCTGATTCCAAAATGGGGTTCAATGTGGGGAACAAGAGCGGGACTCGTTATCTCCTGAGCAAAGAGATGCAGCAATGATGCACAAGAGTGTGAAGTCCAGAATAACTTAACTCTGCACCTCGGAGACATTTCTAATCCAATTTCCAATCGGGCAGTGATGTTTAGCAGTTAATGTTGTGGAAAGTAAAACTAGCAGACGTGGTGTTGTCTACAGGGAGCATCAATGTTCGGGTTTGGAGCATGGCTGGTGTTGGTTAAAGACTGATTGGTAAAAATGAAATGTTACGGACATAAAAAATAATACATTTAACAGTCATTTTTTTCTGTTAGAACAGCATTAACCAACTAAACACAAACTGACATCATAAAGCATCAATAAATAAACAGGACATTTCACTCACTGCACTTAAATTTGGGGAAAACCAATTTTCTGGTAAGGCTGGCGTAGTTGTTTTTACATTCATGGGATTCACAAGACTGTTAACTAAGTACCACCTCGTACCACGGTGTGGTAACGCCCGCGGCAGAGACACACAAGACACATACTGTAGTACTTGAACTGTTTTACAATCAAGCTAAGAAAGGCACTGGAATAATGTTAAACCACATTAGATTCGTATGCTCTCCGTTATCCATCTTGAAAAAGGTAAAAATCTAAAAATCTTTTCTTGGACATCATTTGTTTTTGAAAAATAAAGTTTGACATACTTAAAAAAATTATTTTTTGCACCTTTGACTCATTTTAGCAAGGACAGTTTACAAAAAGTAATTCGCTATAAAAAAAAAAGAAAAAAGAAAAAAATGCTTATGGCATTTTGGTTATCAAATAAGCATTTGATTGACACCATTTGCACTAAAAATCTTGTAAGAACATGAAGACATTAACTATGGTTTTGTGCAGAGAGGGAAAAAGAAAGTATTTGAGTCCTTATGGCCAAAAAAAACAAAAACGTTGCGTTATAGAAGTTTGTTGAAATGCTTCATAGATCTGGTACAAAAGCAGCAACTGTTATGTGGCCCACGGATAGGAAAAGACACAAAACAAACATAAATTGGTGCTCTGTGTTGACAAATACTACCAAAAGAGAAAGAAGATGAGAGAAAACAAGAATACTATGAGAAAACAAAAATACTAGGTGGGTCACAGTGCTACCCATTTGGACAGGGATGTGTCTGTTGCTAGAGGTGAAAGGACAGCGCTACATTTAACAGGGCCATCTTCCATGGGTAAAAACAGCACTTATGGAAGTCATAGTCCTCGTCTGCGTTGACATGATTAGTGTCACTGGATGTCCAGTCTGCTGTACTTCACGCCGCGGTTCCACGGCAACGCTCGCCATGACAATGGCAGCTGATAGTTCCGAGGGACTGTGCCGTTGACGTTCTCTTCAAAGAACTGGAACAGTCTATACCACCACACCCGCGAGAACGGGTTACTCTGTGACGCCTCCTTCAGCGACTGAAACAAAACAAAAAGACACAAATACCATTAGTGGGGTCATTAAATATACAACACAAATTTGCTCACAAGTTAACTTTTGTTTTGAGCGATTTACTTCACATTATTCACCGACTGCTGTCAGTTCACATTGTGTCAGCTGTACTTTCTGTTCCTCTTTCACAGGGATTATTTCATGTACAGAAAAAAAACACAGACAGCAGTGGACAAGCAGAAATCAGATACAGTGTTGTACTTTATCTGTAGATATAGCCATAGATATATGCTTAGTTGGACATTCGCTGTCTTGCCAAGAGTTAGATGAGAAGATTGACATCACTCTCATGTCTATACACTAAACATGAAGCTACAGTCAGCAGCCGGTTAGCTTACGTTTAGAACAAAGACTGGAAACAGGTGCAAACAGCTAGCGTGGCTCTGTCCAAAAATTTGCCTACCAGCTCCTCTAAAGCTCACTAATTAACACGCCATATCTCAATAATTGAATCCATATACAAAAGCCGAAGTGTAAAAACAACAGGAGTGTTGTGCACTGGACTATTTCCAGTCTTTAAGCTAAGCTAAGATAAGCTAAGCTAATAGGCTGCTGGCTGTAGCTGCATATTTAGCGTACCTTTAAAAAGAGATAGCTGCTTCAGGGTTAAAAGGTACGATAAAGTCTCTGACACAATTTCTATCTTATCACAGTATATTTCATCATGTCGTCCAACGCTACATGCAGGATGCATTATATTCTTTACTGTCAGTGTGTTAGCAAAATTACACCACTTCACAAACACATACACACATTAATCAATAATTCCAGATTGCTTTGCAACTTGTGTTTCAGCTAACAACACAATGTGTAGATAATTAATTATCTATATGACTGAATATTGCTAGGCCTTTGCAAGCGGCTGAGAACACAGAAACATACAAAACACGGCTTGTTTTCCCACCTAGACCATTCTCTGTACCTAGGTACTAAAATACAGGTTCCAGTTTGTTCATTACAATGTAAAAAGCATGAGGACTGGTTGGTAAATGCACTGAATAAACCCTTGTGCCTATTTACTTTAACTTTAATTCAACATCCAACAGTGGCACTCACCTGCTGATTGGCCATAGTGTGGTACCACCAAAAGAGGCGTGTAGTGATAAAGTATGCAACCACCACATCCACAGTGTAGTGGTCATGGGCCAGAAGGATGCAGAAAATCCCCACAGCACTCAAGGTCCAGCAAAACCACTGGTACCACCAGAACCTCTTGGGGGAATCTGCCAATCAAACATAAAAAAACAAAAACAAGCAGGGTTAATGCACCAGGGACACGGATCAAACTCAACAGTATCAACTCTAGAGAAGAGGCTGAATTCTAGTTCAGAAGGGGCACTGTGGCTCTTTTGCCAAACTGTTCTCCTCGTCACCACTAGATGTCACCACTGTATCAATCAGGTTTGTCCGCACAAACCTGCTGGAAAAGCATTGTGATGTAGCAGAGGAAAGAACTGTTGACTCTAAGCTTGCATGAGAAATGTAATAATGTTTACAACTTGACCAAAGCAGTTAAAATGCTTAGCGTTGAACCAAGTAAGTCAGATAACGGAAACACCTGCTGAGGAAACAGAAAATGTGGTTATGTAACAACAGTGTCTTAACACGCTGAACAGCGTAACGTTTCCTCCGTCTACATTTCCTGACACTATTTACAGACGTGTTGCGAATGCCAAGCAGTACTACCATTTATCAGGGAGATACAGATGCTACCGAATATTCTGGTGTGTGAACCTAAAACATCAGTTACGAAATTGAGAACATGTTGTAATCAGTACGCCTTGATGACAATTTAAGATAACTGGAGATTGAGCAAATGTTACACAAAATTGGTCCACATTTAAATTTAGCTGTGAATGCCAACCTGCTTATTCTAGGCCTTTAAAACAAGGTTTAACATCCCGGTCACCATTTATGATTAGTACATCATTCTTTTTTTTCTCTCTCTTTTGACATCTGAATTGACCTTCTGAAGGAATATTATGGCAGATGGGGCTGCTGCATATAAAGAGAGACTTTGAGAAAGTAAAATGAGTTTCATAGGTGGCTTAGAGGTAAAACCTTCCTGTACATTCTTATGTATAGACACTGTGGAACTTACACTCCTTGATGAAGAGGTACGTTAGCGTTAACATGACGGTGTGGCCACTATACAGGTAATCTCCACACATGGTGTGGGAACCTGTGATGGATAGGCCCCCACCAGCAATCATCTTCATTATCCTCCTCATCTGTGCCTCCCAGTCCCCAAGAAGCTGGAAGAAAAACAGCAATTCATTATCTTATCTTCCTTCCATTATATGCTCCTGATGATTTACTTAAGAAAATATTGTAATACAGTGTAAAAATACTTGATTACAAGTTGAACTTCTGCATTCAAAGTCCTTAAGAGTAAAGTACAAATGTATTAGCAGCAAAATGTAGTTCAAGTATAAAAAGTAAAAACTAATTTACTATATGAAGAAAAGTCCCTTTCAAATTGTTGAAGCATTCAGCATTAACAAGCACTGTGTAATGATGTAGCTGCTGGGCAATCAATCTATAACAGTGCATAATATTATATGAGCTTATACTGCATTTTTTTCTGAATTAAATTACTGTCAAATAACTATTAACCCATCAGATAAAGTACTGTTGAAATAAAAAGCAGTGCAAATACTTATGTAAAGTAAAAATATCTCAAAATTGTATTTACAGTAAATACAGTGCTTGAGTAGTACTTAAAGCATTAGCCATTTGTTCAAACACATTAAACAACCTGTGTTATTGTTTACATTTGCTGCCACAAAAGGAAGCAGTGCAACATGTTTATAGAACAGCAAAGAGTAAGGGTGTGGAGGACGAGTGGTGGAAGGGTGTAAAACATGTTTGACTGTTACATTTTATTTTCCTGAAACTTGGAAGCATTTCCGATGACCCATATTGCTGGTGTTTTGTGTTCTAGCAGCACAAGCATGAAGAAAACCCATCAACACTACAAGCATGCAAATGTTTCACAAGCTAAAAGATGCATAGAGAACACACATACAGCATCTATTTTATCATCTATTTTCACCACAATTGTCTCATTTTTCTACAAACTTGTAATATTTTAAAGATGCCATTAACCCAACAGAAATGCCGTACAGTTGCTGTGAAACTGCTTTCCTAGCAGAGCAACTGCAACATTATCTAATAAGAACTACAAAAAAAGTGAAGCAACCACTCCTAGAGCCGCTTACTCACAAATGGACATATTTTTGGACACATTTTACAATCAGCGGTCAGTGGACAGCACTCGGAGGCTTTCAGCTTACAAAAGATATCTCATTTTTTGCAGAATTTGCCCATTCAGCGAGAAATAAAAGTGTGTATGTATTGTACCTTCGGAGAGCATTTGAAGTGCATCCCAGGAACAGGCAGAGTGGTGATGTACATTGTAATACAGCGGTACATATAGAGTGTGCCCACAATGAAAAAGAACCGCCTGCCTATAATTGACCTGGATGAAAAAAAAAGACAAAGAAAATTAATAATATGACATTTTCATTTTGTTGAGTATATATATATATGCTGACTAAACTAGACTGTACCTGTACTTGAGTAGAATCCACTGTATGAGCCAGAGTCCCACCAGAAGCATGCCGTTAATCTCACAGATGGAGAAGGCCCACTCCACCCTGTCAAACAGGTCGAAGAACTTATCAGGCAGGGGTGGGGTATGCTCCTTTGGCGGTACTCTCTCATGGACCACTGAAATGACGACAGTGGTGGTAACAAAGCACACCACCGCGTAGACGAACGCTATGCCCGTCTTCCCCCACTCGGCAGGGAACGAGGAGTGTGTGGCTTCTACTGTAGGGATGGGGATGTGGACCATCTCCAGCCTGAAGTCCTTCAGGCCATTCCTCTGAAGCTTGCTAGTTCCATTAGGAAGTCCACCAGCATGCCCGTTTGCATGGCCGTTTTTGTGAGCCTCGATATGAGTCTCTATCCGCAGTGTTTCCAGTCGCTCCAACAGCTGCTGGCCGCTATCAGATGACACCAGCGAGAGGGGGGGCATCAGGAAATCTGCCTCGGTGAGCCTGAGGAGAGCAGAGCCGTCCGTCTGACGGAGGGCATCTACGTACTCTGGCATGCCCTCTTTGCTAAGCCAGTCTGAGACGTCCTCTGCTGACCATGCTGCCACCTTCTTCATCTTGGCCAGTGGGCAATGTGGAGGATTAGGAGGGTCCTCAGACAAGAGGGGAAGGTTCACAAGAGGTTTGGCGGTCTATGGGGCGGTGGTGAGTCCTCTCCAGTTTTGGCACATGGTGTTTCTTGCACCCAGAGGGAGCCCAGCCTCCTCTTGGAGTGATGGGGGGGGGAGTAGGCAGCAGGGTCACTCAGGGTAAGGGCTAATAGATGAACCTCAGTGACCTCCTTTGGCTTTCTTCACCTCATCAGCTCTTCCCCACACACTGCACCCCTGTTAAAGGAAAAATAAAATGCTGCGAATCAGAATGCAGTGATGACTACCATATCCACTTTCACAGCTGCAGTCATGGTGCAGTCATGGACCGGTTGCCTGGTCAGATCTGGAAGCTAGTATGTACTCTGACTGAATAATAGAGCAGCATGACTCACAGGTTGTTTGGCCAACTACTGAAAGTCACCAATGAAACTACTTAAGCTCTATTTCACAGACATGAATCATTAATGAATAATTCACATCATTCTAAAGCTTTTACAATAATAACAGCAGCAGTATGAGGACTCAGTCGATCGGCAGGTTTCCCCTCTTTGATCCTCGCTGCAGGGAAACCTTTTCATACATCAGTGGCAACATCCTGAGTTGATTAGCTCTTTTATACATGACCCTCGTCAAAGTGTCAACATATACAACTACTGTATGCAGTGGTACTCTTTAACTAACCACATGAATGGGTTTCTGGTTCAAAACCACTACTATTAGACAACAGTGTGTAAACAGATCCAAGGTGAGCTGAAGGCAAGAGAAATGGATGGGAAGAGAAAAGAAAACACGTACAGTGATTAATCATTCATTTGATAAGCAGAACAAACGGAGCCTAACACATGACTGAGTAGGCTGCCAAGACAACAGACCATGTAATTCAGTTTACTTAACCAATTTATCACTCAAGACTAAAAAAAAAAGCTCCTACACTGTTGTTGCAGATAAAAATACAATCCTACCAGTTCTTTCACAGATCTCGCTTTTTAACTTTAACTTAACTTTCTTTTCCATAGTGTGCGTTTCCAATGCAGGCTTCAGGCAACAGCCAAAGCTCAGCCTTAACAAGGAGACAAACTCACACATCTGCTGCATATCATGCGTTTGTTTACAGAGCACGATGTCGGTGATGGACACAGGGTGGCCCCGCTTGTGTTTGGGGGAGTGTGAGGTACAGCTGGAGGCGAGTTCTCATCTACCGCGTGCATACGAGGAAATAGGAGGATGGGAAGGAAACAGGCTGCACGGAGGAACTCATAAATCAGAGTGAAGGTCAGCGCTGAGCACTGAGACAGCCCCACCCCTGTAAAGAGGGCAATCAGCCAGCAGTAAGGCCCCAGCACAGCCAGCTCAGCTAAGGCCAATGGCAGCTGAATACACTGGCAGGCTGGCTGGTTGGCAGGAAACAAACGAACTGCACATCAGTACCTCATCTCACCTCAGCTCAGCTCAGAGGCCTGTTCATTTAGGCCAGCAAAATGGGGCCAAACAAATGGGCTAGAAGCTGTGTCGTCTACAACTCCGACAACACCTGGCATCAGATTTATTCCTGCTGAGGTCTGAAGAACATTTTGACCTAATAACCTCATGATACTAATGTAACATACAAACACTAAAGAGCAAGTGTGAAAAATAAACATATGGATAGCATGCAAAAAGCCCAGCATGAGAGTCCGCGTTGCAACAGCTTAGCTACGTGACAAGTTACCCAGCTGTGTATTTTATCATAGTGTGAAGAGTGCAAAGGAGAACCGTAATTAGTGGAAATAAAAAAGAGAGACACGGAGACAAAAAGCACTGGCATCAATCTGTTAACAGTGTATAATTCAGACAGATAAGAGATTAGCCGTCACCGAGTCAGCTGTGTGCCGAGGACCTTTGGTCTATGAATCAGCTTACAGCGTGCTCGGCGAAGAAATAATCTGACTCAACTGAACTGAAAAGGCAAAGGGAAAAAAAAACTAATCCTGAAACTAATAAACTAACCTGTAAGTACTCAGGTATCCGAGTCCTGGATATGACGGTGCCATCAACTTTAAAATTAGCTGTGTTTGTAATTTGTATGCTAAAACTGCATGAGAATATGCATATCCATTGTGGTAGTGGAATGATGGAAAGAGTATGATGGTATTGTGCTATGGTTTTCTCATTCAAGTACAGACCTGGACATGGAGAAAAGTATCTGGAGTACATATGTATGCACTTAATTACTTTTTATTGGCTGGAACTTGACCCTGCAATAACATGAGGTTGTGGAAAATGCATATTTCTCCTGAGCAAATATTTTGTGTGCTGAGGTTAACCAATACCTGATGAGTGGTAAGCTTTGATAAAAATGTTTCTGCCAGAAGCAAAACGGATGAGAATCTGACCAAGCGTGACTTCAGGACAATATTGTTTGGAGGGCAGAGAACTAAAGAAACAGAGGAAAGTCTGGAAATGCTTCAGCCTTGTGATGTTGTGAATTCTGATACAAGATAAAGATAAAACATTGAAGCTACTCCCTAAACAAAGGATTTTGACTTTGAAAGCTTTTTGTGTCCCGTCCCGAACTTTAGTAAATATGACAACACCAGAGGAAGACAACACAGAAGGACAGGTCTGTTACGCCTTTATTTACAGTGTTGGGGTGTGTGTTTACAGAGCACAGAGTTCTATTGTCTTATGTTTACTTATGGAAGGCCAGCTCCTACTTACAGCACTGACATGATTCATTTGAGAATGTTTAAGGTGTTAAGGGAAGTGCCCTTTTTTGTTTTGTGTTTTTACATGACCACAAGAAGAAATAAGGAACACACATTGCATACACACAGAAGATAATAGTGCTGGGGTCTTTGAAGATTTTTTGAGTGACATAAGGTTAAACACCTGAACGTTGAATCTTAAATGCTCATAAACCAGCACAGAGTTCACACTTACTGAAGTGATAAATCAGGAAATTGCGTGTCTTCACAGATCAATAAACAGGAGGAAACTTGACATGATGCAAACAGCACACAAAAAAGCTAGATTCAACAATTTTTTGCCTGCTTTAAATCATGCAAATGTGACTGCTAGAAATATTTTTAGCACAGTACAGATGTGTGCTGTAGCTAAAAACAAGACCCACCTCTGTGCGTATGTGTGTGTGTGTGTGTGTGTGTGTGTTACAGCTCACATTGGCTAACCTCAAACTACCAGGAACTCTAGCGGTTTCATTTCATCATCTCCACGCGCTCTTGGTGCTTTCATTGTCATTATGGAAATGTTCATTTCAGTTGTGGACAGTTCTCGACAGTGTTGCATGTTCTTATCATGGCCTACCTTGTGTTTTACTTTGAAAGGCTTGTTTGTTGTCTAACCATCATCTGACTATCAAAGAACAGTAATCATTTAGGCCAATATATAAATTCAGCACTAATGTAAATTGCACTTTTGGCATTTAGGGGCCATAAACTGTATACACTTGCCCAAAGAAATTTAGCCAAGTGGTTTACAATTATCATTCTTTAAAATCAATATTTACCCAGTGTAAGTTCACTGAGCACTCAGCATCTCCCTGCTCCACGTTCACACAGTTAGTCTGGTCTGTCAGCAGGTCAGTAGCTAAGTTCAAAGTGATACTACACCCAAAATCTTTACAGCGCTTACATCCTGAAGGCCTGAAAAGGTGGCTGTAAAAAGTTTGTAGTTTGCTCCTTCCTGTGAAGCAGCACTCAAAGATGCATCACCGGCATACATCAGGCGTTTGGTGGCGTTTGTCACCACGCCCTCTTATCTTCACATCTCTCTCTGTTATACACACAGAAACCAAGCGGAAATGCTACCACAGATTTAAAAACCAATATAAAATTGTGTTGTTCTAACAAAGTAAAAGTGACAGCAACACTGGAAGCAAGACGGCTAAATTAGCTGTTTAAAGCGATTTAAAACCGTAACTGGGACTGTGTCATACTTGAATTCTGCACTTCTCTCTTCCCCTTAGGTTTGGTGGGGCCGAGGACAGAGGAAAGAGGGGGTTGGGTGGTTTAGCACAAGGCAGTACATGTGACATCACCAGAAAAAGATCCCACCCAGGAGCAACAATATGTCAAGCTGACACAAACACAAACACACCAACCGGAGCCCATCTTTAGGCAGCTAAGAGTGGTACCAAATGACTCATTCACAACAGCTCTGGACGGCCTTTCAGACCAACATTAAGACCAGACCTCCTCTGCTACAAGTTTCATCTTGACATGCAGTAACTAAACATTTACAAGTGTAAATAGTGGCCAGGATGTATTCTCGTGGTATCACCACCATCTACCACTTTTAAGCTTTTAAAAAAAATGCCTGATCTGAATTTGAGCTTCATAGTAAAGGGATCCTGTGCAATACAACTTATCAGTTGCTGTTATGTGTTCCTAAATTCCCTCCTCTCCTTTCATCGGCTCAACAGCATTGGCCTCAGAGGGGAGGAAAATTGTTTCTCTGACCTGTCGCCACCTTTTGTCTTTTAGTTTCCACCTCTTCCTTTATTCTCCTCCCTGCCTGCATGATCAGGAGCCAGGGCCTCTTGGTTGTACTTTGTCCCACTCTCTCTTTTCCTGCACATTTGTTTCCTGCTGTTCATTTCATTCTGTGTTGTATTTTTTTTTTCTTAACACTTACAACTTGAGAATTTAAATCTCCCAGTGAAAAGAATGGCCTGCGAGTACAGATATACAGTACAGAGGCTCAACACACAAGACACGCACACACACACACACAGGCACTAACCTGAGGCATATTACAGTTGGCCTTACCAGTCTTACCACATCAGCTGGAATTTGACAAATATAATATGCCTCTTACAGTAACAGTAAGAATCATTCAGGTCCAGAAGCTGTCATATTAAGGGCTTTTCACAACATGTCTGTGCTTGAGCTCGCTGCTGAACCAAATCTCAAACCATTCCAGTGTTTCCACCAAGGAACCCATCATAAGTACAGGGTAATGTCCTCCCCATGTAAGACTAAGCTCATTCATAGAAGTAATAAGCAGCAAGGAGAGCTTAATCGTATGACTAGATGAAAAATGTGTTTCAGTAATCCTTTAAACAAACTTATGGACTGCTGGTCATAAGGTTGAAAAAAAAAGGGGGGGATGAAAACAGGACAAAAAAAAGGTGCTGACAGCACAATGATAAGAATGTTATCAATGCTGTCTTGCAAGCTGACAAATAAACTAACTGGGTCACCTGCTATGTTTGTTTTTAGCAACCATGTTTGATACGATAGAGTCAACCACCACAGTAGATCATGAGTTTCCCTCAAGTTACAACAGCACGTAAGCAAATAAAGTGGAGCTGCAACGATTAGTTGATCGACAGAAAAATGATCAGCAACTTTTTTGATAATTGATTAATCGTTTCAGTCATTTTTCAGGCCACTACATTCTCTGGGTCCAGCTTCTCAAATGTGAGGATTTTCTGGTTTTCTTTGTCACATATGACAGTAAATAAATATCTTTGGGTTTGGGACCGTTGGTGGAACAAATCAAGCAATTTGTGGGCTTAGAGACATAACACACATAACATAAACACACCGACCAATTGAGAAAATAATTGGCAGAATAATGAAAATAATGGTTAGTTGCAGTCCTAAAATAAAGTATACGATTTTATACGATTCTCCATTGTTATATCATGTTTGTTACTCTCACAGTTTGATTAGGTCAACTTCTGAACTGGTAGAAATGTGGGCCAATTCATAAAAAGTTGATTCTTCGGACAGAACAGGCATGACATTGCACAACCAGAAAACAATGTCAGTCACATAAAAGCCAAAGTTGATATTTCCCCCTCAAAATGCTATTTTTGAAGGAATGCTTTGTTTGCCTCCTCCCTGCCTTGTGTCCTAAGGGTGTTGTCCTCATCTTTATACCACTTTTGAAAGAGTAGTGTCCCTTTACAGATTTTTTATCTTGTGAGACAAACCAACAATGGGTGAACAACACGCTCTCACCTGTATCCCTTTACACCAAGTATACAAACGCCCCACAGGTACACAATGCAAGGCCATTATTTACACAATGGGGCCAGCCTGGTTAAAGTGAAAGATATTATGGTTAAAAATTAACTGTGTATGTTCCTGCTGTGGATTACATAGGAGTACAGTGACTACTGTTAAAATGAGTTCATTTACACCAAGCTTTATAATGGTGCTGTGACTCATCCTGCTTTTTCTTAGAAACTGTAAGGTCATGATCAGTAAAACCTTGGTGAAAATCACTATTTCTACACTTCAGCTTAAGAAATTCTCACTGTAAACCTCTAAGATGCTCAGCGCCCAGCAGTACATAGCCTATCTTCGTTGAACTATTTGGGAGGGACAGACTACATGATTCAACGGTGTTTCAGTGAACACAGAGGGGATGAATAACATGCTTGGAATGTGCAGAATTTTAGAGATTAAAAAGGGTCAGCTCACCTAAAATCACAAAAAAAAAACAAAAAACAAAAAAACAAAACACATTTTACCACTTACTAACCATCAGCAGATAGTTTCAGTCCTATGTGCAAAGAGTTTGAGATTTCCGACCCAATACGATGCAGCTGACCGGACTCTAGCAATGAAAATAATTATTTGAGAAGTTCATCATTAACATATCATTCCAGGAACAATGTGCTGGTTACTAAATAGCACCAATGAAAACTCTTCACAGGTCTCTTTACTAACCTGAGTTTACATTTAACTTAAAACTCTTGAGTTGCCATTTTATTTAATTGTTTTATTTGGTTTTATCTTAAATTTGTATTTATTTATAATCTCAATTTACACTTAGTGTCATTGTGCATGGATATTTACCTTATTATTGACTTACAAGCACTTATAAATAGATTTGACTTAGACTTGGAAATTAAACAAAACCTGTATTTCTGTCTAAATGCTCTGCTTGCTTC
Organism: Macquaria australasica; assembly: GCA_005408345.1. NCBI lineage: Eukaryota > Metazoa > Chordata > Actinopteri > Centrarchiformes > Percichthyidae > Macquaria > Macquaria australasica. Next base: position 515,068 of record SEMN01000034.1, on the reverse strand, counting down.
TAACTCATGTGAATATAGGAATGTCTAGTTTATAGCAAGCAATACATATAATCAACACCATTCGCATGATTGAATTGACTGTATAATTACACTCTTGCTGTGTATACAGGCAAACAATCCTAACTTCCAAAGCCGTCTAGAGCGTGTTCTTTACTTGTCACCTCAGGGAACAATGACCTATAGCATTCGATTAATACGACAAGTATAAAACAGTTCCTGGAGACAGTACCAAGCTTTTGATACATAAACCTGTATTAAATAAAAATCATTCCATTTACAAGAAATGTCTAAACAGTCTTGTCAGATAAAAGATCTTACTATGGATGAGCCATTAAAGAAGTCTTCTTGACACCATCAAACAAGCTATTCAGGGCAAGAAACATGTATGAAACTGAGAAATTTAACGCTGAGGTCTGATGACGGCCTTGACTGAGTGCAGTTACTGTGAAGTAAAACCACAGGCAACAAGGTCTTACATAACCTCCTCCTACTACTGCTGCTGATGAATACTGCACTTCAAATTTTGTCATATAACTAGTCGCAGAATGGATATTTCCCCCATTCTAAATAGGAGGTAAAACAAATGATTACCATTTAATTTCTTTCCAGTGTAGGCACTTTAATGTGTCACTCAACTGTGGTCATAACTCTTTTTTCCACGCAATAATATTTTCATTAAAATTAGCTATTTCTATTCCTTTGCAATCTCCATTTTTAATTTCAAACAAGTGACTAAATACCTGGATCCTCTAGTCATTCATCCCTAAATAAATTAAGTTAAAGTTGATTAAATGTTTCAAGGGCTGATGCAACATTTTCCTCTACTACCGTGTTGCAAAACCACTATGCTGATCTGTCATTACATGCTATTATTAAGAGGAAAACACAGGGTAAAGAACCTAGTTCAAAATGTGCTTCATCATACAGACCTTAGCAACCCCTGCTATCACAGAGCAATATGTCCAATCAGTCTGTTAATTAAGGTGTTTGGCCAAGGGTAAAGATGGCTCTTGCAGAAGTCTCAGGGGGAGCCGAGCTGAATGGCACAGCAGCCACTTAACTGGTAGGTGCCATCTGCTAATGAGGGAACCACCTGCAGCTTTATGAGTCACTTATCAGGATGTCAGGCCCTCACAGCCCCAGAGGACCAGCACACAACTTGCCTCTCTGTTCAACTGCCTGTCACGCGAACACATCAGAAATTATATCTAGGATAGCACACAGGGGACTTGTTGTCAACAGGGAGTAATTAGTGTGCAGCACAGCATTTAGCCCATCTTTTCATTTATCACTACCTGAACTGCAAAGGTCTGTGTGAACAAGACCAACATATGCAATTTCCTAGCTGTGTGTTTTTCTATGGTTGACACTGTTCTTGAAACCCAGTAACTAGGGCTTAAGTTAAAGAGACTGGAGATAGCAGCACATCAATAAATGTTGTGGTTTACTTTCTTTCACACAACACAACTCACAAAATGCAGCTCAAAGTGAATGTGAACCATACTATTTAAAACACCCTAACATAACTTGATGACTCACTATTGGTCCATGTAATGGGATTTTTGAGACTGATATGTTGTATTTTAGAAGCACAGCACACTGAGTTCTGTGTGTCTTTGACCTGCACAATCGCCCATGATGCCCTCCATTGTACCCCTTTGATGACCTGAAAACTCCACGGCACTATAAGAAAATCCACATTCTCTAACAAGAAGAAAAAAAAAAAAAAAACCTTCCTCCATCCACTAGTGGTTCACCCATTCCTGGATGGGGGCACATTCATATAACTGCAATATCCCCAGTAGTATTTTTAAAGTTTCACAGAGTGTGTAACCTCAGACTTGCAGGTGTAGTCAATGTTTCACTTTTAAACAGTGTACGCAGTCGGTTGCATTCTTTATCATGAAGCGTAAACCAGACTTAAATAGGGTTAGGCAAGTGGAGCCAGGGCGACACCCACAACCGCACAGTTATCTTACTGTACATTATCTTGCACAGTCATGTATGTATGTAATCATGTATGTATTCACACATCAGCATAGGAAAGGTTTTCTGCACAAAAGACGCACATTATACCATTAACATAAATTGAGGTGGGTGGAGTTTTAAGTTGCTGTCGAGCCAGCAAGTAAAGGATAGTAAGCAAACCGTCTCTCACAGGACTCTTTTCGGCCCTGCTAGTAGTTAGTGTCTCTTTCACATTCACATAATTTGGTTTTAATCTAATGTATGGTTTTCCTTCAAGGGCAGCTGTGGACACACATTGACACACTGGCCTGCCTTTGGCCAAAGTCACACCATCTACCCTCAATATAGTATCATGTTGCATTTAGCCTTTAAAATAGGCCAAAATATGCAAAAGAAAATTAGGGCAGGAGCAGGTCTACAGCAATTAGACTACTTGTGTGCTTGAAATATAGTCCCACCGGAGTACCATTAATTGCATGTAAACACCTTGAGAAACGTGACTGAAATAAGTGGAATGCCGGAGGAAGCAAGAGTTACTCAAAACAAGTCCAGACAGGGGGGATACCCGGCTCAGGTGTAAGCAGGTTAGACAATGGCACAAAACACTACTTAAAATTCCTTACAAATACTCCCACCCCACACCCTTGTCCACATGCATTTATCACTACATCTGTACCTGAATCATCCTGTGTAACACACATGATTTCAAACTGTGCCAAATTCATTTAAAGTCTGTGTGGCAACTTCATTCATTCAAACAAAGCCCAGCCAACTAAGATGACATCAGACTACTTAAACACTGCCCTTCTCTCCCACAAGGATTATTAAAATTTCATCTCATATATTGACATAATTTAATTTCTGGGAAACAAAAAATAGGCTACATCAAAGTGCTACTAGCCTAGATTTCCAAAAAGCAGTTGTAGGCCACAGGAAACTGGGACATCATGTGAGTGGTGGTAAAACTTCATGCGTTTCTAATTATGGCAGAAACAAGATTAAAGCCATTACATATTGTTTCTCTGGAGGCAAACCTTTGATGGAAATCAAATGATCAATGGCTATTGGCTGGCACTAACAATGTAGTACCATACGCTAGAACAGCAAACAGGCCAAGGCAACCAGGTAATAGCATTATACCCCAGCTGTGGTTTGAGTATTGAGGCTCAAATACGCTGGAGAGGAGCAGATAGATAGACGCATTTGCAAATGTGTAATCATTTTAGAAAAGACCAATATGCATTTCAAATGTCAAATGCGTATCAATTTTAGAATGTCCGAAGACGCACAGGGTTTTCCCATTAGGTACCTGAAGCTGTTTTGACCAGTAACCTATTTAAAAACAAACTGATAAGTGATACAACAAAATAAATGTTGGGGTAATATTATTGCAATGTATTAATGGAGCAATGTTTTGATGAGATCTTTTTCAGGCTTTGTCAGGGAAACACTGGCAGGTAATGCAATGTTTGACTTGGAAGTGATGTGTCTAATTTTGGCTCAACTTAAAATTTACTTTAAAGCTTAAGTACAGGCGGTTACATTACTTTAAATCTATGGAGGGGATAGATAAAGAATACAAGACAAAACACATATTAATCTGCGTGATGGACACAAAAGGTCAAATGGTCCAATATACACTCAGTGGCCACAAAGTCTATTTGTGTCAACTGAATGGAGAGGATACAGTCACATTTTTACGTTGTTTTATACCTTTGATAAGGTCATTGTAATGATGGTGCTCGCTGTAGTGGTAAAAACTATATATTAGAGTGACTTTATTATACAATGCACAGCATTAAAAAGACATACATTATAGAATATATAATAGTGCAAATGGGCAGGTAGCAGCAGATAAGTTATATAAATAATACAAGAGTTATATAAACAATACAATATACTAATGCAGCTTTTCTGAGCACATAACATTAACAGATCATCTTCTCCATTCTATTGTAAGTTTTTGAATTGAGAATCTAATTTCGATATCAATTGTTGGCTGTTTGTCACTTAATATTGATTTAACATATATTGAGTAAGTTGATGGTGAGTTATAATACTTGCAGAGCTGATGTTTTCATCATAAAGTTAGCAAACCTTTGTTAATTGTTAAGTGTAAGAGTGTATTGCTCAAGTCAGCTCTGCACATGCAGTGGAGAAGTTCCTACATAAAAATATCCACACCTTTATAAAAAAATATGTACAGTTAACACTCAGTATGTCTTTAAACAGACGGACTACATAAAATAAAAATCTGTAATGTGTACGCTCATTCTTCCCCGTTGTCTCTCTCCATCTGCTCTCATCTGTTGCTGTATGACTCTCATCTGTCTTCCTCATCCTGTCCTGTTGATATCTGTGTCTCTCCTAATTTCCTGGTGATCTGTGTGTGTGTGTGTGTGTGTGTGTGTCCCACTATCTGAAGCTCTGACTAACTGAGTCATATCCAGAAAAGCTATGCTGTTTTCAATCGTAAAAAAAATTACACCTCGCTCTAATGTCATTAAGTCTGCAGCCTATGGAAGTAACCAACAGCCTCCCTGGAGAAGCAGGAATGTGTGGTCCATCCAGAGTTAGAAAAACAGACACATTTGTTTAGTTCCAAGTTAAAACAGAAAACTTTAGAGAATAGGTAAACTCTATTTTGTCATCAAGTGATCTTTATAAAGACAACAGTGACATGAAAGTGCTTTTAACATGCCAGAGGAAGTTGATGATTCAAGCTACTATTGGCCAATATGTTTGGTTGTCAGCTGAGACTGTTTCCAAGGGCTGAATCATAGCTGTGCCTACAGAAAACCCATTGTTTTCACTTGTTGGTAGTCTGACATGCTTTGCTTTGGCAATGAGGCTGTCTCTGCAACTGGGCTGGATGCAGTGGCAACAATAAACCCCATTGACTCGATTTAACATTTTGCCCCCTTGACACTCACTGCAGTCACATTGTTTATGTCTGTGAAAAGTTGCTTTCTCACCAGTTCCTTTACACAGACATCTCCCTGTTTATTTCAATCACTGTCTCTGTTGGCTCATCTGTCTCTCCAGGGAGTGGTTAGCAGTCATACACAGCATGTCCTGCTAACAGAGCAGATGTGTCTTCCCCCCCCCCCCAACGACAACAACTGTTCAAACACATCTGCGATCAAGTTTGCCCCCTCTTTCCCAAAAAAAAGGGGGAATTAACGTGTATAAGACTGTGGGAGACGGTGCTAAAATCAGGTCAGCCGTTCCGCCCAGTTTTTAGGCGAATAAACAAGGCAAACGTGTCCCTGCCAAGAGACGCAGAGCAGAAACAAATGTTTGACAGCTGTTAATACTCCGGGTCAATATTTACAGAGAAGGAGATCAGCCGAGAAGATGTTCGGCGACTCATGACGTTAGTATGCACACCTGTGAGATAGCGCAACATCAAAATCATGGCTGACACAGGTGGCTCAAACACTGCTTTCATTCACATCAAGGCCTCGGCAGCCTCTGTACAGTGTGGCTTAAGAGCTTATAGTCTGACCACCTAAAAATAGATAGGCAAGCTGGCGTCTTCAGTATTTTAGCTGGCTAGCTATAAAATACAGCCCACGCTGGGGTCGTGTGTTCGTAGCGCTATTTTTGGGGGGGTGACGGTTAGCTGCGTGATGGTGGATTACAAGGCTATTAAAACATATTAAAACAGGCCCAGCATTTCGGCTCGGGATATAAATCAACACGGCGCGGGCTGGGTGCAGCTTCTCTGCCAATCACGCAGGACCGGGATTAAAGATAACGGGAGACGGTTTGTCGTCAACCGATAAAACGTTTCGACACAAGGCCGGCGAGAGCGGCGTTAGTTAGCTGACGTTACGTTTGGCTATAAATAAAACGTCGAGAAGTGGCCCATCAGTCAGCGCATACCGAGAGCGACCCAGCTAAACGTCATGTTAAAATCCCACGGTGTTTAAAGAGTTTGTGTTACGGCTTAACACGTTAACTGTTACCGTGTCGCCGCCAAAGTGTTAACTCACCAACCTCACACGGGGCTGAGGGGGCTCCGTTGTTAGCTAGGTCTGCTTTCGACAAAAAGAGTAGTAAAGATGCGTGTAATGTAAATACCTCGCCGTCGAAATGTTGAAGGAGTTGCCTTAAAACTGTAGCGGCTGTGACCGCAGTGTAGTACGAACCGCCCTGCGTGTCTGTCCGGTGTTTTCATGGGGAAGCGGTTCGAGGCTGGAGAAGCGGAGAGTTCCCTCCGTGTCGTCAGCCGCGCTGCCTTCGCGTACCAACAGAAATGTCCGTTACTTCAGCGGCTTGTAACGGCAAAAAGTTGGAGTAAGGTGTGGTGGGTCGCAGCAACACACTCCGTTTCCAAACACACACAAAAAAAAAAAAAAAACCACCACGATAAAATCGCACGCATCATAGCACATTTTCTTGGATTTTATTTAGCAAAATAATGCGCGACGAGACGTATTTAAACATTGGAATTCCGAAATTGGAGCACAAAGAGGAGCACTTGAATGCATCAACAGTGACAACTGCGCAGAAAATGCAGCGTTGGAAGTTACAGCACAAGCCCACCCTCACTCATCTGAAGCCATCTGTTGGTGAAAGTTTGAGCATGCCAAATATTTCCAAATTGACACACTCCATTTTTGAACGTAAACAATGCTTTGAAAATATAGCTCTAATGGTACAATAAAAAATAGAGGACGGATTACTTAAATCACAGCAAACTAAAGTCTCGATGCACTAATTATTTAGCTAATTAGATCAGAAAACTAACGTGAAAGTGTTGTGAGGGCTTTACCAAAGTTCAGGAGGAGACTTTAAGAAAGAAAAAGGGGGTAATGTAATGGGTCAGGAAGCAATATGGTTGAAATCAATATCACAACATTCATAAAAGTATCACACAAAATAATCAAATTGGTTTTCAGTGCAATTAAATGTATCCCACTAAATTACAACAGACAAAACACTTGATAAATGCAAAGCCAAACTATCTGGTTCTAAAACAATAACACACATGATCAGATCATCACAATACAATTCCACTGTTGATAAATGATTATATTGAATTGAGTAGTCCTAAAAAAGTCCTGGATGTAGCACAATAAAACATTTCTGATTTGAAGTTTTCAGTCAGAACTTTACAACCATCACTCCACCAAAACTGCACTTGACATTTAAATGCATACTTGCACTAATTCTGATTTTCATTCACGCTGCTTTTGATACCACTGATCAGCTTGGTGAGATAGGATAATTGAGTTGGCCTATCTGAGTACATTTTCTTCTGTTTAGTCTGACAGAGCATTCACTGTCTCTAGAGGTAACTTATCCTTATCAGCCTTATCTGATACGTGGCTCCTTCATGGATCAACAGTTGATCTGTTGTATTCATCTCGTAGGACGTAATCTGTTTAATTTGAAATAGCCTCTTTGCTGTGTAAAGCATGGTTGTCCGACTGCTACTGAGACCTACACAGCACAGCACTTTCTTTAACTAACATAATAAACAGAAATTCTTGTTCTCGGGCCTGGCAAGTCATAAAAATCTTTACAACCAAGCACATGCCATGACATTTATCATAAAATCCTACTCCAGAATTTTTGCATTATCTTTGATTCATCTCTCAAGTTTGATAACATTATTTTAACAGTAGAATAGAAGCTTTATCCTGCTTTGAACCAGCTATCAATCACCTACACCTAGCAAAGAAGGTATTTGATTGGCTCCAGGAAAACAGACCAAATGATCCTAGTACTCACTTCTCTTCACCGGCACCCACTTCCACTTTAGAATTTACTTTCTAGTTTCTGTTGTTTATTAAGGTTTTGAATGGACTTGCCACTGCATGGGACCTCCTGTAGGACAATACTGAGTCTGCGCTATATTGTCATATATTCCTGTGCAGACTAAACCAAAACTGAAAACTGGAATATCAAATAATAGATACTAGAGTAGTAATTAATAAATCATGATAACTAGTAGAATTGGATGGGATACTGGTTAAACAACCAGTAATTATTGAAAACATGTTAACAGAAATTAAGAAAGAAAATACAAGCATGTTTTTTTTTTGAGTTACTGATATCTTAATGCCTGTGATATTAGTGTTGTGTGTTAATATCAATGAATGCCATTTTTAACAGTTTATGACATACTGCAGGTGCAGATATATTGTATTTCAAGTTGACATTTAAATGAGACAAGTTCATTTTCAGTCGTTGCAAGAATTTAATTACATGATGTCAATATCTGCACTTGGAGCTCCTATATAAATTTCTAAATGTCATCTTAACATTTAGAAACATGTAACAACTAAATGCATGTTGATATGCAAATGCCATATAATAGGGTATAAGTATTGAAATTATATAGAATACTTTGGGCTTTTTAATAATGGGTAGAGTAATATGAGTTAAATATGAAGTGTAAGGCTGTAAAGCAACAATTAAAATTACACCTGTGCAGTGAAGTGCACCTATAAGACTGAATTTCTACCAAACAGCATCTAGTGACTGAAATATAACTGGCCAACAAGTAAGAATAAAAATAACATTACGTTTGCTAACAGGGCAGATGTGTCTTTTTCCACAACACAACACAACTGTTCAAACACATCTGGGATCAAGTTTGCCCCCTCTTTCCCCAAAAGGGGAAGTGACGTGTTTAAGACTTTGTGGAAAACAGTGTTAAATCAGGTCACCTGTTCCGTCCTCCAAATAAACGAGGCAAAACAGATCTTAAATGTGACCCTGCCAAAGAGACGCAGAGCAGCAACAAATGTTCTTGATGAGTTCAGCTCTGTGGTGAATGTTTTATCATACTACTCTGATCTGAAAGCGGTTGAGGTGAAACTACTACAGTTGTGATAATGAGTAGCCTATCATAGTATAGTATAGTTGTGGTCAGAGAGTAGATAAAACAAAAGGCTTCTCAACAACACTGTCTCCCTATAAAACAACTACGTGTTTACTTTATTTTCTGATATGCTGCTGTGATGAAATTGGGGGTAAACAAACTGGACTGAACTCTGCTCAGTCCCATTTTTGACGGCGTCACACAGATGTTTTGGGTTTGGAAAAGCTTTGGGGACAGCTGCTTTTCAAGCCTCTTCTTGGGTGCATCATGCAGACTTTACTTTGGAAATTCACCGTATTTCATTTCCTCATCATCTTCTGCTGTTTACTTAATTATGTGAATCCTGAGGACAATCCAGATATACCAGCAATTGCCAAATATTTCAACACGAAAGGGAGGTATGAGGAAGTGAACCCGTATCTTGTAGAGGACATACTTGCTGTAAATAAATCTATATTGCAGCCTCCATCTGCACAATGTCAAGAAATTCATCTGACTGCCATAATAAGACACGGCACAAGGTACCCGACGGCCAAAAACATCAAGGAGATGCAGCGGCTCTACAGCATCGTCCTGCACAATGCCTCAGGCGAAGAGAGCTGGCTGCGTGAGATCCAGACCCAGTGGACGATGTGGTACAATGAGGACATGGACGGCCGACTCGTCCAGAAAGGTGTGAACGATCTCAAGCATCTGGCCGTCAGGCTGTCAAAGCTGTTCCCCTCACTGATTTCAGAGGAGAAGCTCCGAGGTGGATTCTTCAAATTAATAACCAGCTCAAAGCACAGGTGTGTCAACAGCACACTGTCCTTCAAGGCAGGACTGACAGAGCTGTGGGCTATTACAGGTATGACCATCATAACATGATACACTATTATGATTTACCACACTTAACATGCATTTGCTATAACCTGTTCCCTTTTTTCTACCCAGACAAGGAGTTTGACCATGCAGTGAATGATGCTCTGATGAGGTTTTTTGACCAGTGCACCAGGTTTGTGCAGGACGTTGATAACAACGCCTTGGCTGTGGTAGAGGTCGATAAGTTCAAGCAGGGACCAGAGATGAGGAGGGTCCAGGAGAAGATCGCAGACCGTCTCAGAGTCCCGTACAGCAACATCACACACGGTCATATCTGCAGAAACACTACCTTTTTACGCTGCTTAGTGTCTTGTGTGCATGTGCTCTAAAGTATTTAGCCTTTATCATGACTCCTAAGGATCCATGCTCTCAGTGATCCCATACACTAGGTTTCTTAACTGACTGTGTCCCAGGTATATTATAGGTATGAAAATAGTAATTCCAGATTCTTGATTTGCCATTAATCCAAGCCTAGTAAATGTACAGTATTGAATCTGTGTCACAGCCTGAAAACAGACTATGGACTCATGTGCATATTGATTAGATATTGTACATCAGCTATTATACATCCACTGGGTGGAGCTGTTTTCTAATTTGGAAGTAGTGAGGCCTCTGCATCAGGTGGTACTGAACCTTGTCATTTATGGCCTTGAATTAGTATCATAGGCTTCAAAAAGGTGTAATAATTAAGCCTACTTAGGTGCTTCAGTGTTAAGATAAAGACAAACTACTTTCTGAGCAACTGTTGTGTTACTAGATAGCAGAATAGTTTTTGGTGCTTTTAGTGGAAGAATGTTCTTTTCAAGTGCTTTCTGGTTTATTTTGAGAGTAAATCTCAGATTTTTTAAATGGCTGCATCTAGTGTGTAATTTCACCACTAACCATCCTGCATCCTCTCCTGTAGATATGACTGAGGCTGCATTTTACTTGTGTGCTTATGAATTTGCAATCAAGGCGGTGAACTCCCCCTGGTGTCAGCTCTTTGATGAGGATGACGCAAAGGTAGGATCTACACTGTGTGTAGATTTAATGTGGCAGCGGCATCAAATGCTAGTCTTAATTCAGCTATGATGTTTATGAGGCTGATTACAGTTAGCCAGGAGATCTTTGCAGGTCAAAAACGTGAGCTGCTTGTTTCGAGTTCATTTATTTATGGAGTCATTTATTACAGTGAGAAAAAATTGGATGTTTTTCTGCACAATAGGCCTTTTTCACAGGCATAGTAGAAAAAGCACAGGTGTTGCTAATAACATTAACTATGGCTCTGTTCTATTCCAGTGTCCTAGTAAGTCATGACAGTGTGACAGTGAGCCAGCATGCACAATACCAAGACCCTGAAACTGAAGCAGCTAAATGGAATTAATCCATCATTCGTTTTATTATTTACACCTGTACTTTTCCTACTGCGACGTGTTAAAATTCCTCCTGCGACACTGCTGAAACAGCCCTACATTTCTAAATGTCTATACTCTGAAATGTTGGCAGCAAATGTATGTACTATTTCACCGTCACAAGTTCATTTATTTATAGAGCTCTTTATCACCAAGCGTAGAACAGGATGTTTTTCTACATAAGCAAATATTGTTCAAATTTATCAGGCAAGTCTCCTTGGACTTGGACTCCAAAAAGAAACACAGAGGCTGGGGGTAAAAAGAAGCATAGGGTTAGTGTAAGGGTTATGTTTAGGTTTAGGGTTTATTTTGCCATAAGGTCACAACAAAGTGTCAAAGAGGCACTTCTAGAGAGCCACAGAAGAGCATTTAGGTCAACCAGGGGCGCAGGAATGTACAGAAACTCAACTAACTATTGAATCCAACACAAACAGGACAAAGCAAATAAACATCCCTATCTAATGTAGGTCAGAGGTACTCAGCACCCTCAACATTAGGCAAATCATTTCTTATCTTATTGCTTGTTTCTAACAAAGGTCGGAGGAATATGAATATTAACTTCAGGTCACTGAGAAACCCTTTATACATTTAAGAAAGAGCGTTTTGTGTCATGTTACAAGCTGACCTAACAGCAACTGAAAACTAACACATTGCTCTCTTGGGATATTCTTCTTTTAAAAGTCTAAAGCTCTCCCATGTACAGGCCACCTTTGAACTCTCTGCACCAACAGGTGATGGAGTATGCAAGTGACCTGAGGGAATTCTGGAAAAGAGGCTATGGTCATGACATTAACAGCAAGTCGAGCTGCATTCTCTTCCATGATGTGTTTAGTCGACTGGAGAAAGCAGCCAGCGAGAACAAGTGAGTACAATTTGAATGACATTGGTGTTACTTTGTCCCATCCCAAATCCCATGAAAAGACTAAAACCAACAATGCGTTGGTCCGTCGCAGCCAGCGAGAACAAGTGAGCGACCTTGATGAAAACCTTCAAGTGGAATAGATTAAATAAATAAATAAATAAATAATCATCGGTATCATTGGTTTTATCTGCTAGTCCCCCAATCATGGGTGTTTTGCTGTTGTCAAAGGTTAAGTACCCTAAGACTACTCTGTGTCCTATCCCTTTAGTTACAAGTGTGGAGGTTTAAAATGTGTGCTTACACACACACATAGACTGAAAAACAACAGTGGTATAAACACTTGTCCAACAACCTAGACATTACTTAGTACAGATGGCATATTCTGCTTTCTGGCAAGTGTTTTTGTCCTCTCTTGTGTTTTATTTACACTAAACACATATGAAATACAGCTCCTTCAGTGTTACAGCAGAAGCTATGTTAAATTCTGAGCCCCACTTGTCCTGTATGTCAGGTCAGGCCGGCAGGTGACTGAAGCCGTGACAGTCCAGGTCGGCCATGCAGACACCCTCCTGCCACTGCTTACCCTCCTGGGCTTCTTTAAGGACAGCGATGCCCTGACTTCCGCCAACTTCGCCACACAGACCAAACGCTCCTTCCGCACCAGCCACATGTTACCCTATGCAGCTAACTTACTCCTGGTGCTATACGACTGCGGGGGAGGCGACCTGAGACTGCAGCCACTGCTCAACGAGAAGCCTGTGACTTTCCCTGGTTTGACTGACCAGCGGGCCTCCATCCCGCTCTATCAAGACGTCAGAGAGCACTACAGGGAACTGCTCCAAGGCTGTGACTTTGAGACTGAGTGTCAGCTGTTCAAGCGTCCTGCTAAAGTTTAGGCAGACAGGGAAGATTCTTGAAAAGAAGGCTTTATAGTGGCTTTATTGTGTTTTATTTGCCAAATGGAGTGAGAATTGTGGTCCTAATGGGAGCATCTTAGTCTGAATGCTTCTTTTTGACGTCCTTTGTCTTATGACTGAGCAAGGGCAGATTTGGTTTCTCTGAAACACCCTGTGATCTCAGCCTAGAAAATTAAAGTCTGTGTAAGAAAATTCAGATTTGCTTCTAAACACATTATACATTTTAGAAAATAACTGCCCAAAACATGTGAAAGGACTGTGAACTACAGTATGTAGTACCGAACTGTGGTTAGACCGTTTTTCACCATTTTTGTGTTTTTGTGTTTTTTGAGTGGGCCTGAAATCATGGCTCGATGACGCACTTGGTCTAAGGGGCCTCTCAGAGGTGGTCATAGACAACATGTCTGTGCCCAGGCGCCCATTGTTTCATAATCTGCCTATGTTCAGTGGGTGTGTACAGTGCTACTGGGTTAGCTCGCTGAACAAGTCTCAGTCATTCTTCAGCTCAGTGGTACTGTAAAGTTATCTACCAGCGCCTTCAGTGGACATGCCCCCAGCGTTTCAGAGCAGAGAATACTGCTTATTTCTTCACAAGTTTGAAACCTAATTTTATATACTTTCTAGTAAAATATATCTGGCAAGATGTCAAAGAGCACTACAGGGAACTGCTCCAAGTCTGTGACTTTGAGACTGAGTGTCAGCTGTTCAAGCGTCCTGCTTAAGTTTAGGCAGACAGGGACGATTCTGGAAAAGAAGGCTTTATAGTGGCTTTATTTGTGAAATGGAATAAACAATATGAAAATGTAATGTGAATAAGCATTTTTCTAAATGTTCTGCTCTGGAAATTTTAAATATGAATGTCTTACATTGATCACTTTGCTGCTTACTGTAATCAACATTTCCAGGAAGCACTAATGTGTTTTGTGAAGCATTGAATTAAAGATTAAGATACGACTAAATGTGCTCTTGTTTTTCGTTGTTTTTTTGTTTTTGTTTGTTTGTTTGTTTGTTTTTCCTGAGAGGTGGCTTTCTTTCCATAGTTACTGCAAATCAATGGAAATAACTATAATATAGAAAACTGTTTAATCAGTTATTAATAATAATAACTTTCTGAGTAGGAACACTGAATTCACTTTTGCCACTGACTTGTCTGGAACCATCAAAGATGTTTCAGTGTGGCTGGAAAAAATGTAGTTCAACATATGTGCAACAGTATCTAGATTTTTGTTTTTAATTTTTATAAGGAATAACTTTGAGTTTTTACCATAAATTGATTTAATCACTGTAAGGAAAGAAAAGTGACTCGTAAAAATACAATTTATTTAGGTACCTACTGAAATAGAATTCATTGTTATTATACAGTCAGAAATTAATATACAATAGCAAATGGCAGGATGGTGATGATGGTTACAATGTTGATATATGTGTACTTTACTTGAATATTTCTATTTTATGCTACTTCACACTTCTACTCCACTTAATTTCAGAGTGAAATATTGTACTTGTACCACCAAAGACAGATGTCCCTTCTAAACTTCTCATTTAAATAATTGTAAGAAGTAAAATTATCCAAATATTTCACACAAACATATGAGAAAAGTACATGAAAAATACAAAAATACTGAAAAATACATTCAAATTTGTGTTGCAGAATTTTTTTTCCCTTCTTTCCTCTTCCATTAATCTTCTCACGACCCCTCAGATTTATCTTTATTTATTTACCCCTTTAGCTTCACCTCAACCAGCTACAACAGTAAAATACTGCTTACACACTGATGCATCAGTATTAATAATGTCATATATAATGATGTATCTGTGACAAGAGCCGATGTTCTGCAAAACAAGTACTTTTACTTTTAATACTTTAAGTAAATTTAGCTGATAATACTCCCACTTAAATAGGACTTTTATTGCAGGACTTTTACTTGTAATGGAGTATGTTTACATTCTGGTATTGGGACTTTTTTTAAAGGATCTGAGTACTTCTTCTACTTGAGAGCAATGACAGGAGTGCCATCAATCTCACAATGCACTCCAACTCCAGGGCATGTTTTATGGTGTTAATTGGTTAATTTCAGAAAGTGCTTTCTTTAAACATGGCACACTGCTGTCAAACTAGAAAGTCAGGGGTGGAGAAAACTAATGCAAATAGAATTTATAGAGGAACATAATTATTTTTGGCTGCAGGGTAAATCACCCAGCCGCTGCAGGAGTTGAAAAGGCCCCTTCAGAACTGAAATCTACATAAGCACAAGCAGTGATTAAAAAGGGGTCAATGTCCATTATAGTCTATTATGTAACTCAGTGCATTTTAAAGTTTATCTTGCTGTTGCAAACCTCCTTGTACCGGATTGGTTGGTCAGTCCCACGTGGACATGTCACTCACTTTTGGGTTTGGGGTCTGGTAGATGGGGATGTATGCGGCGGCCATACAAGTTACCAGGCTGCATCATGCCGATCATTTGTTGGAAAGTCATTGTTTTTCTTTTCACCGCCATAGTTGCCTTTTGCTGCTGTTTTCGAAACGATGTGAACCCTGAAGTCAATCCAAACATACCGGCAATCGCCAAATATTTCAGCACGAAAGGGAGGTATGAGGAAGTGAACCCGTATCTCGTAGAGGACATACTTGCTGTAAACAGATCTATATTGCAGCCTCCATCTGCACAATGTCGCGAAATTCATGTGACGGCCATAATAAGACACGGCACAAGGTACCCGACGGCCAAAAACGTGAAGAAGATGCAGCAGCTTTACAAGCTGGTCAAGAGCAGCGCCTCGGGTAAAGAGAGCTGGCTGCGTGAGATCCAGACCCAGTGGACGATGTGGTACAATAAGGACATGGACGGCCGACTCGTCCAGAAAGGTGTGCACGATCACAAGCATCTGGCCGTCAGGCTGTCAAAGCTGTTCCCCTCACTGATTTCAGAGGAGAAGCTCCGAGGTGGATTCTTCAAATTCATAACCAGCTCAAAGCACAGGTGTGTCAACAGCACACTGTCCTTCAAGGCAGGACTGACAGAGCTGTGGGCTATTACAGGTATGACCATCATAACATGATACACTATTATGATTTACCACTTAACATGCATTTGCTATAACCTGTTCCGCTTTTTCTACCCAGACAAGGAGTTTGACCATGCAGTGAATGATGCTCTGATGAGGTTTTTTGACCAGTGCACCAGGTTTGTGCAGGAAGTTGATAACAACCCCTCAGCTCTGTCAGAGGTGGACCAGTTCAGGCAGGGACCAGAGATGAAGAGGGTCACGGAGAAGATCGCAGACCGTCTCAGAGTCCCGTACAGCAACATCACAGATGGTCAGTGGTGGAGGGAGTATTCAGATTCTTTATTTAAGTTAAAAAAACAAACAAACAAACAAACAAACAATTACAGCTTTGTAAAAATGCTCCATTACAAGTAAACGCCTGCATTCATAATCTTACTGAAGTTAAAGTAAAGTAAAGTATTTTCCATCAAATGTATTAAAGTATCAAAAGCGTACACAGCACACTATAGATGGCAGCTTCATTCATTTTTGCACAGAGATCCAGAAACCAACCAGTACTCCCATACTGGAATATCACCTGACCCCAGGTTTTCTGGTAATTTGATTAAACACAACCTTAATTTAGGAAGATGCACCATGTGAGAACAATACAAACTAAAATAATAAAGGTGTTAAAACTAGATTTTGACACAGGGCCCCTCTGCAATGTTGGTGGTGCATTTTCCCAAACAAATTTACAAATGATCAAGTTAACCTGTGAACTTTTGGCCCTGGAAAAGTTGCCCGCTTTGCCTGGTTGGTAATCCAGCTTTGGTGCTATAGCATTATATATTATTTTATTGGATTATTATTACTAATGCATTGCATCAGTAGCATTTACTGTTGTAGTTGGTCTATAACAGGGGTTCTCAGTCAGAGAGAGCAAACACGTTCAGGTCCAGGTTCGCGAGAAAGGGTGGGGAGGTGAACAGCGCCACACACAGCATCTCAGCTGAACAGACCAGCATAGCAAAAAATGTTGTTACTGGATGTAACTCCGTTTCTATGAGTAGCCTACGTGCGTAGTACACAGCATTTGAGCTGAACAGACCAGCGTATGAATTCACATATCATAGTATTGTTATGCCAATAAAAACAGGGTCACGACCCTAAGTTTGGGAATGACTGGTCTATAACAATATCTATTTTTATAAAGTAGCTACAGCTGTGAAATAAATGTAGTGGAGTAAAATGTACAATACTTCCCTTTGAAATGTAGAAGTAGAAAGTAGCATAAAATGGCAATACTCAAGTACAGTATTGAGTAAATGTACTACTTAGTTGCATTCCACCACTGGGGATGGTCAGTTTTGTTTTAAGACAATCTTTTCTTGGCTTTTGAGCATGCTATGTGAAAGTTATTTTGATTTATTTACCTTTATTATAAGGTCTGATGTGTTCTCATCCCACACACTAAGTTTCTTAAATGTGTGAATAAGACTGAATATGGATCCCAGGTCTGTTACTTACTGGCAAGAGTTGTTTCTGTATTTGTCCTATATTTCAAGCACAGTGAATGGTGACTTTTTATTTACACTTCTGTAATTTCCTAAGAGATTTTCAGGAAGAAAAAAACAATGTAATTTGGTACTGAGTATAGGGGAAAATAGAGACAAAGTTCTTGAGTATTTGAGTTTAGTTAAATGCGTTATACACAGTTGGTGTTTTGCAATTTGCAGAACATCCCGTTGGTCATACAGTATTTCACAGTGAGTATTTGCACAGTAGGTGGAGCTGTTTTCTAACTTGAAAGTATTGACGCTCCACTAGACTGAACTGTAGCCATCTTTGACTTTATTTGTGGCCTTGAAAGTGTCACAGGCCTCAAACTGGAGCAGTGATTAAGCAATACACACCATGACATTTAGATTTTAGGATAAATTGGATCACTTCCCAGTGCTTTTGGTTGCATTTGCTTTAATGATTGCCTGGCCTGTCTGACTTATTAACATTTTATTGCAACCTTTCTCCTGCAGATATGGCTGAAGCCGCATTTTATTTGTGTGCTTATGAGTTTGCCATCAAGACTGTGAACTCCCCCTGGTGTCGGCTGTTCGATGAGGTGGATGCACTGGTATGTGCCTCAGCTGTTTAATGATTGTAGATTTGATTTGCTGGTGTCATCAAATGTCTTTTCATTCATCTATGAAAGTATGCAGTTTAAGATTCCATCTTGAGGGTTGGAGGAGATGTTTATGGGTCAGTAAAGTGTTTTAAGTTAAGTTATTCTTAATCATTTATCACAATGCTTTCCTGCACACAGCCCTGAATTGCAGAATGCAAAAATGTCCGTATCATGCTACATCTTTGGCAGCAATTTTGCTGCATTTATTTATGGGCCTTTTTTATCACAATGTGTACAGTTTTTCTGCAAGAGTAGAGGATTTGCTAAAACTTTATCTATTTAACTTTTAAAATGTATCAGCCAGTATGGCCAGGGCAGAAACACAAAGGAAAAATAACAAGATTTAATGAGAAACAAAAAACGGGATAAAGCAAGCTTATCTAATCGTTCCCAGCACCATCAGTCTTGGACCCTCAAATCATGCGTGGAACAATATCACCAAAGACACTTTAGTAAGGAAAATGTTTTATCTATTTGTTTGTTTTGGGTTTTTTTTACTTGAATTTAAAAGCCTATCCTGGAGAGGGGACTGCAAATTAACTTGACCTAGACACCCTATGTGGTTGGGCGTTATTCATGTCACAAAGAGTGTTTTGTGTCTTGTGTCACAAGCTGACTTAACACTCAGGTAGCCTGAAATGTTACCTCACATAACAAAAGACAGTTATGTTTACTCTCTGAACCAACAGGTGATAGAGTATGCAAATGACCTGAAGCAATTCTGGAAAAGAGCCTATGGTTATGATATTAACAGCAAGTCGAGCTGCATTCTCTTCCATGATGTGTTTAGTCGACTGGAGAAAGCAGCCAGCGAGAACAAGTGAGTAAAATTTGAATGACATTGGTGTTACTCTGTCCCATCTCAAATCCCATGAAAAGACCAAAACCAACAATGCGTTGGTCCGTCTCTCATATCTTTCCAACATCCTTACCCTGTAAGAGGTAAGGATACCCTGAAGACGTAAAACTATGCTGGGCATTTGTTGGGGACTATTTTCAGTTGCGGATTAATACACATTTTGTGCTCTAGTGAGTATTAACAGCAGCAGGACAGTGTATGTGGGATCGACTCAACATAAACTACTATCATAATGAAGGAACGTGACACCCAGTGTGGCTCTTTGATATGTTTTTAATAATTTTGGACCACAATGGAGGTCCATGGCACAGAGGAATATGCTGTATCAGGCTTCGGCTACACAGAATTCACGTTAGTAAGATCAATTTATAGTTGGTTTTGGTCTTTTTCTGGCATTTGTTTAGCAATAAGCAAATTGTAGAACATCATCACACACGTCTTAAACTATTTCAATTAATTAACAAGTAGAACTGAAATGATTAGTTGATCGATACATCGACTGACAGAAAATTAATTGCCAATAATTTTGATAATTGATTAATCTTTTAAGTAATTTATCAAGCAAAAACACCAAACATTCTCTGTTTCCAGCTTGTCCAATTTGAAGATTTGCTCTTTTTCTCTGTTTGATATCAATGTAAGGTGAATATATTTGGGTTTTTGACACTTGGAGACCTCACCTTCACCTCTGGAAACATGTAATGGACATTTTTTCACTATTGTCTGACATTTCATGGACTAAACGATTGATCGAGAAAGTAGATTAATCCATGATGCAAATAATTGCAGCCCTAATTACAAGTGGGTATTTTTATGCCATTACATACACATTAATGTCTGTGTCCATCAGTGGTGCCAAGAACTGGTGCTGACGGGGTGAACAGGGCCAGTAACCCAGTTCTGCTGGCCCTGGAGCCTAATCTGTGGCCAAGGCCCCCGGTGGTCCCCAGGACGCTGGCAAATATCGCAAATCTAAACTGTGTTACTAAATTTAGCACTTGAATCTGAGTGAACATAGTACAAGAATATGTGATAGCACAATGTGAGACAAGTAAGGAATGCATAGACAACAGGTCACAACTTGTTAAATTGACAAAAGTCCAAGATACTGTACTAGACACACACACACAGAAGAACACCGTATCCTTGCTCCAGCAACAAATAAGTTACCAATTGTGTTGAGGTTCATGATATTGTACAGGTACCAGGAGGAAAGAGAACATACAGCAGCACAATACAGTTCCACATAGGGATGTAAAGCAATAGCTGTGGTAATGGCATTGATGTTAACACCAACAGAAACAACACTAAGAGCAATATTATAATTTTGCTTCCCTAATTACAGTCAATTTACAGTGTCAGTTTAAGTAAATTTGAGTACCACTTTTCTACATTTGTCTGCAGAAATACACCACTCTGGCACCACTGGACAGTCACCCGGTTACTTAAATGCATGTACACTTTCAATTGCTCTTTGCTTTAGATTTTTAACCTGGTTGTCAAATTTCCTCCCTAAACTACTGACCAAAACCAGATTCTGAATAAATGTGAGGCCAGAAATAGACGTGGTTGCAACGATTATTTTCATAATCGATTAATCCATCTGTTATTCTCTTGATTAATCAATTAAGTCCACAAAATGTCAGAAAATTGTAAAAAATTAAATAAAAAATGCCCAGAGTCTTCAAGTCTTCAGATGTCTTGTTTGTCTGACTAACAGTACAAGGCCGGAAGATGTTTTAACAATGAGCTCATTCTGTGACCTGAAACGGATGTTGTTATCCTGTATGTCAGGTCAGGCCGGCAGGTGACTGAAGCCGTGACGGTCCAGGTCGGCCATGCAGAGACCCTCCTGCCACTGCTTACCCTCCTGGGCTTCTTTAAGGACAGCAATGCCCTGACTTCCACCAACTTCGCCACACAGGCCAAACGCTCCTTCCGCACCAGCCACATGTTACCCTATGCAGCTAACTTACTCCTGGTGCTATACGACTGCGGGGGAGGCGACCTGAGACTGCAGCCACTGCTCAACGAGAAGCCTGTGACTTTCCCTGGTTTGACTGACCAGCGGGCCTCCATCCCGCTCTATCAAGACGTCAGAGAGCACTACAGGGAACTGCTCCAAGGCTGTGACTTTGAGACTGAGTGTCAGCTGTTCAAGCGTCCTGCTAAAGTTTAGGCAGACAGGGAAGATTCTTGAAAAGAAGGCTTTATAGTGGCTTTATTGTGTTTTATTTGCCAAATGGAGTGAGAATTGTGGTCCTAATGGGAGCATCTTAGTCTGAATGCTTCTTTTTGACGCCCTTTGTCTTATGACTGAGCAAGGGCAGATTTGGTTTCTCTGAAACACCCTGTGATCTCAGCCTAGAAAATTAAAGTCTGTGTAAGAAAATTCAGATTTGCTTCTAAACACATTATACATGTTAGAAAATAACTGCCCAAAACATGTGAAAGGACTGTGAACTACAGTATGTAGTACCGAACTGTGGTTAGACCGTTTTTCACCATTTTTGTGTTTTTGTGTTTTTTGAGCGGGCCTGAAATCATGGCTCGATGACGCACTTGGTCTAAGGGGCCTCTCAGAGGTGGTCATAGACAACATGTCTGTGCCCAGGCGCCCATTGTTTCATAATCTGCCTATGTTCAGTGGGTGTGTACAGTGCTACTGGGTTAGCTCGCTGAACAAGTCTCAGTCATTCTTCAGCTCAGTGGTACTGTAAAGTTATCTACCAGCGCCTTCAGTGGACATGCCCCCAGCGTTTCAGAGCAGAGAATACTGCTTATTTCTTCACAAGTTTGAAACCTAATTTTATATACTTGGCAATTTTTTGAATCATTCAAATTTGGCTGGGTGGTTAATAACACATATTTCTGTGGTGTGACAAACTCAGAGCACATATTTATTGTTGCTTTACACAGACTTTAATCTAGAGTTCACCTGTACCATAACAGTATTACTACTGCTATAATACTTATTTTGTCAAGGTTTCTTTCTATTATTGCACAACTTAAAGCAGGAATTAAATACTTTATTTTTGCAGTGTACACATTTTATATGATCTGCGTAGGAATTTTACACATCTATAGTCATCACTTTGCTGTTTCATGTTTTTCAAGAAGCACTGAAACATTTCCTGAAGGGAAGTGTGCTGCCATTTGTGACTGCTATTGCTTCAACCAAAATTGGTTACCCTTGAAAAAGAAAAATGCTGGTGTTTATTGCATTACACCTGCCTTACAAGTCATTTTAACTTTCTAGTAAAATATATTTGGCAGGGCTGTTTCTGGCCATTTTGGTGCCCTGGGCCAGACATCCACTGGCTACTCTAAAATTAATGATGTTTTGGTTTAATTCAACTTTTATGGACATCCTGACTGTGTTTTATGATTTTGAATTTATTTAAATTCAATTTGTGATTATTTTTTTCATTCATTATGCAACTTCCTGTGCATGCTACAGTAGGTCTGAATTTAAATTCGTAAAGCAATTCACAAAAAAGCAATTCAAGAAAACTGCTTCATAGTTTTCCTTACATAAATTATTGTAATATTATGTATGGTTATTATATTATATATTATATATAGTCAGACTTATAACTAGCTTCATGGCTTATTAGACAGTGAGAAACCCATGTATTAATGGGTTAACAACATGTATAACTGCCTGGTTACCAAATAGAAAAGATAAGCATTTGCCAAAGGACTTTTTTACATCCTGGAAATCCAAAAGTTGTTCTTATGAATGGCTTATAACATATCTACTGTAAGCAAATGATTTATGTTACTAACCACCTATAGAGTCAACTATTAAAATAAGTGACGTATTAGAAAGTTTGGTAATGATTTCCATTTAGAGATCATGTTGGTGTGGTAGCCAGGTCTGGACTTCCTTTGTGTTTAACCCTGCATTCATGTGGTATCGGAATAATCTGAAAAATTAGTTTCCGACTGGGAAAATTCACATGAACGCCCCCTCAAGTCGGAACAACAACTCGGAAAGTCTGCAAAAATGTTGGTAGCCTACACGACTTGCCCGACTTGCCAAAAGTTGGTGGACGAAAGTAAATGTTTGGTTGATTGTAAGAAATTGCATATACATTTTTTGTAATATGGTATTAGTTGGTATCGTTAGTTGCTGTCCACGTAGAGTGACCTAGATTAGTTAGAGAAGTTATTTATAAGCATCAGCCCTGATAACAAGTCAGGTATTTCAGTTTTAGGGAATGAACTGGTGCAGCAACAAGTGTGGGACTCTCAGCCAACCAAAGAGAAGGGTGTGATAGAAATCAGGAAGCTGGTTGACTGGTGAGTGAAGAAGTTTCAGGAGACCTGGATGTCTTACGCAGAAGCATTTATTAAAGTGAAATGTGGTATCGCTTGTACCATGTCACTTGACGTGTATTGCCACCCAATTCTGAGGTTACTTCCTGGCGAGGAGTATTTAACTCTGTGCAGCTACAGATGTGTGAAGACTCCATTGGGTATTTGATTCCAAACAAGTAAATATACTTACCTAAGTTAACGAAAGTCACGTTTTATGTTGCTTCAAGCCACTGTCACTACATGCCTTGGAGGACATAAAGAGGAGCCAGTATATCAACGTGGAGTCTGGAGCATAGTGCTGTTCATCTCCCATGACCTCGGTCTACGAAGCCAGCCCTGCCTTATCAGTACAGCTGTGCCCTAACCAGTTATCCTCAGAGAGAGAGCTGAACTATTGCTCTGAGACAGTTTATGACCTTACTTTTAGGTTTACAAATGTGACCTGGGGAACCCCTGTGTCCCATTACCTTTTAACCTAAAAAAGGAAAATACCTAAACAAAGGAACCAGTTATAAATGTGCTGTTTAAATACTCTGAACAATAAAATACAACAAATCTTTGTAGCGTCCACGTTGTTTCCACATTACGACTTAAAATCTCGTGAACACAGTAGTCTGAAGCAGGACTTCCAAACTCCGAGGAGCACATGAATGCAGCATCGTCCTGAATTATCGCTGAAGCTAATCGTGACTTCTAAATACATTACAGTAGATATCAAATATACACAATCAAGCGAATTAATTTTACATTAAAACTAACTGCCTCATTTGAACTCTCGTGGCTGTTTAATCTCACAGACGGAAATTGTTTGACCTTTGATCGCTTACCGCTCTCTTTAAAAACACCTTGGTAACGGTCATTTAGCTGTAACGGCCAATGCGTTTAATTGCTTTGGGGAATTTAACTAACAGTATGTCCCCTCACTTAACATTAACTCTGTAAACTACGAAGCTAACTTACTTCATTTTGTGTGACCGACTTCTTAACTTCGGCTGAGCAACATCGGTGAACTGGGAATATTTCTAAACAGGAGAGAGTAACCTAAACCAGCCAGCAGGGCGTTAACTCACATTAGCTTTAAAGTTACTGTTGGACAAATACAGCTGAGGCGGCAGTGATTTGAGGCTGGCTATTGTGTTTTTTTAACGGTTCCGCTTCAGTCTCTTAACCTAGATTTACTTTATAACCTGCGGTGGGTGTGGCATTGCCTGGAGTAAGTAGATGTGTAATGTAATATAACGTGTCCCCAGTTTAAAATACTGCAAGGGAATATCATGCCCGACTTCCGACCCAGTCGGTTTCAGTCAGCGCTCGGCTCCGTCGTGTCGTTTTGCTTGAGTATTGGCTGGTATACGGCAAATTATGCAGATTTGTCGGAGGAGGAGGGCTGGAGGCTGGGCCAGCGGAATGCTACGTGTCTCGGTAGTCCCTTTTAAACCCCCCTCGTTTTGTTCTATTGCGGCAGCCAAAACTTTGGAGGTTACAACCCGAGCGACCGGCAGACTCCTCCATCCAGGCCTGCGTGTGCGTGCGTGTGTGTGTGAAGTCCGGCGTTCATCAGTCCCTCGGCGGCGTCAGCACTCGTGCGAAATGTCCGGAGTGAAAAAGCTTCGTACGGTAAGTAGATCTGGAGATGACGGGGAGAGAGAAACAGCTGAAAGTCGAGCTGTCATCAGATTAAAGTTAGCCTCAAATGTTTGTCAAAAGTGCAGCGAAGTGTGTGTGAGCCGCCAGCGCCCGAGATGTAAAACTCCTCCCAATAAGTGTCTAATTAATACACAATAATAACACTCTAACTATACGCTGTGTGTTCTCCTTATTTACGATACTGTTACCACTGAGGTCTGATGCGATCGCACAGAAGAAAAAAAAATCTGTTAAAAGTAGACACAGTAGTTCGTGACTTTTTCCTTTAAAGTAACCCTGGATTGTTGCTCATTTTCTACAACACCTTGTCCACTTTTGTGCCTCTTTACTGTAACTTACTACCAGGTGTGATGGCCACAGCCTTGACTCTGAATAGGCCGGTTGTTGTAGTAAGGTATCCGTGTCAATCTGGCCCATTCATAACGTTGGGTGTCCTGTGAGGGGGGGTGGAGAAAGAGACCACTGTGAAACTGCAGTCTGATGCTGCACAGGAATGCTCCTTGGACAACAAGTGGAGTGTCATATCCTAAGAATGAGAATAGCGAGCAATCAGTGGAAAGACCTTAAAATGTCACGTGTCTTTGTACAGTGTGAGAACTTGTGTGTTTGTCCTATAGAGCTGCATTTTGTAGATACACCACTCAAGGTGTGTGCCCCATTGCAGACAGTGTGTGAGAGACTGAGTCCACCATATAAACTCAGACAGAGCTGAGTATCTGCAACTATTTTGATAACTGAAATGTTTGAATCACTGTTGAAGCATGACCACAGTTGCTGCTTCCAGCTTTTTAAATGGGAGTATTTGCGGCTTTTCTCTTGTTCTTTTTTTTATATAATTGTAACTTCAATATCTTTGGATTTTGGACTGCTGATTGGACAGAACGATCAATTTAAATATGTGAACTTTTCACAACTTTCTGACATTTTATAGACAAACCAATTAATTGAGAGAATAATAGACAGACTAATCAATGATTTTATTTTAAATTATCATTAGTTGCAGCCCTAAAATCACCTGCGATTTAATGCATACTGTGAGTGTTAGTGTTAGTATTACAAAATGCCCTTACTATTTTCCATTATTGCATGTATGCCTTCAGTTGAGAAATTTCAGAAAACTTTGTTTTAATAGTTTTATCTTTTGTGATTTCCTGAGAAAGAGGATGTACGCTGAACTGGGACAAGAGAAAAAGAGTTACATAAGGTCTTCAAAATTGATAACATCAAGAGTTCTCACACAGGAATGCAGCTGAAAGTGCTGCTTTTCAACAGGAAAATTAAATATAAAAGCAAGCGAAATGAAACGAGGGAAAAGATTAAAAAAATAGATTCAAATGAAATAAGATTACTAATATGAAGTGAGGTAATGGTTTTGGATAAAAGCATGTCTAAAGAAAGGCAGGTCGTGATGTTTTCTCTTAAATCCACAGTCATGAAGTGCCATGATTTTGATCATGGCGCCCAGACTCAAAAAAATACATCATGTTCCCATGACTGTTGAAAGGAAGGAAGGGAGGATAAGGAGCTGTGTGTTGGCAGTGGGAGTCTGTGATGGAAGGAGAGAAGGTGTCTGCTATGTTTGGACGAAAAATACTGTTTGTCTACAGCTCACCCACATCGTGTGGGTGTGTACGTGCACAAACTGTAGGCTACGTGTCGTTTGGGGAAGATTATGGTCATCATTAGAGCGTGTATTGTAATGTGTATTGGTATGTTTTGTACTGTTGGAGCAGTGGGTCACATTGAAATGCTGCTCGACGTGCATTAACACCACTTGATAACAAGTGATAACAGTAGTATACATTTCCATCCTTCTGCAGTATTGAATGTCACACTTTTGTTACAAAACGGCGCATTTTTTTGTAAAACTTTTCAACTTATTAATGAGTCATATTTGGTGTTTATCTATAAACCCAGCAAATGTATGGATCACCTCCACTAGGAAGACAACCATAAAGTATAACTTCATGTGATGGTCTTCTCACATTCTTCATTGAAACACACCTTTATGTGTGATGTGTCAAGGTCATTGATTTTTACAGTCATGGTTGTGTTTGTGGGAAAAGGGGCTCTTAAATGCAGATTATCAGAAGGAGACTGGAACCTTATATAGCAGGGTCCTGTATGTTAAACTGCTGTAACAGTGTGTGGAAGACCAAGAATTCAGGTTATATGCACAGGGGGCAGTGATTGAGAGTAGGAGGGGGTGGGGAGGTATGCAAAAAGTGAAGCCATGGGATGGACGTAGGGAAGAAGGGAGTGGATGCAGAGGGTGAACGTGTGGGCACGAGCACTGCCACATCATCGCTGGGCTGCAGGCAGCACACTGGACACATTGTCCAGTCAGTCCTCTCCCTCCCTCCATCCCCTCCATGCCTCCCTCCTCTACCCTTCCCCTCCAGACGTCAATACAGCCCCATTTATCCACAGCCTGGTCAACATAGTCACTTTGGCCATGGCATATAAAACCAGTCATGCTAAACTGAGTTCTAATCACTATGTAAAATTCAAGTCATCGCTAACAATAGATTAGCCTACAGATGTTACCAGACTTGAAAGACTAAGCAGAAGAAACAACGTGGAAGTGGCATGTGTGTGTTGAGTAACACAGTTAACGCTATCTGAGCTGAATACATTTTGATGTAGCAGAGTAAGATGGCGCTTCCTGTTTGCCTCTACATCAAGCTATCTGTATCATAAGTAATTCCCCAGAACCACTTTAGTTTGCCTCCGTCTGACCATGTGTTCTTCTGTTTCAGGATCTCAACAGGTCGACCAATGTGGTGTACCAGGCCCACCATGTCAGCCGGAGCAAGAGAGGGCAGGTCGTGGGCACCAGGGGAGGCTTCAGAGGCTGTACCATCTGGCTCACCGGTAAATCTCTATAGTCTTATATGATATCCGCCTATAAGTCGTGAGGTGGCTCGCTCCTCTGACACGTAGGAACCATACATTGGATAAGGTTTAATCTGATATGGACTATTTTAAAAAGTGCCTCATTCAACCCACCGTCATGCTTATATATCTTAGGTTTGTCTGGCGCCGGAAAGACAACCATCAGTTTTGCCCTGGAAGAGTACCTTGTGTCCCATGCTATTCCTTGCTACTCACTGGATGGAGACAACATTCGCCATGGCCTGAACAAGAATCTAGGCTTCTCTGCCGAAGACCGCGAGGAGAACATCCGTCGCATCGCTGAGGTGGCCAAGCTGTTTGCTGACGCTGGGCTGGTGTGCATCACCAGTTTCATTTCTCCTTTCTCCAAGGTCAGAAAACATTAACAGTCACAGTCATGTGCATATCTGTGCATTTAAATAGCTGAAAACATGATCTGATGAAGGTTGATACTAGACATCTGGTGGACTAAAGAGTTTGATGAAAGAATTTTTTATCCAAAATCAAAAGTATCATCAGCCTGGAATACCCTGCAACACTTTAAACTGTATTTAAATGCAATATATGTCCCATTTCTTCTACAGGATCGTGAGGAGGCAAGGAAGATCCATGCAAGTGCCGGACTACCATTTTTCGAGGTGTTTATCCACGCTCCTCTTGAGGTGTGTGAGAGCAGGGATGTAAAAGGACTTTACAAGAAGGCTCGCGCGGGAGAGATCAAAGGTCTGTGTGACTCTCCCAATGTTTTGCATGCTGCCACTCTATCAGTTATACAAGTGATTCCAAGCCCTTTTTACAACGGCTGGGGTTTCAATGACATTATGGTTTTACATTTGTTGCCAGGTTTCACCGGGATTGATTCAGATTATGAGCGTCCTGAGGTTCCAGATCTTGTGCTGAAAACTGGGGAGCTCTCAGTGAATGAATGCCTCCACCAAGTGTTGGAGCTGCTCAGGGACCAGGTGGGTGTAACAGACGAGAATCTTGGGCTTTTCTCCTGAAGACCATTGAACAAACCCAACACAAAATGTGTCCAGATGTTTGTGGCAGAATGACCCACTGTACTGCACATGTTGCATCTCACACAGGCCTTCACCATCCATCATAATTGTCAAATGCTAATACCTTCTAGTCTGCCAGTACACAGAGTAATGTATCCCTATTTAAACAAGAATCTTATATTACAAAGCAAGTTCAATATAGTCAGGGATGGGCTATATTATCTGTCTTCCTTAAACCAAACAATAATTTTAGATACTGAACATGAAGAAGACTGTAATGTTGTTTGTTCTGGATTTTACAGTCCAGCTATGAAGACTTTCACATGAAGGGTGGAGCCAGAGACAGGGAACATCATGGTGACCATTAGACAGTGTTTGGTTACTCAGAGCAGATTACACTATTGATCACAGCGGGGATAGTAGGTCATTGCTACAGCATATGCACACAATATAAAACATATGATGTCAAAATAAAAGTTTATTAGGTCTCAAATAGCAGTTTTTTACTTTACAAATATGTAAAGTCATAACAGATCCGGTCACAGATACAGACGCAGGGCTCACATTACAATATCACATTACTTTTGCTGCCAAGGCTCAGTCTTTGCTGATGGAAAATTTGCTGAGAGTGTAAATACACTCTTTATTTCCCCATCACTGATACACAGGTGACTTAGTTTAAATAAAATAATACTGTGTCAACATGAGTTGGTGAAAATATTATTTTGTTTGCCTCAGGTTCCCAGAAGTACATTGCTTAATAAATGCCCAAAGGCAAGTTGTGTCAGTCTGCGTCACAGTAGGTGTTACCACACGTCTGCCTTGTTCACCGAGCAAACTGAGCTGTGAGCTGACAATGCCGATTCCTTGGAAACTTCACATGTAGTGGTGGGAGTAAAATGACACATCGTAACTGTAAATGATGTAAATTACATCATAAATGTTACTGTTGAATGCTCATTCAGTGCAGCTGGTAATATTATTGCATTTCCAAAAATATTAGAGAAGTGCAACTTAGTATGGCACCTTTTTTATCTGCTAAAATCCAATGCCAACAATCGATTAGGCACCAGTATGGGACACTGACAATGGTTTGAGCGAAACAAAGCGATAGCACGTTCATGATCTCTGGAGATGTTTTAATGCTTGATAACACAAAACTAGTAATTATTTTATATATTTCTCATCTTTTAATAGTGACTAATTTAGACTAGCAGAACAGCTAGCTACCTGGTAGGATAGAAAATCAACAGTACTCTGGTGGACAAACACCTAATAAATACTGGATACTGGATTCTTTAGTAGAATAAAAACTCGTAAAATTATATTGAACATTTGACAGTTTTCCAGACCATTTAGAGCTACACCTACTGGTCTGCTGTAGACTGTTCAGTGTAGACTAATGTTCACTAACATTAGGGGAGGGAGAAAGAAAGAAAGAAAGTCAAGTGCCTTTGGTCTTACATCTCACTAGCTGCCTGGTGTTTGATAGCAAAAGTGGGTGAGGTCTGGAGCAGAGTTTTTCAATCTTTTTTAGCCAACCCATTTTCTCTTAAAGCTGTTCTCTGGTTACCCAAAGTTTGGATCTGGTGGCTACAGGTTAAGTTTTCAACTTAGTTCACTATGGAGATGTACTCTGTTTCAAAGTGAGCCACTGTGGCAAAGCTGAAAAATTGGAGTAACTTTTCTTTTGACATTTTACATACCAAACAATGAATGAAAATAATCGATAGTTGCAGCCCTACATTACGAACCTTATCCAATTTTCCCCTTTTCTCCTTATATGTAGAATATTGTACCAAGCGGGATCATGGAGGAGGTGAATGAAGTCTTTGTTCCGGAGAACAAACTGAATCTTGCTGTGGCTGACGCAAACACGCTTCCCACCATCAGCATCACCAAGGTAACTAACCGCTCCAATATATCGGCTTCTCTCTATCACACAGCAAATGGACAAGGGGGTCAGTACTGGACATGGCAGAGAGCTGCTCATGATGAGCCCATAAACACTCCCCACGGTTTGGACCCCGTGTACTGATTTAACTGCTCTGTCTTCCCTGGGTACTTATAAAGACATAAAAGCCTACCAGGCACACAGCAGCACTAATACGGTAATACTGTGTTCTTGAATATGATGATACAGTGTTTTCTACTGCTGTTTATTTATCACATGACTTGTTTTTGGTCAGAAAATAAACCAGTAATAATTATGGTGAAAGCAAGAAAATATAATAACACCTTCATCATCCAAGGCTGTGCGTGCGTGTTATCTCAGACCATCTTGTTATGATTTAGTGAGGAAGTTTTCTTAAATCCACAATTCATTGATTCTTTCAATCATGGTGAAATTACAGACATGTTGATTAGTGTATCCACATTTACAATACACTGAATATTATCAGTGCAGTGTTAAATGTTGTGTAAATGTCTTCAGTATCATCTTTCTTTCATTCTGTTTATAATGAGTAATTATTCTTTTGTCCACAGTTGGATCTACAGTGGGTGCAGGTTTTGGCAGAGGGGTGGGCCAGCCCTCTGCAGGGCTTTATGAGAGAGAGAGAGTTCCTCCAGGTCTTACACTTTGGAAACCTGCTGGATGGTGAGAGATGGATATTCTTATAACCTGATGCCGTTCTAAGTGCTTATCCCCAAACTTACATATGGGTTGTGGCGAGCGTTAAGTGCATTGTATTTGCTTTGTTAGTGTTCATAGTATTGTGTAAATAACATTTCTGAAACAATATTTGCTTTGGTTCACTGGTTGAGATCACTACATCCTCTTCTGTCTCAGGTGGGGCCATCAACATGTCCGTTCCCATTGTCCTGCCTGTCAGCACTGAGACCAAGCAGGAGCTGGATGGCTGTGCGGCTGTAGCTCTAGAGTACCAGGGTTCACGCGTGGCTATTCTCAGGAACCCAGAGTTCTACGAACACCGCAAGGAGGAACGCTGTGCCAGACAGTGGGGCACCACTTGTCCACAGCACCCTTACATTAAGGTAATAAGGCATTCATCAAATGTCTTCAGCACACAAAGTTATCATTTCAATGTCTATCACATGATTGCACTGCAGACACTAACATCCTCTGGTACCTACATCATTGTTTACTTTCACTGTGTCAATTTAGAACATGCGTTGAGATTTTGTGAAAAATAAGGCAATAATTTTACCTATATATTAATACTGATTGCAGTTACAGGTATATATTTGAGTCAGCAAAAAAATAACTGGTATTCTGTGTTTGTCACTTTGTGCAGATGGTTATGGAGGGAGGTGATTGGCTGGTAGGTGGTGACCTGGAGGTGCTGGAGCGAATCAAATGGAACGACGGACTTGACCAGTACCGCCTCACTCCACAGGAGCTCAAGCAGAAGTTCAAAGACATGAAAGCAGGTTAGAAAATATACATGACTCACAAAACCAGAGAAACACTTAGGGAACAAAAAAATGGCATACAAGTTGTTGTAAGTAGCTACTGACACTTATGATTAATACAGCTCCATAAATAAAATGTCCATCACAGCTGGTGAGCAAAATAAATAAAAATTAACATGAAAGCAATGTATTTAGCAGTGCACCATTTGTCTTTCAGAAGAACTTGACAAAGGACCAGATGAAAAAATGAAATGGTAAATTTAAAGCTGCATGGTGATGCTTGTGATCTGTGTTCAATGATCAATGGAAACATACAGTATCTTTCTGAAAAGTAATGAACAATGAAATGTGATCACCTATTTTTACTCTCACTCACTGTGCCGTGAATTCTGTGCTCAAGATTGTGTCATTTATTTATCTACACCACAGTACAGTATGTATTTTGGTCATTTTTGTTTTTCAGCATTCTTTGCTGCTCTGTGGTCCTGAGTTTTGGTACTGGTGCAAGCATGTTGTGATGTGCACTTAACGGATCAGACTGACAATGTTCTATATTTTCTTATTGTTAACAAACCCCATGAATAGACTAAAACCAGTAGTGCGTCAGTCCATCTCTCAGTACAACTTTCTCAGCCTGTCTGTGGCTCTCAGACCCAAGCTGGTTT
The DNA here is from genome assembly GCA_005408345.1 of Macquaria australasica. Taxonomy (NCBI): domain Eukaryota; kingdom Metazoa; phylum Chordata; class Actinopteri; order Centrarchiformes; family Percichthyidae; genus Macquaria; species Macquaria australasica. The sequence continues at coordinate 482,293 of SEMN01000034.1, read as the reverse complement.
ATTCCTACTGAAGAACTAAACCTTTTGAAACAGTTCAAAAATATATACTTTTATTGTTAGAAAAGGCTAAATGATGTCCTAAAACAGCTGGACACTGTAGTTTTGAGCAAACATTACTCAAACAGAAGGAAGTAGTGCAATTGTTGGGGACTATTTTCTGCGGCAGATTTTGTATGCTGGTGAGTATTTAGGATGGTATATGTGGGATCAACACAAAATAAACAACAATGCTCATATTCATGGCAATGATGTCACCCAGTGCAATGGTGTGGCTCATTGATCGCTTGAATTGTTTTTAATAGTTTATGGACAACAATGGAGCTCTATGACACAGGAATAAGCTGCATTAGATTTTGCCACACAGACAATACTTGATTGGAGGATTGATTCATTGTTGGTTTTGGTCTTTCCATGGGATTTGTTGACAATAATAAAACTATAGAATACAGACTTAACCTTTAACACAAACCATAAGCAATTTTGATGCCAAATTTATAAAACGTCAAAGTCCATTTGAGTTATGTGACCTTATGAGCATGTTTGCTGTGACAGCTATTAAAATAAAATGCACAATATTCTTCACATATTTTGGACTGCGCAGATCATGATGCTCAACAGCTCCACTGTACTGTAATACTGCTGCTATTATACTGTAATACTGCAGCTATGACTCCAAATACTGTCGTCATGTAAACTTTATTTTGTGCTCCTCCATGTTGCCCTCCTTAGATGCAGTATTCGCATTCCAGCTGCGTAACCCGGTCCACAATGGTCACGCCCTACTGATGCAGGACACCAAGCGCCGTCTGCTGGATCGAGGCTACAAGAATCCAGTCCTCCTACTGCACCCACTCGGCGGCTGGACCAAAGATGACGATGTGCCTCTGGACTGGCGGATGAAGCAGCATGCTGCTGTCTTGGAGGAGGGCATCCTGGACCCAGCCAACACCATTATTGCCATCTTCCCCTCACCTATGATGTACGCTGGACCCACAGAGGTGAGGAGTAGCGCTGGCTTATTGTTTAGCCAGAAGTTACGATCAGTCTGGCTCTCGACTGTTCAACCATTTACCCGTGATATGTATGTGTGACTGACTATTAACGTGTATGTCTTCCAATTTCTCGTCAGGTTCAGTGGCACTGTAGAGCCAGAATGATCGCTGGAGCAAATTTCTACATTGTTGGCCGGGACCCCGCAGGCATGTCACACCCGGAGACTAAACAGGACCTGTATGACCCCACCCACGGAGGCAAGGTCCTCACCATGGCCCCGGGCCTCACCTCTGTGGAGATAATCCCCTTCAGGGTAGCGGCCTACAACAAGACTAAGAAGGCTATGGACTTTTACGACACAGATCGGTGAGTGAAGAAAGACCTGCCGATTCTTCTTGTAAATTACAAGCTTCACCTGTGTTGAATTATTTCATAATATATGCACTTGAAATTACAAACATCACCATGTCCTGTTGTCTTCTACTGATTATTTATTACGTGAATGAAAGTGCAGGAGATCATTAGTGGTGCTACTTTACTTTAGATTTGATTTTCCTAAATTAGAATGTGTCACTTCATGTTCTTCGACTTGCTGTGAAATTCTGATACAGCATTACATTACATGCTCCAAATCCTTTAGGCCAAAATATGAATTTCATGAAAATGTGAACCATCTGTGACCCCACGTCTTATGCTGTTGGCACTGCATGCAGAGTGCAGTATAAATCTTAAGACAATTCCCAAAATTCTGACAGTGTAAATGATGAGGCTCACGCTTGTAGATTCAGTGTGTTTATAGCCATAAACATGGCCTCATCACATGATTTGTAAATATTGTTGTAATATTCTAAGAGTCCCCAACACTTCAAATAATTCATCCCACCTGCTCTCTCCATACTGCCCTTCCTTATTCCTCACTCTCTTAGACATGCCGAGTTTGAGTTCATCTCTGGAACCAAGATGAGAAACATGGCTCGGAGCAAAGAGAACCCTCCAGATGGTTTCATGGCCCCCAAGGCCTGGAAGGTGTTGGTGGAGTACTACACCTCTCTTCAGAAGGACAAGTAATCAACGCAGCGCTCAGCTCACCAGTCAACAGCGTACTATAAAAAGATACAGATGGTTCTTAAAGGGGGTTTAATATACATCCTTCCCTCCAGGAGTATTTTAGATTCTTGTTTTATCTTATACAAAAATATTCATTTAGAGTGATGAATTTAGATTGCTATGAATACTGAGTCATTCTGGTTGGGGTGGGTGTTTTGCACAAGTCTCCACCAAATCAAAATGACTTGTCATAAACAGTAAAAGCATTTCATTTTTACATTCCTATAAAACTATGTGATTTATAAACCCATTGTATGTTTTTATCCATATTAACTTAAGCTATGTATTCTAGTAAATTAAAGGTAACTTGAGATTCTTTTTTTAATGTTAATATTTTAAGTTTAGGAGCACATACCAAGGTAGTGTAATCATTTTTGATACTTATATATAATAACTGAAGGATGCATGACAAAAAACATGTAGATTTCACTTTTTATAGCATTATATGGCAATTATATTACTGTCTGTCAAGTTATTTGTGTGACCTGAATGAAAGTTACTTGCAGTTTTATCACTACCTACAGTACCTACAGTGCCTATTAAATTTATATGTATGGATGTTGATTAATTCATCATGTTAATGTTTCTTAGTATTGTGAAATACAACATAGATTTTTTTAATAATGTGAAAGTGCCTTTCTCTCAAATGTCAACATTATAAAAACAGTAAACATTGTTTAAATTTCTTGCTGGCATTTGCCTGAAATGTCTCTGAGATGTTTGTGATGTTATGAAGTGGGCATGTGCATTCATGTAATAAAGACCTGCAGTTTTGGGAAGACAAAGTATGTCAAATGCAGTAATAAATAAGCTTATTTGTTATTATGAATCATTGGTGACTGTACTGGAATATTATGCACTTACAACTTATTACTACACTGTAACTGCACTATAACTGTATTTTATTTCACTTTATGATTTTTATTTCATTTTATCTCATTTTAAAATTCCATTTTATTCTATCTTAATTGATTTTATTATTGTTTAATGTCATTCTAATCCTTTCCTTTGCCTATATAAAGCACGTTGAATTTCCTCTGTGCTTGAAATGTGCTATATAAACAAAGATGCCTTGCCTTGCATACTGTAGCCTAAACAAGAGGCCATTTAATGGAAAACATTTAATGTTTTCTTTTCAGTGACATCTCAGTCCTGATTTTGTCTACGTGCCACTGGTTATGCAACATACCTTACATTACCTTCTGTCTGTACAAGGTGCATACATACCAACTGATTAAAGGTTGAAGTCGACTGGGCAGTGTCAGTGTGGCATTCTGGGGGCTGCAAAGCCAAAAGTGCAATGCTGCCATCTGTTGGCAAGAACCGGTACAGGAAAACTAACACAAAAAAAAACAACAAAAACAGAAGGAACTACTGTAAATGCATGTAAAGGGGCACAGTCACTTTGAGTACGTCTGACAGGAGGTATAGGCTTGATAACTTCACTCACTGAGACCAGACCCAAAGATAGTCCTGTGTGTCTACCTGTTGTCCAAAAACAGGTTTCAAAAACTCAGTTTAATGGAGAATGACCTAGACTAGCAGCAGTCAGTCAACAGCTGTGATGTTCTCTAAAATGTTCTAATATCTTGTGCACATTTATTTGCATTGGAAAACACCAGGTTTGGCTCTGGATTGGCTTTGCCAGCTAGATCTTTTATAACAGATTAAGGAGATCCTGAGACGCTTTCAAATTACACTTAAGAGATGGTTGAGTGAACTTGAAGGACTGATTAATTTTGCCAGTCATTAAGCTGTAAGGGCTTACATTGCTATGAGATGAATGTTCTATGAGGAGAACCAGTCTCGCCTGTAAGAAGCAGATTCCTAATTAGCCTCACACGGGATCAGATCATTTAATCTGCGATGTTCCAGGTAACCCCATTTAAATCTGCTGAACTGCACCTTCAGTACTTTATAAAATCTCCAACTACTGAACATCCAACATGTCATGTCACTGAGAAATGACCAGATGACGTGTGTAAATCTCTTGTGTCCTAAAGGTCTAATATTTATGAATATAGGCTAACCCTGTTTTAACACCCTAAAATGTGATGTACTACCTGTTTCCACTCAGGTGTTCAGCACTGGCATGATGATGTTGATGTGCAAGGCTGCTTGTTTAAATATGACAATGTCAATTAGTTATCACAGATTTTATCTGGGATGGTTTGCACAGCTGTTACGTTGCGTGGACGTGGGTCGAGGAGGGCCTCCTTGGCTCCAGATGTAGACTGATGTTTACACACAGTTCATTAGGAGAGATTGTGTCCTCAATTATTTTGCATTATGGATGTGAAGATCATGAATGTGAAGCCCCTCTCATTCTGTGGTTGGTGCTGTTTGGCTATAACAATAATGGGCCCTGCCTCCAGAGCCACTTTCTGAAAGGCAGAACACAGTCATATGCAGTGATTTTTGCTGCTGTGGTGGAAATGCAGCTGCCAATTAGTTTTCCAGTTAATCACTTAATCGACTGTTCTATAACATGTCAGAAAATAGGGGAAAATTCCCATCACAATTTCCCAGAGTGCAAGGTGACGTCTTCACATTGCTCGTTTTATCCGACCAACAATCCAAAACCAAAGATATTTCATTTACTATCATAAAGGAATAAGAAAACCAGTAAATATTTACATTTGTGCAGTTGGAACCAGTATAGAAAAAAAAAAACTTGAATGATTACTCAATAATCCAAAATGCTTTGATTTTCTGTGAATGACTAATTAATTGACTAATTGTTTCAGCTCCAACCCAAACCCTGTAAAACACTTCAACCAAAATATTTATAGTTGGTTGCATCTTTATTGAAAACATTTTTGATTACTTTTTTGTGTGTTTGTAAAGTGTTAATGAGAATAACATTATTATTATTACTGAAAATATTATCATACAACTTTAGGCTATGGCTGTATTTTTAATTTTAGTATGCATAATGCGTTGCTGTTTTTTTCACTGCTAGTGTGCATCAATGAAAACAATGTTAACAATGCCGTCTATGACCAATGCAATTAACAACGTTAGTGCAATTCAGGATTGACGTGAGGAGACTGTATGAAGAAGGCAATGGAGGTACTGCAGAGTGCATTCATTTTCCGCTGTAAACATAACGAACGTCTTATAGACTGACAGGTTACAACGATTTATTTTCTACAGCCCGAAATGACAGTTTAAACCGCGAAAAGTGACATTATGTTGGAAACTTCCCTAATTACAGCCACACGTGATCACTTTGACAGAAGGGCGCGTCGCATGCGGACTCGCTTTTATCCTTCCGCCAGAAGCACAAAATAACTCGGTTGTTGCGCTTTTTAAGGTTAAAACAGTCACACGTTTCAGCAGTGGTTTGTCAGCATCTGATATTAATCGTTGAAACGACGTTAGCCGATACCGCATCGGCCGGTTTTAATTAAACGGTGGAACTATATAGCGAAGGCGGCAGGATATTTGCTCTAAAATCCCAGCCCGCTCTACCTTCTTTTTTTCCCTCGGTGGAGGCCATGATGGGAGCCTGAGTTCGGCTGGAGCGAGAGGGACGAGAAAAGAAGATGATTCCCCGGGACGGAGCCGCCACACCGACCTGCGCGCACTCCTGATCTTTGTATAGCCTATATACATTCAAGGTGGAGCCTGTCACTTTTTACCCCCAGATGTGTTCTTGGCAATCAGTCGACGACAATGTTGAATCGTTAGGAGGCTTTTGGCTCGAAAAAGGAGGCAGCGTTAGCTATTGTTGCTAGCTAGCCAGCTAGCCGCGCTAGCTACGTCTGAGTGACTGGATACGGGTTTCGGGGACCGGTGAGTTGTCGATCCTCTCGCTGTCAATCGCGGCGGCTGCGACCGTGTCTGGCGTCTGACGGCTCTTCCGAGGACAACTGCATGTATTTTATTCGGGGGTGTTTGCACGACGAATCGCAGGATTGGGAAAGTCGGGCCCGCACGGAGGAGCAGCGCAAGGCCCGTCTTTATGGTCCAGAGGAAGCCTTTCTAATCCCACCGACAGTCACCGCTGGCTCTGCGAGGACCCGCAAAATTCAGAGAGCAGCCAGCGACCGAGAGCGGACCCACCAGACTGCGCCGTGACGAGCAGAAAAACCTGTTCTCGTCGTTTCCCACATACAGACTCCTGTCACCTGCTGCAATGGCTGCGATTATAAAAGAAATGGTCAGCCGGAACAAAAGGAGATACCAAGAGGACGGCTTCGACCTGGACTTAACATGTATCCTAACCCCGCGTCCCTTATTCTCACAGCAGCCGGGATAAAGACTGGTAATGTGTAAAAGCTGCAGTCTGGCTGCTTAGCTTCCCCGCTGCTAAGCTAAGCAGCCAGTTGGTCAGACGGCGCAGCTCTTGCTGTCACCCAGCATGTTGGAAAGATGGTGGATCTGTCAAAACCAGCACACGTACCTGTCACGGTCGTATTATAGCTGGGAAAACCCGTTCAATTGCACGTTAGTGTGTGTTTTTAAAAAAAACAAACAAACAAAAAAACCCAGCGGTGAACCTCGCTTGAGATTGTGAAATTGTTAGTGGCATTAAGTCTTTTATTTATATATATATATATATATATATATATATATATATATATATCAGTTGCTGTTTGAAGGCAGGTAGTGTATAGTATTTATCTAACTCCCTTCTATTTATTGTTTTTCTTATGTTCATACATCTACATAGAATATATGTAACTTCATTATATGGCAGGTTTCTGGTTCATGGTGCAAATAGTCCTGCAGTAGCCGTACATCTCCCTCACCTTGCCTCACCTCACCTGTGTCCGCTGTGGGTGAGTATTCATTGATGGACTTTAACGAATCTATGAAAAAAATTAACATTTTCCTTTCCCTTTACGGAGATACAATCACTTCCAGATTTAAAAATAGCTATTTCTGTCTCCTCTGCAGGACTCATTTCTGTTACCACTGATAATAGTTGACCTGGTTCCCTAGTGCAGTATCGCTGGTACTCAAGTTGGTACTTTTACTTATTTGGCTGGTGATAAAACTAGATTAGCAACTGGTGTGGTTGGCCATGGACAACTAAATGCAAAATCTAATGTGTGATGGTGCTGAGAGAGGTCATGGCTGTGGTGGGTGTGCACATGACTTTGTATCAGGATTTCAAACCGCTTTTCGAGTCTTGAGCTCGGTATTTGTGGTTTCAGAGCTGAAACAGGTAGTCGATTAATCGATGAGTCGATCGACACAAGATTAATCTGCAACAGTTTTGATAATCGATTGTTTTCTGTTATTTATGCAAAAATTCACTTCGCTTTTGGCTTCTCAAATGTGAAAATTTGCTGGTTTTCTTAGTCTTCAATAACAGCAAATTGAAAATGTTTGTTCTGGACTAATTTTTCACTTTGACGCTATAGACCAAATGATTCATTGACGAATGGAAAAAAGTATTTGGCAGATTAATGGATAATGAAAATGATAGTAAGTTGCAGCCCTATCTGGTTCCGGACAGTATGTAAAAAATTAAACAGACCTTGGTATTTATGGACATAATTTCCTTTGGTTATTATCAGTATTGTTGTATTAACATTGCTGAGTAACCTATAAGACTGTAAAACAGAGTGCTGGTTACCTTGGATAAATACTGCCACTATAGAGGACATGCTGAACTGAATTCAGGCAGAACTGTCAGCTGGGATGTATGTGTGTCTGCAGATGCTGAAAGATGTGCATCACAATGTTTGTTCAGATGTTTCTCACCTGGTTTTATAATGTGGTGAAGCTTATGTCATGTCATGTCAGTGGCAGGACGCTGAGCTTTGTGAAGGGGGCACGCCACTCAAACGGTGGCATTTTTCTTTGGCTTGAAGTCTCCTCTTGTTCAGATGTGGGCCCTTTTGAACTATCCCTTTTATCATTTTTGGCATGGTGTCTAAAAACAATATGGGCTCTCTGCAGTTATGTAATGCAGTATCACAGTTCTGGGAATTGCCCTTAAAATAGAGTTGCCAGTGATCTCGTATCAGTGTTGCCGTCTGAGTGCTCGCTCTCTCTCCTACCCTCTCAACCCACCTCCTCTCCTTTGCTCTTTTTCTTTACTACTCCCACTCTAATTCTCCCTCCCTCTGCTTGCCCCCTTTCCTCTGCTCTCCTCCTTTCCTGTCCTCCCAACCCCCTCCTCGCTCAGCGCTTGCCGGTTCCCACTCTCCCTTTTCCCCCCTCTCTCTCTCTCTTGCTCTCAGTTGTGGATTTGGCGTATGCATAGAGCTGAGGCAGGGCTGGCTTTAAAGAAAAGGCGTGCCTGAAACGGCAGATTTTTTTTCTCTCTCTCTCTCTCTCCTACTTGGAGCTTCCGTCAGGGGTCCCGTATGTGCGTTTCCTCCCAGCTGCAGAGACCAAGCCCCCCATGCCCTGGGCTGAGGCTCTCCTGGGAGCTCTGGAGCTTTTTAAAAACACTTATAATAGTCTGACTGGGATCACTTTGCCAGTAGGTCCAAGGGTTAGAGTAGCCCATCAAATAGCATAGAAAACCTGTATTTGCCTCCTAATTAGGTCTTTGAGGCATTAATAAGATGGGATTATGGCACAGTATGTACAGATACTGAGAGTACAGCTACTCTGTTGTGAGCTACAGGAAAGTAGCTTGGCAGTATGCAAATAATGCCATATATTTGCAATTGGGCTTGTTGAATTCATGCATCAAGGCCTGTGTTGAGCATACCTCAGCTGCGTTAGTGCACTTATTGAGTATCTCTTACAGGGGATTATTGAAGACTCCCATTTAGCTCTTTTTTTCCAGCTAAAAATGTTTGAAATTGCATTAATCTGTGTGTCTACTTGTTCTGGATTCCAACATTTTGTCCTTGTGGGTTTTTTTGCATGTGCAGGTACTTGTATGTGTGCACACTAGCAAAGTTGCAAGATTGCGTAGAGCCAGCCACGCTTTCTCACCAGAGTTGTCAGACGTGTGTGTCAAATTTTTATGACCAGTTAAAAAGTGATTTGACTCTGGGGGAAAAAATAAGGTCTGCTCAGAAACAGACACATCCAATTAGAATTATTCAGCTATTTCTATTTTTGACACCGTGGCACAGGAAGTGTAAGAAAAGGTTGCCCTTTAGTCAGTGGTTGAAGTGTGAAATCCCACAGCTTATGGCGACAAGGAGACTTCAGTTACAGGTAGGCGTTTGCAGCCGAGCCTCAAAGACATGCGTGCCAACTCAATAATTCTTTTCGCTACAACATGACACTTATGTGTGCCTTTTAAGATTGTATGTATGTCACCATATAATTGGCCACAACGTTTTCCATCGCTATCCTGCACTGAAATACGGAGCCCTGTTCAATGACGTAAGTCAACTGTAAAGGCAGCCAGGTGTAGCACGAGAAAGGTGGTGCAACCAGAAGTTAAACTTGCAGTGGAATCTGGTGTGTGTGGTTTGTAAAGTGTTGCTTTTATCTATCACTTAATGTCATAGAAACACAACTCTCTACTGCTGCATGTGCAACCTGCAAGTCATAACACAAAGGATTTTTGTTTGATGAAACTTTTTTTTTTTTTCTACCTTTGCGTCTTCATGTTGTTCGATCTCAGATATTCAAATTAGTCCAGCTGAGCTCGAAAGAGAGATAAGCTGAATGTTTGCGTTCATCCCAATATAACTTTGGGCTCTAAAAATAATCGCAGGTCAGGGAGCGGAGACTCTCCTCATGCACCCACATGTGGGCCTGGTTCATGCAGGAGCGCGGTTACTCCCGTCCTCGCTACCTGCTTCTCACTGTCAAGGCCATCTGTCACAACACACACACACTCACACTGATCAGCGCCCCTCCTCTGTGCTCCCATCTATCCATAACTACAATGACACCCTCATGTTGACATTGGCTTTTCACACTCTGCTGCTGGTCTCTGCACTCTTGTAATTGTGCTCCAATGGCAAATTCGTCTTTTAAATAACATTGTTACATGGCTGTTGAAAACATAGGTAGACCTCCTTATTCCTTTTAAGTTAAAGATGTGGTGCTGGGCGCCTTCCACAGTCATACCCAGTGTACATTTCCTTGACCCCCGCCTGAACAGATATCTACCCAAACATCATTGCTATGGGCTTTCCAGCAGAGAGACTCGAAGGCGTGTACAGAAACAATATAGACGATGTAGTACGGTGAGTTTTGTTGCTTCTGCTATGTTATCATAGAAAAGGGAAATTTGTGTTTATTCATTTTGCTATGGCAGTTGCTCTAATATATTCTCTCTTGCAAACAGGTTTTTGGATTCAAAGCATAAAAACCATTACAAAATCTACAACCTGTAAGTGTTCCACATATTGTAACTGCTCTTTGTTTACCTAACTTCCTCTGTGTGTTCGCTAACTGGATTTTGTTCTTCCCATTTCAGCTGCGCAGAAAGACACTACGATGCTGCCAAATTTAACTGCAGAGGTAGGCTGCTGTACATGTTCTATAGATGCGTTCCCTCTTTTAAAAAAAAAAAAAAAAAAATGGTCTCAATCAAGGTCGATTTAAAATCTCACAAAATGTCCACTGTGTCTTCCTCCCTGCCTTGTCTCTGACCTGTCTGCTCTGTGTTCCCATGCACATTTTTTCCCCCCTCTCTGGTTACAACTTTGCGTGGGCCTGCATCCCGTCACGCATCAGTTGCACAGTACCCCTTCGAAGACCACAACCCTCCTCAGCTGGAGCTAATTAAGCCGTTTTGTGAAGACCTGGACCAGTGGCTCAGCGAGGATGACAATCACGTGGCGGCCATCCACTGTAAGGCCGGGAAGGGCCGCACTGGAGTCATGATCTGCGCCTATCTCCTCCACCGCGGCAAATTCCTGGAGGCCCAAGAAGCGCTTGACTTTTACGGTGAAGTCAGGACAAGGGACAAGAAGGTGAGATATCACAGCAGCTCTTTATCACTTCAGATCCACTGTTGCAAATAGGGCTGCAACTAATTATTTTTATTATCGATTAATCTGCAGATTGTTTCCTTGATTTGTTCAGTTAATGTCAGAAATGCCTTCTGTATTTTCCCAGAGCCTAAGGTGACATTCAAATTGCAGTTTACAAAGATATAAAACAGAGAAAAGCAGAAAATACTCACTTTTTAAGGAGCTGGTCCCAGAAAATATTTGGCATTTTGGCTTGAAATTATCATTTTTATATATATATTTTTTGTCTTTGTTTTGTTTTAGTTTCAGCTCTAGTTGCAAACGCATGAACACACACAGAGAAAACGGAGCATGATTTGTGCGTTCGGGATCTCTAAACATTGTTTCTGTTGTTGCAGGGAGTAACGATCCCGAGCCAGCGCCGCTACGTGTACTACTACAGCTACCTACTGAAGAACCAGATGGAGTACAAGCCAGTGGCGCTCCTCTTCCACAAAATGGTGTTCGAGACTCTCCCTATGTTCAGCGGGGGCACCTGCAGTGAGTCACGCTCAACTTTAACTCCAAACTAGGGCGTAGGCATGCATACTGCTGTTCAAACGGAACAAGAGCCTTGGATGTGTTGTGCATTGGAGGGCTCACCCACGCTACAGTTTAGCACCAGAGAACAGAGCAGGTCATCTGCCGTAGAATTGAGTCGCCCTGTGTCGGGATTTTAAAACCGCATCGAGTGTGGCTGAACTCGCTGCAGTATTTCTGTACCTTTTTGACGAACAGGGCAGCTTCTTATTGATTAAGTCCTGTTGTTGCTGCTTACAGCACGGCCAACTTATTCTCTGCCCCATTTTAAAAAAACAAAAACGTGTTGAATCAGATCCCCTCTGTCATAAAGGAATTTTTAAATGTTTTTCTCATAATCTCACTGAAGAAAAAGCACATGAAAACAGAAATTGGCTTCTAGAAATTTTACTTTCTCAGAAACCTCCAAAATCTGAGCAAGGAGGTGTTTGAGCCATTTAAAAAAAAAAAAAAAAAAAAAAAATGTTTAGCTTCAGACAGGTGGCCTTTATAGGAGTCCGTCGCTGTGTGCTTTCAGTTGTTCTGCTGTGTAATACTTTTCTGTGCACAGTATTCGGAGGAATTACAATATGCTCTGTTTAAACACAGTAGAGCACTTAAAGCCCTGCATGAGGGAAGTAAACTGCATTCACACACCGGACAGTAGAGGAAAAGCTGCGTACGCATGAGTTTTATGTGCTTTATTCATACATAACCAGGAAGTAACTAGAAGTCAATAAAGGAATTAAATACTTACATACTGCTCAGTGATTTTATATTTACATGCAATAGCACAGCACTTGAGTTTTAATAAGTCACTGTAGTTAGTTCAAGTTGCTCAATCATGAGTATTTACATATCACTTCATGTTTGCTCGGGGATTGAGTGGCATGACTTTGTTGTAAAATGGTGCGTATGCAAACAGTGGCACTTGTTGTCCCCTTGTATGCGGCGGCAGAGTGACACAGGCGGACTCAGAATATGCTTGCTTTTTAAAAGTGTGCTGAAACCAAAACATCAATACTGATTTTAGCTTTAGTATGTTTTACTGTCTATAGTTCTCTTATGGTTTTAGGAGGAAAATAAAAATCCTGTTTTTCTGCTCAAACTTATCTGAATCGCACAATATGGTGATATTCTTGTATCTAAATTTGTCCATTTTTAAGTGTCGGTTAGAAAAGGCACCTTTTATTCCTGACTGTGCTGAACAACCATGACTCTACTGATGCTTCTCTTTCCACCAAACTAAAGGCCCTATTCTGAGTTTGACACCTTAATACATGTACACACACATAACCCCCTTTCTAGCCTCCAGGTTTTAGCTCAACTCAGCAATAAAAGAGGAGAAGCTAGTTTGATAATTCTGGTACAAATAAGTTAACATGACACATTTGTTTGTTAAATTCACCAAAGAACACTGATGTTTTGTGGTCGTTTGTGATCGTCAGCAATCTCCAAGTTCCCCCTTTCCTCCTTCCCCTTTGTGCATCTCACACCACACCAGGTCCCATGTCAAATGTTTAAGATGCACACCTCCTCTTTAAAGTCACATACTGTATGTTGTTTTGTTTTTTTTAAGAAAAGCTATGAAGATGTAAATATTTGTTTAGAGCTCATGTGTTTGTGCCTGCTGTGCTGTCAAGCCCCCGACAGCCCAGCCAGGTCCTGTTTGTGATAATCTCCTTCTTTCTCTCTAAGGGGACAGTACCGTTAAAAACAGGAGCGAGCTGACCCCTCAGGGCTTCAAGAAAGGGAATTGGCATTGGGGTAAATGAGCCTTTCATCCACTATTGCTACTGTTTCACTCATTTCCTTTTTATATGGCCCCAGAGATCCACCTGGCAGGAGTAGTCTGAGGTAGACATGTCGCCTAGCAGGATAGGACTAACTTACAGGCATATGATGTCATCTCCAACACCACACCCAGCCTAACAGGAAGAAGAAGGGTTAAAATTCTTGTATATGCAACGTGTTGCGCTGGTCCAAGACCAAACCGTGACTATAGGGTCCTATGTCTCTGGTTCTGGGTCTTTTTGGGTGTTAGATTTGGTGGCTTGTTACTTTCCCTCTCTCCTCCTTAATTTTAATATAATGTTGTTGCACTTATTCAGTGGGGGGAGGTGTTGTTGTTGCTGTGCTGTTTCTTTTGCCACACTCATGTAATAACACTGGTATCCTGTCCTGCTCTCTCACGATTCACTCCTGTCACTCACTCTCTTCTTCTCATGTTTTTTCTGTCTCTACCTGTCACAAATCTCATAATCTTGTGCAACGTGTGACACTCTTTGCAGATCCCCAGTTTGTGGTGTACCAGCTGAAAGTGAAGATTCACACGTCGAACCCCGCTCACACGCGGCGCGAGGACAAGCACATGTTTTTCGAGTTCCCCCAGCCGCTGCCAGTTTGTGGAGACATCAAAGTGGAGTTCTTCCATAAACAGAATAAGATGATGAAGAAGGTTAGTTGTGTGTGTGTGTGTGTTCAGGGGATTTCATTGTAGCTTTATTTGCTTGCTCCTTGTCACTGAGCTTATTTGCGCTGTGATTGTCATGATGTCTGCTAGGTTAAACAACAATAAGTAGGCATTTTCTCAGTTGCATGACAGTTTTGCTTTTTATAAAGGATAAGGCTGACTGCATTCTGTATATTAATTTTTTCTTTGGTCAACAAATCTCATGAAAAGACCAAAACCAAAAATGTTTTACCAAAGCGTGATAATAGCTTATTCCTCTGTGCGGTAGACCTCAAAAATGCATCAATTAGCCACACCGTCGCCACTTGTTGACAAGTTCCTTCATTACCATGAACATGGTGGGCACTGTAGTTTCTTTTGATTCAATCCCACATTCATCGCCCTGCTGCGATGAGTAAAAACTTACGCAATGTAACAAATGTGTATTAATCCATGGCTGAAATATAGTCCCCCCCCCCCCCCAAAAAAAATGCAGTATTAACTCCTTACTGAGCCTTTATAAAAATAAAAATAAAATTATATTTGTGAGCAGTTTTTAACGATTTACGTAGAAACTAATGGGCTTGGGGCTGAGTGCACAGTACAGACATATTGTTGCCTTGTTTTTTTTATTGATATTTGTTGATAAGAAAAATGTAGAATAACGCCAGCCTTAGCCAACAGGACTGAGCCCATAAAAAACATGTAATCCCAAAAGCCCTATTACATCTCCTCTCTCATCCCCTCTGCCCTCCAGGACAAAATGTTTCACTTCTGGGTGAACACCTTCTTCATCCCTGGACCAGAGGAGAGCGCGGACAAGATGGAGAACGGGGCGGTGAACAATGCAGAGAGCCAGCAGGGGGTACCGGCAACGGGCCAGGGCCAGCCGCAGAGTGCCGAGTGCAGGGACAGCTGCAGGGAAAGCGGCAGGGAAAGCGACAGGGACAGGGACTACCTCATCCTGACGCTCACTAAGAACGACTTGGACAAGGCCAACAAAGACAAAGCTAACCGCTACTTCTCGCCAAACTTCAAGGTAAGCGTTGACGGAAGCTGGCACGATTTATTTATGTGATATTAGCTGCATAAAAGGATTTATTGTTATCTCTTAGTCTGTTATTGAATAAGCTAATTGTTTTGCCGTCAAGTCAGTGAGTATGGAAAGAGCAGTGTTGCAACTTGTTTGATTATTTTCAGTGCACAGACTGAAGTTAGTTGTCTTAATTTGCAATTCCAGGTGAAGTTGTATTTTACGAAAACCGTGGAGGAGCCTTCGAATTCTGAGGCAAGCACTTCGACATCCGTCACCCCGGACGTTAGCGACAATGAGCCAGACCATTATCGATACTCTGACACCACTGACTCTGATCCGGAAAATGAACCTTTTGATGAAGAGCAGCACACGCAAATCACAAAAGTGTGAACTCTTTTTAAACAGGAAAAGAAGAAATTATACACGAGAAAAAAAAGGAGAAAACTTGAATATAAACTCAAAAGAAGAACCTTTGTCCCTTCCCTCCCCCAGACGGCAATAGAATATCATCATGTCAAATGCCAATTGTAGGGAAAAAAAGATAAATATCCTGACCAATATATTGTTTTTTTATTTTTCTTTTTTTCTTTGGCACGGCCATGTACCATGTGCGAGGTATTGACACTGTTGCCCCATGGGAAAAGGTGCTGTAGCTATAAAAATGTATTTATATATATATGTATACATACGTATATGTATATACATATATACATGCATATATAAACAAACTTTTTTTTGTGTCAAAGACAATGGAAAGAGTACCACAATCAGGAGACGGGAGTTGAAGTGTGGGAGAAGTTAGAATGATATACTAGGACTATGCTGCTCCTTCTCCTGTCTAAACCAAGGCCAGTGCTGCAGTCACTTTGTTTCACTCCCTCTCTTCTCCTCCTCCCCCCCTTTTCTCCTCTCATCTTTTACTCTCCCTCCCTCCTCCCTTACATCCTTCCTATCCTCCTTCCTTATCCTCCTTTACTGTGAATGCTTCTTGTGCTCTTTGCAGGCTGTCTCACGTGACTTTTGGTCTTTGTGCAGTGCAAACTGCATGCGGGCAGTGGGTTGGGGGTGGGCGGGGTTATGAAGAGGCTGTGATGATGTCTAAAGCATTGCCATTCCTGTTCCCACTGTGTATACGTTAAATTATGCAGAACAAGGCATCCAATGTAATTGTTAATGTTTTTTTTTATCCTAAGATAATAAAAATATAATACACAAAACAGCAGGGAGACAAGTGTTTGCAATAATGTCAACACTACATTTAAAGGACAATGGTGATTTGCATGTATTGGAATTGGCGTCCATCCCTAATAAATGTATGCAATGTTGTCTTTTCTTAAAGAAACCAGCTTTGAGATGTGTCTTCTGCGTGGGGTTCCCCAGTGCTTTGAGTCATGCTCAGAAAATTACATCAGAGGTTTATGTAATATTCTCCCTTCACTGTTCGCACTTGATGAAAATTAATTTTTGTAATATTCAGTTGTCATAAAATGGCGAGGCCGACGCAGCCTTTAACTTGACACCATTGCTGTCAACTGAAGTCATAAATTTAAGTGACAGCACCCAGCCTCTCCGTAATCTGAATTTGAGCATGTGCAGCGAGTTGGGGGAGGAAAATGTGCACAAGCGCTGCGCTTGACGAGAAGAATGCTGTAAAGCAGGTTGTCGTCGGTGCAGCTGCTGGAGCTGTGTTAAGAGTAACTTCCTGCTTTAAAGGTCAGCGCTGCAAATAGGTGGGACCTGAGGTAGGGAAGTGATGGAAGGATTATTATTAAAAGTTCAACTGAGGGCGAAGAGCCCACTTCAAACAAGTGACTCAACTAGGGAGCTGAGCTTCTACATTAATGGCAGAAGTGAGAAAAAGCACAAATCTGTTGGAGGCAACTGTTTGCTTTCATTCAAACGTGACTGGTAATTGAACTCTGCTTTCACTTTAACAGCTTCTTAATAGATGAGATGAAGAATTAATTGTTTTGATATTTCTGCCAAGTAACGGTACATTTCCATTTCCTGAATTGATTTCAAAGCAAACTGACCTCTGAACTCTGATAAAAAACATTTGTGAGCCAAAAGCAATGACCTCATACCAAACCATCAGCGTTGCATGCAGAGTGGTTGCTGCTGGTTAATCGAGGCGTTCTCCACATGAAATGAGCAGAGGAAGGAAAAGCTACCAGCCCTGGAGGGAGGAGCGCGAGGCCTCGGGTAGACGAGCCTGCTCTGCTCGCAGGCTTGTGCAACTCCCCAAATGAAAGAGTAACAGGATTAACAACCATGTCGCTGTGATAAGAGAGCAGAGTGTGGCAAGACCCTGGCTAAAGCATAGCCCAAAGTCTCCTGATAATAAAATAAAGTATGAATTAAACATATATTTTTTTTTTTTTAAGAGTTCCACCTCCAGAGGCAGGCAGTCACATAATCCCCTTCTGCTCTATTAAGACATGGTCCTCGGCTCTTTTGGTTGATAGAGACATCAAAGCCAACCAGTGCAGCGTCAAATGAGACAGGCAGCAGTCGCAGGGGCCCGGCTGTAATTGGCTGAGCTGAGAAGGAGGGAAAGACTCTGGTAGATGAATAATGAATGTGCTGTGCTGGGTTGAGAGAGACCAGAGGGAGATGCCTCAGCTCTCCACAGGCAGGCGAGACTGAAGAGAGCAGAGAGGGCTGACTTCAGTGGAGCTCCAGAGTCCACATCTTTGCTTTTGATTGCCCTCCTCATCACACACACAAACACCGACACAGCAGCAGAAGCAGCATCTGAAATATTAATCTAATCAAAATACAGCTTCATTTGTATGTCTTGAGCACCGGCTCCTCTAAAAGATGCTCGTTTGTTTGAGTTTTCTGCATCAACGCCTCTCGAGACGAGACGAAACTGGAGAAACTGGAGATTCAGAGGAACGTTTACTTTGTATATATCTCCATTATGTGGGTCATATATTATACATCCAGCCAAGTAAAGATGCAATACGATACACTATTTTATGGTATGTCATGAAAAGAAACAGAGCAATATGATATGCAGTTATATTTGTGTTGCATTTACAATCTGTTGGTCCACTTCTCCCACTAAGCCTGATGTTAGTCCATTATGGAAGCCCATTTCCAACAGGAAAAGGAAAAAAAATGAATGACAATTTAGACATGACATAAATGTAAATATTCATGTTTCATTCTACATTCATTCAAGTTATGAGATACTAAACCAATATTATAAGATAGAAAATCAAAGTTAAGAGATAGTTAACATAATGAGTCAAAGTTATGACTGGTTACACTAGCATTTAAAGAGGTGAAATTACATTCATTCCAGTGGAATCGCTGTCATTGGTGGATTCCCCACGGGTGCGAAGTAAATCCGTGCAAATTGTTCACGTTGAGTTCAGCTTTATCAAATTTTGACCAACAGCGAGCTGTCTTGGCCGTGTTGACCACTGAGTGGAAGGAGAGCTGGAGAGTCCAAAATGGAGGCAGCTATACGTGGCTTATTAGCTGTGTTGCACTATTCACCTCTGTCAGAGTATTAACTGCTCTTCAAAAGAGAAATGGTTGTTTTATTGCTTTGCGTATGCCTTGATAACTATGTCCCTTCTGAAAATGGCAATTAAAAATATGTTTGGTTTGCAGACAGACAGTCAGTGGTGCAAATAACAATATTTTCCCTCTTCAATAACCATTTTCAACAATATTGAATGAAATGGTGCAGAATGGTGAGCAAAATACCAGAACAGCAGAGAGAAGCGAGAATCTCTGGGAGTTAGCGGTTAGCTCGCCAGCTACAGCAGATCACCAACCAGCCCTGCGATAGTCACTACATCACCTAGCTTCAAGAACTATTATTACTATAACTATATATTTTGCATAGATTTCACTGTACCACTTTCTAGTGTGACCAGGCCTTAAGTCAAAGTTACGAGATAGTCAAAGTTATAGTCAAATAATATAAATCATATGATGCTGAATAAGAATTCTGAGATTGTATGTCAAAGTTATGAGTTAGCAGCTCATAATTGTGACTTAGCGTCATAATATTGACGTACCATGAGCATTTATCATGCAAAACTTCTAATCTTTTGTTTTTGTTTTGTTTTTTTGTCTGGCTTGTATGGCCTTCCGTAGCCCACCAAAATATAGAGATTTAAGCATAGTATTATGACCAAATGAGGGGGTGGGGGAGTGTGTGTGTGTGTGTGTGTGTGTGTGTGTGTGGGGAGGGGGGTCAGTCTGGCCTACAAAGAGAAGATAAGCCCAAGCTGGTAACCCCATTTCCCTTCCATCTGTTGGTAGCAGTTGTAGAGCATGGCTGCACTCACCAGGACCTGGCAACCCATCCCCCAAGCCCTCTTTCTCTGGCTGACTGCACAGCTGTGTTGCGTTTGGATTAGGCCAAGAATAAAACAGGAAGTAGAAATTAAACAAAAGCTTAAACACACACAGAAACACACACTCTCACACAGCTAGTGTAAGTTACCAAAGACTCAGCAGCAGCGGCACGAGTGACAGCCTGTGGAAAAAGTGCACACACCCACACGTGTAGACCATCACACTCTCTCTCTCTCTCTCTCACTCTCTCTCACTCTCTCACACACACACACACACAAATATACTACATTTTGAACAAAGTCGTACTCTGCCTCCCACAGACTCACATAAGCCCAGGCACAGGACCACAGGCATATTATTTCTCTGTGCCCAAACTCATGCTCACACATATGGTCTTTTTACATGCTAAGTGCCTCTCTGCCTCTCCTCCCCTCTTCATGGTGGTCTGCTGCGGCGGCTGATGAGGAAAACTAGCAAACACGCTTAATCAGTCGTGGAGCATGCCCGCGTAATGATGCTAATATGGCAGTATTTTGGCTATGGCATGACACACAAACATGATATTCATAACACAAATGAGATAAAGACAACATAAGTTGCTCTGATTACTTGTGCATTCACTCTGTGATTATTATGCGAGCTGGTTCAATAGTGCCAGAATATGGAAACCATCGACGTCCAGAGATGTAGAGACACTTCATTTCTTGCAGATTGTTTTAATTAATCCACTACATTAAAGCTGGAATCCCATCCAGCTTTTCTTTGAAGGAGATTAAGACGAATATTTAAACAATTGCTGCTTTTATCAGCGTATTATTGAAGTTATAGCTTAATCACCGATTTTTGTTTTGATGTTCCATGCAAGAATCTTGATTAATCTCTTTTAGGTCAAACTTCATGAATACCTTATGGTCAAAGCAGCACAAGACTCATTCTGGATCACATTTTTAAAAATCTGCCATTGAAAGTAGCATCCAAACAGCATAAATCTGAGTAAAACCTTTATAAGAATACATTAGGTGTTGAATGTAAACCCTCCTCTATCCTTGTATAACATTTTAGCTCTTAATTGTTTCATAATTTTCTCTGCAGTGAACTTTCAGCAAAGTCTCTGCGTGGTTTCTCTTTTTGTGTGAATGCACCAAAATAGCCCGGCGATAGCACACAGGAACTATGTCGAATGAGGAAGTGGAACTGGGAAGAAGGAGGAGATGTTTGGAAACCTGTAGCTGTACATACGTACGTACGCATGGAGCAGCACTGACTTAGTTTAGCTGGCAAGGTGCATTTGATGGAAATCCATTAAAGTGCTTCTCGTCATGAGTTGGACCAACTGTTAATGAATATACGGTAAATGTTTTCAGATGTTATTTTTACTGTCAAGACCTGAGTCACCTAATGAGTCACACAAGCTCGGTTTCTCTCTCTCTCTGTGTGTGTGTGTGTGTGTGTGTGTGAGTTTTTGTTGACATGGATATGCCAGCATGCTTGTCAGTCTGTGTGTGTTTATGTGTGTCTTCATGAATAAGAGAAGCACATGGAAACACTTACTGTATTGCTGTTGCCACTGACCCCTCCCCTTCCTACACACACACACACACACACACACACACACACACTCTCTCTCTCTCTCTGTGATCAATGAAGATCACATGTGTGTCCATTGTACTGAATAATAGTCAACATGCATAGCCAGAGGCAAAAAACATGGACAGAAGCATATCAGCTTTACCATAGGGCTCTACATACATACAGCCAGCACAGCACACATGCGCACACACACACATTTCTACAACAGGAACTTGTGTTTAGTTTGGCTTTATGTGATAGTAAAAAGTGCTCCTGCTGCAGGGCTTTTATGTGTATCTATGTGTATTTGTGTGCGTGTGAAAATGTACATTCATACACCAGAGTCTGTGCATTATATCAAACTTTACTTTGACAGGCTCTGTTCTCTACCTGACTTTTACCCTGAAATCTTAGAGCAGGCGTAATCCTTCCCCCGAGCCTCCTCCTCTTCCTCGCTCTCTTCCCTCTCTCCATCTAGTGTCATCAGGAGGGTAATATGAGGCATATGGCTGCTGATGACAGTCCCTAATCCTCACGCTGATGACTGATAGTTACCCGCGCACTCCTCATCCCCATCTCATCCTTATATACCAAGAACAAGGGAGGGAGACGCAAGCGTGTCGGCTGAAACTCTTTGCTCAGCCTCCGAGTCCCTCCGCTCTCTGTCTCTCCCGGCTGAGAGTCATTATCTGAAATGACTGATGTGAGAACGGCTGATGGACAAGACTGATATTAGTGTTTGTGCTTGAGAGTGAAAGTAAGAAATGGTACTGCAGACTTTTAGAGTTTCAGAGACGAGAAATTGCTTCAGGGTTCTACAAGATGCATTTTTTTAAAAAGCATATACTGTACATCTAGAGAGGAGAGGGGTCCAAAATCCTGACACTCTCAAGTTCTGGTGGTTTTAAAAGGGTTTGTTTTTATTTGTTACCAACACAGTGACTCTAAATTGATCACCTTCTGCCAATGATGCATGCAGAGACCGGTCTGCTACATTCAGCATCGCAGTTTCGGGTCTTCCAGTGGTTTAAAGTGAGCCTATAAGTGCATTTTCATCCAGTTGATTTCTGAGTTTTCAACTTCCTGAAGTTTCCGGTGGTTGCCTGGCAACCACACAGTGACAACAACACCTGTAGACAGAGCCAGGCTAAATTAAATTAACAAGCAAGAAAGCGAATGAGCATATTTCCCAAAATATTCTTTAAACATGTGGACAGGAAAAGAAATGTTTAAACCACCAACCAGTGGTGGACACACTGGATCAGTTTCCTTTTAGATGAGAATATCAGAGGTTGTTTTTCAGAACATCTTTTACAGAATCAGACATTTTAGGGTTGATAAACCTATAACTTGTGTAAACCAAAAGGTTCACAAGATGGTATGCATTTATTTAAACCCTCCTTCTTGTCTGCATATGTTTATGGGTAAAGCTATTTTCACCATATTGGATGAAACCTCTCGGGAAGCAGTACGCGATGGAAATTTCTGGTGTGTGTATGCACATACTTGTACAAACAAGTGACATACTTTCTGGAGGCCTAGTGGATATCTGTCACAGGAGTGGGTAAGCGTGGTCCATCCTCTCATTTAGAGCCTGCCAGTCAGCCAGCCACTCAACCAGCCCTGGAACCAGCCAGCCAGAGCTTTTTAAAGGCCCTGTGATTTGACAGAATCCCGTGGGGGGAGATGGGGTGGGGGGGATTAGGATTAGCAGCTGTTTCCCCTCAAACACTGGAGAAGATACGCTATAGCTACACCACGCTGATGGCAAATTAATAGCTGAATAGAACATGCGTGTGTCAACTCAGATAATGTGCTAAAGCTCCCCGTTTCATAAATAGCGAGGAACGGTGTCCTTTTCTTGAACCCGGCTGAGTGGATCTCTTGTCACACACATACTGAGTAGCAGGGAGGGAAGCAAAGGCATATTGCGGCCGTGAGAAAGGTTTAAAACATCATCACTTTAATCTGGGAGCACAAAGCCAGCTACAGATTATGCTTCTGCCTCTCAAGCGATTCAGCTGCAGATCCGGTTTAGATGACCCCCGCTAACACCCTCAGAGACAGGGGCTTTTAACCCCAAACAAACACTGATAGCAAGCAGCCATCAAATGAGAACACACAGCGGGCACACACACACACACACACACACACACACACACACACACACACACACACACACATATTATCCACATCCATGGCATGCACATCGACTGTACCCACCCACAGCATCCAAAAACACATACATGAAGGCACACACACACACACACACACACACACACACACACACACACACACACACACACACACACACACACACACACAGAAGACACCCATAGCACATGCTCACAGCTGCAGACAATAACAGATAAACACACAGGCTTATGTCGGTTCCACTTGCATCCATTTCAGGCTATTAAGCAAGACATGAAAAGCCCAAACTGTTGCGTAGCTAACAGGTTTTGAGGTAAAAATGACACAATTGCTGGTGTGGAGAGACAGCACACAATGCGGCCATCCCCGAGACTGTCACAGAGACCACCTAAAGTGAAGATGACACTGTTGTGATGCTGTCAAGAGTTACGGCAAAATAAAGGGCACAAATGCGCATATGAATTATCTAAAGGTTTCCATCAGGATCACAGTTCAACAGATGCTGAGCTCCTCTGCTGCTGACCTCGTGGACCTGTATTACCTGTATTAAAGGAGCTGAGGCACCCTGACACATTTTTGCTCAGTCTCTTTTAAAGTGGAGCACCAGCCACACAATTAGCTCCCTGTGAGTTAATGACTAGTCTTCTCTATTGCTTATAAAAACCTTGGAAGGCCACAATGAATGCAGAAAGAACTCAATTCCGTCTGGCATTTCCTGCATATCCAACCAAATATTGAACTATTTCAGCTCACAAGACTGACATACAAACTGACATATAATTTACAATATTTTCTTTAAAAAAAGAGCTAGCTCATTTATATTTAATTGGAAATGTGCATTATTTAAAGCTATCTACATTGAACTAGAACTTCACCTTTTCTAAAGAGAGACAGACGCAGAGCAAGCAGAAATGGAAAGAGGGTGAACGCGAGATACAGGAGAGAAAAAGGATATAAAAGAGGAGCGAATTCGGCAGCGGTTCGCCACAATACACTTGAGACCTGAAGGATGAGTCAGAGAGGAGATGGCCATGTCAAAGAAAATTGTGAAAGCAAAAGACAAAAGAAGGAAGGGGGATTTTCAAGCACAAGTAGCATTCTGTTTGAACTTAGCCCTTGATTTTGAACTCGGAGAATAAAACTATAACAATGTCATCGTATCTCAGTCAGCCTCTTCAACTCACCAAAGCTCATGGAAAAGTTATTCTCTGGCGTGACAAGGCAGTGTGGTTTTGTTTTGTTTTCTTTGCCAGTTTTTGCCCAACACTTCAATAAGAGCCTCAAACTAAATTGGCCTCACCCCCACTCCACTTTAGCCATTTGTGTCTTTACGTAGAGCAGATTTTTTTTTCACACTTTTGCAAAGCTTAACCACTCAAACCACATGGAAAATGTCCCCACACCCTTAAATAACGGTTACGTGTGTGTGTGTGTGTGTGTGTGTGTGTGTGTGTGTGTGTGTTGCTGTGTGAAAGAGAGAGAGAAAGAGGTAAAGAGAGTGAGAGCACACCCTGATGTTTCCTGTCTCCAAATAAAGACTGATGGCTTGTGTGTGCATGTGCATGTGTGCGCAAATACAGTGTGAGTGTGTGTGTGTGTGCTTGGATACCTACATTCTCCACTGCGCACAACAACGCCTATGTTAAAGTGCAAATTTAAAACGCTGACATATTTGAATAAATGTCAGTGCATTCACATACATGGAGGATACACACCACCTGTTACATTGCCACTCAGCTGGGTGGGATGATGTTTCTGTGTGAGCTGCAGCACGAGTCAGGTAAATCAGGACAAGAGGACACACCTTAAAGCCGCTGTGTATTTATTCTGCAACATACAGAGCCAGATTAGATCAGATTTAATATAAAAAGCCTCACATACAGAGAGAAGGTGCACAGTATCTGCTCTCATCTCTGTGTTGTCTTATGTGTCCTGATGCAATGGCGAGGAGACGCAAACACACCATTTTTGTGTCACAATAAACCCGACATCACGTTCTTTCTGAATGATTTCAACCATGACAGAGACTTCCATCAGATAGAAAATGACAAAGTGCTGAGGTTTCATGTCTGTTCACTTCCTCTGTGATTTCTAGAGAGAGAGTGTGTGTGCATTTATGTGTGTGTGAGATAGAGAGAGAGGGAGTGAGAAAAAGAGGCCCTATCTGTACTTGAACACTCACCACTACCACAAATAAGTGAGTGTGATTCATCACTTCCTTCCTATTAAGCATGAACAGTGCAAGAGCAGAGGGTGTGTAAACCAAACGCTACAGTTCAGAACACAAGGTTCTCCACCGCTCTGCATGCATGCACTATACGTACAGTACGTGTACACACACCTGCACGTCTGTATTACATACAAAATACTCGTTTTTACTTGAATTAAAGTGCATTTAGTATGCAGTAAGTCAGCTTTTCAGATAATGTGAAGCTTCTGTGCATTTGTGTGTGTGTGTGTGTGTGTGTACGTGCAGCATGTGTTGTGTGTGTTAGAGGGCCTCCAAAAAGTTCTGCTCTCGACCTCTGGTGCCATCTGCCAGTGACAGGGCAGAAATGCAAATCAGATGCAGGCAGATAATACACCACGCTCACTCCCTCCATTAGAGCAGCCTACAGAAATAAACTAGGTCAGACAGACCAGCAGCCAGCTGTGTGTGTGTGTGTGTGTGTGTGTGTGTGTGTGTGTGTGTGTGTAATAAGGCACATGCGCCCCTCTTTGTGTGGGGAGACAGCTATACGTGTGTGTGGGGGATGGGTTTCGAGTTAGCACTGAGGGTTCATAATATCCTTACTTGTGATGCTGTACACTGAACAGTCACAAGTAACATATAGACAAACAAGCAGCTCATCCAGTCAGCACTCCTTCAAAGATTTCAGACAGAGAAGGCACTTCTAGGCTGTGTGACAGGGCAAAGGAGCTGGGTGACAAATAAAGGCTCTTATCTGAGGCTGAAATTAGCCACAGCCAGAACGCAACTGATAGGGAGCGTATTAAACTCTCGAAAAACGAACCACCCGGGAGGGTGATGCAACTCAGAGGCAACGCTGGCGTAATGCAGACAGATGCGTCCTCCTCTCTCATATCGCTGCGACGCCTCTGAATTATGAATGAGGCCCCGTGTACCTCTTCAATGCAAAAGGCTTCTTCTCTTCATGCTCACAATATACTGTTTGTTTTCGTTAATGCCTCACACTCAAATGCTGCCTCCCATCGTCATTGTTGGTTGTGCTAAAAACCTAAAATAAAGGTTCAGAGAGTATTTGAGAGGCATTTTTAAATCCCCTTTGTCTGAGGACAGTCAGACAGTGCACAAAGCAGATGGCAAATAGGTGCTGATCTAAGACAATTATATTGCTTGGTGTTGCATTTGAGGAGCTCAACTGATTTATGCTTTACAGGGATGCAGCAACTTTTTGGCAAATACAGTATTTGATCTGCCAGTTTGAAGCTTCTCTTCTCTGTCCCTTTTATTTGGTTGCATGCTGATGCTGATGCACATTGTGTAAGTTTGTATTATATCAAAAAGTCATGCTGCACTAAAACCCATCACACATAAATCAGTTTATTTACCTAAAAGACTTTGCATGGCTTTGTACTTTCATAAATACACAGTGAAACCAATCACTAGTTTTAAATCTGCTATTGTCAGAAAATACATCTAAGTATAAGTTTCTTTTACTCATTCTATGTGATAAACATGGAGCAATATGAGCTGAATAATAAATGACTGCATGCCTTTCAGAATCATTTCAAACGTGGGCCTTCTATTTATAGACGCTGAAACATTTCCTTCTCCAGCTAACTTTCTCTGTTTTCTTTCTTCCTCCAACTGATTTCAGGCACAGATTGTAAATTCGGTCACAAGGGAGGGTCAATGATTCTCACTTCCTGCAGTTTGGTCCTCTTTAACCAAATGACTCTCCACTCCCAGAATTCTCTGAAGCTCCTCTGAGATATCTGCAGCCACTTGTGTGTCTGTGTGTTGGTGTGTATGAATCTGTGTATACTTACACCAGTTCATAATGTGCATGTGTGCAGTCTGGCATGTCTGTATGTGTGTGAGCGTGATGCATGAAGAAAGGTGACGTGAGATGAAAAGGTTAATATTTTCCAGGCTGGTGGGTGGGAGGTGATAGCTTTGTGTGTTCATGTGTATGAGTGCTGTGTGTGTGTGTGTGTGTGTGTGTGTGTGTGTGTGTGTGTGTGTGTGTGTGTGTGTGTGTGTGTGTGTGTGTGTGTGTGTGTGTGTGTGCGCGTGCGCGCGTTTGATTACACATACTTTACTTTCTGTGTGGGTGAAGAAAAGATTCATGTAAAATGTTGCAGTGCTCTTAGAAAAGTGGATTCACACTAAAGTGAATGTGCTACACGAGATTTATTGGTTGGTTATGTTTGTCTGATTGTTAGAATATCTGAAAAAGTTGTGAAATCTCAAAAAAGTAGCCTATTATTGCACTTGAAAAGAAAGAAATCTGATGCATGTATCCTGTGATTGTTCATCACTGTCTTTTGATGCTAATATGCAGAGGCAACATTTCTGAACATTTTCTGTTATTAAAATGACAAAGTGAAAGAATTGTGCAGCCTTGGCAAAGTTATGTGCTCACTGAAAGTCAAACTATGTAGATCAGTGTTTGCCGACCTTTTCTGTCATACTCCCACTATATTATACCCTTCATCAACACCACCCATCATGTTCCAAATCGTGGATGTTGTTAACACTCAAATTATATAAAAGTGGATATTCTTACAATATTTTTTTCATACACTTGAACTTTCAATTTTTAGGTAGTTTTGGTCAAGTTTGCATTTATACTACTTGCATTTATACTACTACTAGCAGAAGCTAGATGTTTTAGCCATGTATGCAGTACTTTTAGCTAACTATTTAGTTATTACTTTTTGTTAACTGTTTCGCTTGCTAACTATGTTAGTTTTAAGGTGTTACAGTTGACTCAATATGTGGATATACCTATATCTACGATACCAACAAGTACCCCTTGTTAGGAATTTCAGATGTAGATCACAGCTACAGTTCACACAAGGTTTAGGGACTATGAGGACCACATACATACACCCATCAGCCATAACATTATGACCACCTGTCTAATATTGTGTAGGTCCCCCTTTTGCTGCCAAAACATCCCTGACTCATCGAGGCATGGACTCCACTAGACCTCTGAAGGTGTGCTGTGGTATCTGGCACCAAGACAAGAGGAAATCAGCAGTGGACAGGGGTCAGCATGGGCACCCTGACTGGTCTGTGGCTACGCAGCCCCATATGCAACAAACTGCGATACACTGTATGTTCTGACACCTTTCTATCAGAACCAGCATTAACTTTTTCAGCAATTTGAGCTACAGTAGCTCTTCTGTTGGATTGGACCACAGGGGTGGTGACCCTGTCACCGGTTCACTGGTTTTCCTACCACGTTTGGTAGGTACTGACCACTGCAAACCGGGGACACCCCACAAGAGCTGTAGTTGTGGAGATGCTCTGACCCAGTCGTCTAACCATCACAATTTGGCCCTTGTCAAAGTCGCTCACATCCTTACGCTTGCCCATTTTTCCTGCTTCCAACACATCAACTTCGAGAACAAAATGTTCACTTCCTGCGTAACATATCCCACCCACTGACAGGTGCCATTGTAACGAGATAATCAATGTTCTTCACTTCACCTGTCAGTGGTCATAATGTTATGGCTGATCGGTGTATAATGTTCACATATTCTGCTCTCAGAAATGAGAGAAGGGTTGTCCTGGAGGTCATAATGGTTTAGACAAATGACTGGAGTGGACCCACTCTGAGGACAGGTAAAGGACAGGACAGGCAGGGCTGGAATCAGTTTGGCCTGGCCTACAGGCTCAGCTCAGTCTCTCGCTGCTGCCGCTCTGTTTTGATTAAGTCCCTAACTGGATTTTTCAATACCAATAGTCCCAATAAATCTGTCTATCCATCTCTATGGAATATTCAACTGGCATTATTCTTTTCTTTCCTCTGTGCTGGAGAAAAGCGCTCGGCACAGTTTAGAACAAGACATCCAATCTGCACTCCTCTCCATTGTCTTCCCCACCAGACCCAGTGAATGAATGCGCTCAGCCAAATCCCCCTTCCATGTGCAGACACAGACTCCCTTGCCCACAGATATGCTCGGCTCTAATTAGGCAGACTGCTGGACGTGTTGCGGGGGGAAATCGCTCTGCACAGACATATCGTCTAGTGGCAGCTTTACAGATTTACGTCTTTTCATCTAGTTTGTGTGCATGTGTGTAAGCTGGTGCTGAGGGAGAGAAACACAGGGAGTTATTGTAGTGTTGACGATTTATTGATGAACACAATCCTTACTTCTAATGTATTGAACAAAACAGCACTCAAAGAAACTGTGTGACTGAGCGTGTGAATGTGTGTGTACGTGCTGCAACATGTTGCACGGCCTTGCACAGCCCTGCCGTTCATGCAGTTACAGAGTGTACAGTATGCTGCAGACCTACAGATCTTGCTGAACGTTCCCCTGAGACCTGCGTCATCAGCACAGAGGTTATTTCCTGTAGTTGAAGAGCAGCATGACTCTCTTCCTGTTCTGTGTGTGAAGAAGCACCAGGTTTGTCCCCACCAGTCCCAGTTTCTTCTGTACTGGACACAGGTTGCAAGGCAGAAAAGCAGTTAGCAAAATATGCTTTTGCCTCACATTACTTATTTCCTCTTTCACTCTTCATGCATTCAAGATATCCCAAATAAAGATATCCCTGCCTGAATTATCATCGTCCAATGCCACGGTTTCAGCACCTGAACATGAGCACTGAATACCAAAACTGTGAATCCCGTCAGTCTGGTTCTTTTGAAGGTGAATGTTTCAAATATTCACTTCAAGACGGAAAAAGTGAAAACTGTCACGGTGGTTATGTTTAAATGTCAAAGTTGCAGCAGTATAGCTGCTCTGAATTGAAAGAGCAAAGCCAATCCCTTTTGGAAATATACTTTTCACATTCACTCTCAGTGCATTCATGGGTTATGATTACTACCTGTAGGCCTAAAAGCTTTGGCTCTATAAAAGAAGTGCTACAGCTCAAGTTAAAGAAGAAGCTCAACCTCAAGGAAGTAAATATGAAATACGAAGCACTCTTCCACAACATGCATGAAATTTTAAATTAACAAATGCATAGTGTACTTAAGGGGAAATATTTCAGCTGGTACAAAACGTGGCACTGACATGCATGCAATAAAATTTCTGGAAAAACGTGTTGCTTTGCTTGTTGTTTTGAGTTAACACTGTTGTGACCCCATTCCTAAAATAAGACACAGTGCATCGTGACTATAGTTAACTAAATCTATGAGACACACTATAATGCAATACAGCATTAATGAACTTCAGCCTACAGAAGCAATCACAGCCACTGAAGTCTCCTCTCTTTCTTTCTGCTGCTTCTTTTACCCAAAGAGAAGAGCTGTTACCTACTGCTTCCCCGACTCATCTCCTCCCTCTTCTTCTCTGTCCCCGGGGAGGCTTTGCAACACGGTCCCTTCCAGCAGCTTCCTCCAAACAACAAAAACATTGTCTTATTCTATTTTATTTTTCCTCCCCTCCATCTCAGTGGAGCTATTACTCTGCCTTATTCTGCATATGACCTGGGGGCGATGGGAGGCGGAACACATTGGCCGTGGATGATAATGTCTTTCCACAGAGCTGAAATCTACGAGCTGCACTTCTCTGGTGGTGGTTTTGCAGCTATTTGGTTTTGTTGCAGTACAGTAGAGTGGAGGAGAGTGGTGCTCTCAGTATGGCCTATTGGTAACAGTTTTATATGCTATTAATACATTAAGCATTAGCCCACTCAAAACAGAGAATGAGGCGCCAAAATACATGCATTTGTGCCAAGAAGACCATGTCCAACTCATCCACTTGTTTATCCTCAAAGCTAGCAGCTGAGGGAGAAGGCCATCAGCTTTACTTCCTACATTTGAATTGTATGAATGTTCATATTATGTTACCGTCCTTCAAGAGATGTTTTTTCTCTTTTCACACGTATTAACCCATCTTGTAAAGAGTTACATCTGTTGATAAAATAATGAATGATGAAAAAAGCTGCAGAACCAAACGCATTGCCATTGTTTTGTCATTGATCCAGCATGGTCTACTTGCTTTTTCAGGTTTGACTATGCAGTACACACTGACTGTTTCAACTCTGAGAATATATGGAAATAGTTCCAAAGCGGCGGACCGACCGAAAGACCGACATTGCCATCCATAGAGCCACGCTGCTTGCACGGCTAAAAATATTAATTCATGATTTTTACAACACCTGTGTGTGTGTGTGTGTGTGTGTGTGTGTGTGTGTGTGTGTGTGTGTGTGTGTGTGTGTGTGTGTGTGTGTTGATTTTACTCTGTAAGTGGGCCAAATGAGCA
This sequence comes from Macquaria australasica, assembly GCA_005408345.1. Lineage (NCBI taxonomy): Eukaryota > Metazoa > Chordata > Actinopteri > Centrarchiformes > Percichthyidae > Macquaria > Macquaria australasica. Next base: position 450,840 of record SEMN01000034.1, on the reverse strand, counting down.
GGCAGCAGACTGGTACAAATCCGACACTGGGACTCACTGGGACTACAAAGGGCTGAAATTTGATACACTTGCAAAAACAACCAAATCCCACAGGAGTTCTCCTTCAAGTTAAGTTTTTATTCCCCAGCCAAATGCTTTTTTCTTTACTTTTGTACAAAGATAAATCTGCTGTTAACTACATTTGGCAGAGATCAAACAAATATGGCGTTTTTTCGCTGTGGGCTGGGGGTGAGGCATTCATTTGTTAGTGGCACAGACAGAAAGGATTTCCTGCTACAGAAATGACTTGTATAGCACATTAAGAGCTTCATTAATTCACTCCACAAGAAATTTACAAATCAAAGACTGTTTAAATGATATTGATTCATAAAGCATACTATATGAATATATACATAGTGTACTTTTATTCAGCATTCTTTTACAGCTGTCATCAGGGTGGCAGCTATCCAGCTGTGCAGTACTTTGCTTAGCTGCATCACATTTTTTATTTTTATTTGTTCGATTTCCTGTTCAGGAACAGAAAAACACAGATATGAGTCACTAACTGGTCGAAAATTGCACGTTTTAAACTTTACTTTCACAAATCACCTTTCGACTTCTCTGTAACCCCGACAGCATGGGTGCTGTTAACACAATTACATTATGGCCATGATTTAAAAACATATTCAGCCAGGTAAGCTAAATCACTGTTGGGTGGTTTTTGTTGGTAATTTGGTCATTTTACCAATTTGTCTTACAGTATTCTGACAGATCAAGACTTTTGACTTGTAAGGAATACTGTATTTCGCTGCCAGATATGTTCATTTTAAAAAGTTAAAATCAGCTGTTTGTATTGAACGTTTTAAACGATACTTAATTTTAATATATGTGACTACACCAGAAGAAATAATAGTTTACTTTATTAATGGGCTCTCATCAATAGAAGCAAACTGCTCCTAATTCCTAGCAGCCATCACACTGAACAAAGAGCAATAACACCTCCTAGTGGCATAATGTGAGTTTAGTAGGCTATGCATGGCATCTACAAACCATAGAAATGTTACATCTTTATTAATCATCTTATATAACAAATTGAATAAATAAAATACAATTTAATAATTATAGAATTGTTTTTGCCGTCCAATGTATTAATTCTGTTTTTGTTTCCATGTTTCCATGAAGCAGCTTTCCATTCACTGTAATTTTTTTTCCATAGAGAGAGAGAGTTTGATTGTCCTGTTAACCAGAGCTTACTGAGCTCACTGAGGTCATGTGTTTTAGCAACAGAAACTTACACTGGTGGGTATTTTATAAGCTGATTTCAGTGCTTTTAAACTCATAGGTTTACAGTTTTCAGGAGAGGCAGCATGGGGAAGGGCTTTGAAACACCATTTTGACCTTCGTGTTTAGAGACCTTCTTTATGTTTTGTGGTTCAAACTTTCTCAGAGAGGTGAGAAGTGCGTTGGAGGGACTTGTGATCTCAGTAGGCCTACAGTATTTTTTAAATCCTGGCTACAGCCCTGCTGTAACCACCGCCAGAGAGTTGGTTAATGTGGGGGTTTCCAAAACACAACAATTGTATATTTGTCATGAAGATGAACAAAACATAGGCTACCATCTTCTCACTCCTTACAGCTGCATAGATGGAAACTGTACAAACAGTGAAAAAATCTATAGAACTGTATTTTTGTAATGAACACTTTTATGCACAGGCTATGTTGTACGTTAGACATATTAAAAATTGCTCAATGCATACTGGTGACAGTAACTGAGAAAGAAAGTAAGAAAAAAACTTCCCCTACATAAACCCCCGCCTGCGCTGTTGGAGGCACAGAACGGGAAAGGGCGGATAGTGTAAAACGCTCAGGTTGAGTTACACACGTATAAAGTATAACGGCATGATGGCAGCAGATTCAAACAAGTTTCCTACGGGCTTTATCGTCTTTGTTTCGTTCTCCGTCCTTGCGTCAATGTAAGTGATTTTACATAGACCACAGATATCAGGTTTGTGAGCGACGAGTGACGTTACATGCTGTATCGTCGGTGTTGTGTCGAAGTCTGTTCAGCTGACTTAACCTACCCCTCGATAGTGTTTCCGTGGTTTGGGTTACGTGTTTAATTTAGGGTAACGCCAACGATTAATGAATTAGAGATGAATGGTAAGTGTTAGGTGTAAGGTTGGGTTGAGGTTAAGTATCATACAAGACGCTTGTTTGCGGTTTTTCACCTAAGGCGGGGATCGGGGGGGGGGGGGACAACAAATCGATGGGTAACAGAATTCGCCGCAACACCTGAGTTCAAACTTCTACGTAAAATCCAACCGTTACGAATGAGACGCCAGTCGATGACAATACGTACGTTAGGCGATTTATCAAATGTAATAATCAGTTATTTCTTCTAGCCAATATATTGAGTTGTAAAACTTACTTTCACTTTCGTTTTCCTTTTTCTTTTTTTTTTAAATACCTTTATTAAGTAGCCTAAACAAAGCATGGCCATTACAATATCAACTTGGTAGGCTGACAAAGTACAAACAGTGGCTACACATCACAGACTGAGCACAAAATAATAAAAATTAAGTAAAAGCAACCAATAAATAATTAAATAAATATAAAAGAGTCAGAGGTCTAATCAGAAATTATGTATGTCGTTTTTCTGTCGCTTTCTTATCGCAAGGGCCTTTTCTCCTGCCTCAGCCCAAACAGAAGAGAAAGCTGCAAGCCAGTGTACAGATGGCACCTACAAGCACGACGGGAGGGACTGTTGCCTGTGTGCTGCTGGTAAGTGTCAGTGGTTACACATGAAACTAATGAAAATCGTTCTTAAATAACATCTGGATAATGTATTCGTTTTGTGGTGGGTAATGAAAACTTTTGTGCTGTTGGACACAGGCGAAACCTTTAGTCACTGCAGAAGGTTAACATGAAATGTTTTTAACAACATATTGGGAAATATGGCCGTTTCAAACTGTTAGTGTCTGTTTTGCCAGAAAAGGTGACTGTAAGAATATGTTTGCATGTGGCTGTCTGTGTGGGTGTGTATTTCGTAAGCTGGCCCAAACCGATTAAAACATTTTCTTCTGCCTCTGTCTCCATACTGTAGGTCTACATCTGGTGAACCACTGCACTACGAGTCTAAAATATGGACAGTGTGACTCCTGTGAATCTGGGACGTACAGCAGTCACCCTAATGACCAGATGTCCTGTGATCGCTGCACATCCTGCTCACACCCCAGTGGTATAGACGCTTTCTTTTATATCCAGTAAAACCAAAAACAAAACAATTGGTAAAAATTCCAAAAGAGGACGTTTTCGGTGCAATAAACCTTTTTCACAGCAGACAGTTTGACAGGTGTTACTAATAACATCAGCGATGGCTTCGGTCTTTCAAGTGTCCCAGTAAGCCAGCACTGCACAATACCAAGACCCAGAAACTGAAGCAGCTAAATGGAATTCAGCCATCGTTCATTTCATTCTTTCCAGCTGTGCTTTTCCTACTTTGACATGTCAAAATGAGGAGGAAGCCACGCTAGCTAATATACAAACAAAGCCTTTAAGATATCTATGACCCTATAAGCTCTGCATAACTGTGTATATATTACAAAATATTATTCTCTGATAGTTCTGATGCACCAGTCCTATACATTGCATTAGTATCTCTGCTTATACTGACCGGATCAGCCAGATGTGACCAATCCACATTAAATACTCTTCATAGTCACTGTTCTTATTAAATTGTAACAGCACAATTTTATAAACCTAAAACAATATAATTAAAATGTGCGCATTTGATCGTCTCCACTTATAGTAAAGGAGTGAAGTGTAGTCACAGCCTCATTTTAGCCTTGATTAGTCATTTGGCAGAAAATTCACTGCAAACAATTTTGATAATCAGTTAATTGTTTAAGTAAATTATCTGGCAAATGTGCCAAACCTTCCTTGGATCCAGCAGCTCAAATGTCATGATTTGCTACTTTTCTTTGTTTTGTGTTACCGTAATTTAAACATCTTTGGGTTTTGGACTATCGGCCAGTCTGAGAAAAAAAATCAATTTAAAGACCGTAAGTATTTGCTGACATTTTCTAAACTAAACATAAAGCGATTAAACAAAAAATGATGGTCAGATTAATTGATGATGAAAATAATCCGTAGTTGCACTCCTAATCCCAATCAGTTCCACTCAGAGAGAAAAACAGATTTCAAAATGAAAAGAATCAAGAGCAATATTTCAGTTTATCTATGAGAATTCAGTATAGTAAACCCTGGTAATCTAATACAACCACCATATTAAATGCTTCTCGAAATGTAGACTGTTATGTTATACAAGTAACACAATATGTCACTTTTTTGTTTTTAAGAAAAGTACAGTTTGAAGCAATGTGAAGGTCTGTCAGTCCCTCTAATGTCAGTTGTGTGGTTTTACTATCCTTTTAGAGAATCTAGAGGAGGACGAACCCTGCACCCCTGCCAGGGACACTAAGTGTCGATGTAAAAAGGATCACTATTGCAGCAGTGGCACAGAAACCTGTAAACTCTGCCAGCCCTGTAAAAAGTAAGTTCTGCTCCTTCAAATATCTGTAAACTAGAAGACGTACAGTATGCGTAGCTTATTTAAAAAAAGATTTACAGTGTCACCAATTGATTGCCTTGTCCTCATAGACTGCCAGCAGAATAAAGAAAATAAGATAAAGATGGTTCATTTTTGTTGTCACGATTCAGTCTGTCACTCATACTTGCTTTTCTTTTGGTTCAAGATGTGGTGATGAAGGCATCAAAGTAGCCTGTGCAGGCAACAACAACACAGTCTGCAATGACAAAACTGAAGGTATGGTTTAGTTTAGCATTATTGCGTTTGAATTAAATAATGATGGCTTCAATTAGTATATTGCCATGTCATTTATAGACAGAAATTGTATCATTTTATTTGTAATAAAAATGTAATGTCCATATCTTTGTGTTTCAGGGGGAAATCATGTAGGGGCAATACTCAGCGTAATTGTCATAATTGCATTACTCATAGCAGTTGCTGTGTTCGTGTTCTTGTGGTGGAGACATAAGCGTGAGTATTTCTAATGGGACCAGCAGAGGGCACTTGTGTTTCTCTGTACAATGGCAAAATACAGTAATGATACCAAAGGTTCAGTTCACATTTAATTCAAGTAACATTCAGATTTAATTGCTGTTTTTGTATCTTCTTAATAATATGTTTGTGTATCTTGTTTTTTGATAATTTATCTCATAAGGGAGGAGACCACAGACCGAAGATCAACAGTCGAATGGCGATGTAACTGATGTGGTAAATATTGTCCAGTGTGATCTCTTTCAGTCCATGTATAACTCTATGACCAGCTGTAAGCTGTTTGGCCTGTTTTATCTACACATGTGCAAGTGTGATAAACGTTTATCTCTCCTCTAACATTGGCATAGCTGCCCCTTTCTATAGGAGGTACAGGTTAGTGGTCTAAAACCGTTGGTGTCTTTGTTAGTGTGCTTGCTCTGTGTCAGTACTATTGTGGTGTGACAAATTTGTAAAGCTTGTGTAAGCACTTTTATCACTGTGAAATTATAAACATTCATTCTACTTCTGCTTCTCAGGAGATGCAACATCTTAACGGTAAGAACATGTTTTTAATATTGATGCCATATTAGAGTTTTAATCGCTATTTCTCTATATTTTTTGAGCTTGTCAGATGAAATAGCTCGATTATCGATTGATAATCAGACTGAATTGACATTTCATTTCACAACATTTCTCAGTCTGATATGTTTAGATTAGCACATTTCTGTTTGGGAGGGTTGTATTTTATTAAATATTGTTCTAACAAAAATCATTTTTTGTTGACGTGTTAGCTGGAGTAGCGGTGACAGGGAGCAGTTAACGTTTAACATTTTTCACAACAAGATATGCCGATTTATGGCCAGTTCTTATTATCTTTTATCTGCAAGTCGAATTACAACAACCTGTTCATTTTTGGCCATTTTTGCGGCAATTTTCCTGTCGCTATTTTTCACGGATGCAGTTATTTTTGTGGCTCTGGCACAGGAAGATGACGTCCCCATTCTTTCTACCTGAACACAAAGCTCTGATTGGCTCGTTAGAGTTTTTTATCCGCTGTGAATTATCACTACAGTAGACCTGTATGATGTGAGCAGCACAGCACAGCAGGTCTGGAATCAGGCGAGACTGGTGTTGTGATTGTGACTTTTTTTTGTTAATGGCACCTTTAACATAGCTCTTTTGAATCTTTTGAATTTTTTTTTCATCCATCAGAATCAAAATGCCCCGGCAAGGTCAATAAAATTGTGATGTTCTTTGTTGCATTAATGCTCATTTTTACTATCTTTCATATTTCCAGTGGATGACATCCAGCCTCATCTGCCTGACATTGCAGAAATGATTGGATGGAAGGATATGAAGGATATAGCAATACGTAGCGGGATACCATACGCTGTTATTGAATCTTGTAAACTGGACAACCCTGATAATAGTCAGGAGCAGACACTCCAACTACTAAGGACCTGGGTGGAGAGACAGGGCAGGGAGGCCTCAAGGAAATTGATCCAGAACCTACACAAAAGTGGCAAAAAGGGCAAAGCAGAAAGGGTGACAGATATATTGTCTTGTGGCAGCTAGATCAAATTTTCCTGCTTAAATGTGTCTTTTGTGAGTAGTTTTTTAACAGTGCTGTCTACTGTATGAACTATTATATTACTTTAAAAGGTATCAGTTGAGATGTTTACATGATAGGATTGAACTATAAATACTGATACTAAAAGCAGAATTCAAGGATAGATTTGCTACATGATGCTACAGCTTGTATATTGTGCAATAAACCTCAATAAATATATAATTAGTGAAAGTGTTGCATGGATTTTGGTTCCTCGTATGTTGTGAAATTGTGACTGGCCTAGTTTTGATCGTCTAATGTTGATGGACACTGGATTTTTTTTTTACAGTTTAGCTGCGTGTCCTTCCAATCCTCAAACCAAAAGCTGTTAATATGACCCAGGGTACATTTTTATCCCAGTGATTTTTAATGTGTAAGTATCGTAATTCTAAACTGAAATATAGTCCGACTGCAACTTCTTTACTTATAAATATGTATCTGTATTTTCCCACACTTATTTAGTTACAAAGTAACGTTGCCGCACTACATAAATGTTTATTAATTAAATAAAGTATCCAGTAATTGAAAAAATACAGAATTACATCCCCATTATTCTCAAATCTCTAGTCTTGTATCTACATTTTTGTTTTGGTGTTTCATTATTGATTTATCTGACAAGTATTGTCTCAATTAATAGTGAAAAAAAAAAGCCCATCGCAATTTCCCAAAAGTTTAATTCGGTTTACCATCACATAAGACAAAGAAAATCAACAAATCTTTACATTTGAAAAGCTGAAACCAGTAATTTTTTTGTCATGTTTGCTTTAAAAATAAATGGAGTAACGCCTGCGAGCTAGTTCAGGCAGTCAACTTGAGCTGCACTGCTATAAACACCTGACATACCTCACTCTCCACAACCATTTACCAAACACACCCTCCCAATGTGGCAGTCTAAACTACAAAATTTCCCATCTCTCCTCCTGCCTGTCAGTGCCCCTGCTGCCCTGCATCAGTATTGCTGCTTGTTCTCTCAGCCCCACCACCACCTCAGCATCCACCTGCGGGCTCCAGCTAGGGGGTTTAAGATATTTGCCCATCACTCCCCAATATCTCTATGTAAACATGTCTGCAGGGAGTGATGAGGTCGGAGCCTAGACGTCAAACTCCAGCTATGTTCTGCTGCTGTAATAAACATTTGAAACGTCAGTTGTCAGACTGAACTAAAATAATCGAGTATCAAAATTGATGACAATTAAATTTCTGTCCATCAACTAATCGTTTTAGCTCTAATTGGCACCCTGTATGTACAACAAAATTACCCAATTTCCATGGTTGTAATTTAAAGCATTACCCAAGAAGTGAATAATCCATAAAATGTCAGAAAATAGTGAAAAATGTTCATCACAATTTAAAGCCAAAGCCCCATCTTCAAATTGTTTGTTTTGTCAGAACTGCAGTCTAAAACCCAGAGATTTTCTCTTTACTATCACATAGGACAAAGACAAGAAGCAAATCTGCACAATTGAGGAGCTGGAAATACAGAAGGTTTTGCATTCTTGGTGGAAAAATGACTTACACGATTAATCAAAAAATGGTTAGTGATTAACTTTTCTTTAATTGACTAATCAATGCAGCTCTATACTGAAGAATAGAACACAACTAACCAGACAAGAACCCACTTCCTGTTCTGACTGTAGATGTGAGATTTGTCAAATTGTCAAATTAACTTTCCCTTTTATTTATAGTGGTTTAGTTGCTCAATCCAAGTCTCACATTCTGTAAAGCACCGACAAGAAGTTGGAAATTACTTTTTTTTTAAAGTCTGTGGACGAGTAACATTTTTGAAAAGAAAAGACCATCACATTACCACAGCTATTCTACCTGTTAAAAGGGAGTTTTTCCTTGCCACTGTCACATAGTGCTTGCTCATGGTGGGAACTGTTGGGTCTCTGTAAATATAAAGAGTCGGTCTAGACTTGCTCTACTCAAAAAAGTGCCCTGAGATAACTTTGTTATGATATGGCGCTATATAAATAAAACTGAATTGAATTGAATTGAAAATCCCCATAAATTGAACTTTGAGATTGCACTGAAAGGATAGAAACATTGCGAGAATGTATAATCAACAGCAAGGTTACACGAAAAGTCTGAGAAAACAAAGGACACATTTTTATCAATATCTGAGTGTTTAAAGCAGGAAACTCTGACACTTAAAGTTCGAACCCATCTACATTCAACTCACCTTTTATTTTCCAACATTTTTTTGTAGTTATGTGTTATTGCACCTTAGACAACTTAGACATCCTACTTCTTGACCAGTAAAGGATAACTGAGTCGTGAACACAACGTTGACATATCATCACTTTTTAAGTTGAAATGGTGAACTTGTTAGCAAACAGCTGCTTATTTACACATCCAGCAGTTACAGAGCAACATGATCAATCATTTGGAGTCGTGTTTGTGTCCACCTGATGAATGTAAGTCCAACATTTACTCTTCTTTTAACTCTTAACAGCTGAGTTACATACTTTCCACTTTGTTGATCTACAGTCATTGCTGGCAACTATGAATAGCCTCTGGTATTTTCCAAACAGGGGCTTTCCTCCAAAAAGTAGCAGAACATGTCAGCTTATGCAAGACCAAATACCAGATGCACATACTTGACATTTTGGTCAAATTTGTCCAGGTTTTGAGAATTAAACAGTTGTTGCACTTCAATGTCCCTGGCACTCTTGGTAATCCACAGAACCCGCCATCTTAGGTATGACATACATACATATTACATTTTTACATATATTTATATTAATATTTATCCTTTATGTTTCTTTTTTCTAATTCTTATTTTTCACACTAGTCTTTTTGCACAGATTTAATGAGTATGCCACGCTACATTTCACTACACAAATTGCTTGTTTATGTGACAAGTAAAATCTTGAAATCCTTGAAACTTGGCTCGTAAAAGCACATGAAACCAAAACTATACAATAGATATAGCAAGAGGTAAGTGGCCCTTTAACCCCTTCTTGCTTTCTTTGTAGCACCTGAGCGCAGAGATGTTGAACTTCTTTTGTTGATCTCATGTAATTCCCAGCTTACCTTCACCCAACTACAACCTGAGCAGAGATCTGCATAATAAATGAAAACACCTCAGTTAGTGTGCAGGACCTTTAAATGTGAATGACATTGCATTTAATCATTCATTCATGTCATTTGAACTTTATCCATATAAAAAATAGCCATACAGCAAAATGAAATGTAGTTTCTCTCAGGATCAGTGTAGAAGAACATAAAACCGTCTTCAACAGTGTTCCCGTTGTGTAGATCCATGAGGAAGGAAGACCAAGTCCAGTTATTTCGGGTCTGTTGATAAGCTCGTCTACTTTCATTTCTCATCATTCGGCCCAAAATTGCGACACTGGCACCAATGTGCCCTGTTTCACTTTTAACACTAGGTAATGCTGCTTTAAAAGAATCATGTTTGTAATCTGTAATGACATCTAGATACAGTTTCTGATTGACTGAGTGATTTTGTGGCATCTGCTGCGAAATGATTCTCCATACAAAATCTTTTCTTTGATTTTCAAGCACTCATGCAAACACTCATTGTATTGTCAAAATGTGGCCAAATATGTGCGTATTTAGCTGTATTTTAGTGAAACAGTGACTTGTGACTCTGAGTTTTTTCTCCTGTGAAAATGTGTTGCCATTGAAGACCATTACAGGTGACTGAATTTTACAACCACTTTTGTAAGCCTACAGCAGGTATGGAGCCCACACATGTCTAATAACACACCCATCTCATTATGAGTGTGAGGAAAATGCTTGGGGAAAACAGTGATTATAGATGAATAATTAAATGTACACCAAAATCCCAAAAAGTAGGAAAACTATGGTGCTGAAAAATAAAGGAACTTTTAAAAAATAAATAGAAGAGTAACATAAACCAAGTTTTAATTAATTTGATCAGTGAATGGTGGTAAAGAAAAAAAATAAAAAGCTTTTCTCTTTTTTTTTTTACCAAATGATTGGAGGTTAAAGGAAAAGTATAAAGCTTTATTTTCCCTTTTACACTCTAGTTATTATCAACAAACTATAAGGCTATTCATTAATGTATATTGGTTACATTTTTAAACATTTTGTCAGTTTTGGGGCTCCATATACAGGGAGGAAGGATTTGATACTTAAAAGTTGATTTTATTTTTGTGGAGTATCATTTTCATAAATCCAGTAAACTGAACGATAATTACACACACAAAAAAAACAACAACACCAATATCACAACAACAACAGTAGTCTGAGAAAATAAGAATTCATATTACAATGATCTATGAGGTTTATTTGATCAAATGAAATATTCTTCTTTATGGTGAACCTTTCAGGCCACTCCTGCTACATAATCAAATTTTCTGCTGTTAATGCATCTGCTCAGTCTGTTGCAAATTGTCATATTTATGACAAAAACATGGCTCACTCCATGGCTTGTTCATTGGTCTGAATTACTATTGTTGTAAATGATGCACTCTAAAGTTTCTATTTAGGTTTTTATACCTTTTGAAACAGTTCAGTTATTGGTCGCTGTAATCAAGAATGTAGCCTTGAGTTTTTCAAAATGTGGACCTATTTTTTGGGTGTGTTTCATGCTCAAAACACTTTTGGTGGAGTATAACCTTAAAAATGTCAGCATCTTTCAGTATCGCAGTTAAGTCTTCAACATTAGTTGCTTTTCTTGCAAGTTAACAGCAGAATAAAAATGTCCTTCACATATTCTGATAATCACTTTAGAGTCTCTGTGTTTCTTGACTTCCTCTGTGTGTCTTCTCCTCGCAGCGTGCCAAAAAGTCTGTCCCAGTGCGTGAAGTACGGCGCGTAGTTTACTTTGAATTTGAGGTGGTGGAGGTCGTGATGCTGAGCTCCTCCGTAGAGGCCGAAGGGCACCAGTCTATGTGGAGACCAGGGAAATTCATAGCCTGAGTGAGCCTCCACAGACAGATACATGTTTGTGACATAGAAGAGCATCTCGGTGAGTGGATGGCAGTCCAGGAGTGCAGGGTTCAGTGTTGTGAAGAAGCTGAGGCTCAGCATCTCCCAGACACCTGTGTATTCTGTCGTCAGCGAAAAGGCGGCCGTGTAGAGGTGGTGCTCCTTGTGGAAAAAATGGTAGAGCCAGGACACCTTGTGATGCAGCAGATGCCATAAAAAGTACTGCATGTCGAACAGGAGGAGGCAGGCCAATATGTCCTTAACAACAGACAGCATCTCGGGTGCCAGTGGAGGAGAAGACACAGGTCTCCAGTACCAGTGGACAACAGACAGGGGGAAAATGAAACAGACGTGGTTGTGGACGATTTTGCGCAAGCACCTCCAAGCCATTGCCCATGTCACCTTGCTTTGAGGCTGGATCTTGAAGCGGCGTACCAGGGTCAGTCTGGAACAGAGCAAATCCAGACATAAGTAAGGCAAGCAGCAGCTCAGGTAAACGGTCAGAGAGAATAAAACTGGGAAAAATGGAGATCTGAGGAGGCTCTGCTGTTCTCTTAACCAGTCCCAAAGAATCTGCAGAAAGAGCCTCTCTGTGCTCTGCAAGTTTGTCATCCCTGCAGTGTGAGAAAACGTAACTTACCGACACATTTATACTTAGAGAAGGATGATGAAGCGTTGTGACATTACGTAAGAAACATTTCCTGGGGATTTCTACAATGAAGACGCTGCCACACAAAACTTTGATTTGTTATCATGAGAGATTTATTTAGCTGTGTGAATGCCGTTTGCAATGGCACTCTTGTATATCACTCTGAAAATGACGCAAATGTATGTATGGATTTGAACAGGGGCTTGTTTAAGGTTAGTATCCACATAAGATGTCCAGTATTGATGTAACAGTGTCCGTCAGTTAATGAACGTTCATGTGTTTTAAGTCTGCTTCCACATGTCAAACCTGTGATTGCTGTTGTGCTTCTTACCCGAGTACAGCAGCCTGTTACAAGGAATGAGCTGTGTTCAGTCTGTGCATCCTGCCTCTTCAGCTACTTTTGGTCCCTTTTTGCTAAAGCATGAAGCGCCACCTTGTGGATGCAAAATACCTCTTGTCACAGATACTGTAGCTGCTAAAGTGGAAGTGACATTTCTGCCATAGTGTAATAACAGCATAGCCATGTGTTGCTTACTAGAAGGGCTGTTATTTCCTGTGCCATTTCCAAAATTAGCTGAGATATTTTATGTAGCGTTTGACCCACATGAAGGCCCAACTTGTTCATTTTCAGTCAAATTTAAGAAAGGTTTTACTTTGATTGCAGCCCATTTGGTTTACATTTTGCAGCACCTTAGTTGAAGTGCAATACACAGTGTCTAGAGTGAATTCTGCATATAGTATGTTAAGTTATTCAAACTGATTTGAGCTCTTTTAAAAAAAATACTGGATGACATTAAATAAAACATTTTTGATTGTGCATTTTATTTAAATCCATCATAAAACCGATGCCCTGCTCCTCACAGCTCAAATACCCTATTTAGGTTGCACAGAAGAAGCTGGGCGGTGTCTCTCGCCATGGGTGGAGCTCACAGTCCGGAAATGTGTAAAGAAAAAAGATGTGAAACTGTCCCCTCGTTGTTCGCATGAGTTTGACGAGGCTGCCTTCACAGGAGAGAGTCCGCCGCATGAGTTTATCACCATGAACTCAGCCAGAAAACAGCGCAAAGGTAGGTTTATCAACTTTTTAAATTTTTTTACAACTACTCCTTTTACTTCTCTATTATTGTAAATCGACGGAGAGCGAGTTCAAGCCGCTAAACATGCAAGTATGTTGCCCAAATGATGCTTGTTGCTTATATTTTCGGGAAGTTCAACGTTGCTGCTTGCTTCAAAGCTTTACACAGCATCCCACAGAGCACCGTTTGTTAGCCGAGCAGGCTGCAAAGTGACTCATGTGTCAGGAATAATGTTATGTTTCCGTGATGAGTGCGTCACTATTTTGTTGCTAAGACAACTGAGGAGGTAACCCATGGCAATGTGTCTAAACTACATCACTTTACAAGTACACAGTTATTTATTTACTCCAAACACCCTGAGCTCACTGGGTGCGGGAGTCAACGCTGGTGGAAAGACATTTATTTTACATTTACTCATCTTAAAGTAGGTTGTACTTTACTCACTGGTGGAAGTACTCAGATATTTTACTGTAGTAGCCTAGAAGTAGCAATACCACTGTGTAGAAATACTCTGTTACAAGTAAAAGTCCTGCATTCAAAAGTTTATTGAAGTAAAAGGCATCAAAACATACTTTAAGTATCAAAAGGACATTCATTATGCAGAACGGTCCATTTCAGAATAATCTATATTAAACTATTGGATTATAATTATTGATGCATGTATCACTTTAATGTTGCAGCTGGTAAAGGTGGAGCTGATTTTAATTATACTGCAGGGTAGCTTAACTTATAATAATACATCAGAATTTATTAGTTGATTTTCTATTTTTATTAATAATCTGCAATCTGCAAAGTAACTAGTAATTAAAGTAAATGGGGTGGAGTAAAAAGTACAATATTTGCCTCTTAAATGTAGTTGAGTAGAAGTATAAAGTAGCAGAAAATTGAATTACTCAAGTACAAATACTTCAAAATTGTAATTAAGTACAGTAAATGTACTTAGTTCCTTTCCACCACTGACTTTACTTGAGTACTTCCATTTCATGCGACTAAAATACTGTACTCTTTACTCCACTACATGTATTTTTAGAGCAAATACATTAGCTAACATTAGCCACTTTAAGTTAGTTGTCATACCAGACCAAGGCTGTAGCAGCAAAACCTCTGAATGTTTCAAACTGAGATTTGTAACTTTTTTTTTGTTTGTAACAGGAATAATGGGTTATTTCTTCGTCTTTGTTTATGTTGACTATAGCCTTCGTGTTCTGTAACAATCGATTGTCTCAAATCATTTTTAATGAGCTACAGCACAGGCCTCTCTGTCTGGCTTGATGTTTGTTTGGATGGACTGAGGCATGTAAGTGTTGGAAAACATCCCAGTGAGTAAGTCATGGGAAGTTTCCCCGGCTCTGTGGCCTCACACACTCCACTGGCCATTACTGCACTGCCATTTTAAAGCTCAACTCTCAGAGAACAGCCCATAATCTCATGATCTTACAGTGAGATCATGATGCATGTGTACTTCCTATTTCTTGTTTCTCTTCTATTTTTCAAAGTAAGTCCTATTTTGAGCACATCTCATGCCTTTTATTTTAAAGATTATAATGATGATGATTTAAGTAATTCAGTCCATCCTCAGAGCAATGTGCAATTATCTCTTTAAATTCTATTAAGAGCTTGGAACATAAGCAAGAGACTTATGTAATTTCCTCTTACAGTATATTGCATTACTTGTCGGCTGTCTGATGACGTCCAGGAAAGAAGATAATAATGTCAATGCGAGCTTTTTCCACATTGTTTCACTTTGAAACTTTATTTGGACTTTTTCCAGAAAGGGAGGTGTCGTTCATTTTATTTTGTACAAAATGTTAACAGGATGTAAATGTTGAGAGGCACAATGTTGGTAACTAAATAGGGTTATCAGAGAAGGCCGACGTTCTTCTAAAGGGCTCAATCTTCCTTCCTCCCATGTTGCACAGTCTGATACTGGAGAAGTGCGTCACTCAGCCCACTGCCTCTATATTTAGAGGTGCGATCTGTGCTTTCCCCCGGGGTGGAGTGCTTTATAAAAATAATTGGATTTATTTATATATATATATATATGTATGTACATGTATATATACACCAATATTTTCATTTATTTTATTCAGTACACCAATGCTCATTTTTGTCTTAAATCCACTTGGCTTCTTAATAAAACCACTATTCCTGCTTTTGTTTCAGGATCTGAGCTGCAGCTGCCCAAATGTGGATGTTAGAAACAAGCTGAAGATGCAGGGGGCCATTGCACGAGTGTGTGTGGTGGTGGCCGCTGCCATATTAAACCATCCCTTGCTCTTTCCTCAAGAGAACACCACACTCCCGGACCAGGACGAGGAGCTGATGGCTCGCATGCGGGAGCACGAGGAGAGGCTGGAAATGGAGCAGGCCAGGCTGGAGAAAGAGCTTTCACAGCTGGACTCAAAGCAGGAAGAAACCAGCTCGGAGGAAGGTTATAGTTGGTACTTTTGGAGCGTCATGTCTTTCGTCATATTCTTCACTATCGAGATGTACAGGGGGGATCTTGCTGACACAGAAATCCGGCCAGCTGAGGATGAAGACATATTTTCAGAGAGTGCATCCGTTACCCCCAGGACGATGGTACTAGATAAGGATGTCCTGAGCAACTTCTGTGACAGATGCACCTACACTTCAGCCCATGAAAACTGGAGGGTGAGGGAGTTTGTCGAGGGTTTTGCTGATGACTTGCTAGAATCGCTCAGGAGCGTATGTGACAAGGAGGCAGACATGGAAGTCGGGGACTTTGTCGGCATTGGAAGCATGTTCGAGTCTTGGAAGGTGTGCAAGCCACTGATGTGCGACCTTATAGTGCCTTTCTCACCTCCAGTTCCATACTGCTTCCAGTTCCAGCTGTGGTGCAGCCCCTCCAGTAACATGCCTCCACACATGCAGGGCTGTGGCAAGATAAAGGTGACCAAGTTTGGGGAAAACAAGGAGGGCTGTCTGTGTGGCTCTGCTAACCTGGGAGAGGACATGCTTTGTCTGTTGCACAGCAAGAATGACCCACTCAAAGCGGACCACAGTCCTGACGAACTGCTTTGCTCCAGGAACACACCTTTCTTAGCCAAAGATCAAGTCATGAAGTGGTTTCAGGTCTCTGTAACCAAAGCGTGGGGACGCATCTCTCACAAATACGACTTTGAGGTCACTTTTCGCAACCTAGATGCTGCTGGCGCTCTGAAGATCCGATTCCGTTCAGGGAAAGTCATCGTAATGAACATCATACCGGTGGTTCAGTTGGAGGATACAGATGCTTATTTTGTCTCACACTTTCCATCAGACTGCGACAGCCCTCCTGACCCATACTGGCCCCTCTCTTTTGCTGTGTACGAGAGGAATTTGCTGAAACATTTTGCTAAACGCCTACCACAAAATTCCTGTCATTTACACTGCCTTCAGATTGTTACTTTCCTACACAGAAAGCAGACAGGGCTCACAGGGGCAAGTGCCCTTACTAACTACCACTTAAAGACCGCTCTGTTGCACTTGTTGCTGAGTAAAAGGCCCTCTGTGTGGGGCATTGAGAGTATGGAGCACAGGCTTCGGGATGTGCTCAGCTTCTTGCAGGGGAGCCTACAGGAGAAGCGACTTCATCATGTTCTGATTGGGAACAGTAAAGTGCCAGAAGATGTCCAGGTCCCTGAGATAATTCGCAAAGCAGAGCCCATCAATCTGTTCCGGTCTCTGGTGTTGCAGGGGGAGCTTTATGCAGAAACAGTCAGGCATTTCCACAATATGTTGAGAAATGCACCTGTGCTCATACAAGAGTACACGCCTCACTTATCAAATGGAGGTTTACACCACAGCCTAAGTGGAAGTGTGTGAGCTTTGCAATATCCGTCGTCTGAATTATTTCTTACTTTTAGCACTAGCAGATCTTAAAATAATTCAGTGTTACTAAGAGTGATGTTGCAAATAGTTGCACCAGATACACAAGTACTGAAATGAAAAGGTGCACATACAAGTTATTTTATTTATGGCTGATATCTAGATATGTAGTGGTTTTTGCTGCAGCTGCTTTCTTCACACTTGACAAGGTAACCAGTGTATTAATATACATTAGCAGCATTTCAACAGTGGGTTCTGTTTGTAAAATCTGGTGGCAAAACCGTGCGTGTCCCACAAGATTTGATGGGTATATTGTTTACCTGTGAAGTGTTATTTTTAATTCAGTCTGTAGGACTGTTTCTGAAGCTTACAAGTCATATTGCTTGTTTTACAGGCTTAACCTGGAGGAGAGATTTTCACTAGATATCCCTCTGCCTCTAAAAGAAACAGCAATAAGTAATCTACATGAAGGACAATCATTTTTAGAAATGCATTTCACTGTTCATCTGAAAAAAGATAAAGCACTTTTGTTAGTTGGGGAAACATTTTAACAAAAATACCTCTCATATTATGCCGGTCTAAACAGGAATAATTTACCAAACAGTATAACAGCATTTTTGTTTTCCTTCATACTGTTCGGAATCTGATGGCAGCTATTCAATTTTGTACTCATTCTTTTTATTGCTTATTGTTACATTTCCACTGTGTTGATGTCAAATCTTTGGTAGAGCTCCAGTTTATTAAATGGAACCACCCTGTGTACCCTGGAGAGAAGGGGGGGCGGCATAATGTAGTTTATCGTAACACAGACAGAAAATTCAGATTCAGGCCAAAGTCGTTACATCTGCAATTTTTTAATAGAAAAAGTGCGGCACTTTGGAATGGATCATTGAAAACACCTTGAATTATATTTATCTCATCACTGTATTTCATGTTTTTTCCTCAATAACAAAATAAGTCTTAAATGTCCAATTAAACACATTTGCCCTCTTCACTGTATCCCTTCAGTGTTAACTCATCATGGCATTCGCTACAGTGTATTTTCCTGTTGCATCAAAGTTTAAAAAACAGATATGACTCCAGAATAGCCATGACTGAAAGCAAGAGAATTGGACGGTTTAAGGTTTTGATCACTTATTTTCTACAGGCCGTAGTCATAGTCGGGGTTCCCCTCGACATAAGTCTTGTAGAAGGCCTTGTAGGTGTCAACGCTGTGCATGGTGGCTTTGACAGCCAGGTCCTCCAACATGCGCTCTGTCCACTTCTTCAGCTCAGGTGTGCCGTCAAGGCAGCTGAAAAAACAAAGGGAATCTAATCATTCACCGAAGACCAAATTACATCACATAAACATAAGTCGCCCTCAAGAAAAACTACATATCAGATGTCATGAAGGAAAGATGACAAAGAAGACTTGGCTTATATGTTCCCGTGAGAGTCCCTGCTCTTTATTATACAGGTCTTACTTTTGTACTGTACCTAATATTTGTATTCTTTGCTCTTTTCTATGGTGACCTGAGTCTTTTGAAATGCTTCCATAAATAAAGTGTATTTATTTTTAAATGTCCTGAGATTATTACATACTGTTTCAGTTCAAAGATCTCCAGCCTCTCAAACCACGGCCACATCATGTAGTCGATCATTGTGATGGAATCACCACCGAAGAACTTGGTCTTCTTAATAACTAGGTCCTGAAAAACAAACATTACACTCATCAGCGTTGTATAAAACACTGTAATCTAGCCAGGTACAGTCATTTAGACAGACACATGGATGACCTCACTTTACTCATTATTTTTGACCGTTTATTACAATTCATAGGCAATTACAGTTGCACTCACTCATTCCTAGGGGCAATTCTGACTTTAAAATTGACCAAATTAAATGTCTGGTGACTGCAAAGAAACCAAATCACTCTGCTTCGCCACCTACCTCATTTAATTTGGTAAACTTCTCTTTCAGTTCAGCTTCCAGTCCTGAGACATCCTCACCATTCTTTCTCCCCATTGGGATCTTGTAGAAGTATGGTGTTACCTGTAGAAAACAGTGGCATTAATGTGATTATTTGATGAACAGTAAGTAGACAAGCATGTAAAACAAAACCGCAGGATTTAGATGCAAGTCTTTATTAATGATACCTTGCAAAAATGCTCCAGCATCATCTTCTGTTGAGCTTTACCAAAAGGAGAGGAAGGAAGCAGCTTCTTCTCAGGGTAAACTTCATCCAGGTATTCACATGTGATGGGAGACTCATATATGACTTCACCAGCAGGAGTCTCCAGTGTTGGAACAAGACCAAGGGGATTCCTCTCAAGGAACCAGTCAGGTTTGTTTTTCAGGTTGATGTTGATGGTGTCATGCCTGAAAGACAAAAACAGGTCAATCAAAAGTACAGAATACAGGAATGTCATGGTTTAAAATAAAGTATAGTGAAACGTGTCTTTACTTGATCCCTTTGGCATTCAGCACTAATCTGGTCCTCTGGGCGAAGGGGCAGAATCTCATGCTGTAAAGTCTGATGTGGCCTTTGGGGACTGGACCGGGTGCAGCACTTCCTGAAAGAAAAGAAATTGCAATTTCCATATATGACAAAGTGCAACTCGGAGAGCATGTTGATTCATGTTTGCTACCATTAACGCCTGAAAGTAACCATTTACATTTACTTCTGTTACTGTAACTCGGACTGTTTGTTTTTTTTTAAACTTAAGAATTGTGTTTCACATCTAAATTCACAACTAAATTCACAACTATTACAGTACAGAGTATAAATTAAGTTTATAGGCATCAGAAACAAATCTTTAACTGGCCAGTTGTGCACAGTATAGTGTACATAAAGAGGCAGTGAGTGAAGGCTGACACAGTTAGCTGGTTTAATTTTGGGCATTTTATGTGGGAATTTCGAGGTTTCCAATTAAAACAGCTGTGGTGGGAAGCTAAAACACTTGTACTTCACCTACTTGTACTTTAGTGTTTCCATTTTACTGTATGATACTTTGTGCTTCAATTTCAAATAATTTCAGAGGAAAATATTGTACTTTATACTCATACATTTATAGTACAGACAGTTACTAGTTTCTTTATAGATTAATATTCTACACACAAAATCATTTCATGACATATGATGCACTGTTACAGATTAAACTACCCAACAGTATATAAAGAAGAGAAAATTATCCTTTCAGCTTTTTGCAGCCAGATAGGGGAGACCACGTGCTCTTTTCTAATAAATAGCTGCAGTAACTTTTACACAGAGTACATTTGAAATGAGTGACTTATGATAACAGTAAAGTAGCCTGAAGTACTTCTAGGATATTTCAGTCATCTTTCGCAACTGCATGTCATCAGAGCATCCACAGAGAGTCGCTGTGCTCATTCATTATATTCGATAAGAAGTGGATTATTTGTGCTATTTGCAATACTCTCGTGCCTGTTGTCTACTGTTTGCTCTGGAGGTCACGCAATGCGCACATGCGTTACATAATGACTTTGCAAAAAACATCGTTCCTGTCATTGCTTCTGGCCTGAGTCACAGCGGAGGAACAGACTGCAGGAAGTGAAAAGGTGCAACTGTTATGCAGTCGCAGTTTAGCCGACAGCAGCCCTGCAAGACGCCTTTTCAGCTACCCGAGTAATCGTCGTACGTCTTACCTTTGGCGAAACACTTTTCAGCAGACATGTTGACGCTTCAGGTGGTGAATGACGGAGAGGTGAGCGTACTGTCCACGGCGACACAACCGTCTGCGTCAAGCCCCGCCCTACTGTGCCATGATTGGCTAGTACTTCGACGCGTCCTTGTGATTGGATGCTGCGGGTCTGGCGTGAATATATTATAATATAATACATTATAAGAACATAATACATAATACACACATTATAAGAACATAATACATAATACACACATTATAAGAACATAATACATAATACATCCATGGAGACGACGGTGAATTATGGGCGTGTCAGATAAAAGCATCAGCCAATAGCAGTAAAAGGGTGGTTTCTTAGGAGTTTTCTGGTTGCCAAGGATACGCAACGGCTCCCCCGTTCGTTTGTGTGTTGAAGTTGAATTTAAGTTTATTCTTATCTTAAAATGAAAGACATTGGGAGTTTAGAAGTCAGGTAAGTCGCCGCTACAAATGCACCTAGTTTTTTTTTTTATCACAGTAAGCAGTGACGCTAGCAGCTAAGTTAGCCCCGTGACCCGTGTGTATACTAATACATGAGAGGTTCAAACTGGGGCTAGCTAATATTTGCCCGTTTTTCTCCCTCCAGGTGGATACAAGGTTTTACAAACAAGAGTATCAAGTTTGTGGATAATCAAACAGTATGTTACACATGTGGGAGTCATGTCTGTTTCCTGAACCTGGAGACAAAAATGCAAAGTGTGCTTCAAAGTCCTGGCAGAGGCGTTGGTGCGTTGACAGCCAATGGCAACAATGGGATTTTTGCTTTCTCTGAGCAAAAGCTATCCCCATCTATATTTGTGTACATTTTCCCTGAGCTTCAGTTGAAGAGTGAACTAAAAGGTAAGGTGATATCTTCTCCCCAGCTAAATCTATGCAATTGCCATAATATTCTTTCTGTGTTGTTTTTATCTGATTTACTGTCATTTTGATGTTTGTTTGTTTGCATCCCTCCCACATTTATTTTTTTCTCTCACAAATCCTAAATTGTTACCATTGATTCTTTTTTTTTAGGGACAGCACAACTGGACTACACATCTCTGACATTAAGTGATGGTGGTCCTTATTTGGGCTGTTGCTCCTCTCTTCCAGACCACACCATAACAGTGTGGTAAGCCACTGAAAGCAGTACACTACCTTATATTGTGTGCTACACATTTTCAGTAATGTTTATTTAGGCTGAGCAGCTCTGTTACTGTAATCATGACTGTGTGATGCAGGAACTGGGAAAACGCTGAGCCAATTTGTACACAACCACAAGCTGGGCATGATGTCATTTCTTTGGTGTTCAACCCTCTGAACTGGCTCCAGCTTTGTGCTTTGGGCACCACATCCCTCACTGTTTGGAATATTGAGAAGAGTGCCAACTTTCATGTCCTGAAACCAAGGTAAAACAGACTTGGCAAACAAGTAGTTAAAATCTAATTTGATATATGGGCATGGAGTTTTTCTGTGCATTGCATGTGATTTAATTGATAAATTAAACTATATTACCTGTATTTATCCTTTACATTCAATAAGCAGCAAGTGCAATGGGGAATGAAAAACACATGCATAACCTAGATAATATAGTGTCCAACAATATTACATATGTGTATGTCATATTTGTTGTGTTGCAGTGTGATTGAACTTCCAGCAACTGATGGTTCCTTTGTTGAGAGATTGATGCTCACCTCTCATACTGTCAGCGACAAAGTGCCCTATTTTGGTCCAGAGATGCCTCCATCAGCCATCTCAGGGCTCAGGGGAGACAAGGCAGAAAGCACTGTGGTATTGTCCCACTGTCACTATACACGATTACAGAATACAAAATAAATATACTTTCATCAATTAATATGTTTGTTTTGGTAATACAGCTGTGATTTCTAGATCTATCTATGAAATATTTGTTGGGTAAACGATTTTGTTATCAGGCACACAAACAAAGCCAAAATGTAAACTGTTACCCAACTCCACATGTGTTTACACAGACTAAACTCTGCACCAAAGCCAGACTAACTCCTACTGCCATCTGCTGGACAGCCACATCAGAGCTTTATGTGGGCTGTGCGGAAGGCTTTCTGCTCCTCGTTGACCCAGAGAGCCTCTCTGTCTCAGTCCTCTTCAACCCCACAAGTAAACAAACACACACACTGGGACACTGCGATGTGGTAGATATTTATAAAGTCCCTGGGAGTATTTCTTCTATATAAGTATTGCCTACATTTGACATCTGATTTGTGTTTCACTTCTGTTCAGCTGCTGATGCCATCCCTGAACTCAGACAGAGCAACTTTCAAAGTTTAACCCTTAACAAGAATGGTTTGATTGCTGTAGGAAAGGTACAAGCCCATGCACCTATTAACATCTGCTCAGCTCACTGAGTATGACACCTTCAACATTTAATGAAGAAAAATACATTAAATTCTCAATTTAAAAGCACTTTTAAATGCTTATGTTTTACAGGAGAGTGTGGTGCACTGTCTGCTAATCAAAGGAACTCAGATGGACATCACACAAACATGGCAATTAGAAGGGCCTATCACAACAGTGATGTACTCCCCTGACTATGAAACATTACTTTTATCTTCTAAAACAGTAAGTACTTAAATCTACCATAGTGTGGCCTGTTGTACATAAAATCACATGATATTCAATCAAATAATAACATGTTTCTTGAGAGAAAAGATATTTTGAAAAGAAAATCTGAAAACATAACAGGCAGTTCTTGTTCTTCAGGGGAAAATCTATAAGTTGAATTCAACCCGGTCAGACAAGATTGTGAAGGTCCTGGATGTTCTCAGCGGCAGCTTTGTGGCAGCAGCTTTGTCGCACACTGACAAGAACATTTGTGTGGTAAAACATTTGTGTTGCTCAACAATTACAGTGTCTCGTGGTGGCATGTGTGATTTAGGTCAATGTCTCTTAAGTGAGCGGAGATGTTTGTGTTTTTGCTGGTTGCAGTCAGTGAGGGATTCTGGAGAACTGCAGCTGTGGTCCACAGATGGCCTTTGCCTCGGTTCCCTGTCTCTTCAAGCTGAGGTCAGATTCACAACATATGAACATTCAGAACATATAAGTAGTGCCACATTAATACACTTGTCCTGTATGTGAAAATGACTTTAATCAAATAATTAAATTCTTAATCAGAATAGAAGTAAACTTAAAACTTGTAATCTGTGTCTGTTTAGGTGACAAGTCTGGCCTGCTGTCCTATTGCACAATATGCAGCTGTTGGAACAGCTTCAGGAAATGTCCTTTTCATTGACCTGAACAGGGAGCAGCAGCCTCGCCTGGTTCATCAGGTTCATCTCTACCACACTCCTGTGGATCACCTAGTGCAAGTATCCTCCATCCCTGTGATGCCACAGAGTTTCAGTTTAACACAGTACTTGTGACAAAGTATCTCATCATACATTTATGAAGCAGACGCATGAGTTATCTCTACCCATGAAACCCATAGGGGACAACTGCTCTTCCACTTCTGGTCAGGAAAGCAAATTAAAATGTCACATTAAATGGTTACAGCCTTTCTTATTGTGTGCATATACTGTATGTCTGTGTATGTGGCGGGTGTGTGTGTGTGTGTGTGTGCTTTTACAGTTTTGATCAAGAGGGGCACTACCTTCTCACCGGTGCCTCAGATTCACATATCTATGTACTAGATGCAAAGCCATCAAAGAGGTTTTCAGTCATAGGATACACAGGTAGATACTCTTTTTAACACTTGATGACATGTACATATCAAAACACAGTACATATAAAAGGTCATTTTAGCTTAGAATTGATTTATAGAAAATTATTGTCCTATTACTGTAACACTTTAACTTGAAAAGAACAATGCATTTAGTAATGTTATGTTTAAATATTGAAAGATAGAGCAAGATCAAGCTCACCTGGTTTTCTTTTCCAGTTGTTCCTGGACCCGTTTTGTCGCTTTCCACTCAGTGGATCAGGGACTGTGAGCAGGTGAAAGTTCTTGCACTCTGCACTAAACAGGAGGGCAAAAATCATGATGGTAGCCTGCTCACATTGATCTCTCTGCCTGCGAGGGACCTTGCAGGTACAGCACTAATGGAGTAGATTAATTCACTGCTTATTCTCTAGACTTTTCTTTTAAATTAAGAGCATTTTTTTTCTTCAAGTCAGCACTGGTTGAACACAGTCCATTATAAAATTATCTGGTACACATACAAAGGAGAGAGAGCTATTCATAATAGAGAGCAGATTAGGGCCAGTGGCTCTCAGGGGACAGTGTCAAAGACACAAGTCTCATGTGCAACACATTATTCATAAGATCATGTGGTGATATTGACCTAAAGCAATTCAACAATCAACTTCCATTTGCCTTCTATTCTTATTGTTTTAAGGCTGAGAATCTCATCATTCATCCATGGGGATGCTTTGACAGCGGATTTCAGTTTTGTTTCCAAAGAGAAGACCATATCCAGACACATTAGCATAACCGATTAATAGTGCTCATCAGGACATTTTCATCCAAATGTTTGTACATGTTGTCACTAACACTGTTAAAAAAAAAGAGAAAAATGACTGAGCAGCTTACAAAAGCACACCCTTTGTTTATACAGCCTGGAAAACTATGTTGAACAAGATAGACTACGAGACACACGGGTCTCTAGAGGAACGTGCATCTTCTAGGCGGCTTCTAGGGTGAAGCCACAGATGAGAGTTGGTTAAATGAGGGTTATAAAACATGGCTGTAGTGTGTTTTAAGGTGCTATCTACATTCAAGTTAAAATCACCAATGACAGTGACTTTGGTAATAATCAAATGAGGATAAACAATTCTTGAGATTTGGTTAAAACGCAATTTGATAATGTGTTGTATAACAATGCTTATAGAGTCACTCTGTATGAAGTGTATTTTATATGCATGCTTAAGCTGATAGAGCACTTCTACTCCAAACAAAAGTGCCAAGACCAACTACTGAAGAATCCCTCAGTATTATTGTAGATGTGTAGATGCAGGATTAGCAGGCTCTCTGTAGTAGTTGTCACTATGGACAGGCATTGTTTAAACCTTACATAAAAAGGAGCCTGACTTTTTAATACATTTATTATGTGCCTCTACTGATCTGCAGGTCCAGATTGTTTAGACCGGCATGGTTGCCTGTCTACTCACATCCTCCAGGTGTCCAGATACGAAGTGCCTCATCCACTTAAATCCTGTGTTCTGGGAATCAGTGAGGTCTTTGCTTACTGCCAAAAGAAGAAAACTCTTCAGCGATTTCAGCTTCCCCAGGTTTACTGATGCCTAGTGTGACAGATATTCTCTTGATCCTTATTCTCTCTCTCCAGCCACCTGAAATATCATTGATACAATTATAAAAACTATCATTGTAACTCTTTGTGTTTTAAATTATGGCAATATCTTTATAGAAACAGCGGTCTCAGGTATGTGTTCTTAATCTGTGTATTAACACATTTGAAACCATTATCCTGCTCCCTGATTTTTCTGCCCAGGATACAGACGGCCTCTCCAGTCAAGAGGTGGCCCAGCTGAAACCAGAGCAGGAAGTGAGGGGTCATCCTCTGGGCCCTGCCTCTCTTGTTCTGTCTCCTCACCAGTTATGGCTGGCTTCTGTGGGCCGAGATGGCCTACTACGCATCAGAGAAACTTCTTCCATGGTAGGAACTCATTTTATTTAGTTTTATTTTTTTCTTGTAAACGTCTGAATCATGTTTTCATTGTCTCTGGTGTGTATTACGATGCTGTTGCTGCACCTACAGGAGCGATATGTTGAGCTGCAATGTCATTCATGCCGTCTTGGTGGAATTCGGAGTGTGTCCTTCTCTGCAGACAGCCAGACACTCCTCACTGCTGGCTTTAAAGATGGCTCTCTTGTGTGCACGGATATCAGGTAAAACAGCAAGCAGTCTGTCATGCTTACATAATGCACCGCTGTGAACAGTAGAGGGAACTGTTGCTCGCAGTAGTGATGTCACTCTTATGCAGTTTGATATAGTGTACGTTAAAGAGTATTTTTCCTCTCTTAGCCTTGGCCGTGAGGGACAATAGTTAATAAATACAACTGAAGTGGTGGGTCGAGGGGGATCACGGCCATAATCTGCAGGAAAACAAAGCTTCACAGCAGAGTCTCCCCACTGAATCAGATCCCACTCACATTCCTCCTCTGCTTGCTCCTGCACGCTTTTCTTTTGACGTTTAAAAACCTCTTCTTCTTTTTCCTTAGCACTTATTACATTTCCATTATCTTAAATTATTGTTTAAAATGTTGATAATATGGGAATTTAAAGGACGGGTCTGGTGATATTCTGTATTTCTCTTCTTGTCAACAAATCCCATGAAAAGACCAGAACCAACAACAATGAATTGACAAGTACAAGTATTGTCTGTGTAGCCAAAGCCATATATATAGCTTACATAGCTTATTCCTCTGTGCTAAAAACTTTTAAAAACACATCAATGTGTCACACCATTACACTGGGTGACATGTTCCTTCATTATCAACAACATATACATGGTCCTGCTGCCATAAATACTCACTAGCATACCGAATTCACAGCTGAAAACTGTCCTCAACAAACAAACTATTAACTCCTATTTGAGTAACATTTGCTAAAAAAATACAGTGCCCAGCTGTTTTATGAAATAACTTTAAAATCTTCTTTTAAAAATGGAACTATATATTTGTGGCCAGTTAAAGATTCACGTCTTCAGTAGGAGCAAATGGGCTCGGTGCTGAGTGCCACAGACGGGCTGGGGAAGTTGGAAATTATAGAGAGAGGAACTAATTCTCTGTTAGTTTGGTCTTTCCATGGGATTTGTTGACAATAATAAAAAATATAGAATATTTCCAGCTTTATCCTTTAAGGTTATTTTACTCTTTAACATACTGTAAGGAGATCATTCATAGTTATATTACAATTTACTGAGAAATTCAGAAGGAAACAAACAACTTTACAATTCACTTTATTTCCATTTAAAGACAGCATGACTTGTTTTTTAAAGATCATATACATTTCAATATTTATTTGGATTTATGAATCAACTGGTCATTATCAGACATCCATCACAAATATTTACATATATCTGCTCTCTTAATGTGTATATCCTGTGTTTTCCATGGCTCCATACAGAATTAAAGGTGTGGATGCTGGTAAGGTGAATGAAGCTACTCAGTATAGCCAGTCTATGGATCGTTTCTTGAAGAACATATTCGATACAGAGAATCCCATCCTCATTGACTGGCCTGAGTGGGGCCAAGGGTCTCCCGCTGGCACTGAAAAACCTAAGGGAAGTGAGGTAAATTATATTCTATTCTGTTTTAGCAATAAGTTAGTACACTACATAACAGCATACTAACTGTGTTGGTTATTGTTGCTTTTGAAACGCCAAACTGTACACAGAAAGTACACTCCGTTTATTAGGTACATCTAGCTTAAACTAATGCAGTCTAATACAACAGCCCTGCAATTAATTCTACCTTTATGAAGGTTATAATGTTCAGTTAAATGTTCCTGTTATACTGAGTGGTGTTTCTTAAATTTAGTATTCCCTCATTGTTATAAATGTGGTGGAAAATAATATTAAGAGCACCTCTCAGTATAGCGCAACACAGTTCAATACAAACTACAAC
The DNA here is from genome assembly GCA_005408345.1 of Macquaria australasica. NCBI lineage: Eukaryota > Metazoa > Chordata > Actinopteri > Centrarchiformes > Percichthyidae > Macquaria > Macquaria australasica. Next base: position 422,443 of record SEMN01000034.1, on the reverse strand, counting down.
TTCCAAAATGATCATAAAATTGAATCAACACCTCTCTAAAACAGTTGCAACAAAAACATTGTAATATTGTCCAGCTGTACTGGACAGCAGGATATGTTGGTATTGTAGGTGATAAAAGTGTGAGGCATCCCAGTAAATTGGAAGAATATAAAGATAAATGTGAATTGTTTGTACGAAACAGTTTGTTTCTGAGCTGTTTCAGTGATACAAGAACAATTTTATGTTTTTAATTAAGGCTCTGTGGTATAAATCTGGTATGAATATTACACAATTTAATAGATATTAAATTATGTTATTTATTGCTTATGCAAAGGCCTCGTACATTACTTAACTAGATTAACATTTTAGCAATGTGTCAAAGCAAATGCTTTTATTTATGTGTTGTTAACCCTCTGTAGGTCAGTGCTGGGGCAGAGACCGTGGATGTGACGGAGCAGGATGAGAGTTATAACAGCCTGCTCTCTGCTCCACCTTCACATACCATCTGGCTGGAAAGCAGGCGAGAGGCGGTCAGTGACTAACATGCTGTAATATTTGCGGTGGTGGGATAAGATGTGGATAATGTTAACTATGTTTAGATACTTGTGTCTATACGACGTTGCAGGTGGAGGATTACGAAAGTGCCCATTGCACCTGTGTGTGATATCTTGCTTGTGTTGCTTTTGGCAAACAGTTTCTCTGCTCTACAGCTTGATTTATCGTCACTTATTATATAGGGAGAAAATCAACCAATCAGCAAGTGGTAAAGTTCTACAAAGCAGATAAGCATTGTAAAAAAAAAAAAAAAAAAATGTTGAGTACTTTGTCACCTGACAAAGCTTCTTGATAAGAATAAACTGATACAGAAGGCATGGCAGTCTTTGAATTGTGGGTTTTACGCCTCAACGACAATCACACATGGGAAACAAGCAGAGGCACTTTCCAGCCTGCTTAACATGCTTTCTAATCTGACGCACGTCTTCTGTGAGGTCTTCAGTCTGAATCGAGCTGCATCATGTTGAGTGATGAAGTGTTGGATAGCATATAATGAATTTTTTCCCCTATGTTGTACAATTTAATTAACACGCTGTTTGTCATGCAGGTTTATGTATTGTGGGAAGGTGTTGTGATTCCTGTGAAGCTGACATAAGCGTATACGCACTTTAATACTAACTGATTCAATACTTTGTTGGAGTTGAAATATCTCACTTGTTTTCAATGTGTATATTTTGAACAGGTTATAAAAGAAGAGAATGAGCAGTATTCTGAGACAAAGAAAAACCTGAGGAAAGCCATCAAAGAGTTACGTGACACTGTAAGTCAGTTTTATTACATCTTTTTTTTATATCAATCCTCATACTCATAAGTTCTTGAGCAGACATAAAACTTGCTGACAAAACAACATCCCACAGTGTATGTAAGCACAAATACTGTATCATTAAACATGTTTGGTAAGTGCTTTTCAATTCAATAAGACTTATCCCTGTAATTATATGCAGCAGCTCATTATCCAGGGCAGCACATACATACACAATAAATTAGGGGGGAAAATCTCAAAGCTAAAGGATAAGACCTGTACGTGGAATTCTGGTAATAAATACATGAATAAATAAATACTCATACATAAAAAGTAAAGTACATATATAAACCAGCTATGACACCATAATGTCAACACTGAATTGAGAGTGATCCAATGGTATCTCAAAGCATCATCACTCTGTTTCAAGAGCATTTTACCTATTTTAAACTTACCCTTTTAATTTCCAGTTTATTGGTTTCTAGCACATAAAAATACAGTATGCTTGAAGTTAAAGTTCATCATGAAAAATGCATGTTAGTTCAACAAACAAGTTACATTTGTAGTAATGTTTTTAACAGTCTAGCTAAGGTACTTTTATTAAAGGTAGGTGCACAGTTACAAAACAAGTCACAGAGAGGTGTTAAAATGTTCACGAAAAGTTTGTCTTATATGATGACTGAACCATGTCTCCTGTATTGTCAGATCCAGGAGATGATGCGCGAAAATGAGAACCTCCCAGATATTGAGCGTCTGGAACAACACGAGTTCAACCTGGATGTTGAGGAGCAGAAAAGACTGGGGGCCATGGTGGAGCAGGAAGTTACTCGGGTAAACCACACACACACAAACATGAATGTAATGAATTTTTAATTTTGCTTTGAGGTCATGATGGTAGTGATTCTTAATGCAGTCACATTGTAGGTGAGAAATGAAATCGAATGGGAGATTTTAGCAAAATGTTACCTCCGTGATGTCCTAAAGAGAGAATGCTGGGATTCTATGAAGGTCAAAGGCAAGGCCATTAAGGTAAGATGACTTAGGAACAAGCACTGAGAAGTTATGAAGAAATTATCACAGTATGTTATGATCTGTACAAAGACTTCTAAATCACTTCTGGCTGTCTCCCACAGGCCTTTCACTCTGAACATGAGGTGAAGAACTACCCTCTGAAAAAGCGAACAGAGAAAGAGGTGGAGGACCTTCGCAGGGTTCAGAATATGAGGAAGTTTGAAAAGGCTGCTTGCAACGTAAGCAAAACTGGTCCACAGGCCTGAACAGTCTGTGGTTTAGATTCTGGTTAACACTGCAAATAGAAGCACATGTGATGAGTTAGATGATATGTTGACTGTTTTTAACGTGAAACAGAAAGGCAGCAAACAACGTATCAAAAGTTCTACATTTTCTAAAAGCTTTGACAATGCAAACTCTTCAGTATGTGGGTTTTCACTCTCTGGAAATACATTTTATGGCAAAATCATTCAAGTCAAAACAGGTTTACTGCTGGAAAATAACATTATGATTTGAATCATAGTCCTATGTGTGACCTTTCACTGTTGTAACTTTTTAAAATGCTTGAACACGTGCCAGTCCACCAGTGTTGAAACTGTTGTAGATTTATGGCTGCGTGGCCATAAGAGAGTTGTTACAATAGTTCTCTTCACTGCAATATTCTTGGGATGAAGTTTATGTTTATTTCAGCCCTGCCATTCAAAGTATTTTTCCCACCTCTCAACTGCAGCAGAGCAGCCTAAAGAGAAGTTTGAAAGAAACCAGCGCAAAGGAGGAAGAGAAAGGGGAGGAAGTCCACAAGGCAGAGAGTGCTGCTGTAACGGGCAGTTTCTCCGCTCAGTTAGGATATTCAAATCCCTTCATCTACAATCAGTTCAGCCTGCAAACCACAGAACAGAGGATCAACCAGACAATTCTGCTACAGGTGGGAACCTGTTCAAGAACTGTTATATCTCAGCAAAAGTATGATAATGATGTGTTTTTATTACATAGTACTTTTCCAAAACAGTGCCCAAATAAAGAGCCCATACAAATAAGTGATTTATAAGAACTGACTGATAGCTCACGTGGTTATTGTCGTCATGATCATAAATAATATTTTTTCTTTGCTGAATTTCACTCAACTCCGAATGCAGGATGTGATTTATCGCATCAAGACAGCTTTCAACGCTGACTTTGAGGCCGTGCACAGGCAGAAGGTGCAGGAGCTCAACCGTGTGAGGGACAGGAACAGACACATCAGGGAGATTATGCTGGAGCTGGACATGAATGAGAAGCTGTGGGAGCCCAGCCTGACCAACAGCGAGAAGCCAGAGAGGCTGCTCACTGTGGACAACTCTGAGGTTACTGACCTCCTCATGAAACATCTAAACAGTTGACAAAGTTCACATAAAGTGCAACAAACAAAGCCTACACGTCGAATCGCTTTGTGGTTTGTTTGTTTTTTTACCGAAATGTGAAATAGTATGTGGTTATCATCATATGAGATGCTTTTTCACGCTTTACCAGAGAGATAAGCACCTTTGTCCCTCTCTAGATAAAAGCAGAAAAGTACCTCACCCCAGAACAGAAAAAGGAGGAGGAGAGGAAGAAGCTGGAAGAGCAAAGACGTTTGGCTGCCAAGGTATTCCGCTATAATGGATGTGTTTTTGTTTTTCAGCTCTTGGTTGTCGCTATTTACAAATTCTTCAAATACTTCCATATACGAAAACTGCATCTCTGATACTTATTGACAGTTGTACATTTAAGTAAATTTAACAATCCTTTACCAAAACGAAATGACATATATTAATGTCTGTGATATACAATATATGCAGGAAGTCAAATAAAAGTAGTTCAGTTCTGTCATGTTGATGAGGTTTTTGTCTTGCTATTGCAGGGTGATAATGTCAGAGAAAGGGCTCTTGATGACATGATGGACGGAGTGCTTGAAGTGAAAAAAGAGGACATCTTGAAAATGGTTGGTCAAAATATTCACATTTTTGTTAAAGCACTAATAACATAATAGATTGATCCCAGATACATTATTTCATACAAAATAATTGACTTTTTTCCTGTCATATATTATCTACTCACTTTTTTTGATCAATTAATTTAGAGACTATTTGAAATACACAATTTGTCAGTTTAAATGTTGAAACCAGTCTGATGTAAATAGTTGTTAGGAGAGTCCATTTTTATTAAATCAGCAGGCTTGAATCTGTCTGCAAAAATAGATAAATGTAAATTAGAGCTGCGACGATTAGTCGATTAATCAATTAGTCAATTGACAGAGAAGCTCTAACTATTTTAATAATTGATTCATCGTTTTAATCATTTTTCAAGAAAGAATTCCGATCATTCTCTGGTTTCAGCTTCTCAGATTTGAAGATTTGATGAATTTCTTCGTCATATATGACAGTAGTAGTATCTTTGGGTTTTGGACTGTTTGTGGAATAAAACAAGAGATTTGAATACCTTGGGCAGTGGGAAAATATAATGGGCATTTTACATTTTATAGAATAAACAATTCATCTATTAATTGAGAAAATAATCAGAAGAATAATTGATATGAAAATAATTGTTATTTGCAGCCCTAATGTAAATGTAGTTTTCATTATTATGCAAAGAGTAAACACAACATGTTTTTTGAATGTCTAGGAGAGAAAGACAGAAAACCCTTCCCTACCTCCTGCAATCATTTATGACGTACACAAAACACTATATCTCACTGCAGCCAAAATGAACTACTTAAACAGGAAAGCATTAATTCTACCCCTTTAGGGAAATGATTGTCTTAGGTTTTTTTTTACTTGAATTCTTTTCTAAGCAGTGCCAGTTGAATTAGACAAATCAGCATGAAGGGCACATAGTTTCTATTAAATTCACTCCACAGGAAATACCTCCGCCTGAGTTTGTTTTGACCAAACCTGGCACCCACTGGAGTGAGGAGGAGAAAAAAGTCTATAAAGAGTATGAAAAGAAAACCAAAGACCTGGGTGAGGAGAAGGAGAAATACAAAAAGGTATTACAGTCTAAGCATTCACAGTACTGTTTTGCTTCTGATCGGTGATCAATATAAATCACCTGTGAACTCTGTAATTGCAGTCACTGGAAACTGAAATGAAAAAACTGCAGGCATCCACCAAGGATGCAACCGAAAAGTTTGATGAAACATTGATAAAGCTGTTTGAGAAGAAAGTGAAATGTGAAATGGCTATATATCAGGTGAGCCAAAACACAGGTACACACACACACGCAGCACATGTATGTGACACATGGACAGACTCATAACACGGACACATGAAGTCAGTCTGCATCACGTTGCTTCCTTTTGTTTTCTTTTTCTCATTTTCCTCACACAAGATGAAGGACCCTCTCTTGTCATGTGGTTTCCTCCTTGAGATAATTATAAGATATGATATATTGTGAACGTGACACCTTAAAAAAATCTTGTTTAATGTTGTTTTTTCTGTATTTTGCAGGAAGAGCTCAAGATTACTTATCTCGTTTATTCAGTCCTCATAGAAGAGGAGATGAGAAATCGAGACCAGGAGCTCAAGCTTAAACTTGAAAAAACGTTGGCATACAAGGTCAGAAAACTCACACAGTAACGCTGAAGGAATTTATGACCGCCAGCTTCACATTCTGTTATTTGTGAGACACCTGAGTGAACAGCAGTGGTGTTCTTCCAAATCTACTATAACATCTTCCCATCGCTCAGGCGTGTTTTGCAAGAGCTAACCTGCGCAGCACGCTCATCTATTTAGGCTTCAAGACTGCCAGTCACTATATCCCATACATGCTGCTCTCGCCTTATCGACATTCATTTCTCTGACAGGATGAAATTGGGGAGGAGGTGAAGAGACATGAAGAAGAAGTAGAATTGTTTCACGAGACCTATGACAGCCTTATAGCTGAGGACAAAGTAAGCCAGGGATTAAAATACTGATATCATTTTGACTGTAAGTGAGTGTAAGTGCACATACATAATATAATGTTCATCCATGTCTCCTGAGGTTCTTGACAAAGAATTCAGGAAGGAGTTCTTTGATGTACCAAGCCATGTGGTTGATCAACTATATAAGTTATTCAAGCGTAGACCCAGGTTTGTAATACTCACCAATTAATTACAAACATGAAACATAATGCAGTTGTGCTGTCTCATAGCTTCATATGTAGAAAGTTGCGTGATTTGATATCCATATTATTTAACACTGACTGCACACAATCTTATGCCTCAGGGTTCAAAAGATGAGGACCCAGGCAGACAACACCTCCAACGCATTTAAAGAGCAGCGTCTGTGTGGTTCTCTGGCTCCTGATGCGCTCAGCAAAATGCTGAAGGCTATGGAGGAGCTGGATGCTCCGGAGAATATGCCAGAAGGCTTGAACCCATCGATCTGGGAGAGGTTTTGTCTTGTCCGCAGAACAAAAGTAGAGAGTGAGCAAAAGGTAAATTGAGGACATGGACAGGTTAAAGATTGGAAATACAGACAAACATTGCTAGTCCACTGAAATACATACATTGGCTTTTCACATTACAAATATTCAATTAGTATAACATTTTATAGTCTGTTTAAACACTTACATTTTTTTATTGCACTTATCAAAAAGGCCTTTTCACTTTATAGATGTAGTTTCTCCATCATTGCATATTTTTCAAATGTTTTAACTTTTTTTAGAATACACTACCACTGCCGCAATGCTCAGTCCAGCCCAGCTATTAAACAGGTTTAGGAAACTTTACCAAATGATTGTGTGTCGTGTGTTGTTATCCACTCTTTGACACATTTGACACGTCCTTTGCAGGTGAAAGTAAAAGCTTTGACCCTCGCTGAGATGCAGGCGTTCCTGCAGAAGAGGAGAGATGAGGATAAGGCTGCTCAACAGGAAATTCAAAATCTCTCTGATGAACTTGAAAGGTTTATTTGTAGTGTTGTTTGTCGATCATTCTTATTATAAGTAATTGTGATTGAATATGCGCAACACTTTTATGTGTCACTCTGCTTGGGTAAAAATACAGAGAGAGAGAATGGCACTCAAGCCACAAGTCTTAAATTTGAGAATGTCTCTCATTCTCTAACAACAGTAAAAAGTGATATAATATTTTATTTCTCTATGGAAGAATGATGATCCTCTAGTAGTTTTTGTTGTCCTGCTCCCTTCTAGTCTGCATAAAGAGAAGAACCATTTCCTGACAGACGTCATGGTCCAGGTGCTACTCAAACAGGGCCAGGTGGAGGTGTCTACCACAGACCTGACTGCTGATTACACTGACTCTGTACTCCACCAGAGGAGTGTGGTGGAGGACCTCAACAGAGCCATCAGGGTCAGCCTATACCACCAGACACACAGACACTCTTATTGCAAAACAGATTCTTGAAAACAAGGATGTATATTCTTTTGATGGATCTATAAACAAAAAAGCACAAGGGGTCATAATTGCATATACACTTTGTACTTACTGACAATCTAAATACACTAACAAACGATTTTCTGTTTGATAAAAGGTGCCAAAGGGAGCTACATTCAAGTGGCGGTCAAACACATCGGTTATGAAAATGTCTGTCTGTCAAATGATTATTATCTATATGATCAGGCAGTTGGCGAGCAGAAGATAGCCTCCATGGTGGAGTGCAAAGACTTCCGTAAGAACACCATCCAGCTGCAGTGGGAGCACAAGATGATGGAGATGCAGATAGAGGACCTCAACAACAGGGCGAGGGACATCCAGATGTTACGACTGTCTGAGGAGCAACAGGATGTGAGTGTAATCAGGATACTAAAACTACTGCTTTTTTTTAGCTTTTCTCATTGACCTTTTATTCTTTTATTGGCCTCAATAGGGAAATAAGCACTAAATAACATTTTCTTAGCAATAATGCTACTGGAGAGCAAATAGATTTTACCCTGTGCATAATTCTGACATGGTAAGTATACATCAAAAGTTCAGCATCTGCTTGAAATCTCTGCATTTGGGGTGAAACTTTAGCCCTGCTAGCATTTCTGGCCAAACCTCAGTCAGTGATATCAAGGCAGGTATTTTGGTTTTGGCAGCATCAGATGTTTTGCGAGCAGAAAATTGTTACCATCCCCAAGTACAGATGGATGATCTTTTGTTATCGCAGACACACACCCCATTCTCGCAGGCTCTCCGCCCTGTTTTTTTCTTCTTTTTTTTTGCATCTTTTAAACTTGTTACCCAATGGGTACAGACTGGTTAAAAACTATACTTTTTATACTATGCTTTCTTTATTCCTGTTTTAACCTCTCAGCCATGTTTATGCAATGATTCAAAATCCTAGGAAAACAGAAAAGGCTTTTTTTGCTTCATTTGGCTGCAAATGTCAATCTAAGGCGTGAACAGGCAGTTTAATTCAATACAGACCACTAAACTTGACAGGAAGGTGCTTTGCTCCTGGTTGCAATCCATTAACCCCTTAATATACATTATAAAACACAAGAAACGTCCTGAGTTAGTGATATAAAAAATAAGAGAGGTGGTGGTTGAGCAATGAAAAAATACATAAAGATCAAATGAGTCATCCATCATCTTATTTTCAACAAGTCGATGAGCATGGCACACACAAAACATGTTTCCAGGCCTGAATGCCAGTTTCCTCTGGTAAAATGTTCAGGTGGCTCTGCTGAGGCGTGGCATGCAACTTCCTGTCATTGTTTAGGCCCCCAAAACCCTGAGAGAAAAACATGGAATATAAACAAATCCATCCTGAGTGATCCTGAACATTTTACAAAGCATTTTTGCCACGACTGTTGTAGGATCTTTCATCAAAAAACCTACAGTAGACACTTGATAGAAAACCCTGTTGAGACACTTTATGTTGCTGCTCCTTCTGTTTTTTTTTTCAGTTCTCACTTCATACAAGTCAATTATTCCCTTTTTCTTTCCAGTATCTCAACAGGACAGATAGAGACAGTCGTGTGTCCAAGCAAGTTTCCATTCTGGAGAAAACTATAGCTTTCCAGGAGAAGGTAACAGAAAAGTAACGATGTGATCTCATCAATCAGCTCTGTATTGTGTACTTCCTATACCTGATTGTTAAGCTAATGTAAATTTTATATTATGCTGTTTTCAGACTCATCTACAGAGTGTGCAGCACCGCATACAAAAGATTGAACAGCTTAACAGGCAGGCAGCTAAGAAAGCTAAGAAGAACGCAGTCGTAGAAGAGCAGCTACCTAATATGCAGGTGACTGTGGCAGAGAGGAAACACATCTATGAAGCAATAGGTAATAAAACAGTAATTTCAGCTCTAATGAAACACATTGCAAAGGGAGATTTTAGAGCCTCTCCTGACTGACGATGTCTTGTTGCTTGTTTGGTGTTTAGCTTCAGAGGAACATCAGGCAGCTAAAACAGAGGAGCGCTACCAGGAAATCGTTCAGAGGAAGAACTTGGATGACCTTGCCAGAGCACAGGCGGAGAATCTGGCCTTCCTCTGGGCAGAAGTCGAGCGCCTGAGAATGAAAAACTTTCCTTCACTTGATCAGCTGAAACACAACTGAGCAAAGCCTTTTCTTCAACAGATAACACACTTTTATTTACACTTCTTAACATGACATGTACAACTTAAGCTGTGAATGAAAATGGTATAGCAGCAACAAATAAAATAACTAGTTAACTATATATATATTTGAAATGTGATTGTTCCTTTGTAGTATGTTTGCATACAAATGATGCGTGTGTTTTAAAGCATATTTATTAGGCAATGAAGTCCTCCTCTGTGCGGTCAAAGCGCAGAATGCCATCATCCAGACCAAAGAGGCCTATAAGCCCCGACAGGCTGGCCTTTCCTCCGTCTATGGGGACATCTGACTGGAGCTCATACAGTGCAGCCTGAGCACAACTCCGCCACTTGTCAATCAAGGTTTGGAGCTGTGTTAAATCATTCTGGGGAGAGAGACAGGGAATGTGTCATACAAAATGACCACTTTCAGGCTAGTTAAGCAAAATAAATCCCATTTACGTTCATATTAGGAGCAACCCAGACAATTTAAAAGGTAGCTGGTACCTTGCTTCTGTACATTTGAACCATCCTGAGTCTGCGCAGAGTTTCTGTCTTGTCTTTCACCTCCTTCCTCAGTTGGTCTCGTTGTTGTGCAAAGTCTTTTGAAGGAGGATGTGTTGGTTCGGGACCGGGTCCAGAAAACCTCTCACTCCTTGATCTGGCTCCACTGCTGGGAATGATCAGTGGAGGGTTATTACTTGTCTCCCGAGAATCTGCTGAAACTTGTCGGCCATCCTCCTCCTCCTCATCAACACAAAGACGTTTAGCCACAGAGAAGGGCGAGGTGAAGGAGCGCCTTGATCTCTTCAGCCTCTCCTTCAGGGAGGAGCTCAGCTGGCGGTGAAGCTGCGGAGGTGACAGTGAATGAATGACAGGGCGCACACGGGTGACAGTAGAAGGCACCAGATCATGCTTCATCAATTCTGACATAACGTAGAATAAAAGCCGGCTAACATTATCTGACTAGTAATGTGTCACAAGTGCACTTCAACCTACCTTTTCCTCTTTGTGTTCACAGGGACTTGACTCCGCCGAATTACAAGGTGGAGAATACACGGACTTTAATTTGGCTGCTTTAGGAGTGACCTCCATCGGCGAAACTGACTCGTGTGTCACTAACGTTAATGTTGTTATTGCTGTGGACACGAGTTAGCCTAACGACGATTAGCTTCTCCTCAACAAACACGAGAAAGCAAAACCAACACGAGCACTTAACCGGGCGTATTGATAAACGCTTTCGCAATAACTAGTGAGCAACCGAGATGTTTTCCACAAAACGCTGACTAAAATATAAAACTGTCAAACCGATGAGAGATTTCTCTGTTTTTTCCTTCTTAATTTTGCGGCTCAAGAAAACCTCCAAAGTCAGTGATTGGACAGAATTTGATGACGTGCTGCCGAAGAGGATCTTGGGAATTGTCGTTTTTTCTGGCTAGATCGGTTACAGCTCAAATCACAACTTTACAACTCAATATCTCCAAGTTATTACTAGAAATATATAACTAGTTATTCCTCATACCTAAGACGGCTCCATCATCTCTCTCTTCTTGTTTTATACATACATATAGTTTGTACAGTATATATATAGTTATACATACAAAATGGCACTTGTGATGGATCAAAATGTTTTTTCTGAACTTTTTACGAAAATTCAAACAGATACAAGTCATATTTTGCATATATTGCATATTCCAATACAACTGAGTAAAATATAATGATATAATAATATAGTAAATTAATTTTTTTTTAGAGAAGAGCCCCATATTGGATGGGTTTGTTCTAGTGGGATTAAAAGAAGAAACATTGATCCAACTGGATTGTTTCACAAAATAAAGTGCTCAAAGGAAGTAAAAAAAAGTAAAGCACATTCAGTGTTGGGGCAATGTTACCGTTGTTACCGTTGTTACCAGGGTCGAGTCACATTGTGATTCAGCTCTTCTCATCAGTTGATTCATCTAAAGGATTAATTTAGAACTGCAGACTGATGTATCATTTGTTCAAGATTGTTTTGAGACTTGTGCCGATATCCTACATTTTTTTTAATTGGGTTATTCTGTAGCCGGGAGGAAAAAGGTGTGAATTAAAACGTGATCCTGCCTAGACATGAACATCAGTATTTGGCAGTTTGATATTACACACCCCAGGGAATGGGGATTTTTAGCATTTTATATGGATGAATCTTACAGGGCTGAGGGTTGAAGATAATTACTATGTGTGAGTCAGGAGACCGTTTTTCTGTGCTTTTTTATTTTTGAATAGTTGACATGAAATACTGTGTTTGCTCCTCAGCAATATACACAAAGTAACTGTAGCAACTCTTTCATCAAATGCTGGTGTGTACGCTGGGCACTCATAAATACGGCCTCATGTCATGTTTGTGTGTATACTATTGTTCTCTTTACATCTAATATGGTTCGCTCCTGTAGTTGAGGAATATATTGTGAGGAAGAGGTCTTAAATTCTGTATTAAACACAATGCATTCCTGACATCAGCTCTTTCTCTGGAGTCCCTTTTCTAGTGGAGGAGATGTGCTTGTCCTGTGTGCCGAGGTGCGCTGCAGTGGTGTCACTTGATTTTGTTTGGCTGAAAGTGGTGTTTTGTATTTTGGGTTAGTAGGTTATTATGATTTCCGGTATCTGTTATCTCTGTGTTTCCCTCAGAGGTAGCAGATAACTGAAATTTCCCTTTTATGTGGTGCCAAGGTCTCGTCTGCAAACACTTCCTTATCTTCCAGGTTTACATAACATGCTTTCTAGATGGCTGCCTAATAAAGATCTGTAAAATAGACTTCAACACACGGCCTGTCTACAAGGCATGGCCACAAAATTACCTTACAATGCAGAAACTGTAGAATAATAAAGTGATTTCAAAATGTCAGTTTGACTTATAGCCTACAGACAGTTGTGCTAGTTGGATGATTGTGGTTTTTGCACATCATTCCCCCCTGAATGAGAGATGTGTTTTCTTTCACAGTCAAAGAGTGAAGTAATTATTAAATACTGCATGTTGACTACATAAATCAAAACTCACCTTCGTTTCAGAAATTATAGACTTCAATTTGGTAAATACGCTTACACTTACACAATGCCACATAGTACAAGTACTTCTCTCTGTGCCCTTTATGCTCTCAGTCCACTCATATTTGTGTTATTTTCTTTATAAAATGAGTATATCCAGCGCTCTACAGTGTGAGTATTTCACTCGCATTTGCTACTAAAAATAGATACGTGCGAACCGGAAAAATAATAATGTGCGAGTAGTTGACAACCAACCGCAATCATGTTAACGCGTCATTTTCTGTCACGTGTAACTCTGAAACAAAGAACTAAATATTTATGTGTAGTATTACCGTAAACAAAATGTAAAATTAACACAATCAAACTCTACGCGTTAACGCGTAGTTTTGTCACATTAACGCGTAGTTTTCTGCCACCTATTGGCGAGTACAAGATGTGTAACTCTGAAACAAAGAACTAAATATTTACGTGTAGTATTACTGTAAACAAAATGTATGAATATACATATGAATATAACTCTATTTTTTGTTGCTGTCATTGTTACACACAGTTCCAATTTAGAGGAAGACAGAAATAGACATACAGCTAAAAAAACAAACAAGGAAAATAAAGCTGAACAAAGACAAAATAATCATAGAACATAGAACTATTATGTTCATACATGTAGGTGAGTGAGAGTTAAAAAAACAAAACAAAATCAACTGAAAAACAGGTTAGAAATAAATTGTTACATGCTCTCTCCAAACTTTCCCTGTATCACTTTCTCCAAGCCAAGTATCCAGGTAAATAAATAAAGATAATAAAATCCAGTAAAGGTCTCCAGCTGCCTCTCCTTTGTCCGACCACACACAAGGAGTTCCCTCCTGGAATATATTCTCTGCTGTTCTTTCTGAGGAGAGCTTTTACCAGAGAGGTTTACCAGCTTAACATAGATCAAAGTGTGACATCCATGAAAGGATGAACTTCAGCTTTGTCTCTTTTAAAAATGTCCAAATACCTGCTCAAAGCCGAGACAGCCTATTATCTTTTATAGTTTTTATAGTAGCAGGAGATTTCACCAGACTCCGTGATAAAGATTTCTTCATAACTCACAGCTATGAGGGAAAACAATATAACCTATCTATTCCATCAGTTCTTGTAGCACAGAGTGATGTTTTCTGGTTTATCTGAGGAAAACTGGTGGTTTCTGTACAATACCCTACTGTTACTTTCACAGTGAATCATTAATGTGTTATCCTTTGAAACCTCGAATGATTAAGGTCTTTGCTATGTAACGAACTTCTCTTGAACTCACTGTCAACCTAATTTGGGCACCTTTGAAACTGCTGCCCCCTTGTTCCAGAGAAATTATCTGGAACGCTATTACCCTCAACACAAACAAGAGTGTGCTGTATCCAGAAAGGCTGCACAAGCCAGTCAGCTCCTTTTTTATGTGTTCACCGTCCTGGAATCTCTTGTTATAAACCAGGCCCTTTCCGGTAGATATGGCATTATTCAAGCTTGCACATAGATGTGAGTGCATGGAGCAGCTCCTACTCTGTTACACTGTCCTTGGGGCCATTTGTTTTCCATCACTTGAGCAGCAGATTTGGAGTCATGCTCGCTGTGAGTCATGCAGGGTGGGTGGATGTCTACACAGGGTGTGGTGGGTGAGGGATCCTACTGGCGCTTGCGGGCTGCCAGTGGAGGAATAAAGCATCCAATTTGGCTCAAAATGGCAGAAATGCAAATGAATGGATAGGGACGTTTGATTGTGATCATAGAGCTAAACACAGCTCTTGCACTCTCATATGGGAGGGTGCTTGTGGTGGAAACAGTCTGATACTATGTCTTCTTCAGATTATCAGCAGTGTCATGAAAAGTATCAAATTCCTAATCTAGACAGGAAAACTGAAACTGATCCTTCAACAGCTGCACTTAACATGCTGAGCAGCCTTTTGTGCAAAGACCTGGAAGTCAGTTAAAATTACTTTGACAAGTATATTGAGTCTTGCATGCTACTTCTTTTTTTTTTTGCCTTAAAAAGTGTTTGTATGTGTGGGAAAAAACTGTTTGGTTATGTAATAACACAGTGGCTGAAACCATATAGACTAAATGTTCTGTTTCCACTTCCAATGTGCTCACCAGATGTGTTCCAGCTGCAACAGCATGGATTTGCTGCACACAAAAGATCAGCAGACCCTGAGATGGTTGCACTCCTACAATCCAAAAAAAAAGGGAAGAAAAGAAAAGAAAAAAATAGAAAAACCCACCTCCCAAATCACTCCTTTCCACCTCCCCTAAAAACCTTGCCAGTTTTCAAAAAGTGGTGACTAAAGCAGCAGCAGCAGCAGGAGGAGCAGGAGGAGCTCATCACGTTTCATTTTCACAGTCGACTATCTGTCTCTGCAGAGGTGAGACTGACAAGTTAATTGGTTCCCCCAGGCGCTGTTTTTTTTTTTTTTTTATCCTTCTTTTTAAATCCAGCTTTTCGTGCCGTCTACTACACCTGCCTGCCAAAGCGCCAGCTCTGATGGGCGCGGCTGGGACCGGTGCCCAAATCTGTGTTTTGACTTGCCTGGGAAAGTTTAGCTAAAAAGGCACAAAAGGAGCGAGGACTTTAAGAACGTCCCACCGCCGCGCGTCAGCTTCATATAAACACATTATTCCTCCCGTGGACCAGTCGGTCCATCTTGTGAGGAGTCGGGATTTGATTGATTACTGTTCGAGTTGGCTGAAGGTATGGATTTTAACAACATAGCCTACACTGGAATAACCTGGAGATTTATATAAAAAAAAGTTGTTAATATGCTGGATGGTGCGGTTGTTTCTTCCCACCTGGCTGTTGCATCTCTGCACTAACAACTGCGCTTCGGGAGTTTGGTGATGGTCTGTCAAGCTCTTTTCTTTTTGGCTTTTATAGTTTGGATTTGTTGGCTTTGTAGGATGGAATTGCGCAAAGTCCTCTATATTCCTATAAAAAGTTCTTCTTAACTTGTCTCTTAAACCCAGTAGGGTTTTTTTGGGGATCATTTTTCTTCTGGTGGTATCTATATAATTAGTCTGTTATAGTGATCTCAGGATAGTTTTACACGTAGGCCTACTTTTGCTGTGCTATTTACATCCCTCTAAATATACCTGGCTTGTAGGGCCAGCTTTATGTGACATCAGCCTTTTATAGTTGCTGTTCAGATCAGTGAAAGGCTATGACAGAGGGATTTGTACAGGCTTTAATGAAAAGAAGTAGTGGATGTATTGAGAAATGTTGGTTTAATTGACGTTCACTGATATTTTACTTTTCTCAGAGCTGGAAGAAACTTTTTCAAACTTATTGCAGTTTACAGGCTAGAAATGGTGATTTCAGTAGTCAGCTATGAGGAAGGAGAGTATTTCTGCTTATTTTATTTCTAAATGTTATAATAAAGTGTGCAGCAAATGAAGCACTTGCAGTTAAATGTCCTTGGCTGGCAGGGTGTGGTGAGAGGATGGTCTTTCAGAGCTGTGCAGTGATCCACTGGCCTCTTTTGTCCTTTTGTTAGTTTGCTCTTCAAAGACACAAAGTGAATACAAAGTCTATTGAAATCTATAGATGATGCATTTTAGCTTCTGGGGACCTTTCTTGTGGTATCCACCATTCACATGAGATTTAAATGTGTCTGGAAAGTTTTTAAATACAGCACAGGTGAGAGCTGAATGTCATGTCTTCTGTCTGATCTATCTTGGGCCAACTGCAGATTGTTTGTCTTTATCAAGATCAATAAAAGCATGTTGTTCAAGGATCTACTAAAATATTAGATTGTGGTTTTTAAAATACAATCATGAGACTGATGTGATGACATTTTTTCTGTCTTCCGTGACATGAAATTTCATTTTGATGCAGTAAACATCAGACACAAGCGACCTGGTCTTTAGCCCAAATCATTCCTGGCATAGCTTATGACATTTTTGCCCTTTTCCCATCAAATGTTTGTTAAAATGCCGTTTAACCGCAGTTTAAACAAGCCAAGGAATAAACAGACTTTTAACAACAGCTGGCACAGTACATGCATGACCGTGGTCAACATTTTATCATCATCTCACCAGATAAAATGGGATGGACGAGTTAACAAGACAGATGGACTTCTCAGGAGACTTGTCAGAAGAAAAGGGTGAGATTTCTGAGTTTATTTATTAAGTTTTGAAACTGCCAAAACACAAAACCACCATAAAAACACAAGTTAAAGTGTTTTTACACACACACACACACACACACACACACACACACACACACACTTTTCACACTTGTAGTTGTAGATAGTTTTGTATAGTTTTAGAGATACCCGCCACTGAAACGTCTCTGGCCATGCAAACACAATGGAGGTGAAGTGATTTATGAGAGTGAAGTCATTTATGGTGCTCAAAGCGTCAAAAAATACATTTGAAAATCTCAGCAGAAACATGTCTTTTCCAAAACAGTGCCCCATTTCCACAGACCTCATTGTGGCAAGAGATATGAGATAAATATGATTTCTCATTTGAACGCTTACTGACAGATTGGCGTTGTGTAAGTCTGTCTTTAAAGACCCCGAAACACTTGTGCACTTATATTCTTGGGTGATGCTTTTGTCTCTGTTTTGGTGGATTTGCTTTCACTAACATCATGGCATGCCTTCACTGGTTTCAGGTTTCTATTTCTGTTCCTCTCTCTCAGGGTGTAAGTCATCCTCCGGGTTTTCCTCCAGTAGTCATAAGTGAATGTAAACAGCTCATCTTGGCGTAACGACTTTTGATGGCGAGGTCAAGGAACGCCTGATTATATATTTGACGCTGATTAAGACAAACATATAATCAGCCATTCTATTGTCTCCCTGTTCGTCTCTTGTTTTATATGTCACTCCTAGTCAACTTATGTATCACTTTTTAAATTAGTAGTTACAGAAGAGAGAAAAGAAATTGAGAAAGTGAGGTTTGGACACAACATGCAAAGTTCTGTAAGATCATAGAAAGATCATAAAAAAGCCAAAACAAGTGAGTTTTAAGATGCCTTTTATGCACTGATTTGGCTTCTCCGAGAGCTTTTGGGAGGCTGCTCCAAAGTCGAGGAGCAACGGAAGCAAAAGCTTGATCACCTTTAGTTTTTAGCCTTGACCCTGAAACAGAAGTCCCTAAAAGGAAGGAGGAGGAGGAGGAGGAGGAGGAGGAGGCAGCATGAAATCGAAATGGAATTTACATTATCTATAACTGACAAAACTCAACAGATCGCAGCTGGAGAACAAGGTGCCTCCTTGTGGAAGAAGGGTGTTATTAGTGTTAATTACCTGCAGCCAGTTCATTATAAACACAATAAGATTTACATAAACTTGATTTAATGAACTTCCCACGCTTTGTTTATATCTAGCAAAGAGTTGAACTGCTTCTAAAGACACAGATTTGGGGAGACAGTTTTTAGATTCAAGTGAGAAAATGACACACAAACATAGATATGTTCACGGCACAATTGTCAAAGAGTAAAAGCCAAGTTGAGGTTTAAAGTTCACTGTTGACCTTGGAAATAGTAGTACACTTACTTACTAACTGGACATTTTCCGGAGCACTCGTGGAGATGGTTTAGCTGCTATTCTGTACTAACGTCTCATGATGACAACTAAACCATCTCCGTGACAACTGAACAAACTCAAAGCTGTGACCCCCCCCAGTGAAGGCTGACATGTCAGATATACTCGTCTGTATGATTTCTACATGATTTCTGTATATACTCGGCTTTTAATCTCACCTGCATCGTGTGATTTATAACTTATTTTTCATTTTGATAAGAGTTTATTACACTGAACTTGAACTTGACAGAATAAACTAAACAAACACACTCAGAAATGTTGGTACCACTTTCTAATTAGGCACCTTTTATAAGAGGGTTTAGAATTTGCAACTAAGGGCTTTATTAGCGGTTAATAAATAATTTCCTAATGATTTATTAATCAGTTATAAGCCATTGATTAGAACAACGTTTAAGTTGTCACTCTAATAAATCATCAGTCATTACTAAAGGGTTCTTATCATCATAATAATATTAATCCACTGAGTCTGTATTGTAATAAGGTGTTAATAATTTGATTGTGGTTCAAGTGGGTCAGAGGTCAAAAGGTCCATTGAAGGACCCTAAAGAGCTAAAAATACAAAGCAGCTGTCCTGCTGGAGGAGGATAAACACCAACCTGGCATCCCAAATGTTGTTCTTATTAATGGCTTATAACTGATACATAAAGCACTATTCAATTATTTGTTATCCATTAACAAAGCCATTAGTCATTGCTAATAAACCCTGTATTAGAAAGTGGTATTGAATTTTTTTTTTACCACAGTGGCGGTAAATCCGTCAACTGTCCATCTATCAAAGTCACATCAATAAAAGTCTGGAAGCGTAAAAGTCATCACCATGCCAGTCACTCAACACTCCAGTCAACACCTGCCAGCTGGGATTAACATATAGAAGTTTAAATAACACAGTGCTGTAGATCCTGTAACTCCCAGGATAATCATTTTCTTTCTTTGTATGTGCCATCAGTTGTGACTGAAACTATAACCTCCACGACCAGACTGACTTCTCTACCACCAAGTGAGTGTCTCTTTCTTCAAGTCATGCTTGCTTTAATTATCTGCAGTAAACTAAACGCATAATACAGTAATTATAGCTGAGCAGTTCTAAAGGAAGTACCCGATGAGTAACAGCTTCTCCTTGTTTTGCTGTGTGTCTTCTCGTTGCTAGAGGGAACCAGCGGATCAAATCACAGGAATATGTCCAGCAGTGCTGGAGGGCTGGGCTTGGAGAAGAATGTCTTAACCCAGAACAGCAGTGGAACGTATTTCTCTTCATGTGAGAGCAAATTTCCACTCATGACCCAAAATTGGGAAGTTGTGGATTCGTTTTGAGATGCTGCATGTTTATATTTTTAACCCCCAGTAGAAAGAAACTAACAGTGATTTCGATTTCTGGGTTTGTGTATCTTTAACGTGCCACATCACTTGCAGTTTTTAAAAACTTCCAGGCAGTGGTGGAGGTGGTATTTATATTCTTTACTCAAGTAATGTAGAAATACTCCATTACAAGTAAAAGTGCCGTGTTGAAAATGTTACTAAAGTAAAAGTGCATAAGTATTATCAACAAAATGTACTTAAAGTATTAAAAAACTCAATACAGAGAAATGAAGTGTTACAATATTGCATTAGTATTATCTTTTCATGCCACTTTATACTTCTACTCCACTACTTTTTATAGGGAAATATTGTACTTTTTACTCAAGTACAGTTATGTCATAGCTATAGCTACTGGTTTGTTATAGATTAAACTACCCAACAGTGTACTTGTATACAATTAGAGTTGACACAATCAGTTAATTAATCAGTTAGTCCACTGACAGAAAATTAATTGAGAAACTATTCTGATGATCGGTTAAGTCAGTTTTCATGCAAAAATGCAAAACATTTAATGATTCCAGCTTGTCAAATGTGAGAATTTACTGATTATTCCTTGTAATTGTTATTATTATTATTTAGTTTGTCCAATAGTTGGAGAAAAACAAGCAATGTGAAGGTGTCACTGTGAGCTAATTGTGACAGCATTTCTCATTATTTTCTGAAGTTTTACAAACCGAACAATCAAATCGATTAATTGAGACAATAATCTGCAGATTCATCTATAATGAAAATAATCATTAGTTGCAGCCCTGTATGAAATAGTTAAATTACCTCCACCTTAAACAACTACAGCAGTAAAATGCAGTTTACATATGAATGCACAAGTAATAAAAATCTAATGATGTAATATTTAATAGTACAACACTCACAGGGGCCATTTTTCTGTACTTTAACTTTTGATACTTTAAGTACATTTTCCTGATTTTACTTACATATTTGTACTTAAGTAAGATTTATCAGGATTTTTACTTGTAATGAAGTATTTTTACAGTGTGGTATTAGTACTTTTACTTAATTAAAGGCTCTGAATACTTCCTCCACCACTGCCCATAGCGTCCTGTAATTTCCTAGAAAGGAACTGACATGAAAGTGTAAATTAATCTGAAGGTTCCTGGGAAGAGCTGTGTAATTTGGTACTAATATATAAGGAAAATTGACACAGTTTTGATACATTTCCAATAACCTACATAGTCTTATAGTCAGTGCACAGCAGGTCAGCTGAAAATCTTAAATTTATCTGCAGATTAACATAAAGTTCAACATATATGGAGAGTACAGTTTCCAATAATAAATCAACATTTAGTTGGGTTTAAATTGATCAGTTTTTGCTGTCATTAAAACTGTTTCTTTATGGAAATTCCTCCGCAAATCAATGACTGAATGTTTACATTGTATGTATGTATTTTCCCTTTAATTTGTACTAAATTTCATAGATCTTTCCAGGAAATTCCTAGAACATTATTAGCAAATGACGGGACCTGTAAAATAAAGCGTTAACACTAATTTGAACTATGTATACTGTTAGTTTAATATAACAATGCATCATACTCTCATCAAATCTTGGTGAAGTAACTACAGCTGTCAGATAAATGTAGTGCAGTAAAACATCCAACATTTCTCCCTGCAATGTAGTGGAATAGAAGTATAAAGTAGCATGAAACTGAAATACTCACAGGTACCTCAAATATGTACTTGAGTAAAAGCACTTCCACCACTGCTTCTAGGTCACCTTCATGTGACTCAGGTGTATTCTTGTTTGTGCTTTCACACTGTAGCGAGGAAATCAAAAATAACTTGTATGCATGATCCCTCCAGCCTCTGTAGGTGTGAACACCAGCAGCTACAGCTCCTCCTCAGGAGTTTACCTCGGAGGAGACTCCTCAGGGGGAGGCGATGGAGGGGGGATCTACATAGACGGAGAAGGGTACGGAAGTGGAGGAGGAGGAAGCAGAGGAGGAGGAGGAGGAGGAGGAGGAGGAGGAGGAGGAGGCAGAGGCGGCGGCAGTTATCTCATGAGCTCAGTGTCAAAGGTCAGGTCCAGCTCGTCGGGTGGTGCCAGGAGAGCGCAGACTGCTGGCTCATCAGGAGGCCTGTCGCCAGGTTTCCGGGAGAGGAAGAACATATCCAGCCGCTCGGGAGGATATGATGGTGAGATCCTGTTAATAAAACAAGCGCTGCACAGTTGGCATCAGGGGTGCCTAAAACAGAAGCTTAAAAAGTGAAGGAAACGTTAGTGAACGAGGGTGCTGTCAATGTTTCTACTGCTATTGTGTTTTCTTCTAGGGAGTTCCAGTGCTAATTCCTCTCCAGAATTTACACGCAAAGATTATGGAAACTATTGTAAGTGAGACAGACAGCTGTATGGGATTATATACTTTCTGATTACACAATATTTTTCCAGCTTTATTCTCATGATATATCTGTGTGTGTATTCATGTTTTTTTTCTTTTCAGGCTCCAGCACCACAAGAGGGAGGAGCGAAAGCAGAGGTATTCAGCAATAGCTTTTCCCCCTCCTCCCTTCGTTATTTCTGCACCATCTGACTCTGAATTGTCATGGCTTTCTTTTTTTATTAAATCAGGATTCCTTTGTCCATTGTGTGTTGTGATTTTTTCCAGAGAGCGAGATCAGAGCCAGATTACAAAGTGCCTCTCCCACCGCCTGCAGATGTAAGACCACTTGAGACACATTGATCCATTTGCTGTCGGTTATGCAATTCCTCATAAAGCAACAAAGCATCTTTATTTGAGTGTGTTCATTCAAAGAACCGCTTGGATAGTAAAAGATTTTAACTGCAGGGTCACTTTAGAGCAGCATATTTTTTGAATTATGTTGCTGTCAAATGCTTTGGCTCAGTATTCAGTATATCACACATAGGACACTCCTTCTCTTCCACCTCTCACATGCATCTTTACGTCCATGAAATTTCAATTGGTAACACATGTGCAGCTCCCCCCAGACCGAAGGTATTAGCCTACAGTACATTCAGCAAAAACAAAGGGGTGAGATTCAAACGATGAGGAATCACGGGTTTGTTTGCATTGTGTCCATGTTAAGGGGCAGATTTGTGGTGGCAACAATGGTACACATGAGTCACTGTGTGCAGCACCACCCCTCTGAGGCACAACAGTGGAGAGTCTTAAGTTTTACAGACGCTGATCGCTCCCCCTGCTGATTAAAGTGAATAACTGCTATTATTTAATCCACATTTTTTAACAGTTAGTCATTCTGTGCCACCTTAACCCAACCTCAGCTGGGTCTCACATTGCTATGTTGCATTTTCTGTACCTTCCGCAGTGGTTGAAGAAGTATTTAGTACTTTTACTTCAGTAGAAATAGCGATCAAACAGCGTACAAATCAGAAGTGGAATACAATTAAGTACCTTTAGTCAAGTATACACAATTTTGAGGTAGGCTAAGTTCATTACATTTCAGGGGGAAATATTGTACTTTTTACTCCACTACATTTATTTGACAGATAATACTTACTTTGAAGACCCAGCAGTATATAAAGTAGTTAATATTAGTTCCACCTCCACCAGCTACATTATTAAAAGTAATGCATTAGTAATAATAATCCATTAATCAAATGTATTAAATTGCTAATTTATGTATTATATTGATTTCAATATAAATATAGTACTCGGGCAGACACCTAGCAGAGATTTTCCTATAAGTTATACGGACTGTAAATAATCAAAATAAAGTTTAACAAGTTAAAATGGACAAGAAAGCTGAGAGAACACATTTTGTTGGTAGATACTGTTTTTTCACATTCATATTCCCTGAAGCTTAGCCAAAGGCAGAGTGCAGTATCTGTATTTTTAGGTATTATGGAGGTTCTATAATTTATTATGGGGTAAAATAATGAGCCTAAAAAAGCATAAAATGAAAGCACAACAAACTTTTTGACCCTTTTTCTTAATTTCACTGCCTCTGTAGATACGGCTCTCTGTCTACAGGGCAGTTTGACTGTCCAGTAAATGTAATTGAGTAAAAAGTACAATATTTCTTGTTGGAATTAGAGAAGTAGCATGAAATTAGTAATTAGAAGTACCTCAGTTTTACTGAAGTACAGTACTTGAGTAAGTGTACACTTCAACACTGACTTTCACACTAAAGTCATACACTAAAATGACTTTCTCAGAGATATTGCAGTATTTTTATATTTGTTGAGCATTGTTTGCACGACTGTGGTTTTGCAGGGACAGAGCTGGATGACGTGAAGAAGCTGCTGAAGGGACGCTCCAGCAGCGTCAGCCCCACTCGCTCCTCCAACGCCTCCATCACCCTGCCTGTCCCTAAAAAGGCCTGCGTGGAAACCAAGACCATCTCTGTGGCCACTCAGTCGGGTATATACTCTTCTTACTAGAGTCACACACATGCACATGCACAGACACCTTGTCTCTCTCCCAAAATATGGTTTAAAATGGCCTCAGTTTGTGGGGGAGTTAGTTTGTCCCCCCCCCCCCCCCATAAAAATAGATGCTTAGCTCTATGACTCATTATCAATTACGAGAGGCACAAACTGGGGTAAGGTTTAAATAAGAGACACTTCACACTTTTCTGATTTTTCTTTTTGTGTCTTTTCTCTTCTGCAGGTTCACCTTCATTTGGCTCTGGTGTGAGATCAGGCCGCTTCCACACCATTGATACATCAGGCCTGTATGATACCAGTCTGACAAATGGGCAGTTTGATACTGGTGTAAAATCAGGCCAGTATGATGTCACTCTGAAATCAGGCCAATATGATACTGGTGTGAGATCAGCCCAGTATGATACTGGTGTGAGATCAGCCCAGTATGATACTGGTGTGAAATCAGCCCAGTATGACACCAGTGTGAGATCAGCCCAGTATGATACTGGTGTGAGATCAGCCCAGTATGATACTGGTGTGAAATCAGCCCAGTATGACACCTGTGTGAGATCAGCCCAGTATGATACTGGTGTGAGATCAGCCCAGTATGATACTGGTGTGAAATCAGCCCAGTATGACACCAGTGTGAGATCAGCCCAGTATGATACTGGTATGAGATCAGGCCAGTATGACACACTGGACGCAACACTTCCATCTTTCTCTTGGTCCACCTCCACGCTGCCCTCCTCCTCCTCCACGGTGGTCGCTGGCAACACCAGTAGCTACACCTACCAGGTCGGCACCAACAACATGCCGGGAGGATCCTCGCCACTCGGCCTCACCTCACCCTCGTCCTTGTCAGGTGAGACCAAACGTCACTTGAATATTACCTGCTACCTGCAGGTGAAATGTGGTCTTGTTTGTACTGTAGTAAGTAATGTTTTGGCAATGGTTTTGGCTCTACTAGTGCTATATTATGAACTCTATATGGACATAGAAACACATATCAATAACCTGATGATGAATGTATTCTGGATTGATCTCCACAGTTGTGACATAAATATAATAACACATTTGTAACCTTAGGAATCCATTCTCACTGATATTTACTGTTGTCATACAGTTTCTGTAGCAAGTTAAACACAGTACACGATACATTTATTTGGGCACTACTCTTTAAATGAACTAGTCAATTACAAGCAGTTCCACCTTCTAAAATGTGAGGATTTACCGCTGTTTTCATCATTGTAAATTGAATACTTTGGATTTTGGACAGATTGTCAGACAAAGCAAGCCATTTTATAGACTTAATGATGAATGTAAATAAGTTATATTTACTTTGTGTTTTTATTCTAAATTTAATGCAGAACACCTTGCTTGTGTTACATTTACTTTTATCTATTAAGTAACTTTTATCTTAATTCATCTTTATTTTTTGTCTTTGTCTTTCCCCTGTGTGTTTTGTTTTGGTTTCCTTCTTTCCTTTTTTACTTGTTTTGTGAATATTCGGATGAGTGTCTCAGGTGTGTGTTATTTTAAGATTTTATGTTATTTAATAAAATCAAACCCTGCATCTCTCTTTACAGTTTACGGCTTTCAAAATAATCTGGCTCCCACCTCTGGCACTGTGCTCACCACCAGCGGAGCCAACGTAAGCGCTAATTTAGGAGGTACGTTGGCATGTTTTCTGACAGTTCCCACAAAATCTTGACACTATCAAATATTTTGCACTCGATAAGAATACAAAATAGCACCTTTCTTATGTGAGTGTTTATCTGTGTGTGTGTGTATTTAAAGGTTATGGAGTTCAGAAGAACATGTCAAATGGTGGCGCTGTCGTCAGCACTGGAGTCTCTGCAAGTAGGCCCACAATAGTTTAAATTACCCACAGTCACAGTCAAAACAATTCTCAAACTTAAATGATTCCTGTCTTTTTTGTTGTTTTCAGCCACTAGATCCCAATCTGATGACGCATATAAGAAAGACTATAAGTTCACGATCTCTGAAAAGGAAAACGTTCCAGCCAAGAGGGACGCAGAAATGCTCATTTTAGCTAAAGACAGCGGGAAGCAGTTCACCAGCAGCAGCAGTGTTCATATAGGAGGAGGTGAGTCCGCTACTTACCACCCCCTTATGGAGAAACACTGAATTTTCTCTCACCTTAATAGAGTTTCTCAACTTTTTCTGGACCCTATTTTGGATCAAACATTCACAGCAAGTAAAGCATATGCATACAGTATACAACTAATCTATTTTAAATAACAGCATACAATGCAACCTTGATACCGGTCACTTTGAGGCTGTTAATGGACGTGAAGTCGTCATCCCACTGACAAAGTGTAAGCTATAATAATTTCAGCCTCCTGAATCTGCACAGTCCTCGACGATCGATCCCACATTTCTGTTTCTTAACAAAAAAGCCAACATAATTTTAAAAAATTTGTTCTTCTTCTATCTTTCTTCTTCTCTCTTTAAATTTAATATATTTTCTTAATTACTTACTGATTTTTATTTGATTTCAATTTATTTTGTGTCTTTGTTGGTATAGATTAAAGCCTTCTCTGTGTTGTGTATAATTGTATTGTATCATATGTATTGTCTATTACATTTTGATGTTGTGTGTTATCTTACTCTTTAAGAGCTGTGGTTTCTTTTCTGCTTGTTAAACACAACAAATACAATAAAAGAGTATTTCTAATTTTACAGGGTCGCTATCAGGAGATTCAATAAAGAAAGAGAAGCTTATTTCAAGCTACACTGAGACGATGCCACTGAAGACAGAGACAGGCAACTCTTACTGTGAGTGGTCATTAAAAACATCTCTCAGAACATAAAATTACTTTAATTATAGAAATAAATCACTGATATTTATTTATTCCTTCATCAGATGGATCATCTGGAGTTGTAATGAAAGACAAAGCCACCTATGCAGGTATTTTTCACTGCATGTATGTTGATATTTACATGACGATGAATATTTTAGTGTTTGAAATTTTACTCTTTACTCTCCTATTTTTCAGAGATTCACAGGGACAGCGGCATCTTCGGAGGTGGAGGACTATGCTGCTGCTCCGACGCCTGTTGCTCCTGGTGGAAATGGCTGCTGGGTCTTCTCCTCCTCTCCCTGCTCCTGCTGGGACTCCTGTTCGGGCTCATTGCATTGGGTAAGGTGGACTTGTACAACACAATGAAGTTTAAAAGGGAAAAATAAAAAATCTCCCCAAAGATAAAACCTGAGGAGTCATGAGATACTCTCTGGAGCTGCTCTGCAATGAAGTGCCAGGGAAGGACTGTTTTTCAACCAATAAAATGTGTGTTTCAGCTTTTACAGGCTAGTGAGCATTATTTCACAGTGCTGCTAAGAACTGTGAGACAGTAAATGTACTCCTTTCCCTGGAAACTTGATCTCTGGGTACTGTCCCACTGCCATAAAGTCGGTCTGGCATTCATTGTCAGTGGATCAGCTCCAGAAATTGTTGCTTGATGACATCAGAGACGCCAGTTTGTTTTCCTGCAGAGTTTATCCTGATAAAAATGTGATAAAAAAGAACCTGAAGTAACATTTGCAACTTTTGATCTGAGATATGTTTTTACTTGCACGTAAGCGTGTGCACATCAAAACCTGTTGAGCAGTTACTGATTGATTATCTGATACTGTAGATCCTGTACAGTACATACATGTATTTACTGTCTTCAAGTTCAGTTTTGTATTATTGTCAGAAAGTTCGACTGTCAGTGTAACTACGCTCTGTGGTAGGTTAAAGGTAGATCCAAAAAATCTTTATATTTTAAGGTTTTTGTTAGATGTCTTCAGTGACATACATCAATAGCCACATGATAAGTTAAATATGAAGTTTGTGAACTTGTGTGAACTCAGTCAAATCTGAAAACACAGACATGATACACATATTTTTAGATTCAGTGTGATTTACACTTTCCGAATAAATGTCCAAAATCTGCTTAGAAATCATAGAAAAAGTGATAACCTAGTGATAGTTGTCTGTACATCCATGGGTACAATTCGAAGAGGGATTTCGGCATACTTTTAATGATGCCAAAATTCCAAAATGTAAACAAATATAGGATAAAAGTTGTAGCCCACAGCTAATTAACGGACTCCATGGCAACATACTTCCTGTTGGGAAGTTGTCTCAAATTTGTCAAACTTTGAAAACCCCTGCTCTGTACTAAGGTTGTCATACTTTTCTTATTCATTTATTTATTTATTTCAGTAACGTGGTTTCTTGAGTGATCTGACAAAAGAGATCAGTTGTGTTACTTTGACTATTTGGCTTTAGCTAATGAGATTTTGGCTTAATAAATAGTCTAACTACAAGCTAATTGTATGTCCATTAATTTACTCACTGAAGGTACCACTAACCTTCACATTAAGTAATGAGGATTTGGGTTCTTGGCTTTGATCTGTGATCACATCTGTATCTAATCATTTACTTTGTGTTATATTTAATATTCAAATGTTTTGGAGTCAGACATCTTTTTTCTTTTACAATGTTTGCCTTGTTTTATCTTCATTCTTAGAGATTTTTGAGTTGAATTGTTATTATTTTAATTATATAGTACGGTGTTTTCCATACACTGTGTATAAAATGTATTTAAATACACCCCCCGCCCCATTCAAAAATATTTGTTTATATTGTTGTACATACACTTTTGCATTTAACTGTCAAATTTCAGTCAGAGCTGGCTGCCACCGATACATTCCTGTGGAAAACACTTTATTAGTTGGTCATATTACAGATTGAGAATAATTTCTTATCACTGCCTAAATGTGTGCTCCTTCTGGTATGTGCATCTTACCAAATTTTTATGTCCCTTTCTCAGCTGAGGATGTGAGAAAGCTGAAGAATCGAGTGGCTACCCTGGAGGCCGAGTCCTCGGTCGCCAACGCTCATACCAGTCGGCTGACGGCTGGTTCCTCCAATGACATCAACACCTATGTGGGCGGTGGAGGTACCGACCACACTGACAACACGCTACACCTGGGCGCTGGAGGTGGAGGCTCGAGCTCTAAAACACGAATCGGGATTGCCGCTGGTGCTGGCGGCTCCACCGGTGGCAATGGCATTGACATTGGAGGTGGTGCTGCTGGCACCAGTGGAGCCAGCGGGGCCAGCGGGGCCAGCGGGGCCAGCGGGGCCAGCGGGGCCAGTGCTGGAGGTGCTGGCAACGGCTTCAGTGATGGCACTGGCCTCGGGACCGGTGTGAGTGGAGGATACATAGACGCTGGTTCTCTTCAGATGACGATCCAACAAATGTTAAGAGCTGAAATGCAATCACAGGCATTCAGAGGTACTGCACATATATACAGACGATAATACACTCACACACACACACACACCCAGTACGTTCAGGTTCATTGAACTGTTGTTTTCTGGCTCAGGTTTTCTAGCATCGTCAGTGCAGGGAGAGCGAGGACTGCCTGGACCTAAAGGTGAAATTCAAATATTATTTCTTTCATAAAATCTAAAAATATAGCCTGTTTTAATCAGTTAATCAACATGAGTTGTGTTTAACTTATGTTAATTTTGTATTCTTTTCAGGGGACCCTGGAACTAAAGGTCAGGAAGCAAAATCACTTACTGCTAGAAATCTTTTTCATATTTTTCAGTTTTAATTCTGTTTGTCTGTTGTATTTCTTTACGTTTGTCATCTCCTGCGTACTCTCATCATAATCAAATGTATGTTTTACTTGTCACAGGAGATTCTGGTTACCCTGGACTTCCAGGTGAGGAATGATGACTTACATTCTCCTTGAGTCATTACCAGGATTTTATGTTTTCTTAGGACTATCGTGTGGCATTATAATACGATTTTACTGACTGTGACCTTTGACCTCAGGTGCTCCGGGACATGCAGGCCCAGAGGGTCCTAAAGGACAGAAAGGAAACCAAGGTACAGAGAGCGCTTCAGGTCAAACTACATGATGCAAGTACACTGCTTAGCTTATTTACAGTGAGTGATTATTTGTATGTAAAATGTCTGATCAGGTGATCATGGACAGGATGGGCTACCAGGTAACAGGGGTCGCGAGGGCCCAGCTGGCCCCAGAGGTGAGCCAGGACCTTCAGGCTTTGGAGCGAAAGGTGAAAGAGGTATGGCTCAGATTCCCAGCAGTAACAGTACTTTACTTTATCATTAGTGATACAAATAACACCTAGTTTATCTAGATTGTAGAAATCACTACAGGATTTCACGTGTGTGCTTTATACAGGTGCTCCTGGAGATTCTGGGGTTCCTGGGTCTGTGGGATTAAAAGGTGAGATCATTGAACATAACTGCTTGTACCTTATTTTTTATTTTCGAAATAAATGACAAACAAAAACATCTAATTGTCTACTGTTGTTACATCAAAATATTGTTTGTGTTGCTGACAAAAGGTGCATCTGTAACAGTTTTACCTCATGGTGTATGAACTACAAACAGCACCAGGTGGCAGCATAGAGTCAGTTTGCAAATAAAGCCTCCATATTGTTCAGTGAAAAGCAAACTAAATCTCTACCTTGACTAGACCATGGACTGTACATGCAGTAATTACGAATAAAAATGATGAAAAATAAAATACACTCCATTTTTATATTAAAGTCCTGCTGCTTCTACTTCTTGGAAAAGACCATATCACGGAAGCTTGAGCACATTTTTATTTATATATTTATTTTTCTCTTGTTCTACTGTATTACAATTATTAATATTTTTGATAATTAGAGATCTCACTATAGCACCTATAACAGTTCAAATATGATGAACTGGGGGTTACGAACCCAGCATGGATATAATCAGTTAATTTAATTAATGTCAATAAAGTATAAAAGAGGAAAGAAAAAGTGCTATTTTATTGCAGCTTTCAGGATAATGAAACTTTAGTAAAACCTTTATACATCACTATATTGTCAATTCCCAGTTTTACACTATTGTCTGTCTCAATTAGTTCCAATGTAATTATTAATCTTTGCTCTAGGCGCTCCTGGACTTCCTGGACTTTCTGGGCCACCAGGTCAGTTTCTCCTTGCTATCATTCATGTGGAGCAACACAGTGATTCCAGAAACACCTGCGGAGTTGAATATTATCTCAAATTTGCCAGCACCAACTGTAAATACTGTTAGCAGTGCCTTGACTTAATCCCTGGTGTTTGTTTTGTTATAGGTCAACCAGGTTCTCAGGGTTTCCGTGGCGAGGCAGGGCTACCTGGGCCTAAAGGTAGGTTACATGGACAGTGAAATAGTTAATTTAGTTGATTTTATATACTATAATGTTACTCACAGTCACTCTTCTCACTATGCAGGTGACAGAGGGCTTCCTGGATTTCAAGGACTTAAAGGTTTGTTAACTACGTCAGGTTTTTATAGGACTTGTGGGATCAGTAAATGTTTCTAACCATAGTTTAATTAATTAATTATTTTAGGTGAACCTGGTGACAAAGGTCTCAGAGGTCTGCCAGGTCAGTACAGCTTTGTGAATTAAACTATATTTGATGCTGACAAATTGGCATGATATATACAGTTTACTTATCCAGTTGTCCCACTTCTCAGGTGACGCTGGTTTACCAGGTCTGCAAGGACCAGCTGGAGAGAAAGGAGCCAAAGGGTCTATGGGTGAGTCAAAGGACCTCCAGCCTCAGATAATTCATTGATTCTCAGACACTCAGATTATCGTATTGTGCTTCTGAACTACAACAGTTTGACATTTTGGAATATTCGCTTTCTGGCAGAGAGTTAGATGTGAAGATTAATACCACTCTAATATCTGTCCATTAAATATGAAGCTACAGCCAGGAGCTGGTTAGCTAAGCTTAGCACAAAGACTGGAAACAGAGGGAAACAGCTAGCCTGGCTCTGTATGACATGTAAAAAAGCGGCAATTTGTCGTATTAAGGGGGGTTATGTGGCGGACTATTTCTTGGCTGGAAGCAGTGACTTCCTGGAGTCTCCGCTGGTTGCCTGGAAACTTCTCAAAATGTTGAACTATTACTTTAATGTGACCTGATTGGGATGAATTAAGGTGATGAGTGAAATTTTACCCATCCAAGTAAATGGAAGAAACACTTACAAATTGTGTATGATCATTATTATGATGTCTTTTTTTCTTTCGACTTTTAATTCTATACTTTAACAATGACATATTATTAAATCACTTTGTAGCTCACTTCTTTATTGTTATTGTTAATGCTGTGTGACATCATTACAACTGATTTTTTCGATGTGGCAGTAACAGGAGTATTAAATAACACACTCCACCAGGGGGCAGCAGAGAGGATTCTGCTCATGAAGCCTCTTCTGCCCCCGACAGTTCATTGAAGGAATAACAAACACTGAAAATAAACTATTGCAGCAAGAGTTTGGTTTTTAGTGACTCATAGATTGATATTCAATATAATATTTGTTTCTTTTTCTTTTTATGTCATCAGGGTTGTCTGGACATGATGGTGCAACAGGATCAAGAGGTAAATGAGTCATTATAAACCATTACAGATACACCTATTTAAATAAAATAAATTCTCAAATCATAAATTATATTTTTACTTTTGGCCCTCAGGTGACCAAGGACCTGCTGGGCCCCCTGGACTCAGAGGTCCTGCTGGGTCTCCTGGGGATAATGGACTTCCAGGTAAACCGAGCCTGATGTCACTCTTATCAAACCTGATCTCCAGCTTTATTAGCATTATCATTGGTGGATAATATGATAAGATATATTCATAATATCTCCCCCTCTGTAGGAACACCTGGGCTTCAAGGACCACCAGGTACGACACTACTATTAATACAACACGCATTGTAAATTCTTTGCTTTTAATGCTCTCAGCACTAATAATTGACTTACGTCTTGCTTTTAGGGATACCAGGGAATCCAGGACAACCTGGCTCCAAAGGTATTAGGCTACTGTCAACTTCAGCTCCCTTGCAGCAGAAATAAATAATGTGTTTTGTGCTGTTAATCTGTGCGTCTGATGTAACATGTGTCTGTCTGTTTTAGGTGACACAGGTGAACCAGGAAGAATCATCAATGCAGGTAACAGAACATGATAAAACGTATATTTTAACATGTTATTGATTAGACTATAGTTTGAGGATATCTGACCATCACTTTAATTTTCCAGCTGGCTCCTCTTCTGTTGGCATCCCAGGACCACCTGGGCCTGCTGGTCCTCCCGGCCCTGCGGGACCTCCAGGATTATCAGGTCTGACCCTTGAACGCCCAGAAAGTAGCCAGATGATCTTGCATCTCAGCCCTGAATGACTGTACCATATCAGTAGTGCCAATATGTATCACTGTTGTACTGGTAACTTTGAAGTGTTCATATGTCTTGATTTACCTCCTCAGGTCCCATTGGCCCTGCTGGTCTGCCTGGCCAACCTGGTAGGTCATCGTGCTGTTTTGCTCCCAAACAAAGCTGTTTAGATTGGACATGTAGGGCAGGGTCTCATAGATGCTGGCTGTTGATTGTCTTCACAGGTCCTAAAGGTGACAGGGGATATAAGGGAGAACAGGGAGAACAAGGAATAACAGTGAGAACCTCTGAGAGCATAAGCTCAACCAGAGCTGAGAGTGAGTACTTGTTTTGGTTTTCTATAAGACATACATTATTTAAAGGTGAGAAATAACCTGCTGCATCTGTGGTGTAACATCGTCAGCTGCAGAATACACTTACACACCAGACTATGTAACTTTTGAGAGAAACACAATCTTCATCTTGCAAATGAAAAGTTGAATTCATAAGCAATAAAATCCAGTTCAGTACACTCAGGTGTTTTGATGCTACAGACTTACTTGGTCTGGTATGACCAGTAGCTTATGGTGGCTAATGCTAGCAAATAATAAAACTGACATTACAAAGTCAGTTTGTTTGTACACTCTTCTCTAATAACGGTAATTGCCACTTGTGGCCACAGTGGCCGCTATTCAGCATAAGTTACATAAGGTTGCTGTAATGAGGAAAACATAAAATGTAGTTTTCCACACTTTTACCCTGGTTTGTCCCTTCCTACAGACCAGAATACAGTTTATTATTTAAAATTGTGTGGTTTTATTTTCTCCTTTAGGGCAGTTTGGTTCCGGTGGAGCCTTAGGAATACCTGGTCCACCCGGCCCACCGGGTCCTCCTGGACGTCCAGGTAAATAAGACACAACATGCACCTGCTGCAGCATCATCAAAGACATCATCTGTAATGATTATGTAAGATTTGTTGAGTATTCTTGTAATATTTTTCAAATTGTGTCACTGACTGTTTTAAAAATGTTTTCATTAGGAGATTCAAGACAAGGACCTCCAGGACCGCCTGGGCCTCCAGGTCAGTATTAAGTATTTGAGCTCATTAAATCCACTGTTTCAAATATGGACTCTGAGGCGAGCGGATCATTCGGTGTGTTTGTTTATTATGTGAAGCTCATCCATTGTTTATATCAAACTTTAATCATCATTTCTACTTTGTAGGTTTTGGAAGACCAGGACCTAAAGGAGACAAAGGAGACCCTGGAGGCTTTGCATCCAGCTCTGGTATGATCCGAAATCTGTTAAATCTGCTAAATCAAATGTGCGCTCTGTCTTGACATGTAATTAAAGTAAAAATTAAATTAGCAGTAACAGAAAACATTTCAACACTGCTCTTCTTACAGGGACGTTTTACACTGGACCACCAGGACCACCTGGGCCTTCTGGGCCTAAAGGATCAACAGGTGACAAGATCCTCTTACTGTATGCCTTGTTTAAACAAACTTCCTCTCTTTTAGTTTTAGTCACACTTTATTATAACATCTCCATCATTATTTTAGGTTCTCCTGGACCAAGGGGATACCAAGGTAACTATCTTTCTTTAATTTTCACCAAGCATTTGTGTTTGTGTAACTGTTGTGTAACTGTGTAGATAGTTGTGAGCCTCCCTGTGGACAAATCTCCCCAGCATAAATAATTGTAACATCTCATGTGTGTCTCAGGTGAACCAGGCCAGCCAGGTGTGCCAGGTACCCCAGGGAGACCAGGAAGCTCTGAGAGAGGTCAGCATCCGATCACAAATCAGACTAAATCACATTAGAATTATATTAGAAAGACACACTTGCGAGAGCCTCAAGGGCTGAGGATGTGTGGGAAGCAGGCTTAATGTATAACCATGTATTTATTTCTTCATTACAGTGTCGACTTATGCTGGAGGACACGGGATCCCTGGACCACCAGGTCCACCAGGGCCTCCTGGACATCCAGGACCACAAGGATTTAAAGGTAAACCTATCAACACATCGGAATCTGTGAATGCTGCTAATGTTTTATTGTCTGTGTAAACACTGTTGCCGCCTGTGTGAAGATCATGCTTTTGGTGTTGTTTATGATTTCTAAGGGGATCCTGGAGCTCCTGGTATTCCTGGCTCTTCAAGAGGTAGAGAAAATCATAATTATTGTCCTAACTACTCTTTACAATAAAACACAAAGTGGAGTGTTTTATCTCAAGAGGTTAGTTTGAGTCCACGTAACCTCTTCAGGGTCTTTACTGTCTAATTTTTTATCTTCAGGCTCCGTCTCAGTCACTTCAGGCCCTCCTGGTCCCCCAGGTCCTCCTGGCCCTCCAGGCTCCTTCGCTTCTTCTAGTGAGATGCGCCAGTACATCACCGACTATCTAAGTAAGAGTTTTTCTGAAGCAAGGTCACAAGCTCACAGGCTGTCAGGGGGACATAACAGAGTAAGAACACATTTTATTTCTTCCATGAAGGCAGAAACAGACAGGCTGGTATCCCCGGACCTCCTGGTCCACCTGGACTTCCAGGAATCCCTGGAACCTTCTCAGGCTCTATGGAGGACATCTCCACTCGCATCATTGCATACATACAACGTAAGCCTGTGCCTTTCCCCAGAATTTATATTATTATATTATACTTTTAGTAGAATGGGGGCCACCTAACTGTGTTGTACAATTTCAGGTTCGGGCTCAGGCCTCAGCATTGGCGTTCAGGGTCCTCCAGGGCCACCTGGTCCTCCTGGACCTGGCTCTGGATCCCTGACAGTCAGTGGTCTCATCGCCATGCTTCAGAGTAAGTACAATACATATTCTAGCTGAGCTAATTGGCACCAGACACATACTGTAAATTATCCACGCTGCGCTCTACATATTTACAGTCCACTGTGTTTGGAAACTCTAGTTTAAGGACTTGCTTATTCAGAGGAAGCACTGGGCTAAACAATGTCTCCCTGCTGTGATCTGTCTAGGAGACGATGTGAGGAGATATTTGTCAGGACCACCAGGGCCACAAGGACCACCGGGACCACCAGGGACATCAGGAGGAATTTCAGGCGGTTACCGTGTAGAGGAGATAGCCACATATGTCTTCAATATCATGAATGGTAAGCACAGGTTGCACTAACAGAACACAATAACCCTGGAAGTGGTGCCTGGACCATCAATCAATCAAGCTGCCTTTATTGTCATTTTTCAGACAGAGGGATCGCTAGGGGTCCGCCCGGACCACCCGGTCCTCCTGGGCCTTCTGTTGCAGGGGGCTCAGGCTTCACCACCGCTACGATTGACTATTCTGCACTGATGAGAAGTAAATAATTTTGTTAGATTTTCCCATTGACAGACACTGACTTGTTTCACCTGGAGAGTTAATTACACAGAGCTCATTCTCCAAGAACAGTGAACTGTTAGTTACTCACTCTTCATCTTCCTCGTATCTTCATCTACTTAGATCAAGAGTTCCGCTCATGGATTAGCTCTGCCGTACAACATGGTCCTCCAGGACCTCCGGGTGTCCCAGGGCAACCTGGCCCTCCTGGCCCACAGGGGCCGTCAGGAGTCTCCAGTGCCACCGTGTACGGGGCGGGAGGTCATGGCTACAGTTGGGAGGACATTCAGCGTTATCTGCAGGGTGAGTCTGACAGAGAGGGTCTTTAAACTGAGGTACAACACCACCCATGAGCTAAATGTCCAAAAAAAGTATTATTTAAAAATTTCCCCGTGATGTCATTGTGTACTGACACACCCTGGAGTTCACTTCTACATCACTGCAGCGAGGTGACAAGTTAAACAACTGGAGGGCAGAAAAAACAAGATTTTCAGGAGGTGTGAAGTTCCTATTAAGTGTAATGCAACACAACATCCCTGCATTAAAGCCTACCTTAATTTAGCTTAACATTCAGTTACAGAGGTGTTAATTCAACTCTATGGTCATTTTGACTGTTGTTTATTTGTCCACTCCCTATTTTGTAGTCTACCATCCACCCTCGTTAACATAAATGGGGTTGCACAAGGTTTCCTCATCTTGCTGTGTACTTAGAATGACAATAACATCGAATTGAATCTTTCTCAGGCTCTTCTGGGTTCAGAGGTCTTCCCGGCCCTCCTGGTCCTCAAGGTCCACAGGGACCACAGGGTCCACCAGGCAGTTACACTGGATCAGTTTCCTACAGTGGAAACTTCCCTCGGGAGAGCA
The DNA here is from genome assembly GCA_005408345.1 of Macquaria australasica. NCBI lineage: Eukaryota > Metazoa > Chordata > Actinopteri > Centrarchiformes > Percichthyidae > Macquaria > Macquaria australasica. Next base: position 384,909 of record SEMN01000034.1, on the reverse strand, counting down.
TCATGAAATCATCGTGAAATGAACTATGTTTTTCAGGTGACAGTGTTCGTCGTGCCATCATGGGACCTCCAGGGCCTCCAGGACCAAGGGGTCAGAAAGGAGAACGTGGAGATCCGGGTTACATCCAGAGCCACACGCAGAGCCGGAGCTACTCTCAGGGCGACTCTCGCTACGGCTCGGAGCACAGAGAGATCGATGTCAGCAAGCTCACCGAGACACTGGACTACACCAACGTCGCCTTGAAAGTTACAGACTACATCAAGAGTGAGTCCGTTACAGCCGTCAAACGTAGAGATTTATTTTGTATAAGGCGGGGGTTTTCAAAGTCTGACACCCCAACACCCCCCTTTATCTATAGTGCAACATGAAAAAAGTTAATATTAATGGCTTTTTTCACTCCTATTATGTTTATTTGTGCTCTAACTACAGTTCCCATAATGCTTTGGGGGATGTTGCTATGGATTCAGTGAGTTACTCTGTGGCCTACATCTTGAGCTCCCTTTTATTTAGCCGATATTTGTTTACATTTTGGCAAACTGGCAGCATTAAAAGTATACCGAATTAGTTATTAGCACTTCCTGTTTGCAGTGTAGACAACTATCACTGGATTACTTTGATACTGAAGGAAACTTGAGCAGTTGTCTCAATTTCAAAGTCAGTATCAGACTTTGCAAACCCCTGACTTACAGTAAAGGCTCTACTTCTTCCACCTCTGGCCAACAATGATGAAAGACATGTAAATTAGTTTTGCATGACCACATGAGTGTCACTACAGTACTCTGATGTAACAACTGTCCTCTAGATCAAGGCCTGCTGCAGGACTATCTGGTAGAGGGTCCTTGGAGGGCAAATGTAAGAGCGATTCAAGGCCCCCCTGGTCCACCTGGACCTTCTGGACCACCTGGTCAGAGCCGCGTCATCGCTGCCTACGGCAACGTCACAGCTGACCTCATGGACTTCTTCAGAAGTGAGGATACAGTTATGATTTTCCACATACTGCATTACAGCAATGGAAAACGATCCACACTTATGTAAGTGTAGTTGGAAAATGTTGCTTCATCACGACTGAATCTGTGCTTTTGCTCTTGCGCAGCCTACGGCACCATCCCCGGCCCTCCAGGAGGCCCCGGACCAAAGGGAGACAGAGGGTACCCAGGACCCAGAGGGGACAAGGGTACATTTAAACAGAGTTGATGAGACACTGCATATTTTCCAGAGTAATGTTTTAGTGGAGTGACTGAGACAAGCGGGCTGAGAGTTTTGTTTGTTTACAGGTGATCCTGGACGCCCCGGTTTACCAGGACTACCAGGGTCATACACTGTCCAAATTCCACACAGAGTGCAGAAGAGGGATACAGGTAACCTCAGTCAAATGTTGTCAAACCACATAAAAAAGGTCTAGTGTTCCATACATGTAACTCATCAATACACCTTTTTTTTTTTTCATCCACTGCAGGCAATAAAGTGGTTGGTCGTCACAAGCAGCATCGCCGTCAAGCCAACGGTGGCTAAATTTGCTAACATACTACTGGGTCATGTCAGATTTAATTTTTACTCATCTTTTTTTTTACTGTAGCATTGCAAGTAGTCAAAACGCTCCGTATTGTTGCCATGTGTAGAAAAGTCAAGAGGATATTTGAGAAAATAAAAGTGGCCAAAAAAAGCATCAGTCTCTTTAAAACGGCTTCAGCAGAGGTTAGGATTTAGCTGCTGGTCAGTGTTTTTGTAACACAAGACTTCATGTGGGTGTATAATGTTTACTTTGCTTAGTTAGAAGCTTGCTTTCAAACTTTTTCCAGGGGCAACTTTGTTTATTTTTAAGCAATAAGAGGCAATTGCTGATATTTTAAGTGCACTTCGCATCTTTTCCCACTGCTTGTGTAAGTTGAGTGTCTGGTGTACCTTTTTTTTGTATTCGTTGTCTTTTGAGGATTATATTGTATTGAGGACTATATAAGTGTTAAATGTTGTGTCAAGGTAATCCTTCAATGTTTCATAAAAGGCTACAATATTGTCAGATTATCCACTTAAATTAAGCCAACCTCCAGCCTGTACGACCCCTGGCAGTTATCCATCCACCCCATACAAATTACCAAACTATTTACATTTTTAAATACATAAAGCAATGCATCGTTATTTGAAGCAGACAGTCAGAGTGAGGGTCATCTGTGCAGCAGGGGGGGTGGGGTGGGGGGTGGGACAGAGTCAGGACTGATGATTTTCTTTGGTTTGTTGGTAAAAATAATGGTTGAAAGACAGGGGCTCAGATAATCACTAAAAAATGACTGATTCGAGTGTATATTTTTGTATAAGAGCGCACTGAAATTGATATATTTTCTTTATACGTTTAAGTGTTGGAAAGATTAAATTATAAAATGTTCCCAGGTTATGTTTTACATGATTGAACTTATTGACATTTGATCAATATATTTGAAAGACACACAAATAAATCTATTTTTGGACTTGTGAGTCTTGATATTTGTATGACTAAGTAAGGTTTTTCCAGACAGTTCAAATGTCAAATAAACAGTCAATGTTTTATTTACAACAAAAAATGTCCATTTATAAAGACACTTTAAATACATTTGATCTGACATCAAATATACTACGAATAATAACTGTGGTAGAATGACAACTTATCGACACATCAAAATGCTGTAACTTAACAAAATAAAAAAATATTTGAAATCTAAGGGGCGTATGGTGTAATTCACAAGACACAGTCTCCAATAACCCCAATAAAAATCCAGCATTCATGACAAAACACTACTCAGTGTTAATGTCAGCATACAGAAATTATAACATGCATCAATGATGTGCAGTGGCAAAATAAACCAATCGGGTTTCGTTATCTTGAAGTAGGTCTCTTTTTGTGAACCATAGCACTTTGCTTGTAAAATACAGCGAAGGACATCTCACACATTGAAATTCATACAGTTACAGACAGCATTTTACCTTTCATACAACACTGGTCTCAACAAGAGCAAAAGCTCACCAAAAAAAGAGCAATTATAGCATCAATATATGAGGAATACATGTTTAGAAAACTAGATATGGTCATAAAATACTAAGGGCATATTTGAAAAAAGAAAAAGGTAAAATTATGAGTAAAAATGTTGAAACAATTCAGTCATTTTGGAGTTTGAATAGGCTTGGGTGAGACGAAGGTGACTTGCTGTCAAAAATACATTGACAGTTTTTACTACTGCATATTTTTTCTTTAGCTCAAGTGGCAAAACAGTGCAAATCAACAGCTTTACATTCCTTTAGTATTCATACTTCACAACACAGCATTCCTTTGTGAGAACACCGCTCGAAATAACTCCCAGAAGGTATAAAAGAAAAGTATTTCGTCATTCTCCAGGAAGTAACAGGTCACCTCTGTGTTTAACTAAACAGGGGAATGTGTGTTTGGGAGCACAGCACTGACATGACATTATGTGCTAAAGCGATAAGATATACTTTAGTTTATTCATTTCTCAAGACTGTAAAATCCTCATGGCAAGCACAGTATCTGATTAAACTTCATATGTAGATGCACACATGTAACATTTCACTCAGTGCGTCATTTACAGCACAATACATTCCTTTTAATTTGAACTTGCGGCCTTGTGATCCCCAATACTGTTTTTGACTCCGGTGACGACACGTAAGACTACACAGACGTAACAATCTTACAACTACAGACTTTTTCTGACTCATCAGTTCATCTCCCTTGAACCTGCTCGACCTCACATGCAGCAAAACAAGATCTCAGCGTCGGCTTAATCACCAGCTTATGTGAAATGATTAAAATAATCTCTCAACATTTTGTGATTATGAGTGGAAATGATAACCAGTTATTTAAGTGCAAGACATTCAGCGGGGCACAGGGGAAGGGCCTAAATGCAGAAAAAAAGAACCTATGAGGCACTATATGCTATAGTATTATAGTCTGATAAGCATGATTGGCTTTGAAAATTTGAACATGCTCAAAAAAGTGCATATTATCCATCCCAAAAGCTGAGAAAAACGGATTAAGTGAGGGAACGGTGCGTAGGCACGCCATGCTCACTAATGGAGGAATCAAAGCGGTGAAGACATTTTTTCATGTTTATCAGTAATGGTCGGAGAGATGATGTCGCTCCACAAGGACGAGTCTGTGAGCGCAGCCAAGTTTGACAGGAGTCTGTTTTGTAGTGCAGACAGACACGAGGCTATAAACCGGAGTTGTGCAGGTTTGGGATGGGGTAGAATTTGGATACTCGACTCTGGGTGGTGGGGTTAAGGCATTCGGATTCACCGCTCATCTTGAAGAAGACCTCCTGCTCCTGCAGCTTCCGTGTGAACTCCTCCTCTAACGCCTGCAGGGGGCAGCAGATACAAACAGCTGAGTCAACCGCTTTCAGGATTATTGTGCAGGAGCTCGTTAGTGATCATAGTATGACTGTAGAGAGTAAATGGATGTTAAATGTACCTTCTTCCTGGGTCTGAGCTTCTCTCTCCACTCCTTTATCTCCTGGCTGTGCTCCTCATCCAGCTCCTTCAGCTTTTGGGTCTCATGTTCAATCAGAAGGTGACATTTCTCATTCTGAAAGAAAATGTGGGTGAACACAGAGCCTTCAGGATTAATGAACACCTCCTCCTGTACTTTTTTTTTTGGTTGTCCTGAGATCAAAATATTTTCCTCTTATTTTATTTCTTTCCTCACACCTTCTATAGTCACAGTCCACTACTTATGATCAAGATATTAAAGCTTGTTCTCCTGTTGCATCCATTCCAAATCAGCATAGATGAGAAACAAAAGCTCAATGCCTAAAATGTGTGTGTGTTGTGGCCCGACCTGTAGCTGCTGCAGCTCCCTGATGTTTGAGTCACACTGCAGCTGCAGATCCCTCATCTGGTTCTCGTGTTTCTGGTGTTGATGGAGCCTCTCATTCTTCTGCCTCTTGTCTTCCTGAGAAGCAAACTGGACCAAAATACGACAGACAACTGTGACGGCAATTCAGACCAATAACAGTCTGCACCAAACGAAAGCGGGTCTGCCTGTGTTACAGTATAATCACTATAGAGCCATAGAGTGGTGATTATGCAGAAGGACGAGTGAGGGACCTGGCCTTGGACTGCTGTATTTCAACATGTACTGCACTGATTGGAACGACAAAATCAGACTTTTTTGGTGTCTGCTTTTCACATGTGTGTTTTGTATGTACCCTCAAAGTGGCAAACGACACCCTGTTTTTACCAGCTTCTACTTGCTGCAGAGGAATTTTAAGATGTTTAAGATTTCCTCCACTGGTCTTATCTGAACTAAACTAAATTCAAACAACTTTGGGAGGATGATGGAGCCAGTGGAGCTGGTGTGAAATGGTGACTGGAACGTTGCTGCTCGGAGATCCAGACAGGCTGGGATCATGAAGAGTGCTGTGTATTGGGCAGATCCTGGGTGTGACTGTATGCCAGCGTGACATAGTGTTGCTAAAAAAAGGCTGTGCATGTTCGGTCACTTGTCCTAGTAGAAATTGTGAAACAACAGTAGTAGCAGTGAGCCCACAGTGTCTGCACCTGTTTGATCCTCTCTCTCTCCTGCTCTGGGGTGACGGATGCACTGGCGGTGATGCGGAGGCTCTTCTTGAACATGGCCATGCGGGTCTTGGCCTCGCTGCGCTGAATCTTTGGCAGACGAACCCTCTCTTGAGTCTGTTTGTTCTTCATCTCCTCTACCAACCGCTGGTTGTAGCGCTGCATCTGCTCCATCTCCTATAAAATACACATACGCACGCAGATTTTGAGTTCAACAGTGTTATCTAAACAACACCGCATATCTCTCTGAGTAGATTTCTCTCTAAGCTCTTACTTTCTCATGCCTCTTCAGCAGCTGGTGTCTCTGCAGGAAGTACTGGTCTTTCAGCTGCTGCTTCAGCTGCTGGTGCTTCTCCTGCAGGTGGCGCTCCTCCAACTCCCACATGGCTGCCTCTCGTGCTACAAGACACACACGTGCACACACAGAAAAAAACATCACCTATGGCCATGTATGAGTGAGTTAAACATGTACATGCATGTTAGCCGGTGACAAGTAGAGTGATGAAAACAAAACAGACAGGCAACACTGTCAGCAGGTCGGACAAGCTGCAACATGTCTTCTCAAACAGGATGTCTGTATCCTCATTTGTCTGCATGTCACACACGGTACTTATTTATTTTTTCTACCTTTCAGGCTGTTGTTGGTTTCATGTCTGTCTGGTATGAAAATAAACTTGAGAGTCTTGAAACTTACACAGGATGCTTAACGCTTGAGAGGTGATCGGTCACATCTTGTTGCCTGTTTTGTCAGATTTAAATGGTAACGTAGTCTAAGCATGGATTGATAACAAAAGTCTCCTGGCGATGTGGTGCCTTCAGTTGTGTTGTCAGGAAATCAGAACCAGAAGCGTCGCCACGTTTCTGACCAGCACATGAACGTACCACAACAGCATGCTTCAAATCAATCGATGCTCTCACCAGTTTTACTATGCAACGATAAAAACACCGAAAAAATAAAGACAGCGTGAAATTCCCCATGAATGACTGCATGTCTTGAGCAGGTTTCAAGTCTCATATCACAGTGAAATGAATGGAAACTAGTAGCTGGCTCTAACGTGCACACTCAGAAATGATGGTATGTTTTAGAAAGAGCAGTAATGTAAAGATGTGACTTTGTAGTAAAAGATTTGTCACGTAGTTCTTCCTCCATCTCCTACCTCTCATCAGCTGCTGCTTGTGGTTGAGGCAGTCTCTCTCAATAGTGGCAATCTCCAGTTTATGCTGCTGGATGATTTTCTTTAGAGCTCCGTCCAGCTCTTGCTGCTGCTTCTGTAGGAACTCCTGCTCCTGAGGAGCCAGAGAGAAGAGGAGCAGTGAGAAAGAGTCAGAGGAAGCCACGGGGATCATACAGAGGGACAGCCAAGAGCAGAGAGAGACAGCAAAACAGAACAAACGCATCTTAAGTATCAAAACTGCCTGAAGTAAAACTATATCAATCTAGTCAAGTCATCCACTTCAAGTTCAGTACAACACAGAGCACTAAGATGTCACAGCATCAACTGGAATCAGTAGAGGAGACACTCAGAAATCATGGAGACAGACGAAGAGAGAGAGAGAGAAAGAAAAGTTAACAGTTAAGTAAAGATTCAGATTCACAGTTTTATGTGAGACAACATCGACATTGACGTTCACATCGTCCTGAGCCCAGCCTACATTATGCACGGCTCATTACATAATGATTTTATGTCATTTATTAATTTAATTTTCTTTTGTATCTTTACACATTATTTAAAAAGATGTAATGATCTCTTCTATAGATGTCCAACAACTAGCTGGTGGCAAATTGTAGGTTAGGTGCTGCTATTACTTAACTACGATTAGGCATAATTGATCATAGAACTACACAGAACAGAATTGAAAACCTGGGTAACATTGTTATTATACTGCTGAATCCAAATTAAGCTTGTTAAATTGTGATACCATAACCAAATGATGCACAATACAAGTGACTTTACATCCACCCTGTAAGGCAGTCGGTCTATAATTGGACCTTGGCTGACAAGAGACAAACAAACATGGAACAACTACACCACCTCTGGGGAAGAGCTCTGTAACATGTTTAGTCCCAGCTTCAGTCTAGTCTGATGCAAATGGTGTAATACCATATAAACACCATATAAAATACACAGACTAGATGCAGAACATGTGTGGATTGGTGGAGGAAAAATACTGAGCAGGAGAGGAAGAGAGAACCACTGCACAAACACAGTGATGACAACACTCAAAAGAAAACAACACCGCCCATGCTTACATGTGTCGTTCTTAAAGTAAAGCTGAACCATCACACAGACTATCCTGTCACTTAACTTCGCTTACATCTAAGTATGGGCTGGAGAGAAACAGGGTGAGGACGGGGGTGGGAGGGGACTTACATCCTGCATCTGAGCGTTGAAGAGTGCGCATGAGGACAACTGAAAAGACTGTATCATAACCTGGGCCACTGCCTGCGGAGGAGAGCACACAGCGCACTCACCCTGATCAGGGACAGACAGCACACAGCAGGCTGAGGATCTCTCTCAAACACACACACACACACACACACCGATTCTTCCTAAGTCATGTAAGAGATGGCCCTTTTCCACATGGGTGAGTTTAAGGCGCACAGCACTGTTCTGGATAAATGTTAGGAGGAAGTCAATCAATTAGTTATTAATACTCGTCTTCTCATGCTTGACAAGCGGCTCATAACTCCAGGACTTGAGTTTCATCCAGCTTGCAAAAGAGCAGTTTTGTTACTTTTCCGTGCCACTGGCTCATGGAGTGTTAATAATCCAAGAGTTACCTTTCAAAAAGAAAAGAAGGCCTTTGTCCACAACATGACTCATGTCTAATTCATAAAAGATGCACAGGAAAACAAAGTTTGGAAAAGGGCTTTCAGTACAGACGTCTACTGTGGAAACAAAAGCTGTATGTGCAATCGCTCCCTCGTTCATTAATTGAAAACACTCAGGGGTACTCTACGGTGAGGAGTAAAACGAGAGCCGACACTTGTGAATCATCATCATCATTTTGCATCACCACTGTGTACCATGATATAACTGTACTTTCCACATCTCAAGGGCAAAGGTGAAGAACTGCATTGTGGGATGTTTAGTAATCAGTTAGTGGGCATTTTTTAAAGGATCAAATCTATCACAGTATATATAATTTATTCTGTTGGGGCTGCAACTCAATTATTTTCATTATAGATTATTCTTCTTATTATTTTCCCGATTAATCAATTCATTGTTTGGTCAATAAAAATGTCCACAATTAGTGAAAAATGCCCATCACAATTTGCAAAATGTCTTGTTTTGTGCAACCAACAGCTCAAAACCCAAAGATATTCACTTTACTATCAAAGAGGATGAAGAAAAAACAGCAAATATTCCCATTTAAAAAAGTTGGAACCAGAGAATTTATGTTACTTTTGCTTAAAATAGGAGTTAAACAATTCATCGATTATCAAAGTTTCTGTCGATCGACTAATCAAATAATCAACTAATTGTCTCAGCTCTAAATTTGTATATAGATATTGATATACTGTGTATCGTAATGTATTGCATTTTCTGGAAACTCAATTGAGAAACCATTTATAGATAAAATAACCTGACGGGAGTGAGAATTTTTTGGTTGATCTAGTGAATTAAATTCATGCAGATCAAGGTGCTTCATCACATATTGTCTTAATACCACCACATATATTAAAAGGGATAGCCAACTGAATTTAAATGGTTAAATTTTCGATGGTTGACAAATTTCTAAATAGTCCCACGATTTATATATAGTGTCATATTGCTCAACCATACCTAAAATTCAGACACTCAAATAAAATCTCAAAAAGTTATTACAGCGCACTTGGTTGTAAATAGGGAGCGATTACAGACACAGCAGTTCTTTGCGTTTGTGTGAATGAATACCTTCCAAGAATGAATAAGGGTTATAGGGAGAGAGGAGAAAGTGAGCAAGAGTAATCTTACTCTTTGACAGAGTAAGAGACAGCAGGTGACGGTTTACCTCTGCAGACTTAAGGAGCGATAGGTCCTCCTTTAAGCGTTTCATGAGCTCTTTTCTCAAATGTTTGGGTGACTGTCCAACTTCCTGTTTGACCTACAGTGTGTGCAGAGACTGGTTGATGCTCTATATTCTGAAAATCTAACAAAGCTGGCCAACAACAGTAGAAGACATGCACGGCCCACTTTGAGAGGAGAGATCCTGCATCCAGCCACCAACTGATTTAAAGTCAGCATGCGTAATTCCCCATGGCCTGCGATCGACGTCCCTTTGAACTCGTCAGTCAGTCAGTCTTTTGATTAGTGGTTTTTATGAGCACGTCAGAACAGTAAGTTTGAATTGCATTGAATTGAGTCATGAGTTAGTCAGAAGAAAGATTTGACTGGTAGATGGCAGAAGATGTTAGTCTCAAAAACAGCTCCGTCTGTATTACTTTACATTCAATTAAGTGCCACAGCCATCAAGATGATTATTTTGCCTCTAGAAATTAAAAAAGAGTAACTGAGTTGGAATCATCTGGTGACCTCTGAGCTCTCAATTTATAACTGAATGCAGATTACACTGATGACTCAACTGATACATCATGCCAAGCCTAAAATAATTCAAGTCTTGTTGGTTTCTACCTGCTTTAAAAGAACACAGATCATGCCTGTACCTAAGAAATCTTGGGTAACATGTCTTAAAGACTACAGGCCAGTTTGTCTGACTTCAGTGATAACGAAATGTTTGAAAAACTGATTAACACCTTCATATGCAACACCTTACCTGGTACCCTTGACCCACCTCAGTTTGCTTATTGCCCGAACAGATGTGTCTGGCACTCTGTCTTGAACATCTTGAAGGTAAAAAATACCTACAGCAGATTTCATATACTACAGCAAAGCATTTAACACCGTTTGCGAAACTGGTGGCCAAACTAAACCAGCTACAGAAGGTCTGTGTGATGCAATCTGTGCATGGGTACATGATTTTTTTCAAAGAGAGGCCACAAACAGTGAGAGTGAAATAACCTCCACTATTATTATAAGCACAGACGCACCACAGGGTTGCTGTCTCAGTCCACCGCCTTACAGCTTGTTTATATATATGACTGTGTTGTTAAATATCAGAACAACCAGATTATTACATTTGGCTTGGTTGGTCTGATAAATGATAACAAACAACAGTCCTACAGGAGGGAGGTGAGAAAGAGCTTCTATTTTTTCCTAGATGTCTTTGGTATGTCTACAAAAACTATCAGTTTCTATCAGTGCACTATTGAAAGTGTTCTCACAGGAGGTTTAATAGTGTGGTTTTGTAACCTGTCTGTGTTTGACCTGAAGTGACTCAACACAACTGCTAAGTAGGAATCTAAACTAAGAGGGAGCAATCAGCCATACCTGGATGAGATATTTGTTGTCAGGTGCAGGAAAAGAGCACAAGTCATGATCAGAGACAACACTCATCCAGGCAATCGCTTATTGTCACTGCTACCAACACTCGTTTTATAGACCTCTTTTATCCTCAGGCAATAAGACAGGGCACAGGAGCAAGCAGCCACTAACCCACTGCGTATTCTGCTCTATTTATTTAAGTCAACTTACTCCTTTTTTTTTATGTACTTGTTTATACTGAAACACTGAGTGTGTAACTGTGTGATGGCGACTGCTGTGTATACTTGTAAACATGTTGATTGGAGAGCAGTGAGGGCACAAGTTTATTATTGTATGGAAATGCACTGGTGACATTTCAATGACAATAAATTCCTTGAATCCTTGAATAGACACGGTTAAGATGATTCCATATCAGTTACTCTGATGCAAGGCTTTTATTATTTCCCCAAATGAGCCCAACACCACTCGCAAAAAATCTTTAAAAGTCGGCCATCCCATGACCAAAGCCACCTCACACACTCATACAAGAGACATGGTTAGTTAAATACACAGTAACAGTACATTTTGAATAAAGAATACAACATTGCAAATAAAAAGTACAAAAGAAATACACATTTTATCAATAACTATGGCAATAGCTTATATTTTTGCAGCTAAACAACCACAACAAAGTACATAACTGAGGGCTGAAGCAACCACTTTAAGCCAACCTGCAATAATATTTTTAAGTACAATGAAAAGAAACTCTTAGTGGCCCAGAAAGCAAATTGCGAGCAGCACAACCACCACCAAGGCATCACAATCGGCACTATTGCCATAAAAATGCCGCATAAAGCGAAACACAAAAACTGCAAGCACGCCCAAAACATCCAACATAGCATTTAAAGTTGCCAAGCAGAGAAAGAGGCAGAAAAGACTAATAAAGACCTAGCATGTGTACAAGCCCAGCACACCATCATACCATCATGATAAGGTTTTACGTTTAGCCTGAGACTGAACTTATTAAATAGTTCTCTAAAAATAACAAATAGACTCAGTAGCAGAGTATTGCTTAAGAGGCAACCAGAAGCCTCGGGGCTGATGAATAATGGATACAGCAACATGGAGCTAGCAGCATCTAGGAGAAAGCACAGTCTGTCTGTTGCTATCATTTGCACACATACAGTACGAGGCAGAACAGCAGGGCACACCACTCCCATAGGGTTAATATGACACAGCCAAGTATGCCACCGGCTAAGTTGTTAAACACATGCACCATTAAACAGCTCGTATCTATGACATGCAAATCCTTACGATCCTGAGCTAATTAGCCCACTAAAGGCACTCCCATGCAGAAACAGTCATGCACGACCATACCTCTTTCTTCCGATTTCGCATCATGTTTTGGAACTTGGAGAGCTCCTTGTCTTGATCCGCTTTGATGCGTTTGGCTTCGTCTCGGAGTCGGCTGGTGTGATCCTGTTCCAGTCGCTCAATGGTCTGCTTCTGCTTCTTCTCAAGATTCTCCACTTCTTGGTCATATTGACGCTTCTTACCCTGCACGGACAGAATCAACAGACACTGGCATCAGCCTGACAAGACGACAAGTGTTTATATGTGATCCAATGTCATAGATTAACATCCAAAAGTTAGGTTTCAGGCCTTTATTGCTTAGGAGGGATGGGACATTAACTGTAAAAGACATCTCTATAGACGTATAGTATGACAGACTCAAATTAAAGTTTCTAATATTGTGACCATCACCAATTAAAGAGAATTTGTGTTTCACAGTAGAAATGCGAAATGAGTAAATGATAAGTGATAGAGACAGACTTGGTATCTAGCTACATGCTTCATGTAAGTCCCTCCGTTCAGATTTAGATCAACTTTGAGATGAAGCAGGTCGTTTCCTAGGAGTTGGCCAAATGAAAAAAAATATAAAATAAAACATCACCCCATTGCGATATGAGCAAACTGACTCACAACAGTTTCCTGTTCAAAGCGCCTGTAGATCTGCTCTCTCTGCTGCTGCAGCTTGTTGCTCAGCTGTTGCTGGGCCCTCTGCTCCTCTTTCTGCAAGAGGCGCAGCTCTCTCAACTCCTGCCGCCTGAGGAAACCACAGCAACAGTGCAGTCAGGGTGCCACCATATTAACTCATCTCAAATTCAACAGCTTGTCATTCACGATAAAGGATTTCATTCACAAAAAAACGTTTCTTTAATTTTTGGGATGGGATTTCATAATCTATTTTTTTTATATGCAGATAAGATTGATTACCATATTAGCCTCCCATTCATACTAACAGGAGACTATTATTGTCCTGCTTTGAGGGTCCTGGTCTCCTCATTTCTGAATCAGTAGTTGTTAAATTGATACATGTTAACTCTGCATTACTGACATGAGGTCATGAACCCAACAGCAAATAGTCAGACAGCACTTGTATAAACATTCGAAACAGCATGTCTCATGTCTTTAAAAGGCAACATGGGAGATGACAGTAACATAATGCAGCATTCATCACGGGAGATAACCATCTGGCATTTGTAAAAAGCTGTGGGAGTTGTGAAGTGAACGAGAACTATTTAAGGCAGACATGTTAAATAGGCCATGTCACATATTTAGACCAACAGTACAGTAAGCAGATTGGATAGAGACGTACCTCAGGAACCTCATCTCTTCGCTCTTGGTGTCGTTATCTGTCACTATCTTTGATGTCGTCACACTGACCTCCACGCCGTCCACCATGAACTTACGCGTCTTCTTCAGAGTCTTCTTCTGACGTTTTGACTCCTACAAATGAAACGGGTGTTTTGGGCGCTAAAATGATCAAAATAGTGTTGATAATTCAACAACTGAGGTTGTAAGTGAGACACAGAATGATATATTACCTGCATAGACACTGAGCCCCCTTCTTTGCTCTTGGACAGGAAGCTGGAGATGGACAGATTGAGGTCAAGACTGTTGCTATCAGCCGCAGAGCTGCTTCCAGAGTCAGAGTCCTTCTCCACATCCGGCTTGATCACAGCGGGGCTTCCATGCTCGACCTTGCTTTCTGAATCGGTTTCACTCTCGGGGACAGAGACAGCATCTTGGGAAGTGCTCTCATCTGCACGAGTGGCTTTCTCCTCATCTTCCTTCACAGGGACATCTTTAGATGGGACGGCTTGTTCTGAATCCTCAGAGGTGTCTTTGGCTTCATCACTGACTCCATTTGTGGATTCAGTTGGTGCCTGTTCCTCCAGTTCAACTTCCTCTCTGGGGTGATTGTCTTGTTCAAGCTGCTCTGCCTCCTCAGGGGCCTCATCCTCAGGCTTCTCATCTGGCTGACTTTCTATGGCCTCCTTCTCCAAGAAAACCTCAGCGGGAGACTCATCCACACTCGACTTTGTGTCTGTGTGTCCATTTATGTTTGTGTCCATTACATTTGATTCTATAATCTCTGTGTCTATATTTACATCTATGTCATTTGCTGTGTCTTCTAGTCTGTCCTCTGCCGCTTTTTGTTGAGGCATCTCCTCATTTGGCTCTTTTCTTTCCTCTTCTGCCTGAGCCACTTCTCCTGATATGGATTCTGGTTCTTCTGGTGTATCTTCAGGTTGCTCTTGTGATTCTGTGAATTCTTCTGTACCTGCTTCTTTTTCTTCCTCTTCTTTCACCTCCTCTGGCTCTCTTTCTTCTTTTATTACTTTGGTTGGTTCGTCCTCTGTTTTCTCCTCTTGTGTCTCCTTCTGTTCCTCATCTGTTTCTTGAGCATCTGTTACATGTTCTTGGGTATCCGCTGTATCTGCAGGTTCTTCTGGCTGTGATACTACGGGCTCAGCAGGAATCTCTTCAGCTTGGTCATCTTCTGGTTTAGGCTCTGTACGATCTTGTGAGATAAAGTCCTTGGTGGGCTCTATTAGCCCAGAGGCCAGGTCTTCATTACTGGCATCATACACCTCATTGAGTTTCTCCTCCTCAGTCTTGTCTACTTCACTTGTTCCAAGTCCTTCATCAGAGAGCTTATCACTGGTCCGGTCCTCAGCAGGCTCGGCCTCCGTCTTTTCTGTGACTGATTCCAGTGTGGAGGGAGTTGGTGGGACTTTGTCATCCTCTGAGCTGGCCACACTGGCATCAGACGGCGCTCGCTTGTGCCCAGGAACCGCCTGAGCCAACAGTTAAAAAAGAATGAAATTCATAATATGTCACCAATGAATGATAGAAAAGGTCACAGCTTCACAAAGATATCAACAACAACTGTTAGAGCTCATACATCATTTAAAAAAAAAATTTGGTTGAGTACTATTGTGCTTGTTATATACATGCTCCAATAAAATTGCATACCACAGGTGTATCAGGCTCTTCCTCCTCCTCCTCCTCTTTGCCATCCTCGATCTCCTCTGTGACTTCAGCTTTTGCCTCGGCTATGATCTCTCTGAGAGGTCGGCTATCAGTTACACTGGTGACAAAAGGATGCTACATAGATGGACAGGGACACAAGACATCGATATGAAATACAAATCTTTCTCCTTCGCAAGCTGTCAGGCTGAATCAAATATGGAAACAGGAAATGACACCCTTTAAAATATGACACATTCAGATTTTTTATTTAAGTTCATATGCATTCTATATATTTTATTGTAGGCTGCGTAGATGGTTGTGTACTGTGAGATAAAAGTAGGGAGTGGATGAAGAAGGGCAGCTCACCTGTAGAAGCTGTAATGTGCCCCACCTATTGTCCACATTCTTATCAAGTGCTTTCCGCAGAAAGTCGCTGAATTCCGGTGACCTTTCAAGAATAGATAAAAAAGAATGAACTTGCTGGCCATAGAACAGAGTAAGCGTCCCTGGGTCCTGCTTCATGGAATAAAATGAATACCGTTCTTCCCCCTGTGGCCATTCAGTTAAGCATTAACAATTCAGCAAGCTTTCACACATTAAACAGTCAACATATCCTTATCTCCAATCCGGAAACATTTCAGTGCCACCTCTCTAGTTATCACCAGAGCACCATCTCACCAGCGAGAGGGATGCATGAGTGTGGGCGGCTCGGACTTGGCTATTTTCAGCAGCACTCTCATGGGATTCATCTCGTGGTTGGGTGGCTCAATCTGTGCCAGCTCTATCAGGGTTACCCCGAGGGACCAGATGTCGGCCTTGTAGTCATACGGACGGTCCTTGGAAGTTTCGCACATTACCACCTCTGGGGCCATCCTGCAAAAGTAGAAGTCAGCGGTTTTGAAATCAGCATTAAGCTAATTTTGGACTGCAAGTGAATGTGTGCATTCAAGTTGTTTGATATCTTTCTGATCCCTAAAGGTCAAAAAAGACAATAAAAGAGTATGTGTGTGCATTTCGGTCTGGAATTTGAAAGATCGGAAGCCTACTCAGTATTTAAAGCTTAAGTCATCCAACACTCAAGTACATCTAAATAGCTGAATGAGGGTTTTTCCATTATCCCACATTTCATGATAGCTTTTGTGCCCCCCCACCTAGAAGTTGGGTGACACGATAAGACAGTTATCAGATGGAAAGGGGTGAATGCCCTCTTGTATGCCGGCTGCATGACTCACCAATACGGAGTGCCGATGAAAGAATCTCTTCTCTGTAACGTCTTGGTATTTTTAGCAGACACCCCAAAGTCAGCTGAAAGTAGAAATGAATTATGATTCTGTTCATCAGTGACTCAAACTAAACGGTAGAACAACACTTTCTGTGTGAAACAGTGAATCTATTGGAATATAAGGCATAAAATAACATCACATTTCTACTGGAGCAACAAAATTCTTTCTTTACTAACCTGCTTCATGCTGTCAAATATGAACCCCATAAGTGGGCAGAAAAGCCTCAATCTCCCTTTCATAATGCTCTTAGAGTTCATCATCACTCCCAGCAGTTCTGTCACCTGTGCAACTATTTCAGCCTGCTCTCTTTTTCTCACATCACTTACAGTTTGTACACATTAGAGGGAAAGAGAGATCTATCATTAAGTCCCCGGTGACTGCTTGATAATTATCGTTTGCCAGGCTCCGTCATGACCCTCTGCCTACAGAACATGAATCATCAGGGAGCCAGCAGCTATGGATGCTACAGCAGCAACATGAATTCTTTTACTTCTGGAATATTATGTAACCAATTCAATGTATCACCAACTCCAGTACATAAGTGCTGTATAAAAAATACAGTTACCTCCTTTAAGCTAAACAGAAAACTGTTTTTTTTTTTACTTGACGCCACATGAATGACTCATTTCAGTTTTATTATATGTAAACACTGTGCTGTGCACTTGTCACCACTATCCCCAAAGTCAAATAGCTCAGCTGGTTGCCACAGCAATGATGGCAAAGGGATCCACAATTGACTTTACTAATGAGCTTTTTAAGCCTATTTAGTGTCGGCCCTGCAGGAAGGTTCAGAGTGGCCACCAACGACATACATCTGAGAGAGAAATAAACAATGAATCAGCTATTGTTCTGTGTAGTACTCTTAGGCGAGTACCTTAACACGTGCTTAGCTGGAACATGAGAGATCTTTCCTTACTGAATCATCCTTCAGATTTTGTGAAATATTATGACGGCGAATGCAGCAGCAAAAGATGAGAGATTTTTTTTACCCAGTTTCACGTCTCCTTCCAAGGAGAGGAGAATGTTCCCGGCTTTCAAGTCTCTGTGGATGACCTTGTTCTCATGGAGGTACGACAAGGCCTCCAAGGTCTGCCTGCACACCACACGGATCTGGGGCTCGGTCAGGGGCCTCTCCAGCTCTGTGGATAAACACGCACACAGATAATGTATAAGTTATCATATGTTGTTATTGTGGTTTTTGTGATGCACTTTTACAAACACAGACCCGGCTATTTGGATTATCATCATCATCATGTGATGGCCAGATGGTATCCAATAGCAACTGGAGGACAAAACTCCACCCTGACACCAGCCAGCATGTATGACTGGACAAATCGAGTGGAAGAAATTCGTTTTAGGTGAGTCAGACCACAGAGCAGAATGCATCAACATCCACGAGTGAAGTGAATTAATTGGTATCCTCTTTGTCGTGGTAATTCACGTGTAAGAGGTGGTGAGGTGTTTCGTCAAGCTTCACAATAAGAGAGAGAAACTGCACACATTAGAAGTGGACTAACCACTCCTTGAAATCTGAGCTACAATAATTACAGTTGGAATGGCCTCTCCAACTGGGGAGAGGGAAAAAACCCACAGGAGGAGGCTTAGGATGGAATAAAAAAAAGAAAAAAAAAAAAGAGTTGGCACTTGAGGATGGAGCAAAGAAAAAGCTCCAGAACTTTATAGTGTTTTTCTGTTTCCTTCAATGAATGAGGACTTACCCAACATGATGGCATCGACTGCACCACCCGCACAGAACTCAATGAGAATCTGCAACGGCAAAACAAAACAAAGAGGAACAATAAGTAATGTGTACTGTAATACAATGAAGCCCTAATTTAACTCCTCTCATACAGCATATCATTCGCTTAAAGGAGGAACCTGTGTTACCCAAGGTAGGTGAACAACATGACCTTTATAGGAAAGACATCAGAACCCCTGTTCTATGTTATTGATTAAGCTGTGGAAACATTCCAAGAAGCCAATCGATCAGACAAGAAACAGCCACACTGAGCATCCTCTATAGACACTTTTTTCCATTTCAGGACAATCTTTTTGTTCCAGTCCTTGTTGAATCGAAACATCAGTAGAGGTTCTAGCTGAAAGCTGGAGACCATGACCGATATCCTCTCCTTCTTTATGATGCACCTGTTCAGCAGGATTTTTATGCGCAGAGTAGGTTGTGATGGTTGGTCATCCTGTTAGAACAACTCCCACAAAATAAAATCTTTTTCTTCAGAATGTAAATGCTTTGTGCGCCAAGTCTTCATATGACTCACATCCAGGATATTTCATCATACATTCTGATGAAAAATTACTTCCTCATTTTGGGTAAGCGTTACAGTATATTTAGGAGATAAAGCAGTACAGACAGTTTAATACCTGCCACAAACAAATATTCTATATATACACATTAGGGAAGATGTGAAAGGAAATGAACTCATGAAATAAGCCAGGGATTTAATAACCTTAACAACTTAAATTTAATTACAACTTAAAGCTACAGTAAAAGTTTAGACTTGAGTGTAATGATGCAATGCTCAGTAGGTGCTTTCAACAAATCTTCTGTTGTGCTTAAACCAAATGACCTGCTGTCTTATAATAAGAGAACTATGGATTCACCAGTTCACTGAGCACATTTTATGTTATCTCTGTGAAGCCGCAGTGCATTAGATGAACATAACACCATTCCCTAATACTGTTATTGAGATGTAAAACTGACCAGCTCCTGACCTCGGTTGTTATAGCTGATGTAATGTACCCGACCACCACTTCATCTATATTGGCCTTGCCAGTTGGTTGGCAGCTCATGGTATCAGATGATAGACAAAAATCAATCAAAGCTACAACCGAGCACCGCCCTCTATTCAGGGACTTAAAGAGGAGAAATCAAGCGGTTGTTCCTGTTCTGCATAACAAATTTATCATGCTGTGGGAATCTCGCTTGTAATTTACCTTATGATTCTGCCAGGTGTTACACGTGCACAAATTAACATTTGCTAAATCTTAATCTCAGGTTAAATTGAACATCATGCATGCGAACAAACCCTTTTTTTTTTTTTTTTTTTATATACATGTTTTCCTTGATTATTCTTTTGGAGAAAAAAAAAGGAACACATTATACATTAACTCATCAAAGACACACCCAACACATGCAAAGCAGAGGCAGTTACACATTCATCATGCTGCTTTAAGATGGGGGCCGGAGGGACAACCTGTATGCAGCTCTGAATTATTCACAGGCACTTTCTCCCGCCACCCAAACCACTCCATTATCATCCCATAGATGTGGCCAGTCCACAAGGGACGGTCACATGACACCACCTGCCAGGACCTAATTGCTCAGGGGCCTCCTACTGCACACAGAATGAGATCTATTGACCATGTATTAAAACTGCATTGTGACTCAACTCTATAAAGTAACCATATTCACTGCTTAAGATTTGTGGTAAGGTAAGAAGAATAAAGTCAAAATGTAGAGTATTTTAGCTGGAAGTCTCCAATTGTTACAAAATTCCTTAACCTACATTGCAGAAACATACGGCTTCCCTTAAACATAATCCATAATTTCAAATGAGATGATGTATAATCTATATGTATTTTTTCTGGATTATGACCTGAGATTTCGGGAGGTCAGGCCTCGTACTAGCTGACTGAGTCGCATGATCGGTTGAGGCTGAACAAAAATGCACTGCTATTATCCTTTAATCGAATGATATAAGAGTCCTTTGAGAAACAGCATAACGAATAGTGGCTTGTGATGAATTTGTGTGTCTCCATGCGTGACTGATTCACTGCCTCTGTCTCCTTGGCTTCAAATCAACAGCAACACACGAGAAAAAAAACCTGTCCACTCAATCAGACGCTTGCTTACTTACCCATAGTTTGCCTTCAAAATAGAAGGCATCCAGCAGTTTGACGATGTGGGGGTGGTTGCAGGAGGCCAGGATGTCAATCTCTACCATGTAATCCTCCAATTCATCCTCTGTCTTTGTGTCAATAACCTTGGCAGCAGCGAGGGTCCCGTTCTGCTTGTTCTGAGCCTGAAAGCAACATTGACGACAAAAATAGGAAATCGATTACAGTCTCACAATACACAACATATAAATTAGGAAAGAAAAAAGAAAGAACAAGGAGAAGGCTTGTATCAATTGAGTATGCTGTTCAATACATGTCTGATATTGCTGCCTGGTTTACAGAAGAATCAGCTTGGCTTACGTGGCTATCGTGGAAGAACATCCATAAACATTAACGATTTCATTTAAGACAAAAGTCATTTTGGATTTAGAGCAATAAACACTGCAGCACTTTATGGCTTGTGTAGCTCAAAGCAATCTCTATAAGTACATTTCATAGAGACTTTATGATGATATGTTATATATTTAAAAAGGAAAATTACTGTAAAAAACCCCCACAAAAAAACAAAACAAAACACAGCACCCATTTGAAGTGAAAACATTAACAATACGCCCCATCGCCTTCTGACCTACTCTTACAAAAGCTGATCTTGTGAAGCTTGCTCACTTCCTCCCCTTCCTTTCCCCTTCTTTCATTCCTTTCACTTTGATACACCTACCGTAAGGTCAAATGTGTTACAGCGGTGGTAACTTAGAGATCAAACCAAATAAATCTATGATTTAATAGGTTTGTGATTAGGGAAATGGCTTATGCTCTTCATTCCCAATTAGGCTGTACTGAAGAGACTAATAAAAAAAAAACACTGCACACTCCGTCAAAACAAGTAGCTGAGAGAAGTTATTTTAAGGCCAGCTTTGGACTTAATGTTTATGGATACAGACACAATCTCAGGGAGTTAAGGAAAAAGAAAAGGGAGGGAGTGTTAGGGCCAACTGCTGCAGAGTGTGTCACACCCTATATTTATACAGTTCTGACCTGACACACTCCCTGTGTCTCTCCCTTTGTACTGGTCTAGCACAGGCCATCACTAATACATAATATGCAGATTCAACATTAGGTTCATGATGGGGCAGCGATAATTTGTCTGTCATTGAGTTATTCAAGTGGAGTCTGTTGCCTTCAGTCATTATGTACATGACATTTTACACTTTGCTAAACTCTATTACACTGGTCTGTTTTAAAGGAATTAAATGAGAGAGTTTGTGGGTGTCATAATAACACAATCAAACAATTCTGTGCATTGTTAAAATCATCTTTTAAGACTAGCAAATAATTTCACCTGTCTGATTGTGAACAGACTAACGAGGATAAATCATTACAGTTGTATTGTATGGGTACACTACTTGGCAGAAGGACTGAACTTACGTCTCTCGTATTATCAGATACGTATGCCAATCTAACTATGGGAACTGACGGGCTGTGCAAACAGAATTATGTAAGCAGTTTGTGTTGAATGGCACGCCTCTTCACTAATAAAAACCTCAGAACTCTTCTCTCTTTCACTCTCTTAAACAGCTGATTCACACTTTTCTGGAAATCTTTGTCACCTACCCAAAAGAGGCAGCCATCAAAAGCCTGTGAAATAGCTGATGAAATACGTAGTCTGTGTGTTGATAGTAATGTGACCTGATGAAGGCAACTCCTCCCCACCCCATCTCTGTGTGGGAACTGGGAATCAGTACATTGTGAAAGTCTTCTGGCTTTCATCACAGTTAGTTAATCAGCTAATAAGACTTGGAAACTGGCAAATGAAGATTTCTGGGCCATTAGCTGCATTATTTGATCACAAGAGTTCCAGGAAGGGACAACATAATTCACAGAGAAAACAAGAGAAAGCTGTTCAACAGGGGTTACTGCAATAAAAGAGACCTGAATTGATGGAGATGGAGCTTAATGTGAAACTAATTTCCACTAAACTTCTAGACTACCTACATTTCTCATCTGATAATTCTGTGTTCGATTTGTATTATACCCCTCAATCCTTTATTGAAAGTTGTATGTTATGTTGTGTTCAAAAAATGAACAACAACAACAAAAAAGAAATACCATTTAACCTCTACTCAAAGACATACAGAGCTGATTTTTCTCATGTTGCTGACCTTTGCAAAAGGTGTTCTCAGCCCAATACGAATTCACACAAAGATAACCTGGAGAGGTACGTCAGCTAGCAGAGATTACAGGTTGTGGACACAAAACAATGACTACATTGCGATATAATGCAATCCACCACAGCATACTACAGCCTTGGAAATAACTGCAGAAGGAAACAACCCTTCTCTGGCACTCTGACTCTCTCAACAAAAACCAAAAGCTCCCCAACATTGATTTGGGGCCATTTCATTAAAGCTGCATTATACTGTACTGGTGTTGTGGGTATTGTGTCCACCTCATGTATAATGTACAGTATGTGTTGACGAAACAAATAGACCCATCAACCTGAAGTGACAAAATGTTAACCACTGCACTAAATTTACATACACACCTGTGCACCTGCCACAGTGTATGGCATTGCCCTTGCCTTTGTAAACAACACCCCTTTCCACAAATAGGCAATTCTACAAGGCTGGGAGTGCCACATTTGACTTGACTTTTTTTTTTTACCGTTTACTGCATCTGTGTGTCCTTTGACCTTAGACAATCCAGTTTGGCATTTGTGAGGCCATGTTTATTCTGTGGAAGCGAATCATACTTTCAACAGTTTGACTGAGGTCAAGTGCAACTCAATGACATGGCAAAGTCATATTTATAACCTGACAATGTAACAGGGCCTACCTTAAGCCTCCAAAAAGGGAAATGCCACTGACACACTTACCAGGTGAGTTAAAAGTTGTCACTAAACACAGCCCTATGTCATGTTTCTTAACATATCCTCAACAGTTTAAGTACAGTATACAGTGTGAGTAAACTGTCACAGCATGCACTTGAAACGACAATTTCAATTACTGAGGGTCTATTGGCCTAGAGGATGTGGCCTGAACGAGGATTGTCATTTTAACGTTACATATCGTGGCCTGCATGCAACATGAAACAGAATGGGAGAGAGTATCTTAAGAAATAGGTTAGAAACCCCCAAGGCGGGTGTTATACATTACCTTGAACACTTTCCCAAACGCTCCATCTCCCAGCTCCCCAATGATCTCCCAAAATTCCTCCGGGTTAACGTCTCTGTGTACATGCTCATACTGCTTCTTCTTCTTCTCGGGCCCAAACTTGAATATCTTTCGAAAATTGAAGAAAGACATCTTTTCGGACGTGAACTACGGCGCCGTGGATGCGGTCTCTTCGGTTATTTCCGCCAAGAAAATATAGCGGGTCCTCCCGACGCAGAGCTTGAAAGGCTGTCGAAATAACAGCATGCAGGCGTCAAGTGAAGGCAGACAAGCTGCTATTGTAGCCATTCAGCTATGATAATGTCAATTATAACTTCCCTCGACGGCAGGTATTCATAATCACATCATAGCTAGCAGTGTTCACAGGACGCTGGTCGGGGAGGCGAGGGATACAGAGAAGAGTTCGCCGTTACGCACAGGCTCGTGTTTCCGTAAAAAAAAAAAAAAAAAAAATTAAATTAAACGAAGCAGTAAATATCGACCATATCATCACACTCGACACGACATTTTGATCATTTAACGTTAGCGAGTAAAAAGCGGGCAGCCAAAGGACCCCATGCTTCGGTTGGCTTACCAAACAGAAGTTAGCGGACTAGCGTCAAGCTAGCTGACGTACTATGTTTGGATTTCCGCTAGAAACGTTCAAAATAAAACTGTTACTAACGATACAGCCGTACAAGACACTTTTTAGCCACTGAGATTAGCAAAGACAAAATGAATAATACACTCCACTGCAACAAGCGGACAGTGTTATATTAGCTGCCTTTTGTACTATTTTGTGCTAGCTTTGATGTTTGAGAAGTAGCCGTTAGGTGTGGAAGTTAACGGCTTTACGTCATTACGTCAGGCGCAACATAATGTTAACGTTACAACTGTTTTGCTGAACGACATTTTTTTTTTTTTCTCCGCGAAATGTAACGTTATTATCATCATATGGTCGTTTTCGTAAGGTAGCAGCGTAAACTAAACGCGTTTACTCCGGAGACATTTCCGCTGTCAGTTGGTGTATCGCTGGTCAGCTTGACGCGGTCGGTTAGCTGTATCTATTTCCTGAAAATCTCCTCGGCAGGACGCGCTTAGCGGCTCGGCCCCCTCGGCTCGGCCCCCTTCGGCTCGGCCCCCTTCGGCTCGGCCCCCTTCGGCTCGGCTCGGCCCCCTTCGGCTCGGCCCCCTTCGGCTCGGCCCCTTCGGCTCGGCTCGGCCCCTCGGCTCGGCCCCCTTCGGCTCGGCCCCTCGGCTCGGCCACGCATGCTGCTTGAGTTCCTGTCGTCATGAAGAGGGGGAAAAAAATGGTAGAAGTTGTTTAACATTTTAGCCGTATTCAGGCCCACGTCATGTCATAAGGAGTCAGACAATGAAGACAAACAGATCAGTCCAGATAATTCACAGTAATTAAGCAGTCATAGGCTGGGACTGTAGTAAACTATTCCAACCTACTGGTTTAACAGATGACATAACCTTATGATTAAGTTTAGTTGGCCTTTTATTTTCATAACTCACAGCAAAAGTAGGTATGTAAATTGCCATACCAATACACTATCCAATTTACAACAATATAGGGCTACCTATAAGGATTCCTATTGCTCATTATAACTCACTGTTGGATTAAATTATTGTAAAATACAATAGGCCCACTGATTTTTAGTTTTGGTGTCTTTCATTTTTTAACTGTTCTTAGTAGTAAATGACAGTAGGCCAGATCTTTAACTTAAGTAAAAGTAGCAATACTAGACATTGTAAAAATACTCTATTACAATCACAAGTTCTGCACTAAAAATATTCAAATTCATTTAAAAGTACAGATTGTCATCAGCAAAATGTACTCAGTATATCAAAAGTAAAAGTACTCATTGTGTAGACTAGCCCCTTTCAGGGTGTTATATCATATACTGTTGGATTATTTCACAGTTTTACTGTAAGAAGTATTTTAGTGTTATAGCTGGTCGAGTTGACTCTTATTCAATCTACTTTATGTACCGTTGTGTAGATCATTTTGTAACAAATTATCATATTTTATAAGCTGACCATACAATGTGTAAAATCTGAATCTGAAAAAGTAGAAACTATAGCTGTCAAATTAATGTAGTGGAGTTAAAAAAAAGTGGCATGAAATACTCAAATAAACGACAGGTACCTCAGAACTGTACTTAAGTGCAGTACTTGATTAAATGTACTTTGCTCCCCACCTCTGTAGAATGCAAAAAATAATAAAAACATAATCGATTAAAGAAAACATAATCGATAGTGAGGGAGATATTTTTGTATGTTGTGTAGCGCCCCCGTGTGGGAAGATTAACTAAATGTTATTCTCTTCATGCTCATGCCTTCTCCACCAGGAGGGAGCAAAGTAATTTGCCATTATGTCGAGTTTAAGTGTTGTCGGAAATCCTATTGAAGCTTTGCAATTAACGGCAAAGTGGAAGGTGTAAGTAATATGTTATGTGATTGTCAGCCAAGCAGATCAATTGTATGTTTCTATGTAGCTGCTCATGCGTGTTTAGCTGTTTTCTTGAAGTTAAAAATGCAGCATTTGCATAAAGGATTTAGAGTTTATTGTCACAAAGCCTTTCAAAACTTCAAACGTCAGTTATTCTCAATACTTATGATTTGCTTCTTCTACTTAAAAAAAAAGAAAAGAAACAAAATCAAAAGCTGCCTACCAAAAACCTAACGGGAAGTTTGCAAGGGAAAAATGTGCTGTTCCTCATGTAGGTTGTAGACCTACAAAATGTTCTCCAAACTGTGTACAATAGTTTGGTGCAATGTTACACGTGAGACACAAGAAACAGGTCCAGCCTGACTTCATTTCTTCAAAGGGTCCCGTGCATTGTGTCCCGCCAGCTGAAGCGGGACCGCCCCGTACATATTGATTTGCACTGTCCTCCTGTCCGTAGTTTTTGCTGCGGCAGTCCAGCCCCTCTTGAGGGAGGAGAAGACTGATTAAACGCCAGTTTTACTGCGTTGTCATGTTTCACAAGGAGCCCAGAAGCTCCGAGACTGCCTGACACCGTCGTTTCATGCATGCACCCAGAGCCTGAGTGCGGACTTTTTTCCTTCTCCCAGCTTTTCTCTCCGGAGTTCTCACAAGGCAATTCCCTTATGGTTTTTGATACTCTATGTTGTTTTCATGGGTGAGCATCTTCTTTTGTAGCATTTAGAGTATTTCTTGGTGCAAATCCTGCTTGGTTTGTCAAGATGCAGCTCCGAACGGTCCTCGATGTTAATGTTGTGGACGTGCAGAAGAGAAGGAATCCCTCCAAACACTATGTAAGTCGTCTCCTCGTTCTGTGTTTCAGATACCATGCTGTTCAAGTAGCTGTTAACTTCACAAATGTAGGCACCACGTTGTGTACAATCCCTTGGCAATGTTGGTCTAACCTACAGGTTCACCACTTCGGTCTGGACTGAAATATCTCAACAACAACTGCATTGTATGAAATATTGTACAGACATTCGTGGTGTCCAGAGGATCCCCTGAATTTTCCCCTTGTGCCTTCCTGAGGTTCACATGTGTGGCTTTAAGTGAAATGTGGATGGATGGATGACAATTGACATAGTACCTGACACTGGTTTTTCTCTGACTTTTAATCTAGCTCCATCAACAGGTCAAAATTTAAATTTGTATCAAGTTGTAATTTTGGTGTATGTTGGTTTATGACCTGATACTTGCAAAACTAATGACATTTTCACCAGCCTCAGGCCTGTGTTTTGTGCTAATTAGCAAACATTAGCATGCTAACACGCTAACCCTAAAATGGTGAATGTGGTAAACATCACACCTAAACACCAGCATGTTATTGCAGGCATGTTAGCATTTAGCACAAAGGAGCTGCTGGCATAGCTGTAGACTTTAAAGACCAACTGAAATCACACGTAGTCATCCGTTTTTTTGCAGTCAAAAATAATGTCAATCTGTTTTTAAACTTTGTT
Organism: Macquaria australasica; assembly: GCA_005408345.1. Classification (NCBI taxonomy): domain Eukaryota; kingdom Metazoa; phylum Chordata; class Actinopteri; order Centrarchiformes; family Percichthyidae; genus Macquaria; species Macquaria australasica. The sequence goes on along the minus strand of SEMN01000034.1, from coordinate 357,444 downwards.
GTCAATAGTATGTTACTACTGAAAGGAAGAAAAAGGTCTTTGGCAGCTGGATGGGCGTGTCAGAGTCTGCAGCTGGCAGGCTGAGCCCCGGCAGGGGAACCAGGGAAAAAGTAAATAAAAGTAAACAAACTTAGGCTGTAGCTTACAAGCCAGCAGCCGTATTGAAGAGTAAGGGCCACACCAGCATCCAAACGGACCTAAGTGATATTTGCATGTACATGCAATTTAATGTGCTCCAGCTGACCCGCTAATTAGCTGATATGACATTAGCAGTGCACTTTCCCCCTGTGACTGTTTGGTCGCTTGTTCCTCGAGCTAAGGTGCAGGACAAGACATGTTTGTGTTTGTAGGTTAGATAGCAAAGAGACTTCAGCAGGAAAGCTAATCTAGGTTGTTGTTCAAAGTATGTGGCTCTTAATTGTGTTGTGTAGCAGGCTGCCTGGCTGTTAGTCAGTGTAGCTGTCTGCCTATGATACAACCATTTTGTTACTGCTTCATACAACTGTGGTTTAAAATGAAGTAATTGGCTGTATGGAAACAAGCTCTCCGTCTAACGGTATTCTGACATATGAATGCAAAGATAGGGGGATCCACAAAACCAAGAAATATAAAATATAAATATTTCCCTTTTGGTGTTTGATTTGTTTCTAAAAGGATAACATGGGGAATGTCATTTACAGAGCAGATGTTATTGCTGTAGCAAAAAAACAAACAAACATGCAATTTAATTAATGCTGGATTTAAAGTCTTGTTGAGATTATGTGCTATGGACATAATGCAGTTCATAGTCAGAAAGTATTGTAGACCAATACCAGCCCTAGTCACAACATTAACACAACACGAAGCTGACAGCAGTTATGTAAATATGTAATATACAAAACATATTCTCCCACACTCCACATAAAAAAAATAAAGGATTGGACTGCGTTGGACGCCTTCTAAGAAGCTGATGCAGAACAGCGGTATAACACACTTCAAACCTTTTCTCCTGATAAAATGAAGTAGGTCATACCTGCTCTCACAACCCAAGAACAAGTGCAATAAGCAAAGTGCCAGAAAGCTCCTTTACCACCTGTAAATTACAGTTTGGCTGTTCTTAAGCCATTTCTTTGAGGTACCACAATTCAGATTGGGGTCATGTATTCTCTGCCACATAAGATACATGTCAGCTGGAAGGAATCTGTGTACCAGAAGCAGTTCTTTAAAATAGCAAGGGTCATATTTATCTAGTTTGCTGGATGGGATGTACCATCCTAGTGTCTTCACACCCATATGAGAAACAGGTGTAAGTTTTGCTTTGGCCAGACACATCCCCATGTAAACATCATCAATGGGAACAATAGTAATGGACTGGGACATCTTGTATATGACCAAAGCTGTGTAGGCAGACAGGAGGAAGCCCCCACCACCACAGTAGGGGGGATATGAGTTTGGGTAGTGCACCTGAAATGGAATAAAATACTTGCTCTCTTTCGATCTAATGGGCCCTGCATATTTGATCAGATCGCCAGTAAAGAGGTGCTTGCTTCCATCATTATCCTTGAGGCTTTGAAGATACTCAATCATGTTGTCTGTGTTGGCAAAGACGTCGTCATCGCCATTTAGCAGGAAGCGAACGTGCAGACAGTTTCTTTCCATCCATTCGAAGAAGAGTATCTGCTTCAAAGTGAGGTTGAAGAATGATTCATTGAAGTCCCACTGGAGAATGTCATTGTACTCAAGTTGCTCCAGTTCGAGGAGCTTGTTCAGTCTCTCTTTCTTCAAACCAACATCCATCGTTCCTGAGATGAAGATCCTTCTGATCCACACACCATTGTGTAACCTTTCTTTAGCCCAGGTTTTGCGCAGCACCTCTCGGCGGTCGTAGTTCACAGGGGAGCTTTTAATGACCAGCAGAAGGAAGGTGTCTGCAGATTCATCAGCTCCTCCACATTTGTCAGGAATGTCCAGTAGCATGGGGAAATGGCGACAGTGACGATAGTAAAGAAAGTCTTTAGTCTCACGAGAAAGAGAGCTGAAGCCTAGGATATTGGCAGCAGCCAAATTTTGCTTACATCTTGGCCAAGTGTATGCATAGGAGTTGTTTTTGGTGGATGCCTTCATTTGACTGCCACCGTTTTTCACATCTTTTTGGAGATGAATGGTTTTGTGGCCAACAAAGTCTTTCCAGAGATAAACAGCCACGAGAAGAGCTAGCAGCAAGGAAGTTCCTGCTTTGAATTTTGTACTCCTTGAAACTCTGCAGTGAAAAATACAACCGTTTTATCATCAACAATCTGACATGGATTTAGGTAAGTGAACCCATAGTCAGCATTAATATCTGCATAGTTACTTTTACACCATAACAATAAAGCAGAATTTCATGGTTAATGTTTATTTGTAATGCGCAACAACATACAAATTAACACATCCATATGGAAATAAAATACTGTTGTTGAGCCAATTTTAAGCTGTTGAGGAGTGCATTTTTTATAAAGAATATATGGATGCACTTTCTTTGCAATTTTATTTTTCAGGACATTGCCTTCTAAAATTACCCATGAAGATTTTCTGATCCAAAACCATTAAAAATGTCTGTAACTGAAGTGATTCACAGGACCATTTTTTCATCTGCCACTTCTATGGTAAAGTTTGGTTATTAGTTACCTAAAATTATTTGTTTGAGGTTAAAATGGTTAAAAAACTTGTAGTTTTTTTTTTCTTTTCATCCAAAAGGCTTCCTCAGTTCGGTGGGGAGTTCTAGGCACTCTGTAGGGTTGTTCACACCTTGAGAGTCACTTGTGGGTTAGTCTACCTAGCTGCCGTGTGAGTGTCACATGAGTCAAGGTGTCACTGGATGGGAGAATGAGGAAATAAAATCTGTATTGAAAGCAAAAATAATTCAAAACAGGACCAGTCAGAGGTAGTAATCTCAGACAATTTAAATAGGTATCAAAGGTTTTCTCAGACATTTAGTCATTAGAAAAAAAATAAAGCACCCTGTTTGCTCAGATGTTTGAGAAGCATCTGAACAAACAGGTTGTTCCTAAAGTGACTCACCCTTTTTCTCTGTATCACACAACTGATTTTTTCTATTATTTGAACATGTCGATGGATATGTTTTTGTGAACCCTGTGATGGGGGTTATTTTAGTTCTAGCTAGTGTTTGAAAGTGTTTTTTTTTTTTTTTGTAGATTTAGGATGGTCAGGGTTGCCACCTCTTTGGTCCAGACTGAAATGTCTCAGCAAATATGAAATCGATTTTATACACACATTCATGTTCCCCACAGGATAGATTGTAACAACTTAAGTGATCCCCTCACTTTTCATTTATCATCCGGTCAAAAATTTCAAGTTAAAGCAATACTTTGGTTCTGCTTCTGAATTATTTGATGTATCTTTGGGCACAAAAATTATAATTATCATCTTCACTTGCTTCAGGCACGTCTTAATGAGTTTCTGGCATCAAAATGGCCAAATGCAAAGAAAGTGATACTCTGCAGTTTACCTGACACACCAGTGCTGTGCCAGCATGCTACTGCGACAGTAAGAGAAAAACACAACATAACCTGCTACCTCGATACTGTGAAAGAAACCGACACATACTTCTCAACTTTTTAAAGAAAACATCACAAAAACAAGATTTGAAGGCTTAATTTAGGAAAGGTAATGAATTAGACGGGGTGTAATGTTTAACGCAGACCCAAATCAGAACATCCACATATTCTCTACTTATTAAATAACATCTCAGCTTGTTAACACAAGTGTGTGAAAATATAGACTACAGATTTTATATATAAGAATAATTCAATCAACTTTCAGTTTGTAGAGAAATGAAAATTCTCAGACATTTAACAATAGTTACCTGAACATATTAGTAGATGAGTGTGCGAGTATCCCTTTGATAGTCAGTAGTCAGCCTGTGTAGATTGCTGGGGTAGTTACGGCAAAGATGATGTACGGGCTGCCCGTGGAGCACATTTTTCCCAGAGTTTAGCCAATCAGGCAACCTCTGGGGGCAGGGCATGCTCTCAACAAACTACATGATTTAAATAGTTTGTAGGTAGGTATTTGACGTCAAGGGTGATTCACCATGGTTGGCTGAGATTAAAACAGGTAGAACTTGCACATATTGCCAGCTCATCAACTCCTGTATGCAACAGCATGGCTCTGCTCTGCTCTGCTGTGCACCCTGCTGGGTATAGGCCAGGACTCCCGGCATCTTCTGCCTCGACTGGGACTCCTTATCAATCAAGCAACCAACCAATCAATGACAAACCATAAGTTTACTCACTCACTCACTCACTCATGAATCAATCGGTACAGCACACTTATCTTGCAAAAATGTGCCATAGTACTTAAGATCAACATATAATGTCATAGGCATGTACGTTTTTCTATTACTGCGTTTATATTACTGCGACACTAATTACTTATGTGATATTGTAATAATATATATAATAGTCTTGTAATCAGCCAGTACAGCGTGTCCATAGTTTGACTGACAGATGATCTCACAGCTTAAGTACACACGTCTCTTACTGTAATTATGTGGCATGGTCACTGCCAATAATTAATAATGTGTCTCTGCTTACACATGTCAGCTATCATACAAACAAAATGGACAGATCTTTCTTTGCTGGAATTTAGATTGATAATGTTTGATACTCTTTACTTTGTGAGCTCGGCCATGGCCGCTGGATTATGAATATAGTTAAAGGAATAGTTTGACATTTCGGGAAACAGGCTTATTCACTTTCTTGCTATCAAAGCCAGGATATTGTTTGCTTAACTTAGCATAAAGACAAAGACAGCAAAAGAGATATTACATACAAATCTTAAAGCATATAAGTGCTAAACTGCAGGAATACAGAAAGTATTAGGTCAAAAAAATGTCCAATATCCCATGAGAGAAACATAACTTAGCTACAGTACATTAGCTACAGTACATGCATCTAATGGCCTGGTGAGATGTCGTTACACCATTGGTCGGTTGAGTGAAAAAAAAGAAAAAAGTTTTTAAAAAGTCAGCAAGTTGCTTTTCATGTTCCCTGGTTGACCATATTTGAACTGTTTTGCTCACAAACTGTAAGAACCCAGTATGGAGCCCTCTGTTCTTAATCTCTGCTGCCCATTTGTTGTCTGGAAGACTGTAGGAATCTGGTCATGATTCCTACACATGCAAATTTAGTGCTAATCCATCCAGTAGCTGTGGAGATATTTCACTGGATAAGTGAAAACTTTGACCTGTTGGTGACGCTAGAGGAAAAGTAAGGGGATCACAATTCATCCTGAGGAGGACATGAATGCGTGTACCAAATTTCATGCCAATCCATTTTAATAGTTGTTGAGATATTTCATTCTGGACCAAAGCATGGTGGACTATTTCTTTTTAGCCATGCTAGCAGTATGGCTCTATGGATGGCAGTGTTTGTTGGTCAGAAAGTTTGACATTCATCGTGTCCAGACGTTGAATCCTAATAGCTTTGGTGAACCTCTGACTTTTCCTCTGGCGCCGTCATCAGGTTAAAGTTATTTGGTTTATGACTAAAGACATTCCCATCACCCTCGGCTGTACTTTGTGTTTAATGCCAATTAGAAAATGCTAGCATGCTAACATGCTAAACTAAGATGGTGAACGCAATAAACATTATACCTGATAACATCAGTATGTTAGCATTCTCATTGTGAGCATGTTAGCATTCTAATGTTAGCATTTAGCACAAAGCACTGCTGTGCCTAAGGACAGCCTCACAGAGCTGCTTGCGTGGCTGTAGAATCCTAGTCTTGTTTGACTGCATGGTCTGGTCTTGGTGTTATCTTACTGACTTGATTAATCAAATCAGATGAGCCACGAGACGTCTCAGCGGGGCTGCAAAAATCAATTTGTCCATCAAGTACAATTGGATTAATGAATGAGAGTTGGGATCAATTGCATCATCCTTCTCCTGCTGAGGGAGGCTCCCAGAGGCCGCTAAACATAGGGCACAGACTTTCCCTTGGGATGGAAGCCGGAGGTGAGGGTTGACTGGGAAGTCCCCACGAGGGAAGAGGAGGAGGAAAAAAATAAAATCTCATTATCTATGAGCTAAGCAACTGAAAATGCTTATCCGGTTTGAGAGAGGAAAGAAGCAACCCTTTGTCTTTTGTCCCCACTGTTCAAGTGTGACTTCCTTCCAGGGACTCATGGCACTGGAGCCAGAGAGTGCATGGCAACTAATCCTTGTTTACATACATTGCCAGAGGATCATTTCAGGAGAGATGAGATCCAGTGGGAAGTATTCAGTTTGTGGAGTTTACTGCATGAACACCCTTGTTGAATACAGACTTTAATATTTAGTAAAAATGTGCTATGAATCAGCTATATATGACCACCAGTCATGGTGGTTTAATGCAGATGAGCCCACACATAAATGTGCATTCATTTGTGGTGTTTACTTGTTTTGAATCCGCTGTAAAGAATGTAATCCTTTTGCATGAAATTACAAAAGTATCAGTAATGTTGGTTGCATCCATCACAATCAATTCCTGACGTTACTCTAAGTGTTACATATAAATTACACATTAATGAACTCGTAATAATGTGTTAAGCTCAGAATGTTTTCTGTTGCATAAATTATATTGTCATGTTCAAACATAAGCATGGTTCATGGTTCTTTTAGGATGTATCTTGACCTCACACACCCTCACTTTTGAGCCATGCTGTTGCCTAAACTCAGAGTGTTTGGTCATGCTGTCTGTATCTAATTAACGAACTGCTGGAGAACTCGTTCCGCCTCGCTGCGCACTCTTTCTGTAATGAACTGTGTGCAGAATGAAGACTGCGTTTCAAACTAGTAACTGATGTCCTTGCAGATTGCCACCATATGTGTAAATGCTGCTTTTGTAAACACTCGGTGCCATGCGCTTAGATGGAAATGCATTAGGTGCAGCCATCTGTTTCCGAACCTCAGGGCGTGCACAATTGTTTGTTGGCCCTTTATTGTTGAGGCAAATAGAGGATTCATTTTGGGAAAACTTCCGACAACAGTGTTTTGTTCTGTAAATGACTGATGTCTGCCAAGGAAATGATATTCCCATTTCAGTTTCTGTACGAGTAAACACTTCTTCCCTGTCATTATTCCTGGTGATAGACAGAAGCACTGGAAGTTGTTGACATAATGGGAGCATCATTTATTTCCTCAGACAGTGGACTAAGGTGGACATTAGTGATGTGTCGATCATGAGCGTATCGTTCATTGAACTACTCTTTTTATATGAACTAGTAGTAACGAGTCGTCTCAGAGAGTAATTCGTTCTTTTTGGCCGCGCCTGCGCAACAATAATAATGCATGAGTTTCGTTTTCCTCATGTGACAGCTACACAGGCTCAGCATTGAACAGAAATGAGTAGGTAACCACTCGACTGGGTCTTGGTCTTCAAGTCTTTAGTTCATTTTACACGTTACTCAGCCACATTCAATCAGCTGCACTCAAAAACACAAATGTACTTCATTATAAATGGTTTTAATGACATAATACTTGAAATCGTTTGGCCCTCTCATTGTCCCCTGATGGCTTTCCAATGTGTGATGGAAACAAATGAACTTAATGAGTTTATTTGACCTTTGACGACCTCTTGAAGTTACGTCAGGAGGGAATGCACTTTGTGTCATTAGGGCAAGCGGTGCCGTAGTGTCTCTGATAAAGCGACTTTGTTCCTAACGGACCTCTTTTGTTTGTGCTTCTCTCACTAGGTGTACCTCATCAACGTCACTTACTCTGACTCCACTTCCCACGTCATCTACAGGAGATACAGCAAATTCTTTGACCTACAGGTATGGTATACATTAACTAAATACTTCTACAGTCAATTAATACATGAGCAGCTTAAGTTCTAAACCTTTAAACTGTGTGTTGAGAATGGCCTGAAAACGTCTTCTTCATATTAAACTCTGTGAGGTCAGTTTGACCTTTTGGTCACGTCTTTCTGTTCAGCTGCTAGAAGACAGCATGCTTAGTGAAAGGTCTCATTTAAGACTACTGGAGGCTGCTTGGAAAAAAGGGAAATGGGGGAAATCCAGTCAGCAGATGCAGGAAGAAAACATGACCTCAGTCAGTATCCAGAATACAGCATGGGGAAAAGTTTTGCCTCAGGACTTTTTGAGGGAACCAGTAGCCTCCAGTGAAATCTCTGCTTTTCCTAACAGTGACTCAAATTTACATTTTAACCACACAAAATTGTCTATACTGTAGTTTGTTTGTTTGAAACATCTAAGTAGCCTAAGCAACAGTGTGAAGAGGTTTAAATGCTTGATAAGGTGCATACCTTATCAAGTAAAAGACTCTCTCTGGCTCTTCTCTGATAACCCTTTCTGCCAGACTGCACTCTACAGTACTGTGGCTCTGGTGGGCTGGCTGTGTTGAAGGCAGCAGAGGAAACCCTTTGTTCTCTGGTCTCTTGCGAATAGCCAGGAAAATTCTGCCCTGTTCTGTTTGATGGAAACAGAGCTTCTCTCCTGTCTCTGTAAACATTAGTCTTGTCCATAGATCCCTGCTGCCTGGGTGTGTTTGTCTGGCTACGGTAATCTGTGAAGAACAACAGTCTGCAGCTGTCCATACAAAATGGGTGGGGATAGTGTGGTTTATTTGTCCTCATATGAACATATAGGTGAAAGATGAAGTGTCTTCAGTGAAGCATGCTGGCAGTTGCAGACACTATATAGTTAGTATTGGATTGAGCAGGTGTAAAAAAAGACAAAAGCATCTTCTCACTATTAGGTGATAGCATGTCAACAGGCACATAAAAAGTACTGAATAATTACAAAATATTATTTTTTTGTGGAAATCATTTCAGCCAGTGAGTTTGCAGTAAGCTCTACAGAAGGAGGATGTAGTTTAGGTAACGCAAGAACCAATCCCAGAATGCATTGGATGAAACAAGGAGGAAGCTGTGGTCAAGGAAGGGTTGGGGGTTGGGGGTAATGAGCAGTTTTGGAGCCTTGGATTTAAAGACAGAAAGGGAGATGCTTTCCGTTGAAATTTTAGATAAGCCAGCTATTTAACTGCTGCATGTCTCCTTATGATTTCAATTATGTTGAGCAATGAAAGTCCCATAGTCTCACTTTTCTAACGCCTGTTTTGGAATATTTGTCTTTTCTCCAGGCAGAAACTGAGCTTTTGTTTGTGTGTCTGCCAATTGACACCTACAATCTTTTCCCAACTCTGCACAGTCCTCTGTCTTCGTAGCACAATTGCATGTTTTATGTTCACTAGAAGCTGACAGAGAAAAAAAATGCATCTGACACCCTTGGCTTGACAAATGTGACCATGATCTCATCTGATAACCATTAATTCAGAATTGAGAAAAGCCAAGTAAGGTCACAGAATAAGAAACGCCTTTTAAGCAGTGGCCGATCATTCATATCATGTCCAACATCAGTCAGCACTGTATAGCTGGTCTTATAAAACCCCTCGTCAACAACAGGCAGCTTTGCTGTTTGTCTTTTAAAGGTGAAGTATTCATTTTCAGTGCCAAATGGATGTCCAAAAGTGCACTCAGTGCTAATGTTTCAAACCTCTCTAGTGCACTAAACATAACTCATAACTGCTCCTCTGGGAAGCAATTATCATAAATTATCAGGATCCCATCTCCTTTTTATCCGATTCATTTTCTCTTTGTCTTTTCTGCTGACCTATAGGGAAGTCTGCTTTTTGTAATGCATGTGCAGAGTTAAACACATTGAATCCCTGTTTTTTAAAGACATTTGTTTTCATGCTGAAAAACTGCTGAGCCTGAATTCCACCAAATGCTGTTTCTGGTGTCAAAGGGAAATGTTTTTGACCCGCATATGTTTGATGTGAGCAGAATTGGTCAGTGTTTCAACCAGAGTTTACCGTCAGAGGGAAGCGAGTGAAGTCCCCACACACACACACACACACACCCTTCAACCACAGCGGACAGAGCACATGGGTCACAGCATTCCACAGGGGGATTGTGGAGTGTGCAAGCTGGCCTGGTTTCCTTTTGGACAGAAACTTCTCCAAAAATCCCTTACTCGTCATTATTTTTGGATTGGGGAATTGGACCAGGGTCAGCTCTACCCTTTCTGCATTATAATTTGTCTGGCCGACACAAGATGAGACTTTAACAAGGTTTTTTACCCATAGTGCAATTCAACCGCCGACAGTTTGGTTAGAGATTTGGGTGTATTATGCTAGTAGCTGCTAATGTAGCCTCGAGCCTCTAGCCTCAAGCAGAGATGAGGGGCGGACTACAGAGGACTTCTTTCTAACTCCACTCCCCCAGATTTCTTTCATTCTCAAACTTGTAGTCTTCAGCGCCAACCGACGCTGACTCAAGTGACATCAGTGGAGGCAATTTATCAGACTTCACGCAGCTCCCTCTGGAGCCACAAAAGGTTTTGTATAACATATGTAGTAGACCTGTAAATAAGACTTTGATGTGTAAAATCGGTGGAATTCCCTTTCTCAATGAATCAACTGATTATAGTCAATTGAGCCCAAATATTTGAACACATGTCAGTGTTGCAGCAATTTGTTAGTACCAGACGGGAACATAAAATGTGAGTTTACATTACTTGTTTCTGATAATGATAATGAAGCAGGTTTTGTAACAACATGCACGATAAATCTGAGACAGTTCTGACCAAGAGGGCTGTTGCATCAGAATCTCTCTGCAGTAAACAACTGTCAAGTAGATGTCAAAACACAACCCAGAGATGGGATCAGATTGTTTTCCCACTCAAACATTCCTCCAAACTCCCCCTGTCTGAGATTCCTCTCCAAACAGTTTCTTTGTCTGCTGCACAGTGCAGTGTCTCTTTGTCTGTTCCTCCCTCCCCACTGCAATTAACTTTAAATGCTTCAAATGATTGTCATTACAGTGTACAGAAGCTGTTTGGGTTTCTCCTGTCACCATAATTCATGTCCACAATGTCATAATGCCAAAATAGAGACATGTTTGATGATTGAGTGTTTATTGCATCTATCTCTATATCGGGCATTTATTCACAACACTGATTATCGAGTGTGTAAAAAGACACTGGGAAATGTGATTACATCATAGCACCTGTTGCTACATGGACATGTTCATTTTCCCAGTGGGAACACTTGGCTGACTCTGCAGCTTAATGCACTGAAGTATCCAGTGCAGAGTTTAGGAAAGAAATATAGAGTAAATACAGCATCTGGGGTGAATTAAAGGTATATGAAATGTGAGAAATGTTTTCCCTCAGAGTTTTGTTCCAAGTTGTCCGGCTGTTACCATAGAAACAGCTTTCACACCTGTCCTGAAGAGCTGTGAGTGTATCCAGGCCGGTCCCCGGGGCCGATGTCATCATTGCTTCTGGATGAGGAGCCTCTCTGTCAGCTGAGGCGGTTTCTAAAGGTGTTGAATGAACGCTCCCATCTTTAGAAGGGAGTATACGGCTCCATCCAGCTGGGAGGCTGATAACATGATGAGTATGCAGCTTAGTGTGTCAGACAAACAATACAGTTGCCAATGCACTGTTATAAAAACTGGGATTTTTAGAAATTATAGCCCTTGCTGTAAAATTGTATTATTGCCATAGAATTCTAAAGAAAAACAGTCTGGTTTATATATATATATTTGATGTCTTGTCCTTTCAGTTTTAGGAGCATAAAACTGTGTGTTGTGCATGTCTAAGTGCAGATGTGGTTAACCAGGGCTGTTCTTTATACTCAGCCCTTTTACTTTGCCCTTCAACCACAATAATGATGGCTATCCTCTTCAAAAGAAACCATTTTTTGTTTGCTGCCTATATTTCGGAGGAGGGGGGAAATGCCATGCCCTGAGAGAAATTTTGCAGAAAAGAGAGAACCACAAGAGGAGAAACCAAACCACCTCTTATTGGAGAAATCCTACCAACAAGTCCTGCAGGCCCAGACAGAGTGGATCCAATTGTACCCTCCAAGCTTGATTCGGTTTGTCCACCTGGTTGTTTTTGGCTCGGTTTAGCCCAAGACCAGTCTCCTGGTCTCCTCCTTCCAGTTGAGTGTGCTTTAGCTTGACGCTCACAGTCTTTGCTGTTTAACAAAGCACATCTGGAACAAGGCAAGGCAGAACGAACAAAGGTGGGGCTACATCTGGATTTCGAGGTTGCTGTTGATGCAGTGATTTATTCAAATGGGAAACTAGAAACTCTTAACCGTGATACAGACACAAACAGACACATTTGCAATGCATGTTTTTTTTTCTCAGCACTCAGCAAAACATGCTCATACATCATACACAATACAGCAGATGCACACATATATGTGAATCTGAGCAGAAGCATGCTGAAACAGTTACAGACTGCTACACTTAGTAGGAAATAGTTGTATGCTGTCATCATAAAAGACTTGACACATAATGCTTTTTATCTGTTTTCTCACCCTATATCTCTCGATAGATCAATGCTGTAAATGGTCAGTTGTATCAAGTGTTAACATCAGTGTTAATTATCTCCTCTGATGTTTTTTTTAAGCTGTGGAACTTGCTTTTGATTTTTTTTTTCAGTGTGTGGGCGACATAACCTTGTCTGCTGCCCCAGAGATCAAAGTGAATTCATGTACCGTAACAAGGAAGTCGACTGTTCCTGGAGAGTTTGCAACCCCTTCTTTGTTTCCGTTCGCATCTCAGATTCCTCCACTTTCAACTTTGATTGATAAACTTGCGGTAGATGGAAAGGCGGTTAATGTGGTTTAGCCATTAAACAGTTAGGAGATAATGATTCCTTGCCATTTATATTGGCATGAATCTTTTTTGTGGCAATCAAACAGGCATGTTTTTGAGTTTTGCTGCACTGCTCATGTTTGTGTCACTCTTTACTTTCTCCCTCTTGTTCACAGATGCGAATCCTCGACAAATTCCCAATTGAAGGAGGACAGAAGGACCCGAAAAAGAGGATTATTCCTTTTTTGCCAGGTGATAAACACAATTCATCATAGCATGCACGACACTCTTATATCACCGTCACATTGAGTTTAGATTTATCCAAGAGACTGTCATACCCAAGCAAGGGAACGGCCTTCAGACATTTTCATGCACAACTGATGTTTGTTAGTACTCCTACCTACTCCATAGCATGGCCTACCACATTGCATTGTTTTATTAACTGCCATACTCCATCCAGGCCAAATCAATTTGTGGAGTAGGAGGCTAGCAGAGAGGGATTTGTCTAATCTGATAAACTCATTGTGGGCCAGAGCAGAGGAGAGCAATGAAGAGATCCTTTGTGAGACAAGCTGTACTGCTCAAGTCTGGCCAGTGCTGTTTTGATCTCTCTGTAAGCCCAACATGGTGCAAACTGTATTCCCTTACACACAGCAAACGGCATGCACAATTTTACTCTTTAGTGGGCTTTATGCATTTAGACACTGATATTAACAGTCAGTCTCCCAAGAGCTATGAAGTGAGGATAAATAGAGGGGAAAAGAAACTTTTTACAACTGAAGACCCTTTGGAGTTCTTGTGTTTTTAGAATCAAGCTTGTATTATTAAAGATTTAAAATATGTATTCAATGTAGGATACTTTTTCTTTAGTGTGTCATGTCAAATGGACTATTAATTAATTATTTGGTAAAGACACACCCTCTGTGGTGTAAACATTACATATCCCAAGAAGTTGTACTAAATGCTGCTTCTTTTATTTATTTTGTGTTTTTGCGATTTTGAATTTTTATTATTTTTCACCCAAATATACAGCATTTCAATACAACAAATCTATATATATGAATATATATATATATATATATATATATATATATATATATATATATATATATATATATATATATATATATATATATAAAAGGTAAACACAGAGACCCATCCACAAAGAAAAAAGGGGCCAAAAAAAGGTAAATAAAAGAGTCCAAAGAAAACAAACAATAAAAAACTCAAAAGAAGAGGTTTTGAGGGGAGACGGAGCGTGAGTAAAATACAGGCCATGTGTAAAAAGAGCGAAAACCTGTATCTGGTTTCATCATTACATAAAAAGGGAGATAAAAAGGAGGCATTTCAGAAAAAAGGGGGGGAGTGTGTCCTGTTGGCTCCCATTAATGAATAATTCCCACTTTTGCCATTTAGCATAATAATCATGACCGCTATTTAACTATTTAAATTAAAAAATTGTAAATGCTGTTATTCATCCCACCTGAGTCTGAATCCACTTGGCTGGGGAGGGCTCTCCCTTTTAATGAGTACTTTTGATTGTCTGAAGTTTTAATTGTTGTATTTTGAATGTTTTTTGAGATGTGTGTACAACTGACAGTGCTCTGTTTTTCCTCAGGTAAAGTCTTGTTTCGCCGAAGTCACATAAGAGATGTAGCTGTCCGAAGGCTGAAGCACCTGGATAATTACTGCAAAGTAAGACAAAGGTTCAGTTTGTCTACTGTTAACACATAATACATCTCGACTTCTAGGACAGTAAATGTTGACTACTCATTTTTGGTTTATGTGTTGGTTGGAAGAGCACTTTATCTATGTCAGTGCTCTACTTCCTGAGCATTTGCCACAGTATTTCCAAGGCAGGCCTCAACATTTATCTCCCCCACCAACCTCAACAGGAAAGCAACTGCTCTATCTGCACTGGTCATTTCCTGTCAGCAATGTAAATAGGCAGCCTATAAAGGAAACGAGGGAAATGGGGGCACACAGAGGTAAAACAGAATCTAAAGAATAAGAATGAATCAGCAGACTTAAAGTGTAGTAGTGAGTGCAGATGGCTACCTGACCCTCTTATATTCAGTGGGTCAGAGAAGGGAATGTGTGGCAGGTGTGTTGCCAAGTGGGACAGCAGTTTTCATTTAGAGGAACTAAACAAGATTTGCTGTGAAGGCAATAAGCTTAAAGACAACAACTCTATATTTCTTTTTAATATTGTTTCTATACAGATGTATTTTCTGATTCAAGTGCAGTGGGCTGAAGCATTTCATTTTGAATGTCCATGCAGCTGAGACAGGCAGTTGTTATACTGTATCACCTCTGTTTTCCTTTGTTTTAACCCTGACTCTGGGTTCAGAGCCTTCTTCCTTCCCCTCCACACCCTCCACACCCTCCACATCTCCGCCTGGTCTTCTCATCTGACTGTACAATGACTAAGTGTTATAAACTGGTTACTCATTGCCATTCAAACCAAACTACAGCACTTTCAAAAATACATACAACCTTTAAAATATGTGTTTTTGTTGCAACCGGTAGCTTTCTCCCTCCCTTCTCTCCCACAGGCTCTGATGAAGCTTCCCTCCCACATTTCCCAAAGTGAGGAGGTCCTTACGTTCTTTGAGACCAAGTTAGAGGACCTCAACCCTCCCACAGAGTGAGTAACTATCACTGCACACTTTAGAAGTCATAAGCTATCATTGGGAATTAGCATCATCTCTGTTATATGAACTGTTAGATACCAAACATTGCCCTCTGGCTGGGTTGTAAACACAGGCTACAGCAGCAGACTGCGTGTGTTTGTGTGGTTCAGCAGCTGAGACGGATGCCTTTCACCCTCACTGACCCATCTTGATCCAGAGGCTTTGCTGTGTCTCAGAGATGATTGATGGATGCTGGTTGAGAGGCACTGTGTTTTATTAATAATGATTTCTGGGAGGTGACACCTGATCCCAAAGCAAATGCGTAAGGATCAGTCGTGTTGTGAGAGTGCGGGTGAGTTCAAGTCTCAGAGCAGATAAGGTTCTCAGGCTAGTCATTTGTCATATTCAGTTCAAAGTCAGAGTGGGAGTAATTACAGACCAGCTGCTAGATTACTCTTTGTTTAAATTCTATGTTGTTTTTTTGATTCATGTTCAGTTGAAGTATGTCTGTAAAAGTATTCTTTCTCAATAAGATATGAATTTAAACTCTATAAATGTTGTTTGTACACTTCCCAACACGCTCAAGGAGAAACATGTGGTAGAGTAACCTCTTGAGTGGTCTCTCCAGGCCCACCACCTCTAACCCCCATCACCCATACACATGTTAATCCCACTTCAAAGTGAGATCCTCCTCCAGCCTCAGGGACTGTCTGCAGCTTAAATTGAGATATTGAGGTCTAAAAGGCATGCCACCCAAGCGCTCAGTTCACTACTGGGGGATCTGGACCATTTCAAAATTACTTTTAGGATGTTGCTCTTTCGATGCCATAAAATTACAATGTGTGAGGTACAGTGAAGAAACATTTATTATCAGTCTTAAACTATGAACAGTTTAAAATTGGTTGAAAAAATTACTGTTTACAACCAAAACGTTGTGTTTAAGCTGAATTGGAGAACTATTTCATCACAGTTTGGGCTAAATAAGGAATAATATTTTAGGAAATTAGTTGAAAACAGCATAAAGAATAAGAGTTTTTCTGCTCAGGTGACAATGACTGAGTTTAGTTCTTTGTTCAGCTGTCCCAGCCACTGAAACACGATCAGTACAGGCTGTTAAAAGCAGTTCAACTTTTATCCAATCAATCCAACATGTCTCTATTACAGTGATTAATTATGAGGCCAGTCATACTGGTGACATTTTCTCCACCATGTAACAAGATTCAGATCCATTTTGCTGGTATTTCTGCCAGTAGTGTGTCACTATTATAATCAGCAGTGGCAGCAGAGGCAATGTTGTTTGTCAGGCCCTCATCTGCTACTGCCATCTAATGGTCAGCAGATGTCACTGTCCAGATTTCAAACTTCAAAAATAAATGGATGTGATGTTGCTCCGTCACAAGAGGGAGCCATGCAATAGGCCTGAAAAATGAAAGCTATTTCTCTTGACTTTTGATGAATGAAAGATAGTATCACATACTATCATTTTAATAATAGTGTAGACAGACACACACAAAGCACATGCAAATAGGCACTGGTAAAAAACATGTCTTGCTGTATTTTGAATGTCTTGATTGGCCTTTTTAGATTTATATTGATATAAACATAGCTAGAGGGTAGTGATATGGGCTGCACAAATATGCAATGCTTAAATAATTTAAAGACCATTGTTGCAGGGAGTGGTTTTAAATGTTTTTGGCTTAAGATCCTTTAAACCAAAGTGATGCTTACTTCCAGTCACAGGTATGCATTTACACAGTAGTGAACAGTTTATTCAAATAACTGTTTTAAAGTAGTTTCAGAGGCCTAAAGGCTGAAAGCTATTGAATACTTCACAAGAACTTTTGGAGAAACCTAGAGACAAATTAAGACATTATAATACATTTGGAAACATGTTCTTCATAGTCTTACAAATCATCTTACATCCTGGGGTCCTTATCGGCACCTCAAATGACTGTTTATGATAGAGAACAATCAGAGAATATTTAATTATAGAGTTTAGATTTCCTTTATGATAATGGATGCTGCTGGCAAAGGTATACCATTCAAAATAAAAAGTTTTAGTCATCAATTATTCTTTTAACAGTGCAGTGTTAGTTTGACAATCGCAACAAGGGAAGGTGATTTTGCTTATGATTTAGACATCAGTTAGCTTTAAGGTGTTTTGCTGAAATAATACCTGCCATCAATGTCAGCCCATGTTTTTGCTTGTTGCTGCCCTATCTGCAATGTGACTTTGCTTTGTACTATATTTTTAGAGTGGTAAGTTACACTTTATTAATCCACTTGGGGAAATTTGTCCTCTGCATTTGATCCATCCTAACTATTCAGGAACAGTGTGCAGCCACAGCGCAGTGCCTGGAGGCCATCTCCAGTTCTGAGGCCAGCAACTTGGTCAAGGACAATGACACACTTATGAATAATTCCAGTAAACATATGCATATATCCATCATCTCCAAATCTCGGGTTAAACCACACCAGCTCATTTCTATTTATTCATCTGTTTATATTTTGTTGACATGTTGATGGGCCTCTTCCCATGTGTTTCAGCTATTAAGTTGCACTTAAACTTACTCTGAAGTTTATTCAGCTGTACTGTAGCCAAACAGACTTCAGCTCTACATCTAGACGGGAGTCTGAACATATGGGAACCAGCGGGGAGTTTACTGACTCAGCATACAAAAAAAAAAATCAAAGATTAAGACCTTGACCCACAGAGGAAAATGTACCTCTCCTGAAAAAACTGAAAATACTAGTACTTCCTGGACTGTACCTCTTGTGCATACATCCAGTCAATTCAAAGCCACTGGGTTCGATCGTACGAGCGTTCCAAGTTGGATTCACCAACCTCTCTTAACTGCACAAACTGAAGAGATGCGAGAATTTGAAACAAGACTGTGATGTGGACATCAAGAATCCACAACACTGTAGACACTGCAGCCTAATATGAAAAAAAAAACTCTAACCAGCATGCAGGAAAAGGAATAATCTCCATGCTGTCTGACAGTGGAGATCAAAATGTCATCTCACTTCATTCAAGGACTCCTTCCTTTGCCTGTGGACTGAGGAATTATGGCTTTTTTTTCTTCATCATATTCACATGACGGGAGGAGCAGGATATTGATCATGCAAGATACATGATTCTTCAGGATGAAATCACAACATTTAGTTAAAACTTCAAACAGCAAACCCAGTATTCAAAGCTATGGAACAGAAATTTGTACTGTAGTTCTTAGACAAACACAGTAGCTGCTACAGACCTGTGACAAGATGACAAGGGCATCAATGAAGAAAACAAGTCTCACTTCTGTAGTTTCTATTCGAAATATATGATCATGCTGCTGGTAGAAAACCTGTGGTCAAAACACATTCCTCCAGATGTGCATACATGATGGTGCTGCTACTGTGGGCCCTTTTTTCACATGCATGTAAACAGATACACACACATGACTTTAGAAGACATCACACTGACTTACCTTGATTTTCTGGAGATTTACTGTAGCCTTAATTATAACTACATGCCTAACCCCCTAACCTTAACCAAAAACCTTAACCCTAAAATATAATGATTTACCATTTTGTCCCCAAATGGGAGTTGAGTCCCCACATTGTGTTCGTGTAAACACAACATGATTAATACAACTATGCAATTATACATTTTAATTTATATGAGAGACAGTAAAGTTGTTTTAAAATCTTTTCTTTACAGCCTAAAGCTTAATTTTACATCAGTGTTTCACCACAAGGGAAGTTATTAGTGGTTGATTTGTGGTCAAACTAGCATTCTTTTACCCTGACAACACTGTGTAATCAAGACTAAGCTTTGCTGGAGATTTGGGCCCGTATGCATGAGTTTACTGTGCATGTGTGAGAATTTGAATAAGCAGCGTCATTACCTCTCTTAAGGATATACACACAAAAACATCTCCGGCACCCTTTCTGTGTGCAAACCAGCCCTCTGCTTTATCATAATGATTTCCTGTTCAATGACGTCGATTCATTGACCCCTGAGCTGGGGGTTACTCCTGCAGAGGTTAATCTTGGGTCAGGCAGGAGTGTCTGGGTAATGTATACATGCAGCAGGGCAGACACTTCAGTCCTCTGGCTTGGCTGAGAAATGTGAGCAAAGGACTAATGTCTCACACATTCCATTTCTAATAGGCCCACCTACAAAGAGTGAGCTGCAAACAGATGGTTATTCTCAACTCGATCTTAGGATGGACTCTCATGGGCTTGGATTTTTAATGATGTGTTCAGCCCATGCAGTCTATGCGTATGTGCATGTCCATATACTGTATGTGCATCTCCTGGCATGGGCGTGGGACATAATGAAACCAAAACTGTATGAATTGTAAAGACTATCTCCCTACTTCTGTGACTCTTTTATTATTACCTAAAGGTTCAAATGTACCCCTAAAAACACAGGCGCAAAGTCTTAAGTATTTAATAGTGTTAGGACATATTTTCTCTCCCTTACCTTCCCCTCATCTATTAGATTTTACTGGTTATAGGAGGGAAGCGCACAGAGCCAGAGCTGTGTGCTCAGTCTCCTGGGAAGAATATTATTCCAGCTCTGTGCTAAGGGTCACGAGCTAGCAGGGCAGGTCAAGCATCTAATTTCTCCCCATCATTTCTCCCCAACCCTCTATAGTGCTTCCCTCAGTTTCATCTCCACCCTACCAGATTTTGACAAAATAAACACAGAATGCTTCATAGAATACTTCATAGAACTGTTTAACATGTATTACAATTAATTTATCTGACACGTCGTCTTGATGTGAGCAGTATCTGAAGCCGTTACCATAAACATGCTGTAATTTATCCCAGAGTTTATGCTACATTACTTAAAGACATACCACCACTCACCCTGCTCGCTTTTCCATCCTGAAAAGAATCGGTGAACTATTCACACCGTATATGATGTGTGCGTTGTTTTGATTTTAGAAACCTATTACTGCACATATTTGGTTTCCTCTCCTTAAGTTGTGAGTTTAAAATAGTCTCCAGTGATACTTTGTAACATCTGCTCAGACCATACTATTTTTTAATAAACTACAACCCTATTTATGTTGGCTCGGCATAAATGTTTAAAATTGTGTTTTCTGCACATCATATCATATAGAAAGTTATGAAATCCATTTCCACAGTATGAACGTTGCTTGAAGATCCAATATAAACATTTTTTACTGTGTCACAATCCAATTTAATAGTGTATTTACGGTTTGAATTTGTTGTTTTATTTCAAAGCTAAGTAAGTATATCATTTGTGTTTTTAAATGAAGCTGAACTGAGCTGTAAGCTATTGCATGTGTGATTGGAAATGTCTCATAGCCCGTGTTTGTTCATGCATCTGGAAACAGAGAAGACTTGTGCCAAAAATGACTTTATCTTAAGTAACAGAGGAATACAGTTATTGGTAAGAAATGTTTTGATTAAGCAAGAAGTGTTGCTTAGCTTGAACTAGGATAATCCTTTTATGATGCTTGCCAGACACTGACTTACCCTGGTTTTATAGTTGTCATTTTACATTTTTGTTATTGTCCTCTAGAAGCAAAGCCTAAATGTGAAATGGTTTCTTTGTACTACAGTATAAAATCTACTTCAGAAATAGCAAAATAGTTCAAATTATACTTTTCTTGTTAACTTGAATCAATGAAACAAAGAGAGTTGATGAACAGGCTGTAACCTGACAAATGTTGGACAAGGTTTATCCAAACATGTACTCATATTCATAACTGGCCATGGCTCCAGTCCTGCTGCTGGCCTCTCCGGAGAGCCAGGTGTCTGTTCCCATCTGCGTCAAACCTCAGCTTCTCCTCGGTGTGCTCTCCCTGCAGCTCAGTTAACTTAACGAGGACATGTAGTCAGCCAGCACCTCCTGTGATGTACAACAAGCTACAAACCATACATATACATACAGACACGGATTCAGAAATTCAGAAAAACTTGGTCTCATTTCAAATGTTTATGCGTTTCCATTGTATAACCAATCCTTATCAAACTGGATTAAGCAATTATGTGAAGTATCATCATTTATGTACCTGTATTACAGTACATGAAGCATGAGCACTCAAATTGAACTGACAACACTTTAATGAAAGAATTTAAATGTATTTATCCTGTGTTCACCGTACCGTAGTTTGTTTTTTTTGCTTCTAAATGACTAATTTCTGTCAAACTAAAATAATAGCTTCATATTTTCTCTGGCTGAATAGATCCAACAACAGTGGCAGTTTTACAATTATGCAAATTATCTGTTCCAGTCAAAAAAAAAAAGGAGCACACAGACGTGTACAGTAAAAAACAGTCAATGGCAAATTGCTGCTCTTTGACCCTGATGAGCGTGAAAGCACAGAGCGGGTTCATTGACACTAATGCTCATCCTTTCAGTGTTTTGTTACAGCCCAGGCTTTGGAACAGAAAGACTCTTTTACATCTAAACATGAATGGGACTTATCAAGGGGATATGATACTGTTGTCAAGTAAATAAATGCTGTTCTGTTAAACAGAGGCAGCTGCATCGCCCTCATGTACACCATGTCTACCATTTAAACAGATACACACACACACACACACAGGAGTGTATTGGCTAAAAGATCTGATGATTTGTTTTGTTACTGTCCTTGACACACTTACTGCGGTCCTCCACACACCCTTATGTTGTATCCCACCCTGTCTCCCTCCCTCTGGTAGTGGGTCAAGTTCTGCATGCATTCTCATCGAGGGCTTGGCTGGTGCTTGTGTGCCAACTGCATTTGGATGGTCCCAGGCAGATATTCAGCTGCAACAAGTTACTGGATTTATCAAGTTGTATTAATGCTCTGACCTCTCTTGCACACACAATCATACTGACCATGCTTCTCTGGTGTTGTTTCTTTTCCAGAGACTGTGGAGGCTCCGGCAAACGTAAATCAGGTAAGGATCTGAAATCTTTTTACCTGTGTCAGTATGCTCCATCTATTTGTATTATGTCTTTATTGTATTTACTGCTTACTTGAATGCTATTGGGATTTTGAGGTCTCTTTTATGCACAAGTTGTAACAGTTTTCATCATTGGTTTTCAAATATTTGCACAAAACTGCCTGAACTGTAAAGGGCAAATCCACCGGTTTTAGACATTTAAGTCTGTTTACGGTTCTTGAAGAGTACTACTGCATATGTGAAAAAAGTTGTTTAAAGTATTTTTTGGCTCCAGAGGGAGCTGCGTGAAGTCTCATTAATTGCCTCAAGTGGTGTCACAGCAACTATTCTGATAATCGATTAATGGTTTCAGTTATTTTTCAAGTAAAAAATGCCAGATATTCTCTGGTTTCAGTTTCTCAAATGAGAGGATTTGCTGCTTTTCTTTGTCACATATGACAGTGAATTGAATATCTTTTGGTTGTGGACAGTTGTTTGGACAAAACAAACAATTTGAAGACATCACTGTGGGCTCTGAGAAATTATGTTTTTAATAACATTTTATAGACTAAACCACAAATTGAGGAAATAATCAGCAGATCCTTTTCTTAAACTGTTTATCTTGAGTATGACAATGTTATAGGACACACATCCTGACCTAACACTTCTGTATTATGATGAAATGGTTAAAACCATGTTAGGTGGGAGAGACCACCTGTTTGTGCCTCTATACTGTTGGATTTATGTTTGTGTGTGTATGTATGTGAGAGTGCAAGGAAGACAAAATGACTGAGTGACTCAGCTGAGCATGGGGGATACAGGCGTAGGAGGCAGCAGGAAAAGTATGAGAGGGGTTTAGTGAACAGCTGTGCAAGTGTTGTGTATTTGTGTGTGCGTGCACTTGCATGCATGTAGTCTCAGAATACCCACATGCATTACTAAATTACACGTTAGTCCTGCAATCAGATGCAAAGTTGCCATCCTTCCTGCAGTCTGCCACAGTTATGTATGACATAGCTGGGCAATGAAAGTCAGTAAATTACCTATAAGTGAATTTTCTGTGGGCGATCCACTCTGAGGAAAAGCTGTGTCGGAGTTGCCACCAAACGAAATAAGACCCCAACCTAATTTCATTATGTGTTCCATGGTATTGAGGCTTTACGTAACAGGGAATTCCAGCTACATAGCGAAATGGAAAAATTGTCTTATTTCAGCTGTGTGTGTGTGTGTGTGTGTGTCGAGTAGCCTACATTCAGTCTGTGCAAGATATTAGATGGGTTTCCATTTATATTCATATCGGCAGCCTGGAAAGTTCATTATATAGTGCTGTCATTTGCATGCACAGTTTCAGCTGTTTTATTCTGAATGGTTTGGTTTGATATTAAAGTTATCACCTATGTAGTTTCTAAGATGTACATATATTTTTGTTTACAATAAATCATTCGATGGGATCAAGTCTACCAATGAAAACAATAATAACACACTTTATGTCTGGTGCTTATGATAATTTACTATTCGCAGTCAGTCAACATGGAGCACATACTGTACAAGCCCTCCATACTTGATTCTAAACCTTCACCATAGTCCCCATGCTGGACATTAGCGGTAAACGCAGCTGAAAGATTGATCTTTCTCTTTTAAAGCCGGACAGCAGATAAAGTGCAGTGAGTATGTGGTGAATTTGTGCTGTAGCTGCAGCTTATGGTTTCCATAATTACATGGTGCAGGTCTCCCATAAGAGTTTACTGAGCCCCTGCCCTAAACAGGAGAATGTAGCCCTTTGCCACAAAACTGCAAGCGGTTAGAGGTTCGACTAGGAACTGTGTTTACCTGGCAAGCAGAATAAATCAGAGGAACCTCTTAGGTTTACACACTCACAGATGATCGCTCGCTGTTGGTCTCATTATCATCTTTGTCTTCATGACGATATTATCATCATTTTCGTCACCATCATGATTGTTTTTCTTCTTTGTTCATCGTCTTTAGTGCACTTTATTGATGATTTCTCTTTTTTTTTGTAGGACTGATACAAGGTGATAGAGACCAGTGGAAGAAAAAGGGATTTAAAAGGGAATTGTGTTAGGGATTTCATCGCTCATATGTTTTTAGGAAGATTCTGGCCCATATCTCATTTTTGTCCTCCAACTGTGACTTCCACTTCAGTATGAGGTTGAAGCAGTCTACACGATTGACTCAGCATCATAGCCAGGCCAGTATCTACATAAGGTTCAAAGAAAGACATGTAATGGAGTTGTCAGGATTGACTGCTGATACCGGGCTCATCAGCATAAATCACTGTCAGATAACTGGGACTGATGAAAACACATGCTGTCGTTACCAAACCCTGAAGGAAACATCTTTTGACAAGATACTATGGTGATGAAATACATAACACTTTATCTATACACGGGAAAGACAGACAAGGGGGACAGTTTCGTGGGTAAAAGAGTATTCAAATGAATCAACTGCTGCTTACTTTTTAGGATGTTGGGGTTCAGGAGATTCAGATCATCACCAAAGCATTAGGGATCATCTGTATTAAAAAAGAAAGTGAGATGAGGCCGAGACAGTTAGAAATTGAGTAGGAGAGGAAAAGAAACGGAGCGCTCATGGGTGTAGTGCATGTGAAAAGCAGCTGGAGAGGAGAGGAGGTTTACGTGGCAAGTGGAAACCATTTCAGTGTTGCGCACGGACTGAGGGAGTGTGTTTATGTGTGCAGACTTGCTGTCTTTATTTGAGCTGCGGGTCTCGGGGGGCCTATGGGGTGTGTATGTGTGCATGAGTGTATGTGGGTGTTTTACATACTGTGTGTGGGCATGCATGTGTGTGCGCCTGCGTGTTGGGAGGAAAAGGGTTAATCTGTTCGCGAGTTAGATGGTGGGTGGGTCAAGAGGTCTGTGTGTTTGTTTGTATTTGCAGATGGATAAGATTTTAAACTGGCATAGGAAATCATTAAGGCAAATGAGCACTTCCAAATTACTTTAACAACCGTTCACTGTTTCAGCAGCTTCTTTCTCAATGAATAGCCCCCCCCCTCGTCCTTGCAGACTCATGCACAGTAGCAGATTCATTTTGTGGGTTAAACCAGGTTTAAATCAAAATGTTGCAGTTTTTCACTAGATGTTGTTAAAAGTCATAGATAGTGTTGTTCATTTCATGGATACAGCTTTAACATCAGTTCAGAAATGTTTGTTTTTTTCTCAAGTTAATGTCACGTAACTCTGGCAGGGTTGAAGCTCCACCCCCTCCAGCATGGAGCAGATCCAATACAGGCCGCTCTGTTTCTGATAAGTGACCATTTGTCACAGTGGGCTCCCACCCTGGAGGCAGCACTTAAGCTTTTTGCTCAAAACGCCATGTTAAAGCCAGAAAATGTTCTGTAATGAATGAGATTAAATTTTGAATTAGATTTAAAGCCCGTTGAGGTAAACTGTGATTTGTGATATTGGGCTATATAAATAAAATTGACTTGACTTGAGATCAAAAATGTATATTTATTTATTCATTTATCTGAAATTTTGGATAAGGTGTCAGCCATAGGGATAACTTAAGGTTGTTCTTTGATGCACTTGCTTTTCCTTCACATACTAGTTGTAAAGAGTCAAGGCGTCCGAGTTTCTACTGGAAAACCTGATGAAAGTGGAGGTTTGAAGTCCTGCTTACTTAATTAGCAGTTTGCTTCTGATTCCACAGTGTAACAGCAACATCCAGTGCAATGTTAACTACTTACAGTAAGTTAAAGGTTCCCTGTGGAGTTTCTTACCTCTAGTAGCTCTATGGAGCAATGTTTTTACAAGTGGGCCCCCGTTTTGTTATTATCATGCACACACAGTCCTGCGATGGTTTCATGTATTTCACTGACCGACAGTTGGTGGCGGTAACCTTTCAATTAATGTGGTAACAAAGTCAAGAAACTTGACTGCTCACAAGCAAACATGGATGTAAACAGTGTAGGTTTCGAACTCTTCCAAATCTTAACTATATTTGAAAATGTTCTTTTAACTTCTATGACATTTACACTTTTATCTAGACCTAAAATACTGAGAGAATCTGCAGATCGTGAAGATAATGAAGATATTCAACAGTTTTTAACAGCCTTGTGAAGGCTGTCTTACTGTAAGATGATTTTGGGGAAGGTTTCTGTACTATTTGTTTGTGGTCTGCCCCTTCTACCCCAGGGCCACATACTGATTCAATGACATGAGTACATCTGCACTACATTGAACAGCAGTCCTGTGTCCTTTTCTAATCCAACTGCACATCTGCTGCTGATGAGCCAAACAAAGGCATTACACTTTGCCAAATTTTTACTCCTCTCAATCCAGATCTGCTCTCATAAAGTTACTCCAGGGTTCAAAATATGGCACTAAAACGTAAAAGCCAGTGCCAACTATGCTATCAACCAAAATGCTTGATCCTGAAAAATCTCTCACAGAGAAAAGATTCTTGGTATAAATGGGTAGACTAGACTCCCTGGTTTCCTCCTCTTGGTGATGAATTATTGCAAAGTTCCTAACTGTCATCATCTTTGGATGGAGCTGATGATGGGTGAGTGGGGGTGGAGGTGGGGGTTGGATGGAGTTGGGACGTCTGGGAGTGCAAGGGTGGGAGCAGGAAGCACATGTATAAATCTGAGTGAGGAGAGATATAAACACAGAGAGTGGCTAATAGGGCTATCTGGTGGAAGCCAAGAAGAAAATACTTTTCTTTTCAAAGCTCATAAATACTTTAGATCTACGTTGTGCATACACACACTGTATAATACTCATATAAACACACAAGCTCACACACACTATATAACTGTTCCCAACCTTTTTTCTCAGACGTACCCCCATAGCCCTATCAGATGAACTCACGTACACCTCCAAATGTGATCATTTGAATTTAATAAACTCAGTATCATTTAATTATTCATGATATAAAAGTGAATATTTTTACAATGCTTGTGTCATACAGTTGGACTATCTATGTGAAAGTCAGTTTGGTGAAGTTTGAATTTGTACAACTACCTCTTGGAGTGGCATTTATCAATTTATCCATCACTTTTAGCTATTTCAAATCTTTGTCCATTACTTTCAGCTGATGGTATCAGTCATTTATCCATCACATTTAGCTAACTGTTTCAACTTCTGTGCTTGCTTTCTAATGGTTTTCATGTACTTTTGTTTTTCGTATGTTTTTTTATTTCGTACTCTGTATGTGGATATATTTAATGAAATCGTAATTTCTATTTTTTCCTAAATAGTTGAGCTACTCACAATCTTTCCACGTACCCCCTGGCAACTGCAGAAGTACCCCTGGTTGGAAATCACTGCTCTATAACACTTATACCATATATCATGTGAATCACCTTTTTTCAGGGAGTGACTGATTGAAGTACTGTAACTTTACTGCGCTGATGCATTTCACTGAAACCTTGATTTGTCCACAGTATTTTATAAAGCTCATTTTATACTCTCTTTACACAGTTCATTTGAAATTAAATCTATCCTGTCCAAGGCTGTTCCACCTCATTCTTCTCACACGTTCTCCTTGTTCTGGCTCTGTCTTCCTGCTGTTGCAAAACATTTCATTTCCTGAATGAGGCTGAAATATTAGCTTTTGTTTTTCGGGCCTATTGACTTTGCTGACAAAGTCTTTACTCACTCACCTCAGGTTTCAGATTTACTGTTCACTCGCAAACGTAATTAATTGTGTGTTTTAGAAACCTCCATTTACTTCATTTGACATAGATTACGGTTTTATGAGATCATGAGTTTTATGTCCATCTGTCTTGAAATTATATTGTTGTTGTTTTTTTTGATAAGGCAATGTCTAGGATATTGCATATGTATTTGAAATTGGGTTCCCGACAGGTCATTATTTTATTTCAAGGCCAGATTCAGTATTAAATAAGCAAAGGCGCAGAATAAATCCGCAGGTTTGCTGTTTGTTGTGGTTTGAGTAGAGGGAAAATTACAGATCATGAAAAAGTAAAGAATAGCTGATTTTAATTGCACTCAGTTAAGGCACTGCATGCTAATAAATCTGTAAATCTGGACAAGTCAAGACAATAGGCGATGACTGGGAACTTGATTTACACATGTTCAAATTCCCACACTGCATACAAAATGTGTGATGCCTTGTTGAAAAGTGGAAAACATGCATATAAACATATTTACCCTAAATGAAAGTGAAATGGCTCATTGATTTTTACATTAATTACACATTAAGTTTTCATTTTTATCACTGGCGTTAATTGATCTGTGAGTTAAAACAAACCACTCAACCACACATTTCCAAAAATAGCGTCAAAAGAAATATCTCTGTTTGCTGTAACTAAAGTAATTGCTGTCATATTATACTTTGAAGAACAAGGAGGCAATGCCCAGAATTAAAATAATATGTTCTTTCCAGTGTTTCTGCACCCAACTTTGTGGTTTGACAAAACATCTTGCACAAATAACGTGAAGCTTCATAAACCACAGCCCAACCACAGTAATCCAATGTCAGACTCTTTGGCAGTTTTAGCATTTGAGATGCTAATGGTGCTGAGTTCATCTTCATAAGTTATGAGCTCCTTGACATTTCAAATTTAGTTCCCGAATTGAAAGCAAAATATTACCCTGATAAAGAAATGTTAATCTTTAGTCTGAAGGACTGTCACCAGGTCAGCTCTTTGGAGAAATGGCGGCTTATTCCAAGTTGTCTCAATCATTCCTTATCTAAGCCTCAAACCTTCCATCTATTGGACTGAATTGTTCTTTCCGTCCTCAGGATAAAATGGGAGTTCCTCTTTCCAGGGACTTTGTTTACCACATTTAGGAAAAATGTTTTATTTGAGCTTGCTTTGCTTTTTCTTCTTGTGACACTATTTTCCTGGATTTGTTGATTATATGAGTCAAGAGCTCAAATTGTTTTTCTCACTCACTACAGTAACTGATTGCAGTTAGTAAAAGCAGTATATGAAGCAATGTGAACATAAACAGAGATTGTTATCTCTACTTTGTTTGTAGTTATTCAAACACACCATAAAAGTACATTGTGTATCTGTTGTAGCAGCCTTATTAAGGTAAACAGATATAATCTCAAGTGTGCAGACGGTAGCTTCCTTCTGGTAGGAGCTTTGAACTCAGTGGTCAGCAGAAGCTCTTGTTAATGTGTGAACTGAATGTCAGCTGGGGTTGTGTCTGGATTCCAGCTGATGCATGTTCGATCTGCTTTAGCTCATTTAGCCATGCTTGTTTTAAGGATTTTTCACGATTAAGGCCTCAGCCGGGCTCAGTTAATGTAGCCTTACTCATGTGGGCCAAAGATTGTTGTGGATGTTTGTAATATATCAGGCACTTTATGCTCTTTACACATGTTCACAAATGAAATCATCTGTTTCTGTCTTAAGAAGGCATTCCTGTAGTTAGTTAAAGTGAACAAAACTATGGTTAAGTAACGGATGTGACCAAGTTATGAAAGCAGGCACAAACTGTGAAAGAACTAAGTCACTGCTGGTGTTTATATGGTTAACTCAGTGAAGTACAGAAAAGAGGATTTCCATTGGCTGGGCTTCACGCTGTAGTCAGAGCTCTAGTGTTTCATGGAGACAGAGGGCCATCCCTCTGAGCATAGCTCCAGCCCCTTCATCTGGTTCTATTTAAGGCCTCTAGTGCCGACTCTTATGATTGGCGTACACAACCCCCTACTCTTTCTCCGGCTCCAGCCCCAACTGAGGAGAAGGAGGCTTTTTAGCAGATGGTTTATTTTCCAAGGGAAACCATTTCTTTCTCCCACTCTACTGTCCTGTCCTCAGCTGGCTTTAGCTCACTTTTCTATCACTACTACAGCTCTTTCTGCGTTCTCATTGCTGTTCCTCTTTCCACTGTGTTAATGTGCCTACCTCCATCTACTGAGCCAGTCCCAGCTTTGTTGGACAATAAGGATGAGGCCCCTTCAGTAACACAGAATGGATTTTCTGCACTTGACTGCTTGATCCTTCACTTTTTGGAGGGAGATTCTTTTCCTAGACTTTCAGCATCTCCATTGCCCTTGTTGTAGGGCTGGAGGGGGATGCAGCTCTATGGCTAGACTCTCAGGAAGATGCACTGAGCCCTGTGAATATTGTGATTGGCTGAGCTCTACAGACAAAGTGGCCTATGGCACAACGAGTGCCCAGCAGTCGTTCTCGTGGACCTATGGCTGGCAGCTGGCTGACAGCATGTTTTTTCCCATCAACTCCAGGTCTGGATGCTTCGGATCCCATGCTCCTGGAACAGTATGTGGTGGTGGCCAGTTACGAGAAACAAGAGCCTGCAGAAATCAGCCTTCAAGCGGGCGAGGTGGTCGATGTCATTGAAAAGAGCGAGAGTGGTGAGTAATCGAAACAAATGCACAACAAAGACATGTTAGGCAGCATGCATGTTGTGTGTATGTCAGACACAAACAGACTCTTTCATGATTCAGCCCATAGCTCCTCAAACATGCTGCCCTTTTCCCTAACTCAGCCCTTTGTCCACAGTTTGCTAGCTGTTACTTAGCCCCATCTGGAGGCTCGCTTTGGCCTGCAGTCAGCCCTGTTTTTTCCCACTGTTGGTTTAGGCTGGGGGCCAGAATGTTGCCTCTAGCAAGAGGAATGTCTTCCAGAGTCGTATTAATTATTCCACCTCACTTTAATGGAAAGCCAGCAAGACATGCCGGATTTACAAATGCCAGCTGCAGAGAGTCCTTAGTCAGCTGTTTAACCTCCCCAAAGAGCTAGCAAACGAGATCTAAGATCGTGTTTTAGGGCGTATGTGATTCAGTTTGACAATATTTAATGTTTAATGAGTCAGTAGCATGCTGACGTGAAGCACAGCTTCATGATATTCTAGGAATATGCTCTAATGCTTCTAGGAACTTGCATCTATTGTGGGTGGAAGAAGACACAAAAAAAACCTTATTTTTTCAGCAAATGTATATGAATGAACTGAAATACAATATACAATATTTATGTTTGAAATGCAGTAAAATGAAAACTGGTTAGATAGAAAGTTTTGTAGGTTTTATGACACAAGGACACCAGAAAAGCTACTCATAAAGTAGTAGTACATGTTATTTGCTCTTAATACCATAATGATCAAATCCCAATTCTTGTTTAAAAACTGTCACTAACACCCAGGTCTAAGCACCTGCCTGAATCACTTTTGTTTTGAAGGGAATTTGCCATATGAAGCACAAGAGTGACTGGAGAGGTATAGGCCCAATAACGTTGAGCTTTAATGGTGTGCTGAGACAGTAAAACAGTAATAGGACTCGTGTTCTTCAGCGGGAGGACGGGGAAAGAGAGGTGGAGGAGGAAACGGTGACCAGGAAGGCAGATGGACTTGGGTTTCATGATGGGTGTGAGTGAAACGCCATGCCACACTGGCCTTAAGGAAGAGGGTCCCTAGAGTAGGATCGCTTTGAAGTGTCACGTGTCCTGCCTTCGGGTTCATGTATTTGTTTTCACTCCCTGCTCCAGTAGGATTTCAACCCAATGGGGAGCCACAGTGAGGCGGATATTCCAACACCTTGAAGTCCTTTTATCGGGGGCCTTATATGAGAGCTTTCCTCCATGAACTTGAACCGCATGGTCCTGTGCTTTTAAATAGAGGCCCCTTTACTTTTGCATTTCAGCTGACCACTGTGCAAAGTTATAGTGGTTGATCTGTGTGTTGATGATCCATTCAATGGTCTCATTGCAGATTTCCAGGCTTCCATGTTATTACTGTAGCTTAATTTCCATGTTATTATTGCTTTGTTTTATCCTCTTCTATGATGCAGACTATATTTTGTTGCCACTCTCAGTTCAGCTCATGCATTCATCACTGGGTTGGTTGGATTTGTCATTAGTTTCTAGAAAGCAAAACAGTAGACTCTATGCTTCTTAAAACACATCCTAAGGCTATTTGACAGTTTTATTATACACTGTCGGACACTTTCACAGAGATCTGAAGTAAATACAACCCCCTCCCCACTACATCTTGCTATGGAGACTGTTTCCAGCAGCACAGCTAGCATTTAACTGAAATCTCAACACCTCCTGCAATGGAAGTCGGCTAAATCTGCTCCATTTGGCTGCGTGACATCACTCCATATCCCTCTGCCAATACTAACAACACCAGGTGTGTGCTAAGAAGATTTCAGAGCTCATTTGATTTAGCATCCATTCCCTTGCAGGATAAGTACAAACCCTTTAATGGTTTCTGACAGATTGATCTGTGTATTACAGAGCTAAGTATGCCGAGTGAGAGGTACTGAAAGGTGTCTATTACATTTGTAATGATAAAAGGGTTGTATGGATTTTTATTGAGCCTCCAGCTATAGTCACATATTTTCCTTTAAAGCCATGCACATTTAAACCAGCATGGGTTCCCCTGCAGAGCGTTTGGATGCACTTAGTGGAAAATATCTGTATGCTGTCATATTGCCATCTAATTTAGTATCAGCATTGTGTGTCTGAGTGAGATTGTTACACAAGGGTGTAAGAGTGTGAGAGTGTAACAGTGACTGATCTAGAAATGGAAAACTACAGCTTGGTGTTATTCTTCCCATTCACCCTAGTCCTTCAAACAGAAGTCCTGCTGTTAAAGCTACTGTACCATAGACTGTGGCTGTGACTGCTGCCCAGTGCAGTTATCGACTTTTCCTTACCTTGGATTAGATAATATATGCCTTTGACAGGGCAGTGAATCTAGGTCAGACCTATAAGCGAGCTCAGCTTTCTCCACTTTTCCAGCCTGCTGTCCCGAGCCAAGGCAGTATTTTCCATTGCACTGGCTTGACGATACAGTTTGTGTCGTGGCCTTTGTCTCACTTGGTACAGTAGTTTATATTGATTTCTGGTGTGTTGGGTTTGAAGTAGGTGCAGTATGCGGTAAATCAACAGGGTAGACCAGTGACTGCTTGATTTTTCTGTAATACTCCTCTTAAAACACAGCACTTACCATTTTCTAAGTCACATAAAGATAAATGCATGGCTTTATCTAAAGGAGCAAAATGAAAATGCTATGGAAGTTACAATTTAGTATTGTCAAAAACTGTGCTGTAATTAAAATTTGTTTTATAATTATTAATTCTGGCCTCACGCCTTCTGCAGCTATTTTATTTGTCTATTTTATGAGAGTTTACCGGGGCGGGGGGGACTGGGGACTGGCTCAGGAGGAGAGAGTAGTGCAGGGAGAAACTCGGGGGGGAGAAAATGGAAAAAGACATTTCCTGCCAAAGTTAGTGGTTCAGAGAGGTTGGTTCATTATAATGGCTTAATGGATCCTCCAGGATGCCTCCTCAGTTTACACTATATTGGAGAGATGTTAACCAAAGCTAAGCTAGCAGCCTTGTTGGTCAGTTCAGATGCTCTGTATCCAGCGGTTTAAACTTTGCCCTTTAATGGAGTAGTATGTAGGAGGGGAAAAAATAATTTGCAGTCACTTCTGGAAATATTGTACTTATTGCAGCTGGTTTGCCTATACACCTCAAGGGCAGCGTTAGGCACGTTGTGCCCAGTCCTGTGTAGAAAATCTCTCTCTGTGGACCAGTCAGGGTTTAACTTGTCTCCATTCCAAGTCCAGATCAGCCGCTATGAATTACAATTTGCCAAATGAACTCCAGGAATGTCTGTCTGTTTTGGAGAGGCCAGCTCACATCCGTCAGTCCCTCCGGCTCCCCCAAGACCCCCTGGCACCACCCATGTACAGTATGTATTGTAGCTCTACTGCTCCACCCAGTTTACTTAAGCAGGGTGGAGTGAGTGAAATTTCAGGAAGAGCCTTAAGGGTCACTTACTAAGACAGTAATCTTAGCTGTATATGCCCTTTTTGTCCTCACGTATGCTAATGATTTTAAGTTTGACAAGTCTGAGCTGTAGAGAAGCTGGAAGGTAACGGGGATCCTGCAGGTGATGTTCGACTGCCTGGCTGAAAGCCCATAGAGACTGCTGGAGTCAAATCCTGGCAGATTAAGCAGGTCTGGCCCTCAGCATGGCATGATGGATGTGCAGAATGTCTTCTTTACCTTCACATGGAAAAACCGTAGCAATATAATAATGTCTCCGCTCTCCGTCTTCAAGCTGGAAGCCAGATTATCCCAGGTCTCGGCTCAGCGGGAGCTCGATGTTCAGAGAGGCAGATGCTTCCAGGAACTGAGTTTACTACAAGAGCACAGACTTACTGTTACTCTTTAAAGCTATCTATAAAATTGTATAAAGCAGTATTTGTAATGTAATTTTGTGATGGCAAAAATTCCAGATCCAGATAACTACTAGAGTTTATTTATTTTTTGGATCAGATCAGATTATTTGTAGTTCTTTTAATTGTTTTTCAAGAGATGGTGTTATGGGTTTGTTGGTCGGTCCAGACACTTTGGTCCAGACTGAAATATCTCAACAACTATTGGATGGATTGCCATGAAATGTGGCACAGACATTCATGTTCCTGTTCAGGATATATCAGTTTGGTGACCATCTAACTCGTTAGCTCATAATTTGTATGTGCCCAATACTTTATGACCAAATACCTGCAAAACGAATGACATCAGCCAGATTGTGAACATGGTAAACATTAATCCTGCTAAACATCAGTTTGTTATCACTGTCATTGTGACCATGTTAGCATTCCAGGGTTAGCATTTAGCTCAAAGCACCGCTGTGTCTAGCCTAGCAGCTCTGTGAGGCTGTACCTAGACAGTCTAGGTACTAGCATAGCTGTAGACTCTAAAGTCTTGTTTGAGCTATCATGCACAGAGAAAAACAAACAGGGGGACTGTGGTGGCGGGGCGTGGTTTAGCGCTCAGCTGCAGAGGAGAGAGGTGGGGGAGTGGCTCGGGAAGTCAGGGCAGCACACAGGTGCCGCAAATGACAATCAAGCTGTGTGTGTTTAATCAGTAGCGGCAGCCTGGGGAGTGGGAGGAGAGCTGGAGATCAGAGGAGAGACAGGAGAGCGGTCAGGCACCAAGGGAGAACGGGAGACGACGGCTTCCCGACCCCTGGACAAGGGGAAAAAGGGACATTCGTGGCGGCATATATGTGTGTTGTGTGAGCTCAGTGGAGCCTAATAAAGGGCCAGCCACGGCCATAAACGTGTAAAGCTGCCTGTGCGTATCTGTCAGCAAAACCCGAGAGCAGCAAGCCTGCTACAGGGACATAACCTTAGTAAAGGTAATAAACTGTGTATCTCCTTGAAGCCCTCAGCCTACAGTATTTATTGATTCACCTAGGACACTTTCCTAGGTCGTCATATTCATCCTGCACAGATTACAATTTATTAGAATGACAGTTGACTTTCTTCTGTACCTAGATAATAGCACCAAAAGGCACAAAAAGCTTAATGTATACTGGCCGTTCCAATTTTTATGCCTCTGATATGCAGGACGATTAAAGGCAAGGTCAACGTTAAGCTTCTAGTGCTGCCACTGCTCAAACCTTCAGTTTCCCAATGTGGTATGTGCAGTTTCAGCAAGAACATGTTTCCTTGTATAAAAGAGGAAAAACCCTATAATTCATGTCAATGAACCACCAAAGACATGATACAGAAAACTTGCCAAGTGTTAAATGCAGCAGCAGATGGAAGACACATTATCCACTCATAGTAATCCCCATCCTCCACATTCTTTCAGCTGACCATAGGAAGTACTAATGACCCTCTCAAGAAATGAACCGTATCCTGTATTTTTAGATATGGAAACTCAAATGGGAGGTTTGTAACTGGCATTTCAACATAGGCTTCTACTGCTTTATTTTCTTGCATCTTGTCACAGAGGGATACAGGCAGAGGACATGAAGAACAGGAGCAATAACAGTATTTAAGAGCACAAGTAGTGGTGATAATAGTGTACAGAAATCAGTCTGTGGAGCCAAAAAGGTGCCCCTCTCTCACTCACTCAAGAATTGACCATTGAGTTAAACTAGCATTTTGACGGCTGGGCTTTCAGACACTCAAGGACTGCTGTGTCTCCAAATCAGTGGAGCCTAGAAAGCACACAAGCTGTGGGCTATAGCTTCGTTCAGACCATGAGGGGATCCTTTCAGAGGCTGGGAGGGAGAGAAGGTTGTGCCTTAGGTCAACATCAGCTCTTCAAAGTCATGTTGTTGCTGTTTTGGCCTCCCCCCCTCGTTCCAGAGCCACCCAGGTAATTGAAACCCAGTGTTTTATGAAAACTGGAAGTGTGTGTATTGGGCTGGATACCTTCCCCCTTGTGCTTTGATACTGAATCTACTGTTAATGAATACAGAAGCTGGAAATAAATGGGGTTTTCTCCTGCTCTACTCAACAGTGGTGTCAGATATCTGCAGGACTGCTGAGCCACTGCATTCCTCATCGTTTCAGGTCATGAAAAAAAAAGCC
Source organism: Macquaria australasica (assembly GCA_005408345.1). Taxonomy (NCBI): domain Eukaryota; kingdom Metazoa; phylum Chordata; class Actinopteri; order Centrarchiformes; family Percichthyidae; genus Macquaria; species Macquaria australasica. The sequence goes on along the minus strand of SEMN01000034.1, from coordinate 320,933 downwards.
TCCTAGAGCTGCTGAATCTGTGGCTCTCATATTCATGCTAGATGTGTAGAAATCTTTTGTGAGTATTACAGAGTTTTTCCAAAGCACAAAACAAGGACAAGGAGCATTGCAATGTCACACTGTTACATATGCCATTGCTTAAGTATCAGACTTGATTGATTGTATACTTAGATTGCAGTTTTGTTTTATAGGTTGTCCAGCCACCTTACGAAAAAACCCAAAAGGCATAAATCTAGTTTCTTGTTGCAGCTGAGAATCTGTTGTTGATTCCAGTAAAAATGAAGCACAGGTCTTAAAGCTGATAGAGTTTCCAGATGGCACATGTATGAGAGACACTGTATGAGAGACAAATAGAGCTCAGAAATGCTGCTCACTCTCATTGTAAGTCTGTCCACTGTATCTGCACTTTGCAGGGTTAGAATACAGGTTAAGTGAGACTATGAGAATGGCTCTTTTAAAGTCTGGAGCGAGCATCTGTTTACATGTTTTACTTTCTCTTTGCAGAAATATCTGTCCCAGTAGCATTTTTCCATCTGGCATTGTCAAATTGCTGCAAAACTTTCAACTTACATAACCAATATTGATTTTTGTTCATTATGCAATCAATTGGTTTTTGAAATGCGTTGCTCATAGTTAGTTAAAAGAATAATTTGACATTTTTGAGAGAGCAAAGAAGCATTTTTGCTCTCTGGCGGAGCGTTAGATGAGAAGGTCGATACCACTCTCATATCTGTGTGTTCAATATGAAGCTACAGCCAGCAGCCGGCTAGCTTAGCTTAGCACAAAGACTGGAAACGGGGAAACAGCCAGCCTGGCTTTGTCCAACAGTAACAAAATACACCCACCAGCACCTCTAAAGCTCACTTATTAACACGTTGTATCTAGGCTAATCCGTCATTCATACCAAAACTGAAGTGTAAAAATGACAGTTTACTATTTTACGAGGAGTTATGTGCCGGACTATTTTTTGGCTGGGAGCAGTTGCCAGGCAATCAGCAGATACTCCAGGAAGTTACAAGATATAACATGAGCTTTAGAGGGGCTGGTAAGCACTGACAGAGCCAGAGTAGCTGTTTCCCCGTTTCCAGTCTTGTCCAGTCTTGTTCTGGGCTAAGCCAACCAGCTGCTGGCTGTAGCCTTATATCAACCTCTCATCTAACTCTCCGCCAGAAAGCAAATAAGTGTATTTCCCAAAATGTCAGTTTCTTGCTTCAACTCTGGATCTGTATGATTCATTCTTTCTAAATTAGGCTGACATCATCATTTTCTTTTTTTTATTACAGAAATAATAGGAATCAAGCAGGCATTTAACTTGATACGACCAGAGTTTTGCACCTCACAGCAGGCTACCGAGGCATAAACTTAGTTACAACTTGCCCTCAGCTCCACTTTAAACATCCAGTTTTTCACGATGTCCTTGTAGTGCAATACAAAAGCGTTGTCAAGACAAACCATTTAGTTTCTTCCTTTCCGAGACTGTGACATTTGAGGTTGATGTCTGTGGTCATGATCCTATGGTGCGATGGTGTTATATGACATCTCCACCAGAGGGCTGTGGGTTTAGCTATTGTCTTATGCAGCCACTGACCCCAAAACGGTGGGGGTTACAAAACTAAACTCTGCTCAAATGTTTTAAAAGCTTTTTGATTTACTCAGGATGTTGACTAAGTAGCTATAATCGTAATATTGAATAATGTTTAGCAAAGTGTATTGCCAGTCAGCATTTGGCTGTGTTATTTCTTTTCCCTTTGTGGTTGAAACGCTGCAGCAGTTTTCCAAGATTTTTAACATTTCCTTTAGAGAATAGCGAGGCAGGGAGACATGTAGAAAAGCAGGTTGTGATATAGACTGATCAAAAACAACAAGAGATGATATAAAAACACAGATAAAGATACAGGTGTAGCTTTGTAATGTGTGTCTGCACTCTGCTGTGGGAACCCAAGACAGTTGGTGGATCAAACATCAGACAAATGCACAGATGCATGTGTTAACGTACAAACACACACAAAGACACAAGTTATGCTTCCTTCACCTTTGTTACTCCCACGTCAATGCAGATAATCCCTGCCATCCGGAAACAAACTATCTTATTTCCATTATCTGCCATTTTGCCTTTCAGCAGCCGAATCCACAACTTCATTCTCTCACCTCGCATGAGCTTTACTTTGACCTTTTTCACTTTCAGCAAAATTGCCTTCTTGGCAGCAGGAGACTCACAAAACAGCTGTTTATTTTGTAATGACCTCAGTTTTACGTCTGTGTCATCATGAAGAATGTACAAATGATAACCGTGTCAAATATGAAGTTGACATTATCCAAAAGTTAGGAATCACATTCCCCTCCCGGCACTTATGGAGAAATATTCCAGAAGATTTATCACAACAAAAGGTATGATATGTGACAATTATAGGTGGGTTTCACTTGAAATTGGAAGCCCTAAACATAACCTATAGATTGAATAAGTTCATGTCCACCACATGGTCTCTGAAAGTTGGATTTTTGTCATTTTGTGTTGCCTGTATACATTGACTATGGAGCTGCTTTTGTGTAAGATTTAATTTCAGTCACTCTGTGAATGAATACATGCCATGAAAGACATGAAGCAGGTTTCTCGTTTAGAAGTGGTTTTTTTTCTCTACATTTCATATAATTGCAACCTGTCTGATATAAACCTGCAATAGCTAGGAAATCAGCACTTGCGTAATGTGTGTGCATTTTTAAAAGCACTTTTATTGCTTCTCTTGAGGTTCAGTGAACTCAGCCTGAGCACCTGCCATATGGGAGGATGGTTGAAAAATACAGGCAAGGCAGCGTTAGCCATCAATAACAGCATATATTTACTCAGGCCTTTTGAAGTGACTGTGTGTCGTTGCTGCGTATGTATATTCAGACTTACAGCCAAGTGCACTCAATTAAAGTACATTCCCACACCTTATTCTTATATTTGCTTACATTTCTATAAGTGTCAGTTTGCTGAAGTGAAAATGACATTTCACCCAAGCTGGCATATGTGAAAATAGCAAATGTAAGGATTTGTTCTTTGAGTTGACACAGGTTTTTTTTACTGCTGCTAAGCTGACCTTTCTTTATAATGGTCAATTTACTTTAATGTACCATTGATGTAGTTGATGTTGCCCTTTGCTGGTCATTAAACACGACACATCAGATTTATTTAAATGTTTTCAGGGACTTCATGAAGTATTGCAAAAATTTGATATAATAATGAACTCATTTAAATTTGGGATGACAGTATAATTAATGTTTAACAATAATTGAATCTTCTCACAAGCTTTCAACTCCACTGTGGAAAGAAAGAGGCTGTATTTTGAGTCCTTTTGTTCTTAATGTTGTAGACAACTTTTCTTTTTTTTTTTTTGTTTGTTGCTCTGCCTGAATTTATGGCATGAGGTTTTATTCAAGCCACAGCTTTGGTGTAAAAACTGAGTACATTACACGGCTTGTTACGTACCTGAGCCCTAGCCAGCATGTTGCTCAGAGCCAAACACTAACAGCATCCTGCTATCTGGACCCACCTGAACTCCAAGCAAAATAGCCCCACTGTACAGCTGATGATGTATTTTGTCATGTAGCTTAGCAAGTTCATCAGTTAAATAAATCATCCTTCACATGAATCACAGAGATTGCATGTGTAAGTTACAATAAGGCCTGGAAAGATTTCCTCTGTTACTTTCTCTCCACTGAGAAAGTCATGCATTTAGTCTGTCAGCAGTATATCTCCAGCACTCCTAGGTTCCAGCTGAATTTGGTGGACAGATAGGCGTATGGCCAGGGAACAATCTGATTCAGTTATGTTAGTCATCAGAATTTGGGATTGCCAGCATTACACAATTGGTTTTTATAACCATAACTACAGTAAGAAAACTGCCTGAGAAATGGATCTGATACTAAATCGTACAGGCATTCTTGCAGAAATCAATAAATTGTAGTGAAAGCCATGATGTGTTTGAATATAACAACTGACAGGTTGAGGAATTGTTCAGCGCTGGCAGCTCTGTTTTTTTGTTGTTTTTTTTACTGAGAGATAAGATGCCATGATTCAGCAGGTGTGAAATTGTGTGTATTGTAATTTTTCAAATTCTCTCTGACTTTAATAATAAATCATTTCTCCACATAAAGCAGATCTGACATAAGTCTGATGAAAAGGGTCTTTTTGTGTACTTTCCTGTCTACCTCAAGCACCAGTAATAATCTCTTCTAATCAATAGCAACCTTTAATGTCTAAATGTGATGCATGACTGCAAAATTAAGGACATAATTACAGCATATTTCACCACATGCAGATGAATCACAATTGCCTAATATAAGGGTCTACAATCATTTTGCTGTTATTTCCATATTGGCATCCTATAATTTTGCTTCATCATTTACCATATCATTACATCCTCTTTCTGTTCCTGTGTATCATACTACATTCTGCTTCTTTTCATTAATTATATGCAACTAAAAAACCTCACAACACACCATTTCTGTAGGAAAATGTACTCTGGATGTTTGGACCAGCTGTGAAAGTGTGATGGAACACTCCTATCCGCTTTATGGTTTGTCCAGACAGCTGTCAGCCATATTGTATTCCCGTTACCACAACAAATAGCGTATGTGTGGCATACCATAGGACGGTTTTTGTGCCAGCTTTGTCACTTAGGTCTCCTGTTGAGAGCTGGTCTCACAATTGTGGTCTGACTTTTGTGAATTTTGTGTGGAAGTGATTTAGCTCAAGTTAAAATGTTATGACGAGTGTACATATGTACTTTACATTTGCCACAAGCCCTAATCTAACACAATGGATCGCTGTACTCCTCTCACTTTATTGGGATCAGGTTTTTTTGAAACATTACTTTTTTTTTTGCACCTTTTCAGCTGAGGCATTTGTCATAAAGCAAGTCAAATCAGCTGCAACATTGCAAATGGATATTTTGGCTTGTAACAGCACTGAAATCATGACTGATCCTGATGAAACGCAGGTTGAACAAGCCCTCGTCACGATTCGGGCTACAGCCAGGCGGTGCTCCCTCTGATGTTCTTGGCCCTGACCGTACTTAAAGATTTTGTTGGCAACACAATTAAGTTCCTCACGTTCATGTTCATTTGTAGCTCATCCTTGTGATTTGACTAGAGCAAACATACAAGTGATGATTTGATGTGGGATATAAGCCAGACTAGAAGATCTATGGTTAGTAGACGTCATCTGTGTTCATTATCATCTTTCTTTGTAGAGATTATGTGTACTCTTTGGGGCGGGAATCTTATCACAGGCCCAAATTCATCTGCAAAATTTCAACAAATCCTCTAGACCTGAGAAGACATTTTGATTCCTTGCACTCAAGGTTTAGGCTATACCTACTGTATCTTGCTGTGTAATGCATTGTGTGACATGTTTGTTAAACATCCTACATAGTCCTGTTGATTTTCAGCCTCTGTATGTTTCCACAGGTTGGTGGTTCGTCAGCACTGCAGAGGAGCAGGGTTGGGTCCCTGCTACCTATCTCAACTCCCACAGTGGCACACGGGATGACTTGGAGCTGGGCGCCTCTAAAGCTGGGGAAGGTAAGTCACTTCAAACTCCACTGCCTCTGCCCACCCACACACACACACACACACACACACACACACACACACACATACACTCAAACACAACCTCACACACTCTGTTGTATACCCACACGCAGATACCACCCCTGCCCTCAATCCTCAGTCTTTGATGTGTGACAAAATGGAGCAAACTCGCCCCTACTTCACCACTGCCGGCTGACGGCTGGCGCCGGGCTGGTGTGAACACCTCTCTCTGTCTGCCTGCCATTATAAGCACGCTTGAACAGAGTGTAGATTCAGGCATGGGTAAACAGCAAGGAGGAGTGCCAGGAGAGACTAGACCACAACCACTGAAGTGATGTGCTAGTGTACAGTAATGCACTGTACAGTAGAGATGCAGCACAATATGAAGTGATATGACCTCTGTGGAGTGAGCTCATGAAAGAGGCACGTGTTTCCATCAGCAGTAAGGAATACAACAGGCGAATATCTCATGAGTCATGCACTTTAAATGATGGTTATCGTTAATTAAAGCAAGCTCTGGTGTGAATTATGCTATTTCATGCAATGTCTGCTTAACAGTGTAGATTGCTGATACGTTACAGTGCAGTAGACGAGCGTCGATGTTAAATTTCGTGAGCTTACTGGAGTCAGAGAGGGATCCAAAACCCTGATAAAAAAAACCTATGTAGAGTTTGGTTTGCCAGAATATAGTGTGGACACATGTGAGGCTGAAGATGCTGTCCAGTCATGCAATCATCTTGATAGCCTTGTCAGATACAGTTATCAAGCCATCTAAAAGCAACTCAAGCTGTTCAATATTAGTGGGGAAAACATTTTAATCTCAGAGCAGTAGAGCTCAATTAGTGTCACATACTCAGACTTTGATAGTTTTGACAGGTAGTGCAGCAACTGCAGCTTGTTTGTTAAGATTTATGCAGCATTATGTTAGAGAAAACCCAACAAACTGGAGGCACGGAAATAATTAAGTTGTGTGTTACACTTCCAAACAAACATCGAGATTTTCCAGCACTCTGGCCAAAACATATTTTGCTGTACAATGGTTGTACTCTGTAACAATGGGACCCAGGATCCCCTTGGTGTTGTATATCTTAAAGAGCATACATGAGGCTAAACAGTGTTACTGTTTCACAATATGTTAAATCTGTTAAAATACCCCTTTCTCCCCATTGGGACCTACAGAATATATATTTATCAACAGAAGATTTCAAATGTATGCATACCACAAATGTATGACCACACACACACAAACCTAAATGTAAACGTCTACACCCAACACTCCTCTCTGCTCTGTCAGAGATAGCTAGTTGCTGCCAGGGTTTGTTTTTTTTCAAAGGACTATCTGTCAGTGTAATTAGTGTTTATGTGTCTAGTCAGTCATGGGAATGGCATGAAACTCATAAAGCATCTCTTTGTCAGTCCTGTGGTCTTCAGCAGTCTGTGCCACCGCATTGTCACAGAAAAACTGAAAAACTGGATTTGGAAGTCATGTTAGCTCTTTCAAAATGCCAAAAAAGAAACGTTGAAAGCTCAGACAGCTTTACCCACTGATCTAAGGGTATACACATCCCTCTATTCCTTGTTTTGGTCATATTTCTTAAAAAAATAAACATTGCTTAAAGGAATAGTTTGACATTTTGGGAAATATGCTCCTTCGCTTCCTGGAAGAGAGTTAGATGAGAAGATTGATACCACTTTAATGTCTGTACTGTAAATATGAAACTAATGCAAGCAGCTGGTTAGCTTAGCTTAGCATAAAGACTGGAAAAAGCAGTTAGCCTGTCTCTGTCCAGCCTACCAGCACCTCTAAAGCTCACAAATTAACGCATTATGTCTAAATTGTTTGGCTGGGGCTGGTAACGTCCTGGAGTCTCTGCTGGTTGCCTGGCAAGAAATGGTCTGGTACATAACCCCCTTAAAAATGGTGAATTGTCATTTTTACACGCCAGTTTTTGTATGAATTAAACAAACGAGATATAATATATTAATTAGTGAGCTTTAGTGACCTTCTGGATGGACGCAGGCTAGCTGTTTCTCCCTGCTTCCAGTCTTTGTGCTAAGCTAAGCTAACCAATGGCTCGTGGTGGCTTCATACTTACAAATATGAGAGTGGTATCAATCTTCTCTCCTTCTCTCTCTCAGCCAGAAAGCAAATAAGCATATTTCCCAAAATGTCAAACTATTCCTTTAAATTTCCTAGGTTTTGTAATAGTGTCTTTGCCTGGAATTATACATTTGAACCTTTCTCTCAGATTCTGTCTGATATTGCCATCATTGGAAATTAAAAAGAGCATTTAGTGATAAATAAGATAGTTTACAGGAGTTTCTTCTTGTATCATTTTGGCTTGTGATACAAGATCTCGCACTTGGAAGAACTCCTTTCCATCTCCACTGTTCTACCTACAAAAGGCACAGGGAAATATAGACCCTCTGAGGTGCACAACTCCAACCAGCGGCACTGTCAGCTGCGCTGTTAACTGGATGGCATTCCTGCAGCAGCAATGTGTGTCCCAGATGCTCTAACACAACAGGATGGGAAAACCATGCTAACAACATCCTAATTACAAGCCACAGAGAAGATGTCCTGGTTTAACACTTCCTCTGTAACCTCCATCCATCCACTCTAACTGTCCACCATGTTTTGCTTTGTGGTCTTGTTTTTATGTCCTCCATGTAGCTAATAACGGGGCTCTTCTGGTTGGATCCATGTCATTTGTGTGCTGTGTGTTTGTGTAACATTTGTGCTTGCTCTTCATGTCTCCCATGTTTGTTTGTTTGCTGGCTGTCGTCTGGTCACCACGTGTGTCTGTCAGTTACTAAGCGACATAAGGCTCATCTGAAGAGGCTGGACCGGAGATGGACGCTGGGGGGTGTCATCAGCAGGCAGCAGAGCCGAGGTGAACTGAGACAGATGCTGCATCACCTCCCTCCCTCCCTAATGTTATTGCTCTCCTCACCCCATCTTACTTATTGTCTCTTATCACATGGCTCAACTCGTCCCTCTCCACATGCACATATTTGTTCAGTCTTTCATCTTGTGTTGTCTTCCACCAAATGCATTTTTTCATGAGCCACAATTCACCACAACTAACCACTAACTGACGTTAATATGAAATGAGCCTGGAAAGCAAAGGTGAAATCAGCAACTTTTATATACACCAATTATTGATGCTAAGCTCAAATTATGTTACAAAATTGCTCCATGTAAGCGTTTTCGTTATAATTAAACACTGTGTGCCAAAACCAATCTTCCCAGAATCAGAGAAAAAAAAAACTACCCACTCATCTGAAAGTAGTTGTGTAATAGACTTTGGAATGCTCATGCTGCATTTTAGAGCCATATTTTGCTTTTTTATGAGCAAATGAAGCGTGTATGTAGTTTTCTAATGAGTGCGTGTTCTACCAAAGTGTGGTAGAAACAGACATTTATCCTGCTGTGGTACAGATAGCAACCAATATTGACAGATAAACAAAGAGCCTTATTAATATCTCACTTATTTAGCAAGAAACTCACATTCTCAATCACAAACATGCCAAGCCCAAGGGTTTTTTTTTTCACAGGAGATGCATTTGGATTGCAGACAGAGTAGTGAGGATAGGCTATTGAGTTCAGCCCAAACTTTGCGCTTGGCAGTGGATGCTGCTCTCTGGAGTGGAGAGAGAGTTGTTTCCACCCTAGGACTGAGATCCTGCTTTGTGTTTAAAAAAAAAAACAAAAAAAAAAGACTGATATTTTGCTGAGTCCACAAGAATAATTTATAACACTGATGCAGGCGATGCATGTTGTGGTTAACATAACATCTGATTCAGAGTTTCCCTTCATTGCACTGCTGGATATTGTTTGAAAGAGGTTGGTGACAGGAAAACGGTTTACCAGTCCTGACAAAGAGGCCGGAAGAACCAGGCAAAAGGAAAATAAAGCGTACAGAAATATCCTTTACCCGTGGAGCCTACTGTAGTTTTTGCAAGTAAAGGGAATTACTATCCCACACCCATTCCGCTCCTACACAACCTTGGAAATGGGTGGAGAAAAGGAAAACGGAAACATTTGTCACCAGAATGTTGATTCCTGTGTACCAACTGGGAGGACGGCATACAGAACACACCTCGTCTTCTCCCTGTGCTGTCTGTGTTTAGACAGGAACCGCTATAATGACAGGAAATTATGTCTTTGCTCTGCCCCTTGGCCTCATGGGAATGTATAAATCAGCATGGACCCTCTGCTCTCTATTATGTGCTGTCACAAGGCCAAGGACACTATTGGGACACTAGCTCGCCCCACATGCTGTAGTTCCCCTTGGTCAGTACCCTTTGTGAATACCAGTGAATTTAGTTTTTCATTTTAATTTAGATCACATTTTGTGGAAAACACACTAGCACTAGTTATTTTTTATGGACAGCTGAATGTAGAGAGATGGCAGGAAATGAGGGGAGAGAGACAAGGGGAACAACACGAACCGGGGATGTTGCGGTTCATTGTCGGCGCCTTAAGGCAGGGACACACATTACGATTGTTGAGACGATTATGAATATGGTTTGGGCGTGACAACTGATCGGACCAAGCTGGACCTGGTCTGTTTTTGTCAGGGTCAGTTGGTGTTGACACTCGGCAGATTAAGTCATATAGGTTAGTGTGTGATATGTAACGATTCAGATCCAGTTGCTGCCAGTCGTCCTCATAAAGATCTTTTTAAATATTTTTGATATTTGCGATCGTCACATGTGTGTCACCTGAGTGAGGCATACTGTCAAATAAACAGCTCTGCCTGAAGTTAGCTTCGTTTTACAAAGTTCACTCACCTCCAATGCCCTCTGTAGGCTATACAGTCCATGTTGTCCACACCTCTCCATCCAGGATCTCTTTTCTGTACAAATTGCACTGCATATAAACAGTGCAGGCTGCTGGTTGCTGTCCATGTTTGTTTTGGTATAAGAACACTTGACATTTTGCATTCTCACAGGATTTGCTGGGTGGGCTACCGCCAGGACTCCAGTGGTTACTGACCAGTCGTTCAGTGTGTTGCCTAGTGTATTTACTTGGTTGTAAGGTTTATGCTCCTTCCTGACTGTCAAAGACAAAAATCTGCAAGTTGGTGGAAACAATCTTTATGTGCAGTTTGTCCAGTCTTTCAGTTAGTCTTCAGTTTGTCCCAAACTTTAAAGGATAACATTTTTTCAAGTCTGTCTGAAGACAATACTCACATGCCGATGTGTACATTTAAAGCATTATTGATCCCTTTCTAAAGTGTTTTGAATGGAAGTGTTGGGGTACAAAATCCACAGTGTTCGTTTCATGCAAAAATGCATTGTGGTTAAAGCAGTCTGAGGCAGTCAAATTAAGTGGGTATCTTGCAAAGTTATTCTTTTAGTTAGTCCAACTGCCAGAAAGCAGAGCAGTTTCAGTCTGTATTAAAGATGCACATGTGCTCCAGTATCATATTGCAAAATTGAGAAATAAGAATCTTTCATTATATATTGCTGTACATGTACATTGCTAATTATTTGTTATCCCTTATGTCTTATTACTGCGGAATGCTCATAAATATATAAAGTTTATAGAAAATATTTTTAGAATATACATTTCTTTCTCTTTTTGTTTTCTTTTCCAATGATTATTTTGTTTTCTGACATTTCACAGCCCTCAAAATCTTAGCTTTGTTGTCATTCTCTGCTCTTGCTTTGGCAGAAGAGAAGTACGTAACAGTGCAGCCCTACACCAGCCAGGGCAAGGATGAGATTGCTTTCGAGAAAGGAGTCATTGTAGAGGTGATTCAGAAGAACCTGGAAGGCTGGTGGTTTATCAGGTAAACCCTTGCTCACTTGCTTCACACATTTTTTACTTCTGTCATTGCAAAAAGATTATGTTTTTTATAATTTTCTCTGCCAACTTACTTGCAGGTACCAAGATAAAGAGGGCTGGGCTCCAGCCTCTTACCTGAAGAAGCTGAAGGATGACTTCTCTCCCCGCAAGAAGACCGTGACAGGCCCAGTGGAGATCATTGGAAACATCATGGAGATCAGTAACCTGCTTAACAAGAAAGCCTTGAGTGAGAAGGATGTGCAGACTGAAGGTGTCCCAGAGAGCCCCCAGGTGGCCAGGAAGGAGATCAGCATGCCAATCCTTTGTGCTGACGCCAGCCCTGTCAATACCCCACAGGATGGAAAAAGTAAAGCAGAGCCTGCCTCACCAGCCGTAGCTCGCATCGCTCCTCATCGAGTGGAAATTGGTTAGTTATCTCACTGTGAATGTTTGAATGTTTGTCATAACTTGAATTTCTGTCTGTCTGCAACAGTAGATTACTAATTACTCAATTTCAAACTTCTTTTATGTCTATTCTTAGATGTAACCAAACAATCATGTATGTATTTTTTTTCTCTGGGATTGTTTCACAGGTTCCCCAGTTCTCAGGCAAAAACCTCCTCCTCGAAGAGATGCAACCCTGGTAAGTGTTTGATATTTTAGCCATCCATCCACCCGTCTAGTACGGAAGCCCCGAGAGGCAAGTGAGAAAAAAAAATTCTGATCTAAATAGTTTTCTCTCCTGTGTTTATGACTGAAGTTTTTGCCAGGATAATCTTTCCAAATTCCTTAATTTTTTTTTTCATTTGTGAAATAGGTGGGAACAAGTCATCCAGTGATTTAATTATTGTTTATTGGTTGAAGATCATGGAGTTTGAAAAACTGTGTTTATAGGTGCTAATACATGTATACCCCTTGTGAGCAAATTTAAATGTCGGTGTGCAGTCTTTACTTTTGTTCTCGGTTGAAGTTGGAAAAACATTCCATTACAAGTTAAAGTTCTGCATTCAGAATTGTACTTAATTAGAAGTACAGAAGTGTTATCAGAAAAATATGAGTTTATATAAGTATCAAAGGTAAAAGTACTTGTTTTGCTGAAAACTGGCTCCTGTGACTGATATATTTATACATGACATTATTAGATTGTTACTAATGCATCAGTGTGTAAGTGGCATTTTACTGCTGTAGCTGGTCGAGGTGGAGCTAGTTTTTACTACTTTATATAAAATTGGGTATTTTAGCCCAGTGGTTCCCACCCTAGGGGTCAGGCCACTTCCTAAGTCTCACAAGATGAATCTGATGGGTCGTGAGATGATTAATGGGGTAGAGGTTTGGACTAATCTTTGCTTTTTTGTGAAACAATAAATCATTTTACCTTGTAGAACCTTGAAATCGCTCTGTGGTGGAAATGCTAACAACTCAGAACTGTAGACATATGTAATGTGACAAGGGGCCCCAATCAGACACAGTTTTTTTTGTAAGGGGCCACAAGTCAAGAAGGTTGGAAACTCGTCTAAATTTTTGACAATACACTGCAGTTAAAATAAGATCGCATGCCTTTTAATGTGAAATCTTAATCTGAAAAGCAACTAGTAACTACTAGTTGTCAGATAAATGTAGTGGAGTAAAAAGTACAATATTTCCCTCTAAAATGTAGTGCAGTACAAATATAAACTAGCATGAAATGGAAATACTCAAGTAAAGCCCAAATACCTCAAAACTGGACAGTACTATAGTATCATTGAGTTACCTTCAGCCACTGACAGTTGGTCTAACTACCAATTTAATTTGTGTTTAGGGATTCCAGTTGCCCTCCCCACCAGAGCCCCCTACAGTTGAAGCAGAGTATTACACCATTGCAGATTTCCAGTCCTGTATATCTGATGGTATCACTTTCAATGGAGGACAGAAAGCAGAGGTAAGCACTCTTTTTCAAGGTAAAGTTCAGTAGCAAGACAATCTTAAACTTGAGTACGAACCATATATCCCTTGCTGTATCAGTTTATTCATCATAGCTCAGCAACAGCTCTGCCTTCTCCAAGAGTAAATCTAAATCAAATTAAAATGTATAAAAATGCCTTCACATAAAGACTAAACTCTTTTTGAACATGTATTTTAGGTCATTGAGAAGAACTCTGGTGGTTGGTGGTATGTCCAGATAGGAGAGAAGGAGGGCTGGGCTCCCTGCTCCTACATTGACAAACGTAAAAAGCCCAACCTGAATCGTAGAACAAGCACTCTGTGCCGCCCAAAGGTTCCACCCCCAGCTCCGCCTGTCAAAAAACAAGACTCAGCGGAGACTGTACCTCCCAGCAGCCCTGGGTCTGAAGCTCCAGAGTCCCCTGTATCTCCTGGGAGGCCGGTGTATGAAGAGCCAGAATATGATGTCCCTGCCATTGGCGATCTGGACATGGAGTCTGAGTTTGAGTTTCTGAGGGGAGAAGGTTCTTTGGTGGATGGAAAGAATGAGGACACTTCTTCCGAGAAGGGATCCCACTTGTCTTCCAAGCCTTCTCCAGCTTCGTCGCTCCACAGTGCCTCCTTCAAGATGGGTGAGTCATTTGAAGATGGCCATGAGGCAGAGGGGGAGGCGGAGGGAGAGGAAGAGTGTATCTATGAGAATGACGGCTTCCGGCCCTTCAGGGAGACACCAGAGAGGCAGTGCAGCAGGGACTCAAATTCCTCCAAGACAAGTGTCTTGTCAGAAACTGGCAGGACTGCAAATCCAACATCAGGTGGGTGGAGACCTGCAGGTAACAAGTTTAAGATCGACTTGAATGGAAGCCCATTTTCGACCAAAGCTGAGGAGGCATCCCATCCCAAATCTGCTTCCACTGAGTCCACCCCAGATCTGACCAGAACTAAGAAAGACCAAGAGGAAAGCAAGGCATCCTCTTCCACCAAGTCTTCCTCTAAACTAAAGCCAGTAGTGAGGCCTAAACCACAACTAGCCAAGGCGTCCAGTGCAGAGAAGATGGACATCAGCACCTTGAGAAGACAGCTGCGGCCAACAGGGCAGCTGAAGAACGGCACCAAAACTAAAGGTGAGGACTCTGAGACAGCTTCAGTCATCTCCTCAGAGGACTCCTTCTCCTCTCAGAGTACATCTGATCTCTCCTCCATCTATTCTAAAGGCAGCCGGGGAGACTCTGACCTGGAAGGCTGCAGTCTGTATCGCACCACAGATCCCTATGAGAAAGTCCAAGAGTCTGAGCTCAGCTTCCCTGCTGGAGTGGAGGTGGAAGTGGTGGAAAAGCAGGAGAGTGGCTGGTGGTATGTCCGCTGGGGAGATGCAGAGGGTTGGGCTCCAACTTACTACCTGGAGCCTGTCAGGCAACAAGATGACATGGCAGGGTCCGAATCTGATGGCACCCCAACTAAACCTGGAAGCCTCAGCAAGTCAAACAGCCTGGAGAAGAATGAACAAAGGGTGCAGGCATTGAACAACATCAACCAAAACCTAAAGAAGGTCACACCACCCATCCCCTCCAAGCCTCCAGGTGGCCTCTCCAAACCTATCGGCTTGTTCGGTTCACGGAAGCAGAATAGCACCAAACAGCAGCAGGTTGTCAGACCTCAGTCTGTCTTCATATCAGCCCCTATCAGGGATGGTCCCAGCCCCGTTGGCTCTCTCAGGAGAAACGAGTCCCTCAACTCCACGGACCACCCTCGTGCCAGCCCCACAGTGCGACGCAATGCCTCCTTCGGCACTGTGCCACGCAGCCTTGCGCCAAACAACATAGCACTACCCAACAGGAACAGATCCGGTACCGGTAGCTCTGAATCCCTTGGCCTCAGCTTTCAGAAGAATGCCCTCCCTGTATCCACAGTGAAACCCAAGCCCCACATCATCCACAACAACCTCAGAGAGGTGTATGTCTCCATAGCAGATTACCATGGAGACGAGGAGACCATGGGATTTCCTGAGGGGACGAGTCTGGAGGTCCTGGAAAGAAACCCGAATGGATGGTGGTACTGCAAGATTCTAGACAATGGCAGACCAAGGAAAGGATGGGTTCCCTCAAATTACCTCGAGAGAAAGCACTAGCGCTCATGTGTGGAGCTGGCAGAACTCTGAACATGCGTGTAAAGACTACTCAAACAGATGCATTTATTTTGTGAAAAAGGCTAACCCTAAGACGTTAAGTAAGGATTGAAAGCTTACCCGGTACCTTTGCCAAAACGAGCAGTCAGATCAAATTGTGACTTTGAAATGACATGAGACATCTGGTAAAAATGAGTCTACATGATACAGTGCCTGAAACGTTGCGTTAGGGGCAATATATTGGGACTTAATGACACAGCCAAAGAGAACACCAGAGAGCGGAAGAATGATTAAATTATATTCTTCAGTGGTTACCTTTACTGTAACTTGAACTAAGATGTCATTTTGTGTCCACTCCTTGAACCTTTCTCTGTAAGTTTATAATGTAATTTTTAAAAAACTTTTTAAGCATTTAAAGCTTACTGCATGTTTGAAATGATTCATTATACTGACGATGCCTCGAGCTGTTGAAGTTAAACCTTTTTCTCCTCCTTTCCGTCAAGAAAATCTCAGTTGTTGCCAAAGCTGCTTTGTGTTGGTCTCATCTTGGTGCTGTCTGTTTGCATGTTTTTTTTTTTATATCTCTTTATACTGTATGTCACCTTTTATGTGAAATATTTTATCCATTTAATTATGTAATATTGTCCTAACAAAACAATTTGTGAGCATCTCTGATTATCACAGTATTTTCTTACCCTTAAATGTAAAAACAATCCCTGATGATCTCCGCTGAAACTTGTAGCCTTAAAATGTTTTTTGTTTTAATTTCAGAGGCTAATTGTCCAAAATTAAAACTTCCCTAACGTCAGTGAAAATTATATTTATTCATCACTTAAAAATCATATTACTTATTTTATTATTATTGTAAGAAATTTACTGATGAAAAAATTTCGCAACCGCTTAAACATTTCTAAGAACTGCTCTGTTAATCATGATAACATTTTGAATTTCTGCTGGGCAGTAAATTTGACATAACTCTTCAGCTGCAGTAGTACTGGGATGCTCACTTTTGTTTTATGTTAACTGTGTGACCAGTGATGATAACTGAAGTGCCAAAAGAATGAGTTAAATAAATGCACTTTTGAACAATCATTGGTACTTTCTATTTTTTGTTTTTTCATGTTTTTTTTTTTTCATCACTCATAGTTACTGTTTGCCCACACATCAGGTTTGGTCCTCTAGTTGTTCCCAACCTTTTCTGACATGTACTCCCACAGCCCTGTCAGAGTAACTCAAGTACCCCTTCATCAACACCACCGGTCCTGATCCAAATGTGTACTTATGAATGGATTATTTAACAATATTAATTATATAAAAGGGGATATTGTTACAATATTTTTTTCATACAGTTGAATTAGTAATGTTTAGGTTGCTCTGGTGATGTTTGCATATGTACAATTAGTGGCAGAAGCTGGATGTTTCAACTAAAACTGTTAATTACTTTGAACTATTTCAACTGTTAATTTGTGTCGGAGTTACACTGTAGGGAAAGAGAGACAAAGTAAACTAACTTGCGCTGTAGCCTTACATGTCATGGGCAGTCAGCTTGTTGTTGTATTGAAGAGTAAGGACCACACCAGCATCTAAATGGACAGAAGTGACATGCAGGTATGTTTGCACGCTGTTCAATGTGCTGCAGCTGGCTCATGTTATGTAGCAGGCTGCTGTCTGGGTAGTCGTCTGCTCTGCCTATGACAGAACGCTGACATCGCTGCTTTATGCAAGATGTGATAGGCTGTATCGAAATAAGGTCTCCAAAAAAACAAAAAAAATCTAAAGAGATTTCTTCTATTTGGTTTCTCAGAGAACACAGGACAAGTGATTTAGCAGATATTTTTGCTGTAGTGGACAAAAAAAAGCAATTTAATTTTAGTTGGACTTTAATGCTCCACATGTGGAAATTTGTGTTGCAATCGCCACTACTGTTACTAATTACTATTATCTGCTAAATGAATTGCAAATTAATGTGGCGTATAATAAACAGCATAGGAAAAACTCATCACAGGCCATAATCACTGGTTATGTTAAGCTTCTCAGTTGTGTTGCATTAAAACCTTTCTGCCTTGGAATAAGTAAAAGATCTCAATATTGAATGTGTTTTATATCTAGTATAAACCCACATCTGTGCATATGCAATACAGCTGAAGTGTTTGACCAGCTGGATGCTGTTATGCAAATAAATGAGATCACCCTTGGTTGCATGGCATCCCTTTCATTTCTTACCCATAGCACTGAGCCAGTGGTGCAGTTCACTTTGATTGGCCTCCTCCGGCAGCCTCTGTTTCAGGAGAACCTGCACATTTGACTTTGGTTAAGATGGCTTTCATTCTGCGGTCGCTGGGCTGCTTAATTTAGCATCAACTGACAAAGCAAAAGTTTAAGTCAGTGCGGAGTTGTAGTCTATAATATTGTCGCCTTCAGCTATAATCAGAGAAACAGCATATCAAAACACTGATGCAGTTTTCCAGTGTCAGACACTGCATATTGCTGAGATATTGGATTTGGTGCCTGAAATATAATAAGATTACAGCCCACAGGAATTTAATGTGAAATATGTCCATCCCACTGGCTGTTTCCTCCATTGGGATCTCTCATGCTACACTGACTGGCTTGGAACTATGTTGTGGGTGCCCATTGATCATCTTCATAACATGTTTGTCCGCTGGCTGTGTGCAAGTGTGTCTGTATTAGCTTGATGTACTCGTGTAGAGTATGTGTTTATTTGTGTGCAAAAATGATAAATCACAAGAGGGAGAAAGAAGAAAAAGGAAATGCTGGATGTGCAGGTGAGATAAAGATGCCCCAGGTTTATAATTTCAAATGTGAAGGTGGTTTGGTCAGTCATTGTGTCAAAAGTTGTTGTATTACATGTTGCAATAAGATGTGATTTAATGTGATTTAAAGCCCTGAAAAAAACAGTGGTAAGGAGACCTTGAGTCAAGAGTGTTTTGTCAAATTGATGTTTGTTATTATTAAAGAAAAGGAAAAAAGTTTGAAAATACAGAGTAATACAAAGTACACAAATTTAGATCTAAGCCTGAAAGATTTTGTGCATTTTGTTTCTCATAACGTCTTCAAGGTTAAAATTAAACATGTTCGCTCTGTTATGAAAAATAGTGATCATGACTATGAGGTAACCTCTTCCCATTCTATTGTCATTATATCCTATTACATGCACTGAAAACATTTTTGACCTCTGATCTCATCACACATTGCTGATGGTTTTGTTGTTGAGGGTTTTTCTGTGCTGTGCAGACGGCACTGGAGCTGTTTCTGGCCTCTGGAGGGCAGCAGAGCTCAGCATCTCATTTCAGTTTGAGCACAGCATCACAGTAACCTTCACCTCTCTCTTCATCAACACAGTAATTAGATAGTGCAGGGGTGAGATCCCTCAATTGATATTTTGGACTACGAACAAAGTTGCACTTTTTAATATAATTGCACTTCTTCTCACAGTCTGTCCCTCGACACTGCAAATCTGACTGAGGAAAAGATTTTACATCACGCTGAACATCAGAAGCTTAAAGCCTTAACTACAACAGAGGAACAAACTCAAACTCTGACTGTCTGATGTCTAGTTAAAATTCAAAATCGATAGTGTCGTGCTTTTTTGGAATACAAATTTGATACCTTAATAGACAGAGTGTGTGTTTGACCAAACAGCTGTCTAGAGGAGATACCACAACACAGCTCAAACAAGTCTGCCAAGCCCTTAAGCCTTCAGAAGGCCAGCAGCCAGGTTCACTGAGAGGTCTGAGTGGAAAGTCTGTGTGTACACAGACACCAGTGAGATATACTGTATTCATGTCACTGTCACAGACCCAGTCTGTGTATTTCCCTCTCACCTCTGAGAACACTTGGCCATGAACGGCAGCCACTGCTGCCTGTTTCATGTCCGGACGTCATGGGCTTTATTTGTGCCTGTTGGAGTGCAGCATAAAACAGTGCTGTATTAGCGCCAGGCCCGCAGGGTAGTAAATAACAGATGATGTTCACTCTGGCCAGGTCTACATACCACGACTCTAAACAGTTTCTCTGTGAGTTATAGCTGTTTACTAAAAGCCCTTGCCTTTGTTATTCATATAGTATATGGCGGGGTGTTAGTCAAGTATACTACTGTGGTGAGTGATTGTGCTGGGTGTAAGGCATCTGAAAGATGGCTGCCTTTATGTTCTCTAACTGTTGCACTATTTGAATTTCCTTGCCTAAGATGTTACATCAACCATTTGTATAATGTACGTTTTGGGAAAAGGTAATTGCACTAATGCTCTTTCATTCCCCATCTTATGTGCCAGATTGACTTCAGTTTCCTGCTGTGCACAAAACATAATAAGGACTGTAGCCGTGAAATGGAAATGATCAGTTTTAAATTTTTATTGCAATTCGAATCAAATGCATGAACCAAAGTAGGGGATAAGCTTTCTTCTGCACCTTTTGGGCTCAAAATGCACTTTCTTTCATGTAATAAATAATAACAGGCACAAAGCCAGTGATTCAGACTTGAACTTTATTTAACAAACTGAACAAAATTAAACCACCTTAAGAATGTTTTTAAACAACTAATAGAAATCCCAAGCCCGGTAAACCAAAGTTATGAGCTGATTTTCTTGACCAAAATGCCCTATGCCCACCTTCACTTACTTGCTGGTTTTGTTTGGACTGCAAATTTGTGGTCACATTTGAAAAACAGGATTATGACCATGTGGGAACTACTCAGACCTGATTCACTACAACACAAATTCAAAATAGAATTTAAATATGCACAAGTAAAACAAAAATCATTTTTCCAACCAATAGGTAACCAATTTCAACTTTCCACATTTTATTCCCTTTTAATACCATATGATAGCACATGGCAATAAAGCAAACGTTTGACATCTTGGGAAATACGCTAATTCGCTTTCTGGTGGAGAGTTAGATGAGAAGATTGATACCACTTTCGTTTGTGAGTCGTGTTTCTGGACCCTCTTTTTTAGCTCTGCTGCCATTTACATATTAAACGGTAAATAGTATTAAACTGTTGTTGTAGATTGCTCATTGGCACAGATTGCTTAGTTTATTTACTCTGAACTGGACATTTAATTACCTCCTTCTGAACCACTCTGTACACTATATCCTGTTGTTTGTTGGTTGTCCAACAGTGTTTAGGTGTTTTGTGTGTTTTTGTACTGTTTTTGGTCTCTATCAATTCCTGAGGAAAAATATCTGTCTCTTTAGCTGCTAAATGCTCCACTATGTTCATCAGCTAGTTGCTAACTTTGTCTGTCTGCTGTTTGGTGCTGAGCAGGTAGTGTGCAGTGGGTTTTTAGAATAAAAACTGCTGCGTGCTAGGGCCAAAAACGACACTATGAGAGCGGTAAGAGTGAACCAAAACAGTAGTAAAGTTGCCGGCCAGACAGTTAAACAATAAGCTAAAACTCACTAAAAAGCTCAGAGAGGAGCTGCAGATTCAGGTGATAATGCCCTTTCACATTGTCATTTCATCCATTGTTATTACAACATTAAGTAAAAGTGGCACGCTGATACCACAATGTCAAAATACTCCACTGCAAGTAAAAGTCCTGCTTCCAAAATGTTCTGTCAGTGTTATATTATTATATATAATCAATCAATATTACAATAATTATTACTGGTGCATTTGTGTTTAAGCAGCATTTCAATGCTGTAGCAGGGTTGCATCACATTATTCTGTTGGGTACTTAAATCAACAACAAAAAAATAAATAAAATCAAAAACATGCATCATATTTTCTAATATAATATGCGTTATTAGTAGTATAATTTGGAAATACTCAAGTAAAGTGCAAGTACAGTACTTGAGTAAATGTACTTAAGTACTTAAAAGTTCAATTCCACCACTGGAGAGTGGCATCAATCTTCTCATCTAACTCTCTGCCAGAAAGTGAATACGCATATTTCCCAAAATGTCAAAATATTCCTTGAACTGAAAATCAGCTGAGAGATCCACAGACACTTTTAGGGGAATAAAGATTTCTATCATCTTTAACTACGCAACAATAAAATAAACAATATTCTTACTTTTTGGACATTATAGCCATACATATAAAACAAACAGTGATTATTTTTTTTATAGTAGCATTGACAAAATAAATAAACCTCATAATGTACAGTCAATATTACACTCATCAATACCATTGTTCTATCAAAAATGTTTCACAATATTTTATTTCTGCTAGGTCATATTTGGTCAGGAGGAAAAACAAAAACAGGTAAAAATGTAAAAGCTGAGCAACAAAATTCCAGTATTATGCAATGCAGTGATAGAAGGGACAAGGCGATATTTAAACATTTCATCTTTAGCAGTGAATAAATTCACACACTGAGATTAAGCACACTGAAATCTTTGCTTTGTATTGGTAGGTTGTGTGGTTACACCTGCTCACGTCAGAGACATCACAACCACGTAAGAGGGACTTTAAGATGAATATGAACCCCGGTGTTCCTCCTGGTTTTCATAGTGAGGAGCCCAACAGACCAGAGTTTATCCAGACTTCTCTTTTTAAAAAGGCACACAAGAAAATCTAACTGTTACTCGAACGTTACACAACATAAATTGCTAATTGTTCCTCAACAGTGGCGAGATGACAAGCTTCAACATCTTTTTAAAAAATAATAATCAGCGCTTACTACTTTTACAAATTACTGAGTAATGTTTCAGTGAGGCCAAAATAACACCTGAAAATAGCTTGTATTTCTTAACAATTCAAAGCAGTACATAATGCATGAGATTAGTTGAGTGAAAATGTCCTTGGAGTTTGCTTTTACCGACGGAGAGCAGCACTCAGAAACTGATATGCAAATGAAATTCTCACAAATTGTCCCACAATAACAAGCTACATCCTTGTCACTGTCTGCGCATTTGTTAATTTTTTTTCCACTTGAAGACACAGTGTACTTAAATAAGTCATCACTGAAAGCAAATATTCATGTTCTTATTTCATGTACATATGCGTAACCTGAAGTAAGCGAATCCATCTGTGACTTACTGTTTCATGGCTTTCTTCCTTCATCCTTCCTTCATCCTTATGTGCTCTTTCAGCACTTTAAAAATACTTCACTGCCCACCAATGTTTATTTGAATGACTTTTGTCAAATAACAGCATCCAGAGCCAGAGATGGCGGGGGCGGCTGCCAAGAAGCAGGACATGCAAACCATGCAAGTCCCACATTGTACAGGCTTTCATACAAACTTCTGATGTATCTGGTGTGCCTGAGTGAGAAAACGCTTTCTTTACGCTGAAACGATGAGCAGACACACAGCAAAGGTGCCCCTTCCTCCCCCGTCTTCATCCCAAACATACAACATCCTCTCTCCCTCTTCACTGATTTTCATCCTCTTTCACCGCAAGCGTGACCTTCTATGGTGACAACGTTTACACTTTTTATTTTACCCTTCACACAATCTCGCCCTGCCTGAAGTTCGCAGAAGCACAGCAGGTAGTGAAATATCGAACAAAACACTTCATTTATTACGCAACAGAGTTCCTTTAAGGATTTCTTTACCCTTTAGGTTTAGGCATTTCATTGTGTTTTATTGCAGGAGGAGCATTTTCTGTGCGTTCAAAAATGGCTTATTTTAGAAGTGCTAAAAAGTTTTCACCACAAAAACTCTTTTACTCATTCCTCACTGGCTTCTGGAAGCATTCAGGAAATCTCAAATAAAACTATCTCGTCTTGATGGTTTTTTTTTCCTCTCTGATTTATCAGAGAATTGATTCTTACTCTAAAACAACACTTTTTGACCCAGTGTCTCTCTGACACGCAGTGGAGGAGCAGCTAGTGAAACCATAGATTTATTCTCCTTGATTTCTTCCGCAGCTCTGGACAATTTTTCTTCTTCTAAAACTAGCTAGCAGCAATGCTATCACCAGCAGATTCATGGGTTACTCTGCAGGAAGTAGGACAGATGCCTCTTCAGATTACTCTCTCTCTTCGACAGATGCACAAATCACACACTGGACAATAGTAGGTCAAGGTGCGATGTGTGTGATGCAAGTCCTATCTGCAGTTACTGCAGCAGCACATATTTTGTTTTCGTTGATCACACTGTAATTTATGATGGTCTCTGATGAATCTCCTTACTGAGACTTCACAGGTAGAAACCACTGTGAGCTTTCCAAGGATGTGCATTAGACATAACATAGATAAAATGTTTTAATGATGGAGTCCTACTGTAGGGTACCTGAGCCAGATTGCACACACGAACAAGCGGGGCTTTCACTAGTCTTACATGGCTTTGACAACCTCTTGAGCTGAACCTGACGACGCGACACGCTGTCTAACACAAGCCTACGTGCTCCGGTAGGTCTTGATGATGTCTTTGATTGTCCTCCTGCAGATGGGGCAGCACGCATTGGCCATCTTCTTGAGTTTGAGGCCACAGGCGTAGCAGAGACACATGTGTCCACAGGCGTAGAGGACGGTGTCCACCACATTCTCGTAGCAAATGGTGCATTCGTCACTCCACGAGCCCGAGCAGGATGGGAAGGTAGGGGACTCCGGGTGGCTGGAGAACGGAGAGCTCGGGGTTGTACCTGAGGTGACGAGAGAAAAGGACATTAGAGATGTGTGAGTGAGTGTGGGAGAGAAAACAAAAGAAAAATTGCTAAAAGAAATAACAAAGTCTTCCAAGTAGTTGCATGTGACACAATCTGCCCAGTGCAACATACATCCATTTATTTAAACTGTCAATACAATACACGGTTTTTCTCTGCTAATGAAGCTTCAGGACAACTTTATGGAGGAATAATTGTGTTCCAATGGTCGCTCCATCTGCTGCCATTATCTGCCAGGTGTTTTCGTGTCATGCTGCCTGCAGCTTGGGACTGCAGTGATGTCGTGGATCACCGGTTCACATCACCAAAGTAAATATTTGCTTCGGGTGCTAACATGCATATTGTCAGTCGATGTCTTGGTGCTGTTCTCTCAGTGTTTGTGTGCTGCTGGCTGTTTGATTGCTCACCTGCATGTCTGCATTTTAAATCAATTTCATAAACAAAAACATTGATAACAGAAAAAAAACACCACCAAACTCTGAACAGGAAATACATGGCATACGCAAAAGCTTGAATTGGAGACCATGACCTGGTTTTTATAGATGTTGTCATTACAGGAGAAACAGAAACTTCTATGTGCATAGTATATGCAAGAGGAAGATTAGGTGAATCTCCTGCTTCAAAGTTCTAAGTATCTTTCTATCAGATATAATTATTTTCCCCAGTTCTATGAGGGAATTATGACAATGGTCTGATTGTTGAGACAATAACAACACCCCGAGGGAGCCCATAGGGAGTAAAGATAGAGAATAAAGATAGAGAGAAGATGGACAGATAGAGAAGAGAAAGGAGTACAGTGGGACATTTGGACAAACCTGTGGAGGAAGAAAAGACTGAGTGGTAGTTGGCGTTGAGGCTTGAATTGAGGTTGATGTTGAAGGGTGTGTTGAGGTTGGGCTCGGAGTTGCCGCTGCAAAGCATTGTGGGGGTGTTACAGGCTGGGGAGCTGGGGGCCGACGGGCCTCGAAGGTCTGGGTGCGGAGATGAGCCTGAAGGGAAACAGAAGAGACATCTGGGTCACATCAGAGATTTAGCAACACACAGAATCTATGAAAGTAAGTCAGTCACACAGTGCATCTCTGAGAAGTCAGTCAGAGCTGATAATTGGAGGAGAGTGGATGTGTTGTTGCATCTCTCTCTCGCTGTCTCAGTCTGTCACTCTCTCTCTTATACACACACACACACACACACACACACACACACACATTAAATCTGTTCTATCGCCGAGCAGATGACTTGTGAGTCCACAGTGTCTGTGTGTGGGTGTGTGTGAGTGAGTCAGGAGCCTATGAGTTGGTGTAGTCTCAACTCGCCAAGCCCCCCCCCCCGGTTCCTTCATCCTTCATGAGCCCATGAGCCCTCTGGGTAGGGTACCAAATGCTTCCACAGACTATCTGTTGTCTGTCCCGTACGATCCGTCCCCATCCGCACCCCATAACCACCGGCTCTGGCATCAGTTCTCATATTGGCAGCTCATCTCTCCTCAAAGACCAGAATACCGACCCCCACAACTCCACAGACAAATTCTGATCCAGTCTACCTGACAGGCACATGGCATTGTTGTTTACACATTGTCCTTCCACTGACCATGGCAGAAATATTGCTACACTGTTGGGTTGGCCGCTCACTTGGCACCACCATCCTTCCATGTGTCAAATGATCTAATATTGGTAGTTTACATCCTATCCCACAATGCTTATCCAAATTTTCCTACAATGACAGCGTGGAGTGGAGAAACAGCTAAAGAAAGAACCACAGATGGTGAGAAATTGCAGAAAAAATGAAATACTGTTGACTTAAAAAAAAGAAAAAGACACATTTATGTGGTCTGTTGTTAGCACAAAAATGTATACAGTTTGTTGCATAACTCTAGCTACGTGCTCTGATCCATTGCTCTGAACTCTGATGCCTTTTCCTTGGACCACTCCAACCACTGCAGTGTCAGTTTCAGCCTATGTAAACAAACCATAGTAGCTTTTTAGTCATGCAACAAGTCAAAGCCTGCATGAACACAGGCCTTCTGGTAATCCATACAAAAAGCTTTCCATAATTAGTTTACATTTAAGGTTAGCGCCGGGATCAATGTGTTTGCACCACTTTGCTGAGACATGCTTTTTTCAGAGTCATCTATTTCTTTATTCTTTATATTATCATATTTTAGAGTGGATACAGAGGCATGTTTGCATACAGTAGCATTTATACACCCTTCCATTACCTACTTAATGTGACCTATGTGGCAGGCCGGCTGTTAGCAAATGTCTCGGTCAACTCTAATAAGGAAGAATGGATAACCTTCATGTCTATTCATGTACCCTTTCATCAAGGGGACCTTTCATCTTCTCTCATATTGTGAATTTACTGTTGGCTGTGCCGCCAGGAATGAGTATGTGAATGCCTTTAGCTATGCAGGCAGTACAGGAGATTTATTTGTGTTGAGCATATGTATGGTGGCTTTCAACACTTGCTTATCAAATATAGAGATCTCCGCCACACCCTATCAGACTATTTCTTTTTCTGTGTCTGAAAGGAGTTGCGTTTTAAACCCACATTAACAGATTTGTTTTGGCGTCTTGGGGCCAGCAGAAACAAGCCTGTAAACACAACACTGACACCACCTTTTAAGCTGCTATGGCAAACCTGTTAGCAAACAGTTGCTTATTTATACATCCAGCAGTTACGGAGCTACATTAGCATTCATTTGGAGATGTGTTTGTGTCCACCTAGTAATGTAAGTGCAATATTCAGTCTCCTTTTAGCTCTGTTTTGCTCTCCACCAAGTCCAGAGGGAAATATCTGTGTCTTTAGCAGCTAGCGTAAATGTGCACCAGCTAGTCGTTAACTGTGTCTATGTATTGTACAGTGGGTTTTTAGAGCAGCTGCCTGATGCGGCCAAAACGACGCTGAGAGTGAACCAAAATATTCAGCTGCAGGTCGGAAAACCAAAACAATGAGTTAAGAGACGCCTAAACGCTCCGTAGAGCTGAAGGGAGCTGCAAAGTCCCCTTTTACATACAATCATATGATCAGTTGTTAACATAAAAACATTGATTATAGCAGCTTTAAGATTACAGCTGAGCACACGCAGAAACAAACATGTGTAAACCCACAGCAGGAAACCTGTAATGAGGAAATACATGACTACTGTAGGCAAATTATTAACTCTAAATATCTTACATGAAATTATAAAATCTTGGTTTCTGAGGTAACACGGATAAAATGACCATGTGAGAGCAACAGACTCCCATCTGTTCCACTTCACAGGCTTGACAACACCCAGCCACGACAAACTGTCACTTGCCTCAGTGACTAGATGTTTCCATGGCAACTGGTGGCGTGCGGCTGCAGCGAGTGGGTGAGCAGAGACGTCACAAATGTACTCCCCACAGCTCGAGTGGGTAATGATTCAAAGAACGTTCATACCCCAAAGAATCAGGAGAGAGGGGAGGGGAGTGGGAAGTGAGTAAGAAAATCCACGAGGAAAAGAGGAAGTACAGAGACAATTGCAGGACCAGTGTTGAGGGAACGAGATGTGGGTGGAAAACCCAGCATCTCAAACCTCCATGCAATTACGTTTTAATAATGCATATGGAGGGCATCATAAGGAGCTATTACGGCCCCCCTCCTGATACATAATGCTGGCTGCTGGGAGCCCACGCAAGACAGAAATAACCTCCTCAGCCCTGGTCTGACTGACTACATGAAAGAGAGGAGAGAGGAGAAATTGTAATCCAGAAATGAATTAGGAGAGAGAATTAGAATCAATAAATTCTAACAAACCAATGCATTTGGACCATCTCTGAAGTTCCTCAGAAAGCTTAGCTTCTAATTATACTTTTCCTGTGAAAAGAAGGCTAACCTGCTGGGACAGAATCGTTATCAACTTAGCCAGAAGACAACAATGTGGTGGAGGAAGTCTTTATCTGTGGCGACTGTAAACAAATCAAAAGCCCTCATATTTGTGCTTGCTGCACTCTGCAGTATTTCACAGTCACATCATAATACGTCCAAGTCCAAGCAATGCTAGAGCTCCATCTTATGAAAAATAGAGAATTTAAAATCTTTTAAGTGCATGACTCTGAAAACTGAGCAAGTCATACTAAATATTTCAAACTTATATTGGATTCACACAAAATGTGGTGGAGCTTATTTACCTCTTCACTTAATGTCCTCGAAAATAAACTCTAAACGCAATATCAGAGACAACATACTTGCTGCATGCACAATGAATATGTCCTGAACAATTAAACTGTAAAATTATCCGAAGACTGCTAGACAGAGCTTGGAAGCAAACAAACCTTCTTTGAGTCAAACCAGAAAACTGACGTGTTTCTCAACACATCATCAAAAGCACATCTCAGGCCTGCGATCATCACCACACATTTTCACTTTCAAAATCAACAGAACCCAGACATTATACAACCACTGCTTGTCATGAAACCACCATTTTCAGCAGCTCCTGAACCTGTTTGCCATTACATGTTCTTATTCTGCTAAGTTTGAGTCAGACTGTCCTAAACTGTGCATGCAGTCCCACATCCAGGGAGCTAGGATCTCAACACCAGGCGAGATTAACTTCAGGGTACCTCCAGGTACTGTTGCAGTATCATTGTGTGAAATCTGCTGCAATCAAACGGAGCTGACAGAAATTCTGTTCAACTCACGATACAAAGTTAACATTCATATGCAAACTGTGGGGGTAGAATGTAAATTCCTAAGAGATATATGAGTTGATAAAAAGTCAGAGAGCAGCCCAGACAGCAAAGGAGGGGGAAACTATTTCATGACTCGGCTGAGTGGGAATTCACCCTCCAAAGGTCGCTCAAGGATCACAGACTGCATTAACTTCTGAATGGAAAGTTACAAATAACATCATGTACAGATCTGAGGGACATGTTTGAATTCCTTGAACCACGATTTAATCAAATTGCTAAAACTAATGCTAATAAGGAACTGTTGATCTGACATTTTCTTTTTAGCTTGGACCAAATCTGGTATCCCTTCACCTTAAATAGACGCCTCCATTGCTGATGCAAACAGTACAAATGAAATCTAATGAAACACATTTTAATTCTAATTCGAATAGTGAAGTATGTTCAAAAAGGACTGTGACTCAGCAAACAGATGTCCCAGTCACCTCAGTGCAAACAGGTCTTAGACTAAAATCTTTGTTTGGCTCTTTGGCTTGGAGGTGTGGGTTTCCTTCTGCAGTCCAAGAACGTGGGAAACGTCACGCCTGAATCTGAACAGGAATAAGACGGCACTGGAAATGAATGAAAGTTTTCTGAGGGAATAATAACAGTGATGGAGTCCTTTTTGTGAAAAGTTTCCTTTTTTCCCTGAATATTGACATTTAAAAACACTGTTTGCTTTGCATTCCCAAACTAATTTAAGACCATAAAGCTCTTTTTAGGAAGTTAACATACAATCTAAGAATGCAATTGCAAAAAAAGAAAAAGAAAATCTAGTGAACAAACCTAAAATCCTGAGTTGTGTGATGGTGCCGTGCAGCCCGTAGAGCATCCAGAGTGGCCTGGAGTTATCGACACACAGCTGCATCCCTGCACTGATGCCGTTATGGCTCATCATGACCTCCCCTTCTGCGTTCACCACAAAGCCCAAGATGTCTCCACTGTGGAGTGACACCGCCACCCGACACACGGCCCAGAATTCCTTGCGGTCAACCAGGGACTCTGGGTTGGATGGGAGGTCACTGGGCCTCAGGGTGGCCGGGTCACATGAAGTCACACCGTAAGAAAAAGACCCAGATCGTGTGACACCTGCCTTCACCTTCACAAACACAGTCTCTGAGCAGCGCATCGGCCGGCTGGTGAACACCAGCGTCCTCTCGTCGCCACGGTGATCCAGCCGCGCCATCGTGTGCTTATCCAGCTCAGTAACATGGACGCCGTGCACCGAGTGGAAGTGCAGATCAGTGTCCAAATGGCTGGGCAGCAGCGAGCACTGCTGTGAGTTTTGAGAGTTTTGGGGCACATGGCAGGACGTGGAGCTTAAGGGTTGTAGCCGTTCCTCTTCCTTATCATCTTCCTCCAGATGCGTCTCCTGCTGCTGCAGGCTCAGGTCACACAGGCTGATGGAAAGGCGAGGGTCATCACCGTTTCGGTGAATGGAGGCCCGGTGGGCGGCAGCAAAAGAACGAGGATGCAGGCAGTCCAGGGGCAGCATCTCACTGTCTGTGGAAAATAAACACACAGGATTGTTACATAATCACCTGCTTGTGGTGTTTTGAAGTGAACATTTAAGTTCTTTATTCGGACTGTGGATAATAATCACATTTACAGTCTTTGTAAGTGGGGAAAAAGTGTCCAGAGAACCAAATTTAATATCTACCCACTTAGTATTCTGCATATTCCCATGTACAATACTGGTTTGTTTTACATTCACTGTACGCTGCTCATTCATCATACCCGTCACAGTAAACAAATGGTGGCTTCCGGCTTCTCTGCTTTATAAACGTATTCATTCTTCATGCACTCTCTGTACTGAGGCTTGTAGCTCAACAATATGAACAAATAGGTCAATGTTTACATGTTTCGAAACATATCAGGGCTTTAAGTGGGGCCATACTGTAGCTGCAGGCCAGTGGCTGCACCACAGCAAAAGAGACATAACAGCTTTATGTAACATTGAAGACATAAGAGCACATGAAGCCACTGAAAGACTGAACTCAGCTGTGTTTGAGCCTCCCACTCTATCTTTAGTTTGGAGTCCTGTGATAATGAGTCAAATTTTCTTACTTGTCTTACTTCTTATTTTCACTTTTGAGTCTTCTTGGAGTGTTACCACAACCGAGAGCTTACGGTGTGAAAATGCAGACATTATAACAAGCTATTAAATCCAAAAATTTGATTTTTAAAAAGGCTAATGAAGTAAGTTTACCTGCAGTCTCTGTTAAGGACTGTGTGTGTATGCATAGTATACAGTGGCTTTCAAATAGCTGTAATGAGCCACCACTACTCCTAGGTGTTTACAACAAACTGTCTCAGCAGCAGTTACTTAATATACTTCTACCTCTGTACACTTTTAACATTTTCAGTTATGTGTCTGAATGCTAAAAGTAACTTATTTTCCAATCATTGAAAGGGAAAGGCATTCTAAAAACTGTATCACATGTCTCTCCATGTTGTGTAGCCGCCCCTTACAAAATAGCCCTTCCTATTCTAATTCTGCTCACTGTAAAATAGGTGCCACATGGGAACATCGTTGCCAAAAAGAAAACAGAAAGAGAGCGCATGTCTTTCCATGCACACAGTCGGTACAAACGGATCTGCATCGTGGCACGCTTAGGGACACGCTGCCAAATTTAACACAGGCTAAAATTAGCCTGATTGGACATTTGAGGAGAGCGGGGAGGGACAGGCCGAGCGATGAGTGACATGATGGCTGAGTTGTGTGGCTCTTAGCCTCGATCTGCTTTGGGCTTCCCCTGTGGGAAGTGGATGGAGTGGGAGAGTGTGACAGAGGAGGAGAGGAAGAAAAATAGGGTGGGGTGGACACTTGAGAGAAAGGGCATACCTCACCAGCTCCTCTTTATCACACAAAGACAGCACATCTCCGGCCAGCCGCTGATAAACTGCTTGAACTTAATTACTTCCCTCAGTCAAGAGTGTCCACAACCAAGCATGAGGCTCTTATTATTAGCAGCCTTATCATCTTCAAGGCAAAGTTAGCCGACTTTGGGATACAAGAGATAATTTCTATTCTTTGCTATTACGGCTTCCTGTGGTTTTACAGTTTCTGTTTTTGAGTGGCGCAGCAGTCAAAACAAGCCGTGAGGAGAATAGTAACATTACAAGAAAGTTTCTATTGTGGAAAAAAAGATGCACAAAAGATAAAAGAAGACATAACAAGGAAAGATAAAGACGTGAGCCAAATAAATATGTATGATCTCTCCCTGCATTTGGTCTCAAAGGAGTCTGAGATTGAATTTCACACATAAAACACCTGACAAATATAAAAAGCATTGAGTCAAACAGTGAGATTACACAGCTTGAAACACACAATACACTATGTTTATCCTCTGTGTCCTATGATGAACATGTGTTTATGTGTGTGCACTGACATTCACAGCATGGTTGCGTGCACCGGGGTGACGAACTGCTCTCATGACAAACACACACATAGCAGGGACATGGCTGGAATAGTCCTGTTCAACCTGTCCACACTTTGTGTCATTCATAACAGCTACTTCTGCAGTTGCCAGGGAGTACGTGGAAAGATTGTGATTTGATTTGATTAATATATATATACACACACACGAAGTCAGTTATGAAACTATTAGTAAGCGAGCACAGAAGCTGAAACAGTTATCTAAACATGGTTGAAAGAGCTAGAAGAAATGGCTAATTGGTTAAAATAATAGCTAAAAGCATTGGAAAAATTGGCAAAATGTGTGTGTAAATGATTGAAATGGATACATGATTGAAATAGCCAAAAGCAATGGATAAATGGTTGAAATCTTTAGCTGAAAGCAATGAGTTGTAGTTGAAATTGTTAGCTGCAAGTAATGGCTAAATGGTTGAACTGGCTCAACGTAATGAATAAATGGTTGAAATGTCCAGCTTCTGCCACTCCAAGTTGTACGAATGCAAACTTAATCAAACCGACCTGACAGTTCATCTTATAGCGCTGTGGGGACAAAAAAAGGTTGGGAACCACTGACTTGAGATATTCCACAGCAAACAATCTTTTTGTAGCTGGGGTGTGAACACTCGTTGTTATTACAGTTGATAAGGAGCCAACTTCTCCTCTCAGACTGCTCACTCATTAAAATGTCACTCACACACAGACAGGTGCAGTCTTGTTTTTTGTCCTCTGAGTGTGGTACCCATAGAAAATTCGCTGCAGCTTAGTGTAACACTCTTTTTGAGCTTTAACATTTGGCGATGCTCCAGTGGTTTTTACAATGGCGTGTCTTGGACATAATGGTGATTATATTCTACTTTGAAATTTTAAAGTTCAAGTCCTCGAGGCTTTTGAATAGCAAAGTCTGAATCACTTTTTTTCTGGCACAAAAACAATACAGACGTGATTAAGCGTACGGCTGAAATTGTCCTAGTAAAATTAAGTGGTCTTTGAACAGCTCCAGCTACTCAATCTCAGGAGAAAAGCTCTATTTAAATAGAGGAACACATACCAGACTGACACTGTTCTGCAGGGTCAGTAGCTGACCTCTTGGCTTTGGCTTTTTATTAAGCATCGTAGCTGTGAGAAAGAAAATCAGAAATCAGACCTGCTCAACTCTTGCTGAACGTTATAGAGGAATTTCTTGGCGTGGTGGAAGTAAGAACACACAGACACACCAAAACATACACCTGCAGAAAATCCCTCTACCTGTTTTAAGTTGACCTATTCAAACAAGTTGCAACCTTCAGGGACAGAAACTCTTAACGCACAATCCGGAAAAACCAGTTCCTGGAAAGTTAATATGATATTGGCAAAGAAGGATGCCCAGGATATGACTGAAAAAGTGGCATCCTGTTTCACTGTGAATGTGCAAGCCTGAATGACAACGCATTGTGATTAAAAAGCCGTTGAAGATGCAACACCGCCAAAACAAACAGCCTGGCTCCGCCTCATCTTGAAATGCTTTTCAGAGAGGCCTGCATGTATTACAGTGCAGTGCAAGTTTTTGATCTAAATCATTTCATTCAATTGAGGATTTTTATGTATCCTGTGCCTTTTTTAGTCTTGAACAGCCCTCAGTCAGACAATGGCGTGGTACTGAATAGACAAGGGAGGGTTCAGTTTATTCCTTGGCCCAGTGGAACAGGATTAGGAGGCTTTTGGGGGTTTTAGTGAAGCTGCAACCTCTATACAAGGTCAGCTGTACCAATTGTGAGCGTGTGTGTATGTGTGTGTTTGGGGATTTGCCCTAAGTATGCATGCTGAGGGGGCCAATGCAGGGCTCTGTCTAGAATGAGTGAGTGAAGTCATCTGTCATGAGAAAGGAGATTGGGGGGGGGGCTTTCGCTTATCAAAGATAAAAAAATAGAAAAAACAAAAAAGAGAAAGGGCTCTGGGGGGAAATCTGATTAGCTTTTAAGGAGTGGTATCCTGGTCAAGATAATGGCACAAATACATGAGTGTGAAACAGGAGGGGCTAGCAAGGCTAAAAAGTGCTACAATATCGATACACGGAAGAAGCCCAACAGTTTGAGTATCTGAGATGCCATGTGCAATAGGAGCCACATATGTGGTCGAGTCTCTGGTTTAGTGCCAGATGTTTCTTAGTTTTGGACCGTGATCGTGGAAAAGAAAATGGGACTCGCTGAGGTGACAAATGGCAGCAGTGGAAACGACGCTCAGCACTTCAGGGATGTCACAAGGGCTCACAGCCAGTTAAAAGCCACTTCTGAACTTGACTTAACTGAAGAGTCTCTATATGCACAAACACAGCCCTGCTTTGAAGGAAACATTGCTGTTTTAACCAAACACTTGTCTTGAGTATCTGAAAGGGTAAAATGGTTGATGAGGTGTCTTTGGTGTTTCAATCTGATCTAAAACACATTTCTGCAATTATAGATTCATCTCATTGTTTAGGTCAAAACGATATCAAGAGAACCTCAATGAAAACTACACAGATGGACACATTTGCACACTACTACACACAGGATACAAAGTCCACATTCACGTCTTCACTGGGACTAGACTCTGGTCATCTGAAAGTGATTATCTGCCTCTCCGAAGGCTTCCCCCAGTACAGCCCGGCTCCCAGGATCCAAACCTGACAGGCTCCATTACGATTTCTGTTTTGATTTCTCTGCAAATCTGTTCGATTCCATCTGGGCCGATTAAATCCCAGCTGAGGCACAATAGCCTGTCCAGCGGCATTTATTTTGGTTCAACAAATCAAATAAATTCCAAGCACTGAGATCACTTGAAACAGAGCTCTCATAAATACATAGACCTTAATCCCGATGTGTACATGCTGGCAGATGTTAAGTCAAAGGACAGTCCTCCAACATTTTAGTTTATACCAGGCCTCTCATTTCATTGTAACCAACTGTCTGACAGAATGACTTTACTTCAGTTATAATAAGGGTCCAAAGGAGAAATAAAGGGAAAATCAAGATATTCTCACAATATAGCAGTCAGACATTTGCGATGGGGATTAGGAGCCTGGTTAGTTTTTGGTTAATAATCTACATTTTAATTTGAACAATGGATTAGATAATTATCACCTGAATCTGCAGTTCCTCTCAGCTCTACAGAGCTTTTTAGCGTCTTTTAGCTCATTGTTCTGGTTTTACACCCCGCTGTAAAAAACAGGCAGCTTTTTTTCTGTGAAAAAGCTCTTAAAAACTCACTGTACACTACCTGCTCAGCACCAAACCACAGACGGCCACAGTTAGTGACTAGCTGGTGAACACAGTGGAGCATTTAGCAGCTAAACAGAGAGTTAATATTGGACTTATATTTACCAGGTGGACACAAACGCAACTCCAAATGAATGCTAATGCTGCTCCGTGTGTGCTGGATGTGTAAATAGGCAACTGTTTGCTAACAAGTTCACCATTAACCTAAAAGGTGATATGTCAGATGTTGTGTTCACAGCTTGTTTCTGCTTCCCCAAGTGGCCAAAAATAGCTGTTGTTGCTCAGTAAATATAAACCATAAAATATAAAATAGTCTGAAAAATGTTTAATTTGCCATCTTACAGTAATGGTTCACTTTGTGCCTTGATGACAGCGAGTCCAGCTTATCAGTCTCTTGTCACCAAGCTCGACTGTGGCTACACAACATGGCCCCTGAGCTTGTGATTGAGTGAACCCAATCACAAGTAACCATGATCTACCCAAAGACCAGCCGCTGTACATGCGATTTCTATGCTGGTTTTGAACAAAGTTTGTTTCTTTTAGCCCACATGCTAAACAAAACGCCAGGGCAAAGACATTTCTCCCTACAACATTTCACTGAGTCTGTGAATCTGTTATTTATTTTTTTACTTTTTCAAGCCATTTCTTGGCGTCCTGCTCTGTGTTTGACTCACCAGCCTCAGAGGCACCGTTACCATGGTTTCCTTCATCCAACGTTTTTCTCTCGTTGATTACAGCCAATGCACTGAAGATTTTTAAGAAGGCTTATTATCTTGGGCAAGTTGAACTGCTATCATCAGTGATTGTGAATGTTTTAACTTTTGTGATGAAAATGTTCATCTTCTTCTTCTCTTCTATTTTCATGGCTGTGCTACATATCCACAAGCATTGGCAGCTCCCAACCTGAAGTCCTGCCTCCACAATGTATTTATCTTTAAATCTTTAAAATATCTGTTCATGTTGTTGCTTTGTATCATAGCAAGCTAGTCTATATAGTATATTAATTTTAACAAACAAAGGGCATTCACAGACAGCATTGGAATTTAGGTTATCTAGGTTAGAGACCACACTATATATAAATACTACTCTCTAATCTTCATAGTACATTGTTTCAGCAGTTAGTAGTACACAAGAAAGTTGACTCATGCACTATAATTATGTATCTGTATTATCAGGATATAGTGTGCAGCTGCAGATGCCAATCAAGATGAAACTACTGCCAGCAATTCCAAATTTGAAAACAACACATTTAGCAATTAAAACATTGCAATTAAAATACTGCATTGTGGAAGGAGAGTTTCCCTTAGCACCACACTCAAAAATAAAGTGACTATAGCATGAATGCTGGCATTTTAAGTATACTTAATTTTGTCTTTATTTCTGAATGAATGTGAAAGCATTAAGTTCAAAAATTAGATAGATAAATTAGTTAGATTTAGCACGTAAAGCAAGCATGGGAAAGTGCTGGGGGCTTGTGATTGGCTGAATGCCGAGGAGCACAGTTGCAGCTTCAGCTTCGAACATGGTGGGAAAGATACAGTAAGAGGGACAATGTACCTACTTAGAAATGGACACGGTTACCAAAGCCTTGGACCACAATCATCTCTAGCTTTGCAATTTTTACCCAAAAAAGGTATCAACATGGGCCTAGCTGGTCCTCTTGACCTGAACAAAAGTTGCAGGCTTCAGTAATTTCCAAAAGAGGAGAAGTTTGGACAGGGTCCATAGTCTTGCAAAATCTTAATGTGACTATAATCAGGTTTAAATGCCCAGTCCCATTAAATAAGATCACTTTTCATATGATTTATTAGTGTGATCAGCATACATAGAAAGAATGTCTACGAAAGGAGAGAGCAAAAGGGGAAAAAAGGGTGACAGGCTGTAGTATGATTCATGATTTAAGTCTAATTCTGCCAAAAGAATTCAGCTCAAGGAAATTACTAAATGTTTATAATATGGAGACATTTAGCATCTCTCTTTGCCTTTCTCCCTCACTGTCTGCTGTTTGCCTTTGGCTGGAAACTGACTTTTGATGGATGACTTTGCATATTGTTATTACCATCCTGAATTTCCAGTTTATTGTTTTTGGAGGATTTGGCTGTAAGCAGCAAACCAGAAATCGAACGTATTAGTACAACATCCATTTGCAGTACTTCAGGGTAATCAGACCCTTCAGGCCTTTCACATGTCTTCATCAATCAAAATTAACAAAAGAGTTTAGTTTTGCTCCCTTATGAAGCCCTGTGGAAACAGGTAAAAACCACGCCGACACAGTGTAATAAATGCAACATGATTAAAGATACAGCATAAAACGGAATTTAAAGTTTTACTTGTATTGGATGTTTTACAGCCTACATTTTATTCTTCATCCTGTCTGAGGCATTTTTACCTTCATTGTTACCAGGTTGACCCTACGCTGTATATCTGGCCACAAGTGTCAGGTTGCACCTATTTGACCTCTCTATATTTAAAACCATTTTATCCACAAATCAAAAACCTGTGAAACTCCACATAATCTGTGTTGACAAGTGAAACAATAAGTGAGATCTGTAGCAAGTGAGTGTGAGCATTAGGCGCACTGAGTGAACACAGACAAAAATAGACACAAAGAAAGGAAAGTACAGCACAATCAGGTTCAAACAACCCAACATGTTTGTGCAGCACAGAGCTTTTCAGCATTTCTACGCTATCTCTTTATCTGTTGACAAAACAGGTATGAGTCAAAGGTACAGCGATCTTTAACTGCTAACAGTTTCAGTTTTCATTTGAATAACACGATAACAAGACTTCATAATGGTTTCAGACACCATGATGAAATATTGCAAATGTGCACCAATGAATTTAAAACAAGACTGAGAGCCTACAGCAGATATTTTATAGACTAAACAATTAATTGATTAATTGAGAAAAGAATCGACAAATTAATTAATAATATCGACAAATTAATCAATAATGAAAATAATCATAAGTTGCAGCCCTAATGCTGATGTTAAGCACGTATAATGTCTACCATGTTCACTGTCTTAGATTAGCTAATATTTGCTAATTAGCAACAAACACAAAGTACAGCTGAGGCTGATGTGAATGTCAGTGTTGCACATAATAGTTGTCGAGACATTTCACACAAAACCATATGGTGGCGCTATAGAAAAAGTCAAGACCAGGGAATCTGGTACCATGAATGTCTCTACAAAAACACACATGTATCTATTTCACAGGATGTGAAAACTTTGACCTGCTGGTGGCGCTAGATGAAAAGACAGGGAACCACCAAAATCAAAAGGATTCATCTTCTGGAGACCATGAATGTCTGTACAAAATTTCATGGTAATCCTTCCTACATTTGTTGAGATAGACCCACAGAATGACAATGCCATCCAGAGCCATGCCACTAACATGGCTAAAAATCTACATCTATGCCAAACAGTATTCAAAAACACCAGGTCCTGCAGCTTCTTTCACAACTGTCCCCTCTGTCCTCTGAGGTGGAAATGTTAGTGATGTCTCTCAGAATGTCAGTAAGCATGAAAAACATACAGCTGGAGGTTTTCCCCACTATGATGCGCTACAGGCCTAATGCATCGCATTGCTGTGTACATATGATTGATGTGAACACCCTCCTCTTAATCACCTGAGAGGTATTCAGCCTCTTGACAGTCTGGCAGCCATTTTGGATTCTTCTCTAATGACTAGAGAGACAGGTTGCAGATGATGTTAGCTGACGCCGGTCTCACGGATCACCACCATTCTGTCAGTGATTAAGTGACTCATCTACCTCTAGTAAACAAACCCCCAGTAGAGCATCTTGCATCTATCAAAAGATGCCTTTGACTCGCTCCGCTTATCTAACTTGGAAGGAATCCATCATACCTGTACAAAACGGTGGAGGCTGTGTGGTCTCTTGGGATTCGTCCCATAAACAAACACATTCTGTGAAGACTGCAGCCATACATGTGTAAAGGGAGCACTGTTACTTTTCTGACTGCAGAAAGGTATAGCATTCCCATATGTGTTTTGCTTCAGGGAAATGAAACTGAAAGTTTTTTGTGACCTGATTTCTGTAGCTTCCACAAATAACTTGACAGAACTCAAACGCTGAAAAGTTAACTACTAAAAAAAGAAAACTTCACATTTTTAAAATATATCTATTAGGAAATAGTCTTTTTATTTCATAAAGTTGTATCTAAAGCCAGGTTTCTGCTCGGGGAAATATAGTAAACAGAGACATTTGTGAAAATACAGCTGACAAATTGTGCTTTGAAAACAGTTATGTTGCTTGAGACATATTATACACTTGAGGAAGCCCTTTGTAAGTCCCTCTAAGGGCTAATGTGTCTCAGTGTAGCGCCGCAGATCCTCAACAGCACAGGCTGTTCTGTACAAAACCCAAGCAAGGCGCTTTAGTCTTTATTGATAGCTGCGTGAGTAGGACAAGTGTGGTGATGTAACAGATCTTTCTTAAATATCATGGGCAGCATTGTTGGTCTGGACAACCCCTGAGGCTCAGTTTGATTTCAGCAGATTAATTTAGCTTCCTCTCTTACGTAACGCCATCTCAGCTTTCAGGCTGTCTCACAGATCTCAGGATCACCTTTGACCCCTTGCATGGGTGGCCAGCTGCCGAACTGCACTCCCTTGATAACTTAGAGCTTAGAGAGGAAACAACACTGCTCTTGAAAAGATCCTTAAACATCAGAATAAGACCTGATAGCAGGAAAACTGTTTGGCAGCAGGCTGCTTTGAGAAACAGCACAGGTGAAAAGGCAGCGATGGATAGCGGCTTTGATGAATTCCTTAATACAGCATGTAAGCATGTTGTATGAGATCGAACAGACACAACGGTATGAGAATCCTGTGGAGCATGTGTTTGGATTATCCACAGGCTAAAAACACTTTTGACTGCTTCTACTGAATGAAAGAAATCTTCAAAAAAAAAAAAAATCAACTTATTTAGAAAAAAAATGGTTTAGACAATGATGCAACTTTATCGTGGGTTCAGAATGAATTTTAGAGGCTCAGGTTTTATAGAAAAATTCACCCTAGGAAGGATCACAGAAACTATTAGTTCAAGCAAAATAATCCAACCACCAAAAGATTTCATCAGAATAACAATGACGCATTGTGCCGGTAACACTGTCTTCAGGAGACATTTATTCTCAGGTGGCGTTTCGCAGAAAAATGGTGACAGTTACGGTAATGTGTGCCGACATGTGAGCAGGGACACTTTCATAATTAATCCATGAAATATTAAAGGCGAGGAAGCTATTCACAGAAAGGATGTGATCAGATACAGTTATGCTCACTACATGGGCCTTAAAATAAGAGAGAGTGAAGGCTGATTGGTCTGAGATGACGGCAGCTGAGGAACTAGGTCACGACACATGAATGGTTCAGCTTAGAAAACAATGGTTAAATGTTTTGGGGAAGTGAAATCTGTTATCAGTGCTCATATATCTATTTTCTCAACATAAGGGGAACTCCAGCGATTTAGCACTACTGCACTTTCATAAAGTTGGGGGAATAACAAGAAACGGATTAAAAAAAGAAAGGTAAAAATCGAAGCGGCAGATGTCATGATATCCTGAAACGTTGAATCCTACAATTCCCATAATGCAACTTGATGCTGTCTTTCATTAGACCCTTCCTTCCTGGTAAATGCCCATATCTTTCAAACCCCTCATCTCCAGGTTGTAATGCAGCCTTTAATGCAGAATTTGAAATCTGAAGCCCAAGTCAAGATAACCCAGATGACATGATCAAGGTTATTTTCTCAGACTCCACCAATTTTTCAAACACACATCAAAGTCTTTTACAGGTCTTGGGGAGTACTACGGCATACTTATATGTGGAAAAAAGTTGTATAAAGCCTTTTGTGGTTCCAGAGCCGCTACTAGCATAACACACCCGCATCTCTGACCAAACTGTCAAAGGCGGTCGAGTTGCATTGTGGGTAATGTAGATGCAAGATTTTGACAAGGGAGAAGAATACATGGAATAAAAAAGATGGTATCTCTTGTGATTTTGACAAGAGTGCAATGCATAATTGGTGGAGTACTCTTTTAAAAAGCTCCCTTTAGATCCACAGAAGATGTTATACTACTGTTTTACAGACAGAGTAGTGTCTTAATGACAAGTAAACTGATCTTCATATGTAAAATTGGTGGAGTGCCCCTTTAATAAACATAAAGCCCTTACAACACATTATCTCTCTGACTCAGCAATGTATATTACATAAGAAAACGGGTTTATCACAACTTATTTTCTCTTATATTCTTACTGTCTTGAACATTTATCTCAAAAGCCAAATCAAGGTCACCTAACCGAGCCATTTTCTACACTCTACAGAGCTTATTCACAGCTCCACGCTCCATTTGTCTCCTGTAAAAAAACAAAAAATAAAACACAACTGCAGCAGATCTGTAATTCCCACCTGGACAGATTGTGTGATAACAAGCCCACAACAGGTGAAATTTGGCTCAATTTATCAGCTGGTGCAGCATTAATTTCAAACCCCAGTGTAAGCATCATTAAGAATCAAAATGCACCCTTCTGTTAAAGGAAAATACGCACATGTGCCAGTTCACAACACCAGACTTTGATGTGTCCGCCCATATTTCAGAGACTAAGTGTTTGCTGAACTGCAGCCAACTGCCGAGACAATACTGGGCCTTTGAGATATACCATGCTCTCGAGTAGTGACGCTCTCGGGCTATAGAGGAAAGCTGATCCTTCAGATGACAGAGGGCCGAGGCTTTTCGGTTTAAGCCATCAATGTGGGGATAAAGGTGATCGATGTGGGAAAACCAGAGAAGAAACAGTGGGATTTAGGGCTGCTGGCCTCATTCACAGGCAAAAATTACATGAACTATGACTATACATTGTGGGAAATGTTGATTTTTTTTTTTTTTTGTAATTAAAATTCTGTTATCATACTATAACGTTTGGTGAACAGGCCTCTCATTTAAACATGAATCGGTGTTAGGGTTGACTGCAGGGTGATCACATGTCACATGAAGTCGAAATCACACTTGGATCCAAAGAGTGAGACATTCCACTGGTTTGATTGTCTTGGAAAAAAAACACCCCCAGACATGTCGTTACCTGACATCATCCCTCCTCTTGTCTGTCCTCTTGGGATGACCAACACACTCCTCTTGTTCTTCGACAAGAGCTGTGTGCTGGTCAGCACCACAAGGCCAGTGAACCCCAGATAGTCGAGCTCTGGTGCTGGATACCAAACAGCCCATCACGAGATAGCGTGCTTCTCGCTGTCAGCCACACCGCAAGAAATGAGGTTAAATGGCACTATCTACACAATATGGGAGCCTCTTCTATTTTTATTAACGGCGCTGACAGCCTCTATTCTTTGGAGAGAGGCTGTGCAATTCTTGGAAATGGTTATAAATAAGTACTGAGGCGTCCTCAAGGATTCCTATTTATCTATTTTGCATAGTTTTGTATTGCTTTCAAAAACTGGAGACAGCTGTTTTCAAAGTATGATGTGTTTCATAAATGTATCTCAATCTGCAATCCAAACATACTTCAGATGATTCAGTGCGGTGAAAAACTGTTGTTAATGATTGAAGAGGGCTTGTTTGCTCTTAATTACTTTTATGTAATGACCCTTCAAACAGCACGGAGAACTTGAATGGATTTCAGACATTTTGAAATTTCCCCTTTAGGGAAACATCTTTGATACTAATGGCCGTGTTAACTACACAATCTACCTAATCTCCTACCATCTTTTTCCACTGAGCTATTTGGCGGGTGTGGGAAAGTAGAGCAGCTGTATGTAACATCACCTGTTAACCACTCACACTGAAAAAACATCAGATGCAGAATGGCTTCCAGCGGTAAAGTATTATAGTAACAAGATAAAGAGTCTACAGTCATGCAAGCGGCTCTGTGAGGCTGTACTTAGGCACAGTGGTGCTTTGAGCTAAATGCTAATATCAGCATGCTAACACACCAATGTTAAGCAGTATAATGTTTACCATCTTAGGTTAGCATGCTTAACATGTTTAGTATGCTGACATTTTTAGCACTAAACACAAAGTACAGCATAGGCTGATGGGAATGTCATTAGTTTTACAGGTAGGTTATTTGACCTGATGATGGCTCTAGTTGAAAAGTCAGAGGATCACAAAAGTCATTAGGATTCATCCTCTGGGAACCATGAATGTCTGAACCAAATTTCATGGAAATCCATCTAATAGTTGTTGAGATATTTCAGTCTGGACCAACGTGGTGGACCGACCGACTGACAGACTGACATTGCCATCCCTACAGGCTCGCCGCTAGCATGGCTAAAAATCTCTTAGTCAAAAAAACAAAACAAA
The DNA here is from genome assembly GCA_005408345.1 of Macquaria australasica. Lineage (NCBI taxonomy): Eukaryota > Metazoa > Chordata > Actinopteri > Centrarchiformes > Percichthyidae > Macquaria > Macquaria australasica. The sequence continues at coordinate 277,267 of SEMN01000034.1, read as the reverse complement.
ACCAAATACTAGTGCTAATTTCACAATTCAAACAGAGTTATCATTTCTTGGAAAGGACCTGGTTCTGCATGCATGACTCACCTAGCAGCTGAACCCCCCTGGTGAGGCCGTAGACATCTATAAGAGCCCACAGAGGTTCAGAGACATGTACACCACTGAAGAACAGCATTGGGCTGGAGTTGTTGATTCGGTAAAAGACCCGGCCCTTCTTGTCCACCCAGAAGGCGATGACGTGTCCCTCATTGGAGAGCTCTTCTGGCAGGGCTTTTGCCCAGAAGCCGCTCTGGGAGACCAGGTCAGGGCAGGCGTACTTCGGCAAGGTGTCTGGGTTGATCCTCGATGGGTCTTTAGATGTAAAACCAAGACGCAGAGCACCGCTCCAACAGCACTGCTTTTTAGTGATCTGGAGAGTACATATTTTTAATTAATGAAGATAATCAACTTAAAATGAATGCTTACATTTACTGTTCTCTTTGTTGTGTGAACTATAAGCTAAAATAGAGTACAGCCATGCTAGCGGCTCTGTGAGGATGTTTAGCAGACCTGTGTAATTAATTTGTGTTTAGCAGGTGTAATTAATAAGTAGGCTACCATGTTCACCATCTTATTTTAGTGTGTTCGCATGCTAACATTAGCTAATTAGCACTAAACACAAAGTGCCGCTGAGGCTGATGGAAAGGTCAATAGTTTTGCAGGAATTTGGTTTTAAACCAAAGACAAATAAAAAAAAAAATTAAGAATTAAACTTTTGACCTGATGATGGCGCTAGATGAAACATCAAGGAATAGCAAACGTTATTACATTTCATCCATGTCTATGCAGTAGTTGCTGAGATATTTCAGTCTGGACCAACACCCAGACAACCTTGCCATCCATTGTGCCATGCTGCTAGCGTGGCTAAAGATCTGTTTTAAGCAAACTAAGACTAGTTACCTTGGTATGTTTATCACCTGCAAACGATTTTTGTCTTATTTCAAACCTCTATTTACTTTGCATTTACCATGCCAGATAACAGTATTCCTCACATGGCAATGCTTGCCCTGCTCTCTCACTTTAGAGACATAGATGGCCTGATAGGTGAAGTGGAAACTTGTTCTAAGCTGCTGCTGCTTTGGCCCACACAAGAGCAGAGAGAGAAAAGAGAGAAAATCAAAACAGGAGAGCAAAGAAGCGGGATGAAGAGAGAGAGAGAGAGAGAGAGAGAGAGAGAGAGAGAGAGAGAGAGAGAGAGAGAGAGAGAGAGAGAGAGAGAGAGAGAGAGAGAGAGATATTTTAGTTTGGGTAAATAACCCAACAGTAACATGAAAAATAGCACTGGGTAAAACAACCCATTGGTACTGGGTAAAGTTGACCTATAGTCTTGCATCAGTGACCCAAACTGGGTCAATTTTTTAATTTTATATCATTTTAGTGTGTAGCATGCTGGGATTTTTTAGTTGACCTCCTATTGTCATTTTCCCACTGTTCCCCAGATGATTATTATGTCACAGATATACTATAATATCCAACTGGGACACAGCTAGTGTATTTTTTTACCTTCAGCCGAACTTTCTCATACACAGCAATAGGCCTGTTGCTGAAGGTGATGGCGTTACAGAAACTGGCCTGTCTCTTCACGGTCCTCTGGGACATGTCCATGACGATCTGCGAGCCCTTGGTGCTGGGGTGGAAGAGCAGAGGGAAAGAGGACAAATTCCCACATGGCTGGATGGGCAGGCAGCGCTTGGGCTTGTGGTGGCATCGGTGGGATGTGGCAGGAAACGGCCCGTTCAGAGAATCTATGTGGAGAAAGAAAAGGTGGGGAGCAGAAAAAACATTACTGAATAAATTCTCCTTGGGGTACAATTCATGGTAAAACACCCAAATTTTAGATTAGATTAGAATATTAGATTAGATAGTCAGCACCACCACAGGCTTCACTTTAAATAATGTACTGACATGAGGCAGACTCCAGGTTGTGACCTGCTGTCACATGCCATTTCCTCTCACATATCTTACCAGCTCCAGTAACATCCAATTGAGTAAAAAACGCATTAAAATAATCCAATTCTTGGGCTCTGTTTCCAGCTTCTCAAGGTAGCACAGTGAAATCACACACCTACAGTACTGTAGACATAAAAGAACAACGTGCAAGGTATATTACATGCAAAAATGTCCTTGGATGGAAAAAAAAAACTGTACAAGGACATAATTGCTCCCTTGGTTATGTAATTAAGGAGAACAACGCGGCTGTGAGACTTTTATAAAAAATGCACTAATTTCAGTAAATGGTCACTTCGCTTTTTGCTTTTCTACATCTTGCCAGATTTTGAACTGGTTTGTGTTTTAACAGTTTGTTTCTCACCGTGCTGGAACACATTTGTACAATAATCAGTAGAGAGGAGGAAATGGAGCAGGAGAAGGAGGATAAGGTAAACAAAAGCTAACATGTAAGGTGCTCTAACATCATATATCATCTCTAACAGTTACATTAGCGCAGCACGTTTTGAGTTCTTGATGTGTATATGTTCAGCTGGCACATTCAAAGCTACTACGAGGCATGTCTGTTACGTGTTATTTCCAGTTGAGGCTCATGTTTTAATGAGCGCATTTAAATCATAACATTTATGCCTGAGAGTCAAGTAGTAGACACTACCTGCCTTACCAGAATGAAGAAAAGAAAACACAATACATACATACAAAATCAATCCTACTAAATTAGATTTAGTGACGTTTATTGTGCTTTGCCAGTCAGAGGAAATGGCAAAAATAAGAACAGAGTTTTTAAATTGTTTCCCGTGTGAACATGCATGAATCATGACTGCTCCCACTTACAGTAACTCATAATAGAATAACATCTTTTTTCACATCACATCTCTCTTTTGGGGTTTTAGACTGATAAAGAATTTGATCAAAGTCAACATGAGCCTGATTTCTCACCCACTCCCTCTCATTAGGACCAACTCTGCCCATTTGTGTCTCCATATTTCTCTTCAAAGTACATCGCCAAGGTCACTGTGGTGTGGAGGAGCAGGCTTTTTCTCACAGACATTGGGTTCTCATTAAATGTAAGGCAGGATTATTTAGAATTGAATGATGACATGCACAAATATCATCTAATCAAGTGATCTGATACAGTTTTCTGCACTACAATACTTCAGTCCTCTCTACAATGACATTTAAAGGCCTTAAAGTATTATAAAATCCAGCCAATGCGCCAAGATTGGAAGCCAAATAAATAATTTAGGCCTAATTAACACTTCTTCGTCCTTGAGAACTGCTTGTATTTTCACACCTAAATTTGGAAGACTGTGTAGGAGCTGCTTGCGTTTGTTCGTGAGAGAAGTGGACTATATGAGCCATTGCTGAAAGACAGCTTGGAGGGTTCAAGAGGTTTATAATGTACCCTGGAGACAAATCTATTAAGACTGTTAGGACTGGCAATGACGAGTCATGTGACTTCTGAAACATCACTATTGTTCTGATTTCAGGGCAGAGATAGAGGTTTGAGCAGTCCACGGATGTAAAAACTTATAATAATTTGCTGAGGTTAAACTAGAAAGAGTCTTTCCCTTCATACACAATCAGAGAGGCTCTGCCAAGTGTTCTGGGCTCAGTACAGTGTATTTGTTAAGCTCTTCGCATGCTCTTGTCCCTGCAGAACAATGTTGAATTGTGCTCTGTGCACAACAGTGGTCTTAAATGAAGTCATAACAAATCCTTTAACCATATTGCATTCATGATGTCATGTCAGACGTGATGTCTTCAGGAAAACAAAACAGGGCTGTATTGTACTCCGTCAATGGCCAGGCCCGAGACTGACTAGAGTATTTCCTGTAAGGTCTGAAAACAGAAGCAACACCTCACAGGCCTCTGCAGACAGTGTAGCAACACTCATGCTTTACCATCAAATCCAATATCTTCTTTCATTCTCACTATATTAATATCATCTCAGGAGCAGCTTTATTTTCACATCCCAGACATCTCGGAGTGGGTTTACAGCATTTGGAGCACACAGAGGACTATATAAACTATGAATGTGAAGTCAAATACGTAAATACATGGATAAATAAAAATACCACATTTGATTTACTGTAAATGACAGCTGGTTAGAGCCAGAAGTGCTGATGATACAGTGGCTGTTGAAGTGTGTTTGAAAAGTCATGCAACAGTGACCAGAGCCCTGCCATGATAAAAGAGAGGTGCCATGACAAATGTCAGATGAGCAAGTTAAGGAAGGATAATGTTACTTAATGCACCACCGCACACAATGTGACGGCCTTTGCTGTCATTAATTGGAAAGGACAAACAGTGCAGAGACAAAGAGTGGCCCTGGCCAGTATCACCTGGCCTCTTACGCTCCTCTATGTTTTATCCCCAGGCTCGGCCTCACTAAGAAGCTGCAACAGAAGCCCTAATGTGGTGTGACGTTAGTATCAAGGCTCGGTGGCCCCCTCTCACAAGACAAGCACTCACAGGCAGCATCCTAAAGAGCCAAAGGGCACGTATATGTTTTTAGCTTTTGCAAATATGTCATGGCTTGTGTGGTTTGAGAAAGAGATAAACAAAAGTGATTCTCAAAAACATGTTGCAGTAAGTTTCACTCTGTCCTGTTACTTTTACAGCGCTGTATATTTTTCATTTGGTGACATGTTATGAATCACCAGAACACCCTAGGATAGAGGAGATGTTTATTGCCGGCTCCTGCAAGGCCTGAGTTAGCTGTTGTAAATGATAGAATATTATTATAAGGGTAGACAAAGTTTGGGGCCTCTAGGGAAAAGTCAAAGGGTCGCCAAAATAAATTGGTTTTGTCCCGTTGGGGGCGTGAATGTGCACACAAGGTGATCACCTGAATCTATTGATATATTAGTTTTATTTTGAAAATGAGGCAATGTTATTGATTTTAAAGAGATTTTTTGTAGTTTCAACTAAGAGACTTAAAGTTTCGTTTATCGATTAATCTGTTGATCATTTTCTCGATTAATGGATTGATCGTTTGGTCTAGAAAATAGATCGAATAGATAGAACATCACAATTACCCAAAGCCCTTCTTCCAATGTCTTGTGTTGTCTGACCAACAGTACAAAACTCAAAAGATTTTCAGATTACTATCATAAAAGACTAAAGAAACCAGAAAACATTCAGTTTTGAAGAGCTGGAATGAGATAATTTTGGCTTTTTGTTCTTTGAAAAATGAATAAACTAATCAACTTGCAGCTCCAGTAATGTTAGGTAATAAATCATCAATGCTGCTTGTTTTGGAGCTGTTTTCTAAATTGAAACACAGATTTTGTGGAACAAGAAAACCAGAGCTAGTGATCCCTGTTACTTGTAATCTCAACGCTGGGATAATCATTTAAAACTTTTAAAAGACTCAACACATAAAACAAATTGCCTTTCTTTGAAAAATGGTTTGACCTCACGTCACACTGCGATACCTAAACTTCAGTAATACAATCATGCAGGGTTGCCAAATGGGGAGAGGTGGGAGCTGAATGATTCATGAGGCCGTGAGCTGAACAGGGGCCCTGCAACATGACAGGGATTACACTTTCAGGGCCCTGACTGAGCTCTTGTCAGAGGGCCAAGAATTTCTAGCAGCGCCCCTGCCTGCACCTATATTGTTATTTCACACCAGTGGCCCCTAACAGTGAAATTGGAAAAAGGACTATATGGATTGGCCCGTGTCCATGTGTCCATCTTGGAAATGAGATTTTTGCTGTTGCCTGGTCATGTACTGTATATCAATTAACATCATCAGAACAACTCAAAGCCAAAAAAAAATCATTATACAGCACATGTGTTTGCTTTATAGCCAAATGATATGATCGAAATCAGCTCACATAATATTATCTTATCATCAGTGCCTATTTCATCAAATCAGCTCTACATCCCACAAAACGTAATGACATACTACAATTATTATCAATTAGGGCTGAAATTAGCAATTATTTTTATTATAGATGAATTTGATGATTTTTTTCTTTAATTGATTGATCGTTTGGTTTATAAAATGTCAGAAAATAGTGCAAGCTGCCCATCACAATTTCCTAAAGCCTAAAGTAACGTCTTTATATTGTTTGTTTTGTTCAACCAACAGTCCAAAACCCAAAGATATTCAGTTTACAGTCATATAAACCACAGGAAAGCAGCAAATCCTGGAACATTTTGCATTTTTTATTCAAATCACTTGACAAATGACTTAACTGATTATCAAAATAGTTGCTGTGTGATTTTCTGACAACCGATAAATCAATTAATTGACTAATTGTTGCAGCTCTACAATCAATATGATCCAAAGCTCCTCTCCTGGACTAAAGTTTGACATACACATCTGGAAACTATACAGAATTCTGAATGAAGCAGCAGTAATGAGTCAAACACACTTTACACTCATGCTTTGGTTTTAAACATAGTGTTCTGCAAATTTAAATTGCAATATAGTCATGTATAATATGTTTAATTATACATGTTGTGTATGTATATCACTGCCAGAAAGCAACATTATGATTGTATTTGCAAATAACCAATGAATAATTCAGGAAATCAAACACTAAATCGTATCTTGTATTAACTTGTTGGCTAGAAAGCTTTTGCAAGAAATTTTAATGTTAAAATGGATAAATAAAAACGTCCAATGCACCTGTTAACTGACAACATTTGAGAGATGTATGTACATGATCAATTTATTGCCACATGAGTAGAAACATAAAAAGGACATAAAGTTGTAACACTATTTGCCAACATGCTGACATCAATGGGCTACAGGCTATAAAGACCAACAAATAACAAGCCAAGTGGAAAAAGTTATGTACCAACTTGGTTCAGTTTGTCTTGTTTGATTACTATAACTTTCTGGAAGGAGGCTTCAGTGAGAAACAAGCATCTCTGGGGGATGTCTGTATAATATGATGGTGTAGAAAACACGATTTCCTGTTCATATTTCCTCTTATTGAAAGCCAGTCGTGACTTACAGAAGGTGGTAAAAACTTGGCTACTTTCACTTCTCATTTATTTTAAGCTGACAGGACGCCTACAATTTTCATGCACGCAGGCTTGAGGCTGCACAAGCACGCTTACAGCTCCATTATATCGACTTCTATTATAATAACCACTGGATTCATCAATAAAAAAGAATCAATGCAGAGTCTCCTGATGCCAGATGCCCTTACCGTAGAAGGTATTTCTGGTGATCTGACCTCCCATGGCTGGATGCAAGGTGCGTTCACCTCTTCTCTCTATCTACCGGCTGGATCCACAATTATTCACATTCAGCTGCGCGTCCTCAGCGGCGACATTATACGCACACGACGCCGTTCACAAAAAAAACAAAAGCAAAAGCCCCGACAGTGATTCAGCGGCAGCTTGTGTCTGTTCAAAGCCTCATCGACATTAAGCAAAAAGGCAGCAGCCTACAGATCCAGCACTCAGCGGCTCCCTCCAGTCCGCGCACAGATCACGCTGAAATTAACATAAAAGGTGGTAGTGGAGGTGGGGCTTCCCATGACTGTTAACGCTGTAGCTACCAAAGAGAGGATCTCAGGAGTCTCTATGAATCACCATTATATCCCTATAGACTCTTAGAGCACATTTATCTCCCTGTAATATACACCTGGGACTCCAACAGAGATCCTGTTTTTTAAAAAATGTTCTACCTTTTATTTCATTTCTGATTTGTAGGCTATTTATCACCACTCGTGTGTCCTACAAAATGACTACTACAGGAAGTCTTTTGCTGACTATGCACAGACTTTATAAAACAAGGCTGTGGTTGGGGTTTTTTCCCCCACCTGTTGAGAGGACTAACCTGTTCGCTGCCCCTACCAGCACTTTCAAAATACCAGCGGGAAGTTTTCAGATCCTTTACTTAGGCTGAGTAAAAGTAGAAACACCACACTGTGAAAATACTCCACTAAAAGTAAAAGTCCTGAATTCAAAATGTTACTTGAGTAAAAGTATAGACGTGTTATCAGCAAAATGTACTTAAAGTATCAAAAGTAAAAATACTCATTCTGCAGAATGGCTCCTTTCAGTGTTATATTATTATAGAATAGTATATTATTCAGTTTTTATCACCAATGGATACATGTAAGAGCATTTTAATGTTGTGGTTCGTCAATGTGGAGCCAATTTTAGATCCGCTGTATACTACTGGGTAGATTAGTAGTATAGTACTGCATCTTGTCATATATTTCTCATGTAAAAAGTAACTAGTAACTAAAGCTGTCAGGCAAATATAGTGCAGTAACAAGTACAATATTCCCCTCTGAGATGTAGTGGAGTAGAAGTATAGAGCAGCATAAAATGGAAATACACAAGTAAAGTACAAGTATGTCAAAATTGTACATAAGTACAGTGCTTGAGTAAATGTACTTAGTTACATTCGACCACTGCAAAATACAGACAGGAAAATAAAAGTGCAGGGAGGAAAATATTCTGACAACAGGGTCTAACATCTATAGTTATTTTGGTAGAAACCTGCTGAAACCCCCTTCAAGGACCCATCTGGAGGAAATGAATGAAACCGACCGATAATAGGGAGATGTCACACTGCTGGGTGTTTCTTCCAACCATTTTCTTCTTTCTTGGTTTATGTTCATCTAAAGCCAGTATCTTTACTCAACATGGTAGTGTTTCAAGATTTCCTCGGCAGCTTGTAGGAAGATGAATGCTGATGCATTATGACTTCTTTGTCTTGGCGGTGGAGTTGCCACGATGACCAGGCAGAGACACCACTGACTTCAGGCTTAACGTAATACTTGGGCCTGAGCAGCAAGGCTGGGTAGTAAATTAACTTCAGTTTTCATTTCATGAATACTTTTCCTCAAAGACACAGTTTTATTTCCTTCATCTTTTCCTTTAAAGTAAAGGACCAACTTGTTAAGGCTTCTCGTCTGGCTTCAGAGGTTCAGAGTTGGCACGATGGCCCTGGTCTCTAACGGGCACATCTCCGGGATCTGCCTTGTCGCCTTGGCGTTTACATAACTTGTGTCGGCAGCCAGGCCTGTGAGACACTGTATTGGCTTGGTAGCATGAGCTATATTCTCATGCTGTTTATACAAACTGATTGCGGTTAACTCAACTGTCTGTAAGCAATTTGCAACGAGGGTTAAGCCATACCACTGGGGGGTTTTCATGCAGCATTTTACATAGTGATTTTCTATGAAAAGTGGTCAAACCAATTTTATTTGTTGCAGAAAATTGAGATGAACTAAAAATATCAAAGCAAAAAGTGTGAACAGAACACTTAGGAATTTGTGGCATGGACCCTGTAGCTATCACAGTCACGCTTAATGGAGTTTGACATGCCACCTGATCACTCGGCTGTCAAAACCTGATTGGCTGTTCTATAATACAAGAAGAAGTCTTGTTCACTGTGAAATGATAAAACATGACGCCTTGTGTCCTACAGTAATATCAAAGCAGCATGCCACTAATCACGGACTGAGGACGGTTGCCAAATATGTAGCAATTGCGAAATATCAATTACAAAACACAAAAAGCTAAATATAAAAGAAAATCTGTGATCACATTTCTGATAGTTTGGAGATAATACCCAGTACATCATCTTTTACAATGTTGTTACCTGTGAATAATCTCCACAGACATGACACAGACACTCCCCACCCCCCACCCCAGCCCCCAAAGCCAAAACAAAACACCCAGACTGATGTAGCTGCAGTGTTTGTAGTCATTTTATGTGTCTTTGTGGTCGTTATGCGTCTCTTTGTAGTCGTTTTGCGTCTCTGTAGTAATTTTATCTCTCTTGTGGTCGTTTTTCTTTTTCTTTTTATGGTAATTTTGCATCTCTTTGTGATCTTTTTGCGTCTTTTTCTGGTCATTTTGTGTTTTGGTGGTTGTTTTGTGTCTTTGTGGTTGTTTTGTGTCTTTTTGTAGTTGTTTTGCATCTCTTCAAACAGAGGCACTGTGGCTTACCGGCCAAAGGCTCAGGGACCCCCTGACCCCTTGGGCCCCTGAGCCTGAGTCACGGAATAGTACTTAAGTTTGATAGAAAATGGCTCAATTTGCTTAAATTCAAACACTACTATATTCTCAGCACTTTTCAAATTATTATTATTACCTAGTTCTTTGTGTAATAGCTTTGAACTTGTCACTCAGGATTGGATATACACAGTATACCCTGACAGAACAGACTGACACCTCCTCCCACAGTAGATTATTTGTAGATGGGCGTCTGGCAGGCAGCAGCTGCCTGGTGGGGTGTGCTGGCGTTGGGCCTCCGCGGACATCTTGACAGCCTTGTTTGAGGCAGCCGTGTGCACGCTTGCTCTCTTCGGGGATGATCCATGTTGAACAAAAACACCATTCAGCTCAGAGTTTGGACCCTCGCCCTGGAGCCATATGTAAAACATTACAAAGCAACACAAGAGCATCATATGATCCTCAACAGGGGGGCGTCAGCAGAAAAGGAACCCCACCCGGCAGGCATGTATCAGAGGTGAAATCAAGTTGCCACATAGCATTCAAAAGTGACAGTGACTTATAGGAAAGATACTGGGGGAAAGTTTATTGATCATGAGATTGTAGCTAGAAGGGACTCAAAACATTCATTTAAAATGACCAGAATCCAGTTTATTTATTGGAAAAACATGCTCGCAGAAAGAATTTTGACTACAGTTGTTAGGGGCTCTCAGTGTGCACTGCCAAAATGTGCAGACAAACAAACAGACATTCAGCTGTTGTACAAAGCAAATAGATATACAAAAAGCTCCTAGTTCACTATAGTTTATTATCCCAGTTTACTTCTACTTCTTGACTTTCCCACTTTCATAGACAGTTGTCCAGAGGCTTCAGCTGCTGCTCAGCTAAGGGTCGAAGATCTAAAAAAAAAAAAAAACATAACGGCATTATGAGCTTGGTTTAGATTTTATTTAGCCTGGCGTTCAGTGGTGTGCAGTGATCCAGAGACTGCGAAACTCAAGGATCATCACTAAGATTATGATGTGTTTGAAAGACCTGAGGGACTATGAACTGACTCGCTGCATCGCTTTTATCATTCTATAACTAATGATAGCCGAAAAGAAGCTTTAAGTATTTTAAAACTCTTTTCTTTTACCGTATGGCCTGCGGTTCACAGAAGAGTTGCCATGCCTTCCTCTAAGGGTAATTGCTGTTGACATGTGACCAAGATGGATAAACATGCCCAACAGCACAACTTGACTCCAACTCCTGGGTCAGGACAAATGTTTTCCATGAAGGGTAACTGAGAGGCAGGACCACAGGGTAGATCTAGGTAGCGAAAGTCAAAATATTTAGTGTAGAAATATTTGATTGTTAACACTGTTTTCAGTGATACAGGACATTTCTTTATGGCGCACTTTATATGACTGGCAAGATGAAGTGATTAGGTATATAATTTTTTTTGGAAATAAATACATTTTGAATTTATTGTTCATACTGTTTATAAGAGAACCTGCTCTTACATGTGGTGCTTTGCTTGTGCCCACATGCGAAGAAATAATTTCCACATCAATCTTTGTACTTGTTGGACTTTAATGTACACTTGCACCACATGGATAAGGTTTTATTGTTGCCATTCTCTTTTGCGTTTGTCTCAGTGAGTGAGACGACTCTTAACTGATGAACAGTTAAGAGTTGTAGGAGCAACAGCAGTGTGTACACATGTGAAATGCTTACATCTGAGACACTGATAGCTCTGCTGTTATTAAATAATGAAGGCTGGAGACGTGACTTGGATTTGACTGCTAGGAGCCATAACTTACTTAAGACTTGACTCCCTTAAGACTTGGCTTGACTTGACACCTAAAAGCACATTCAACATTTGAAGTTTTGGCCAGGTAAAATTGCCTCTTGTTTGTATGTGTAGTTTGTCCTCTTTCCAGGTCTCTTTATCCAATATTCTTATTCTGTTTCTGTCCTGGAAGAGGGATCCCTCCTCTGTTGCTCTTCCTGAGGTTTCTTCCTTTTTTTTCCTGTTAAATAGTTTTTTTGGGGAGTTTTTCATAAACAGAATGGGTCTAAGGGTTGAGGATATTCTCTGTTGTTCAGATTTGAAAGCCCTTAGAGGCAAATTTGTGATTCTGGGCAATATAAATAAAACTGACTTGATATAAACCCTGAAACAATAAAAAACATCAGGCCTTATAGCCACACCTTGCATATTTAATTATTAGGCATGTGCATTTATATGACTTGGTCTCATTTATTTAAAAAAATATGACTTCAGACTTCACTTGAACTTGTATCCAATGACTTAAAGGAGTAGTTTGACATTTTGGGAAATTAGCTCATTCTCTTTTTGGCACAGAGTTAGATGAGAAGATGCGTTAACTATGACGCTACAGCAGCCGGCTAGCTTAGCTTGGCTTAGCACAAACCGAAGTGTTGTGTTTTACAGGGGTTTGTGTGAGGAACTATTTCTTGGTCTGGACCAGTTACCAGGCAACCAGTGGAGACTCCAGGAAGTTACTGGTCGCAGCCAAGAAAAAACCCCATCTGAAACAGCAAACTGTCTTTTACCTTACAGTTTATACGGATTAAACAAACAAGATATAACGTGTTAATTAGTGAGCTTTAGAGGTCGTGGTAGGCAGATTTTGTCACCGTTGGACAGAGCCAGGCTAGCTGTTTGCCCCATTTCCAGTCTTTGTGCTAAGCTAAGCTAACTGGCTGCTGGATGTAGACTTATATTTAACGTGGGTATGGGAGTGGTAGCCTCTCCTCTAACACTGCACCAGGAGGTGAATAAGCACATTTCCCAAAATGACTTGTCCTGAATGACTTGAGACGTGAATTAGAATTACACCCAAAATGCTTTAAAACTGCACCATTTGTTCGTAAAATGATGTAATGTAAAAGTCATATTCTGTATTCTTTTTATTCATTGCTCATCATTTGCCTTACCGTTAAAGAAATCCATCATTATCTAGTCACCCACATGTTAATCATAACTCCAGTAACATTTGAATAACTGTCAGACACACACTGATTTATCCCCCACATCTCCATCTCAGCCTTCCCCCAGACTGCTTCAAGTTAAAGGAGCCATCCTTTTACAGCCTTAAGACAGCATAAAACGCCCATCACATTTCTCAAACTAGCTCATGCACCATAATCAGGTGTTTGTAGCCAAACAATTGCACTGCGAGTCCAGTCATTATCCCCCTTATTTCCCTCAGTAAATATGCTTTGTCTTAAAAGGCACCAACAGTCCAGACCATGTCACCAGTGCACTGTTTGTCAGGAAAATAATGAGGTATTCGGGGAAATTTGATGGACATTTTTTTTTTTTTCCCTCTGTCTAAAATTGTCCTATTAACATCAGCAGTTTGGGAAATGACTCGCCTGGTATCAGTCAAAACATCACTGGAGTTCTGTGGGAAATATGGGCTGAGTAGAAAATGACTGTATGACCTGTAGTTGACTTTGAACATGATAGTTTTTAAATATGAGTACATACAATATATTGTTAAATAAGTTACAGTATGTGCCCAGTTGTAAGTGGGTTGTAAGGCCCCACTATACTGCCTTACAAAGACAGAGAGCAATAACTTACAGAAACAGTGAAGTTGGGAAAAGAAACGGGCCTTTCTTGGTAGTGGAGTTGCAATTTGAGATGCTCTTTTGTAGTTGTTGTCCTCCTTAACTGATGTTGTATGCTAACATAGTGTAGATACTGTAAACACAAGCTTTTTGCCTGTTGTTTTTAATGTATATCAAGCCCATGGGTTTTGCATTCTAAGAAATGTTACTGCATGCATTTGTTAAAGTAATGAGTGGTCTGTTGTTGTTGTTTTTTTTTACAATAATTTACAACAATAATTTCTTTTATTGATTAACTGTAACCCTTGTGTTTTGTTGATTTGGCTTTACTCCTTCAGTTTTCCTCACTGCTGTATGTGTAAAAAAATCATTGCTAGTCCAACATTTTTTCCCCTTCAAATTCTGTTTTCTTTTGATGAAATCGAGAGCAAAAAGCTTTGTTATTACACCAATTAAGAAAATATTTCATGTTTTAAAACAGGCCATGCATGAAGAAATACAGTATACATTCCTTTTGTTTGCCAAAAGTGATTCACACACAAAGAAATGTACAGGACCTCAAACGCAAGTAATACATAATTTTCTAGCAGAATTCTGAAACATGCATCAGATCAAAATCATGTTTATATGCAATTCTCATAAAAGTAGGAAATGTCATGAAGTATCAAGGTGATGAAACAATCTAAAGTGTGTTTCTTGAGCTGTAAACGAGGACCCGGGGTCTCTAGGTCTCTAGTCACAAGCACCTCATTTAAAAATAGATTGTTTATATCTTTGGGTTTATAATAGAAACACCTACATATGCAGATGATTCTGGTAGTTACACTATGAGGCACATTTGTTCCCATAGATAAGTGTTGTAATAGCTGCTGACAGAGAGTCTGCAGATTTATTGAGCATTTTTTGGGACAGTCTTCATGTGATGCTCTTATCAATAACTAGACATGATAGCTATGGAGCATTTACTGGAGCTTGTGAAAACAGCATCTGAGAGCAGCACATTCATTACTATGGAGTCTTCAGATGATTGCAATTGATCTTCCTCCAGAGAGGATAAAATCCAAGCCAGGGGGAAAAAATCCTCATAATTATAGAACCAGCATCAGTGTAGCCATGGTTTAAATGCCAGTGTGATTTTCATCACATATCCATTGTGCAATTCAGTACAGTTTCCCATACAAATTTGAAAGAATTCAAGAACAATATGGTATCGTTTTCTTGTGGAACATAATGTATGCTGACCTAGAAATCCATGCATATTAAAACAGCGAATGAACAGATAATGGAAGGGCTCAGCAGAGAGTGCTGAAGAACAGAGTTAACTAATTAGTCCTTCGTTTTTATAAGGATGGGGGTTTTTTTTGTAAGCTATTGTGCATTCACATCCTAGGATCACTGCAGTAGCTGTGGTTAAAATAAAGCACCATCCATTCTACAGATGTTCCCATCTGCTGAGTTTGTGGTACATTTGATGCAACACACAGCAAATCAAATGAATTCAGAGCAGCACCTTTTTTTTTCTCTTCAAACAGCACCTGCATCTATTCAGCTGAGGAGGAAGTGAATAGATGCTAATAAAGTGAGGCCACGTGAGTCTCACAGCTCATTATTTCAGTTACTTACTATTGTGTTTTGGTTATGTAAAGGTAAGGTGTCATTATGAACAATATGAGAAAGGAAGACACACTTGAGCACAAAACCCAGAACATTTAAGCCGTTCTGCTGCACTATGAAGAAATGCTGTAGTGCAGTACAGCTGTTTACAGTCTTTCCACCACTGTTAGCATTGTATTATAAACTGTTTAAACCTTCACTAATATAGAGCCTGTAAAGCATTGCTGGAGCAGAGTGTGACTGCAGACATGTTGGAATGTTAACTGAAGCAAAGAGTAAACCAACCTTGAATAAAGCAAGTTTATAATGAAATATGACATTTATAATCAATAAATATTTAAGGTGGTCCCGCCATCTTTGGCCTAATGCATAATTAAAGCACTTTACATAAATTCATAATGATGTAATGACAATAGAGGACATAACTCACACATAACACTGACTGTATTTGTTTATGAGGTGTAACATACTGATTTTATACTGCTGTATATTTTAATAAAAAACAAGCATATGCACCGTTGGACAGCATACAACTACAGTCAGTGTGGAATTTTCTGTTGAATAATGACAGTAAAGCTGAACTTTAGTTTGACCTTGTTAATTACACCCAACAATATGAAATGATGGCATTCCAGAGGAAGACACGGAGCCAACAATTCAACACAGTTCATCCTCTGGAGAATATTAATGTGTTCGGTAAGTTTCCTGGAAATCGTCCCATTAGATTTTGATATTTCTTGTGTATGAGTGGACATTGTAGCCTGATGGTGGTGCTAGAAGAAACTAGGTCAGAGAGTCATCATAATATTAGGATTAATCCTCTGGGGACCATGAATACTCACAGTAAATTAGCAATTATGTATTGATTTATTGCGTGGTTAGAACTCACCAAATGTCCAAAATGGAAATGGTCATCAGTTCATATGATGTTTGCATTTTCTTGGAGCCCCATTTTATTTTAAAGGGGTACTCCAGCGATTTAGTATTGCACTGTATATAATGCAGGTTATTTAAAGTTTCAAGCCTAATTCCAGATACCCCTGGTCATCATCCAGGTTATTTTCTCAGATTTTAGAGAGCTTCTCCAGAGCCACACCAGACATTATACAGCTGTTTTCACATGCTGAGTAGTACCCTCCATGACAAGTAAACTGGCCTTTATGTGTAAAATCATTGGACCCTTTGAAATGATCAACAAATTATTTGATTTTACTGATAGTATTTTACTGAAAAAATTGTTTTTGTCAATCCAACGTGAAAGCATTTGGTAGTGCCAAGAATCATGATCTGCATTTTTGCATAAAATACATTCTGTGCTATAAAAAAAAATTTTGGTCACTTTTTTGTTGCAGATTTGTTTACCACAAAGTCAAATTGTCACTATGTCAGCATAATTACCATATTTATTAGTAGAACTCTGGACAAAATTTTGTATTATGATGCTTGGTGAGAATTTTATATTATAAACTTTATGACATTTGGTCAGGATTTTGCATATGTCATATTGAGGTAATGACAAAATGGTATCTTTCAGTCCCTCATTATTTTGCAGTTGCTAAAATAACATGATAGTACTCTCATATCTTATTTGCTTCATGCTTGAAAACAACACTCAAGACCTGAAGGACCGAAGTCAGGGTTGGTGACTATGGAAGTGCCAAGAGAGTTTCTAGTTGAGACCTGAAAGGCGTGTTTGATCTGGCCCAGGACCTGATGGTGTTTATTGAATTTATTCCTATGGCACAAGCCCTAAAGGCAAAGGCAAGTGATGACAAGGTTGGATCTTCTTTTACCAAATCAGACAAAGATGAACATTGAATAAGGTTAATCAGGTTCAGTGTTTACCAGTTTTCAATGACAAATACCCAGATGTTTTTAAAAAGGAGCCAATTATTTTAAACTGATTTTAACTGTGATCTTACAGTACTGTATGTTCCCACTCATCCAAATACATATTCTATTATATTATATATTTAGTTTTTTCCCTACCTAATAAAGTTGCTAAATGCACACTTTTACCAGATAATTACAGCAGCTCAGCAATAAGAAAACATCACAGCTTTTCTTTGATGATTCCTATTATATTTAATCCTGTCCTATAGTGTTTAGTATGACAGTTGTGGAGAGAGAAGTGTCAGTATGGATCTACTGTGGCAGGAATGTTTGAATATGATTTTGACAGCCTCTCTTCAACCCCAGCAAGAACAAAATACTGAAGTTCAAATGCAGTTTTGATCCAAAACAGCGGCACTTAAGATGCATGGCACAGAGTACCTGCACTGTGCCAGTGTTATGGTGAGGCACTTTTTGTTGCACCTTCAAGCACAGTAGATCAATCCATGAATAGCTGAGCGATGGAATAAAGTGGAGCTCATATTTGTTTGTTTCTGTAGACTGAGATCTGCACTTAGTTGTCCTTCTATGAGAAAACTGGTTTGCAGAGAAAAATAGTGCTGTAATAATAACTAAACGTTCATGAAAATGTGTGTGTAAAAATGTCAGTGTCCACATCCAACAACTTGGCTTCAGGGGTGATATCCAGTTGACGAAATTGTAGCAGTAGAGCAAAATAATTTAGCTAACCAATTCTTAACTTCTTTGAAATTTCTAAGAGAAACCTAATGGAGCTTGAAGGTTTGCCAGACTGCACAGTAATGCAGAGGGGATTCACTGATGGCTTCAGTAATTTCTCTTGAGGTAATACACTGATTTAATGCCATCTGGTGAGAATCACAGATGTTTGGCAAAAAGATGTAACTCGGAAAGCCTTTTGAATTATTGACCTTCTTTTTTTCAGGTTTATATATTGGCTTGTAAAAATGACAAAAGCAGTTATTATTTTTAGAGAACTAGGCTGCCATTTGCCAGGCATGTTCTTGATACCAGCTACAGAGTGATGATTCAGGATGGTGGGTAGAACAGTGTGGTAGAACCGTTTTTTTATACCTTTTTTTTTTTTTTAGCAATTAAAAAAAAAGATAATGAGGGCTGTCTTAAGGCATCCAACATATTTGGCCCCACATATAGCAGCAATATAGGGTTTTTAGATGTTTCAAAAAACTGTTTTGGACCACACAACACTGTATATCAAGAATGAAACTGTACTTTGACATGAATCCAATGATGGTAGGCCTACGTATGTCATAACTAAATAGGCTGGCAACCTGTAAACATACTGTACAGATCTCAGCTTTTTTAAAGAGCGGGCATTAGCGTCTTATTTTACCGACTGCTTGAATACTTGGACCACTAGGGTAACATGTGCAGAGGACACAAACTGCGACACTGCAATCTTTCCGTTCCTACATAAATCACTGCAAGACAGAGCGGGGAAGGAGAGCTGTGAAGGAGAGGCTAATGGAGCAAGGAGCATGTCTTAGACAGGTTTACAAGGCTTCTAGTATACAAACTTTAAATTTCTTTCAACACACTCTGTGGAACTTACTGGCAAACAAACCTGGACAATGAACTGGAAACTAACTTTATGGGCTCAGAACATTTATTGTTGTCATCAAGGATATACACAGAAAATGGACATGTGTCTGCAGTTCTGGTCCAGAAAAATATGTCAACATCCCTGGAAACACAGTCAAAATGATTCTCCCATACACTGCAGAAGAAGGATTTCCACATTGCCTGTAAAGGTATTGATGATATCACGGGTCTGAATGATTTTAAATGCTTTTTATCGCATAGTCTTTCACATTTATTTACTAAATCAAGACGAAAGTGTCCAAAATTATAAAAACACTATCTGAAATCATTTCCGAATAATACTAAGCCAATCCCACTTTTTTTTCTCGACAAAA
The DNA here is from genome assembly GCA_005408345.1 of Macquaria australasica. Classification (NCBI taxonomy): domain Eukaryota; kingdom Metazoa; phylum Chordata; class Actinopteri; order Centrarchiformes; family Percichthyidae; genus Macquaria; species Macquaria australasica. The sequence goes on along the minus strand of SEMN01000034.1, from coordinate 258,338 downwards.
CCATCTCAACTCAAGGCTCTTTTACTTGCCTATCCTAGAGCTTTCAACCGTATCCTTCTGTCTTCATCAGCAGATAGAGTTTGCTCAATTTCCTGCTCAGTCGGTTGCTCAATCACCTCTATGGTTTCTTGACCTTGGAAACAGCAGCTGACAAAACTATAGTTTCATTTATAACAACGCATATTTTATAAATCGTATGTTTGACGTATAAAATCTTCATCTGAGAAGTAACTAGTGACTGTAGCTGTCAGATAAATGTAGTGGAGTAAAAAGTACATTACCCTCATCTGAAATGTAGTAGAAGTATAAAGTAGCATAAAATGGAAATATCAAGTAAATTTAGTACTTAGTTACATTCCACCACTGCTGGTAATGGAGTATTTTAACATTGTTGTATTAGTACGGTTACTTAAGTAAAGGACCACTTAAACTCAAGGTCCACTTACTCGCTTTCGATTATATCACATGTTCTTCATACTTTATTTTTTTCATTTTTTCTCCCTAGGTGCTGCACAATTACAGATCACACTTTATGCAAAGGAGTATCATGTGTAAGATGAACATATCAGAAACCAAATCCTGCCTCTTAATAAAAATGGCATTTTCCCAGATAACACATTTTAAATAGCAACAAATACAAAAAGATGTAAATACCAGCCCACAATTTTAATATCAGCCCATAATAGAAGATAGAGCCAACATTCATGAGTGCTCGTTTGTATCATTACCCTTTTCCCCACATTCAGGATGAACCAGTGCTTTTATTTTCAAAGTCAGTCGGTAACAAGATAAACAACGCTTCACTCCAGAGTATTGATTCCTCTGTGTCACAAACAGATGCTCTGTCATTGGCTGTGACTCACAATCATATTAAGTTGACAACAAGGGTGAAGGCCATGTTATAACTGAATGACAGCTCTGCTCCTCTAGATACAAATGAGTTCACATTTCTTTACCTTCTTCTTCCTCCCTTCGCTGTGCACAGACATACACACACTTGGAGCTACACGTTGGTAACAGCTGTTGCAAATCATTTCAGTGTTAGTTAATAATATAAGATGTATTAAGGATACATTCTTTTCGCATGATGTGTTGATTTTAATTCTATAAGTCTTCTGTTTGTGTTAACGTGATTTTCCATTGTTGTGTCTATTATGTGTTATAATTTGAAGCTGCATGACAATGTGCAGACTGTCTGGTCCAGATTTCCACTCTTGTTCCGCCTGTTGTTTCTGTGCTCTCCAAACAGATGCTCCATCAAATCTCTTTATACTTGGCTGAGCAATGGGAGTTACGCACTGTCACTCCGTGGCCCCCATTCAAAGACACCTAATGTATAAGCTGTCATTCACCATGATAGCTTTCATGAGTGTGTGCAACGTGTGTGCGCCTGCTTGCTCATCAACATATGCCAGTGGGCTCTTTTTTTGCCTCTTGGTGCAATCTATATACTTTGAAATTCGTTGTAAATTCAGCCTGCCAGTAAACCAGTAATATGTGTATGTTTATTCACATCTGGTTTTTATCCAACAATGACAGCGTTGCAAAAGATTAACCTCATAAGAAGTCTCCTGCGACCTCGGTTACATTTTTTCAAATGTCCTCTTATCGAGTTATCTTCATACTGCTGTGCTTCAGCTGGTCATTAGGATTTTGCTATCAGGGTGGGCTTTGCGGATCAATACCTGTCTCTGTACAAGACAGGCCAAAAGCTGGATGAAATATGAACGCCGGTGTAGGTTGTTTGGCTTTCACTAATAAAACTCTTCTATATTGCAGAGCATCTGAGTGTCATCTGATAACTCATAACAACAGGCTCTGTGTCCAGAAGAATCGTACAAATATGAAAACAACATAACAGGAAGGTCACGACCCCTTCTCAAGCTCCCCGATCCCACCTGAGATAGACATTAACCTATGATGGGCCAGGGGTTTTCAAAGTCTGACACTGTGGGTCCCCCTCAGACAAAGTCGAGGCAACTGCGCCCCCCACCCCACCCTCCTTATAAACAGGAAGTATAATGTTGCCATGGAGTCAGTGAGTACAACTTGAGCTCCGTTTTTTAGCCCATACTTGTTTACATTTTAAAAAGTATGCCAAATTAGTTATTAGCAGTTCCTGTTTGCAGTGTATCCACGGATGTACAGACAACTATCACTGAATTACTTTGATATTGAAGAAAACTTAAAAACGTGATGATTCTCAGGCAAGTTCTCAGGCAGTGTTTCTCTTGCCTGTGTCCGTACTCATGACACAGTCTGTCTTTAGCACATCTGTCTTTACTCACACTGTAAAGCTGACATCATCTCCACACATGCAAACCCACGCACACTCACCCACCCATCCACCCTCCCCCCAGCACAGGCCGCGTAGACACTTCTAGAGCATGCGGATGGAGGAGGGGTAAATAAATCAAAATCAACAACAGGCATCTGTTTGAGGATCCAGGATGCAGCCCCAAAGCAGGCACAACGAAGGTCAGTAGAAAAAAAAGGGAACATAATATTGTCTTTCAGGCTGCAAGCAAATGGGACCAATTTTTAGCCATGTTTTTTTTTTTTATCTTGTTCCACATAAATCACACTAATAAGAGTTAGGCTTAATCACCAAGGATACAGATAAGAAAATGGCTGAGATGTTGCACTCTGTTGTCAAGGAAACTGGTCAGAATTGGCCCGGTGGCCTTGGAAGCTTGCAGTAAACTGCTGACTAAAACCATACAGTACATGCAGTACATGGAAACCTTGAGAGACAAAATCTTCATTCTCTAGTTTATCTATTTATTTATTTATTTTTTACTGGCATGATGCTTTAAATATCCACCCATTTTTATTTGTGCAAACATGTAAGAGCTGTTATTTTTTGCTTCTATTGGAGAAAAAAAAAGAGCAAATATTGATGCATTTCATGGAAACACCACACTGAATGCATTTATAGTATCTTTGACATCTACAAAGATGCAGCCTTATGAGAGATTTTTTTATAGATTTTGTAACAATATACACCTTATACTGTATTTTCGTCATGTCCAGGTCTATGAAACTTGTGAATTACAGCAATACAAAACCAATGAAGAAATTGGAATTTCTTGGCAGCTTGTAGAGGACAAAACATTTTAATATGTTTTACAGTAACATAAATGAATACATTAACAGTTGTATTACCTGTTGCAAGAACCCTTAGATGTAGTTACCACCAGCCTTATACTGTCAGTGTATGACATGTTGGACAAGCAAGTGACGCCTGAACACATATATTAAAAAATACAAACCTCAGCAAAAATGAAAATGATCTTTTACATTTAAGAAGGACAGTGTTTAAAATCTATGAGCAATATTCTGTATGCAACTGAAAACTGTCGCAGCTGTGATATTGCTCACATTAAACAGTCACTTTAGGGATAAGATATTGCTGAGAGTGTGGGTATCGAATAATTCATGACTGGTGTGAGCGCGCGTGTGTGTGTGTGTGTGTGTTTGTGTGTGTGTTCGCAGGCACAGAGGACTCACATCTGTGACAGAAACTGCGACACATAATGATGTGAGCTTAGTAAACACATCACAATAAGTATGATTACAGTTGCTCATGCTGGAATTCAATCTTTGCTTTGAATCTTTTGCAAAATATGTATTAAAAATCTGAAAATGATGTCTTTTTTTAGGTGGATTAACTCAAATTTCACTCTGTCAATTAATGAGATTTTGCTCCCTCTGGAAGGCAATTAAACAATGGACCCTGTGTTCCCGTCCCTGCCAATATTCTGACAGTTCTCCTTTATCAACACACAACTATCTAATACCAATTAGTTTCTGTCTTTTCAAATACATGCAAATTAAAGTTGCAGCAAATTAACTGGCTTTCCAGCTTATCCCGGGCACTGAAGTGTGGACCCACTGCGCTATATCTTTTGTTTTGTCATTATTTCATTCTCCAGTCAAAGTCAGTTCATTTCTCAGGGGTAATATGTTGGGAAGGGGATTAACCTGACCCAAATGGTAATATCTGATTCAGCTGACACTGATGTAGCTGTTTATCTGTTATGTGTGACCAAGAAAAATTACAAATTTGTCCCTCTGTGGGTTAGGGAGAGAGAGAAAGAGTCTTACTATAGATTTAAAATGTGGTGAAATACATGACCAGAGTACTTTATCATAATCAGCTTGTATTTAATATAGCTTCCTCCCAATGATCTAGCCCCCTCTAGTGTGTAAAGAAATGATCACGTAGGAGACTCCTGTCTCAAAGGTCCTCTTTAGACACATCCCTCATACATCATACATGCAACAGACTGTTGCAGTGTATTATTCAAATATTGCAGCATTTGTAACATGTTTTAAAGACTACAGAGAATTGCTCTTAAAAGGAATAAAATCTCATTTTAATGTCAGGTTGCATCTTGGCAGAATGTTTTCCTCACATCCCCCTCCTCAGTCATGTTCTGCCCTCCGCAGCTAATAGTCTCTGCTGGTCATACTCTGCTGTTGCATACATTTGCCTTTTCTGAGCAACCGGTTCCTCCAGCATCACAGAAATAGGCTCTTTTAAACCACTAGGGGGCACTATGAAACAACCCAGCCATTAGCAAATTAGCAGGGGAGTCATAAGGGGTGGTTATTTCTCTAGCAGTAGCTGTTTGTTGCCGTGTTACTGAAAATGAAATTCAAAACAAACAGGCCTGCTTTGCTACATTTTCCCCTCATTCTCCCCTGCTATTCCTCCAATTTGCCCTCGTACCACTTTTTTTCCTCTCTTTTTTTCTTTCTCTCTCTCTTTTTCTAAACCAACCGGTGGTTATGTAGTCTGGAATATGCTAATCTGCTATGCACCGGCAACTCCCTGGGTGAAGATCACTTATTAAAAGCATAGTTGGGAGGGTTTATGCAAATTGAGTCAAATCAAAGCAAGCTTTCCCTTGGTTGGTTACCCCTTTGCATACATTGTGGTTCTGAAACCAATATTTTATTCCTGATATTCCTTTTTGTGGAGACTGTGCCAGTTTCACATCACCTCTTGAGCTCTCATCGTCATGTATTTAATGTTGAATTCATGTTGCTCTGCTTTCTCCTTTTTTTTGTTTGCCAGTGTGTTGCTGCAGACAAACAGTTTGCTTGTCTGCAAAAGGAGAAGTTTCATTTCCCGTTGAGTGGATTGACAGAATTGTTAGAAGGAAAAGATGGATAATATCCGCTGTGGCCAAAGGCTGCCGTGAAGTAGTCTGACACAGACACTGATTAAGCCTCTTGAGATCTGAAGGGATTGTGGGTCTTAGTTGAGAGAGAAAAAGAGAAACAAAAAGAGAGGAGTGAGCAGGCGAAAGAACAAAACTGCAAATTGGATTGGATGAGATGCAAGTGTCCTGTGGGTATGCTGGCTTTTGTGTAACATGTTGTTCAGGTTGGACCAACAATCAGTCGTGCTTCCTTAACTCCAGACTATTAGGTGCAGGAGAAGGGGGATAAGCAGATCTCTGATCAACAAGGGGAAACTGCATTGGGGATAATGTGCTGCATTGTTTGTGGACAGAGTTGACTTCTGATTCCTGGTCATTACTTAGGAAAAAGTCATACTTTCTGAATGAGCTGTGCCCGTTTCGCATACAGCCACATATTGTAATGTAGCACTTAATTGGACCTCTTGACATGCATATGGGTTTACGTTTATACCACAGTCATGCAAACACATCTGACTTCTAAAATCACCCCTGCCCTTTAGCGCACCCCATGCTGTGCTTATTTAGAGTGCAAAGGTGAGTCCTCTATGTTCCATATTTATATATTTGACAGTAAATTATGTAAAAAGAGCAGAGGTCAATGCCTCCCCTCCAGGCAAATATGCAGACCCTGCAGTCTTGTGTTGGGTACTAAATATCACCAGGTGTTCCTATTACTGGTTTAGATTGCAGTTCAATTGGGAATTTTCAGAGACAAATGAAAGGTTATTAAGAACATCAGTGATTACTCAGCCGTTCACTTCAGCCATGCAGCGAGATTGATTAAATATATTGGATGTTTGCTCATGCTTTCAGACACAGAAACGCACACTTAGCCATGCGTTACTAATGGCTTCTTGCACAGACTACTAAGAGTTAACCAGGGAAACATTTTTACCATCTTTGTCCTGTCATCATGAATGTAATCTTTGATGAACACAACTCACGAAAGCACACACGGCTCAATAACAACTATATAAAAGCCATAATTCCCTTGTGAGTCTTATTTTACTGTATTTTTTTAACAGATATCTGATAGGTGAAGCATGCTCCCTGGAGTATTACTAATATTCAGACTACATAAAAAATGAATGGAAAATACACGTTTGCATCATCTGAACATTTTTTGAAATGTAATATGCACATTTTAGATGTAAATTTTGTCATCTCAATCTGTTTGGTAGCTGCTGTAACAACACAAACAAAATACAGGCAGCTTTTTTGCATGTGCGTTATGTCTTCACAAGTAGCTTTTGTCTAGACGTATTCATTTAGACAGTTGCATTCCTCTGTGTCTTTGTGGGTCAGTTCAGTAAGGTTTGGACTATGAGGGGATCAGTTGAGCACATTTCAGCGTTTAACCCGAGCATAAACCCCATCAGCGCAGTAGAGGCAGCTGTGGATGATTCCTTAATCCAACCAGACACTGGGAGAGGGATTCATAAAGGCAGAAAGGCTTCCAACAGCATCCTCCCCACTGCACACCAGCAGGGATAAAATTCCCTAATGTGAATGCAGAAGGTTTTGCCGATTGCAAAGGCTAATTGCAATATTAATCAATTACAGAGAATAAAAAGCTCATTTTTATGCCTACCATGGGTGGCTGGCGTGCTGACTTCCTGTAGTCTTTATTCACTGCATCATATGAGGGTGGTGCTCCATTGTGAGAAAATGAAATTACCCCACTTCACTTTTACATTTGCATATTCACTCAAAAACAATGAGGTTCTTATGCAGTAGTATAGCAGCTACATCATGCAAGCATAGCATATTGAATGTTTGCTGGACTCACACAGAATCAGCCCTGCATTAATGGTGAACGCAGCTCAATAATGTCTCAGTCTGGATGAAAGCAGCCCCCCATAAAAACCATCAGAGGGCAATCGATGCGCTTTCATCCCCAGGACGGAAATTGCACTCATATGGCTCAGACTCTATGAAGGTCCCCCATCCAAAGCCAAATCATTAACATCAAACTTGCAGGAAAGAAATCAAAATGTCAGTCTGCCCTGCAATCTCTGGGCAGATGAGTATTGCTTCTATTTCTTATACAATTTCATACTCATCATATCTACTCCTGATGTAGCCTACTGTAGGCTTATTTCCCCCAGCATGACTTGGCTGTTTCAAATATGGAGAGTTGAGACAGATGTGCGCGTTGGATAGCACATACACTCCCACAAATAAGCCACTATACCTATCTGTCTTTTGCACAGTGTTGTGATGCCTGTTACTTCAGATTCCACGACAGTGGTGTGCATGTGACAAATATAAATCCTTGACCTGATCCTAACTTAAAGGAGAGTTTAAATTTCTAAAAACAATTATCAGATGACCACATGAACACTGAAACAGTTTTTCCTATTATGTTATTAAGTTATTATGAGGCTGAGTTAGTCAAATCAAGGGAGTATCTTCCAGTTACAGTCTTTTTAGTACAAAATTCCCTCTTTGTGTTTCTCTGGACAGTGTTTCCTTGCTGAGATGCAGCAGAGGGATGGTAACACAAAGCAGGAATTTGGTACTAAAAAAAAAAAGATACTCATTTGATTTGACTGAACTCTGTTGAAGCCTCATAACTTCAGATAAACTTGTGAATGTATTTTTACACAGGATGGAAGGGATCTCTTCACGGTCAATATGAACAGGAGGAATGATTGCAGCAAGCAAAACCTGTTTCAATGTTCATACAAGCACCTTACTGTTGTTTTAAGACAGACTTGAAGAAGTGTGAACCTATCCTTTAACGCCAGGCTGAAAAGCACAGTTTCACTTGCGTCTCTGGTTGAATATGTCAAGTGTGTTGCACCTGTAACCACATCCAGATGTGATGTCACAGTGTACTGACACACCCTGGAGTACTCTTCTACATCACCGCAGCAAGGTGAGAAGTTTAACAGAGGGTCAGCAAAAACAAGATTTCAGCTGCTGTTAAGTTTCTCTATGATTCCACACAAACACGTCTTTTTTCAGAAGTCTTATTTACTCTAGATAATCCACAAACCTTTCTGTGAACAGCATGAAAAAATACTGAAAATATAATCCATATGAACTGTCCAAAGTAACAGACACTTTCTGCAAAAAGATAGAGTTTTAGAATTAATTAATTGTATTTTTTTAATGCTGTAAACACCACACATGAAATTACATTCACCTCCACTTTATGGGGTGGTGGCAGAAATCTCAGATATCTGAAAACCAAGAATAAAACCAAAAACTATATCCAATATGAATTTACACGTAAAAAACATAATTAACAAAATTTTTTGATAGGGATCCCTTAACTTTTTTTATTAAATAACTGCAGATATGTAGTGAGTGGGACATTTTAGAGTTGAAAAATAAACTTGCTACCTCAAACATATCAACCGCATATCTCCTTAACTGCTGCGATATGTGCTGATACAGATACATCTACTATATGGACAAATGTATTGGCCCAGCGGATACATCAGTCTAGTTCTAGAATGTTTTTCGTTTGTTTTTGTAATTTGGATGAACTGACTTTTTATGTCAACAAGTACTCTAAGTTATGCAACAAAATACGTTGTTGGTCCATGCCCTCCAGAACGACATATATGTTTTCTGATCTTACGCCTCTTCGGGCTTGGTTAGGCACACAAACGACTTGGTTAGGGTTAGGGAAAGATGGTATGAGACCTTTGTTGTCATGGTTACAACAACATCCCCTTGGTTACAGTTAGGGAATGACTGCGGGCATGGTTTCTCTCCGTGTTTTATGTACATGTGGAATATGTCTTCCCAAAAGAGACTTTCAAAAGTAGCCAGAGGATAGCTGTTTCCTGTCTTGACTGCCTTGATTTTTCTCACTTCTGAGTCTCCAAGATCTTTTGTACGAATCAATGAATAGTATCACAACATACTTGTCAGGTCGTTGTCTGCTGATTCAAAACACAGGCTGACCAAAGAAGATGTTAATTTACTGGAAATGTTGTGAATGTTAAAACGGTGTATTAAAAGCACAGTAGCATTCTCTTTAGCGTTCATCCTTTTGATCATCTGGCATTCATGTTAAGTTCGATGTATGCCAAGGCCTCCTGTGATGCATCCCACAAACACAAAATTATATACAAACACAAATTCTCTCCCTTCCTCTCCATCTGTCATTTCTTTCTCTCTTTTCTCTGCAACATCAAAATAGCTACAACCCCTCTGGAGCTCATTTCACTTGGTCCTTATGGTGGGAATGCTACTAGTGTGTTTGAAAGACAATTACTTGCATTCATCAACACTTGTCGTCTTGACAGTGTGTGTTTTCAAGTACCCACTGGAACACTATATAGTTACAAAAGCAATTAGCAACCTGAAAACAACACTGGCTCACTGTAGTGCTAAATTGAAATAATGCAAGGCAGATGACATAATTACACTATAATGACACCTACTGTAATCACTGTATAACTGTTTGTTTCACCATTATGGATCATGATTGGCATAACCTATTATCTTCAGTTCAAGTCTGCGTCTAATCTGAACTGTGTTGAAGGTTTTTGTGGAATTTGTTGTTACGCTATTTAAAGCTTTTTTTTTTCTCATTTGAACAGATTAAATCATCTTTCTCGTCTCAGATTGCTTCAGATTTCTTGTTTGAATATTTAACTTTGCTTGTTTGAATGTTTAAATAGTGTCATTCACATTGATCCAACCAAATTTCACTGAAATCTCTTATTATCCCTTATCAAACATGCCTCTGTCAAATTTTCAGTCTGCTGTCAACACTTTGTGGGCTTGCTGTAACAGTACATCAAGATATCCCTCAATTTGGAAAAGCAGCATTCTCAGAAATTCAATTTCCTTCATTTCTATATTTAGTCTACTCCTCTAAGGGACTGTACGAAAATGATTAGGGGGCGGGTTGGGTATTTTTTCTTTTTTGCTGAATGGAGTGAAGTCTATAAACAGGATGCATCATTTGCCACAATTTTGACAAGTGCTAATTCCACTTCTATTGTGCTAACTAATTTGTTGGCTGTGAAAGTTATTATTCCATTTACATATTAGGGTTTAAAGAGGCTATAATTAATATTTTTACAATAACAACGTATCAAACGACAACGTGAAAACGTGATTTTAATGTGACTGACAGGTGTTTCTATTCTTTTGTCCACCCCATTTATATCAGTGAGGGTAGGCTAAATAACAGAAACACCTCACTAATGCAGTGCAGTTCAACAGCACCACAAACTACAGCCTCCAAAATCATCATAAAATTTAATCAACACCTCTCTAAAACAGTTTCATCAAAAACTGAACATTATAAACTTCATGAAGGGAGGATTTATTGCAGGACTGTTGTATTAGACTGCATTAGTGTTGGCTAGGTGTACCTAATAAACCGGCAACTGAGTTTATATCTGTCAAATAAATGTAGTATAATGTACATTCCCCTCTGAAATGTAGTGGAGTAGAAGTAGAAAGTAGCATAAAATGGAACTACTCAAGTAAAGTACAAATACTTCAAAACTGTACTTAAGTACAGTCGTTAATGTGCTTAGTTACTTTTCATCGCTTTTTCATGCTGTTAATCTGAGGTGAAATATGCAGTTTTTGATTATCATTGTGCAGAATATTTTTATGGGTTTTATGTGCATAGAAACGTCTTTATGTTCATAGCTAGAAGATTTAAAGTGAGTTTTAGCTGAAGTGATATAAAACCAGTGGTAAAATATCAACAAAAGGGACAATTTAAGCAAGAGCTAACACACACAAACACACACAGATAGAAACACACACTCACTGTCTCGCAAACACAGACACTCATCAGGGGCAAGGATACAATCGTTTTCTTTGACATGAATCAATGTTGACATGTTCTTATTTCCAGAGCTGAAGCTTTTTTTCCCCCTCCAAACTCTGAGATGAACTGAATGGAAATGCTGCAGCATGGGCTGGTGCACGCGACGCAGCTGCCTCGGTCAATAGGCCAGAGCTGCTCACGGACTCGGCAGCCAAGCACAGGAGCAGACGACAGTACCAATGGAGCCGGATCAAACAGCTTGATCTGTAAAGGCCCTGACTCGAGACACAAATTGACTGGGTGTGCAGGAGAGAGCACCTCTCCCCTAGTCAGATAACTTTCACAGTTCATAGACACAGGGAGGGACACATTTTTGGAAGCGTGCCACAGTCATTAAATCCAGGCTATTTTTGTATTCTGCACACACATCTGCTGAAGATCTGTCGCCGTGGTTCTGATATCACGGGAGGCGGAATCACCTTTGCCCCCGACTCCCTCCCATGTTGGTGATGGAAGGACTTATGCTATTAGACACCACAGGAAAGGATTTCACTCTTGTTACACTCCTGACTGCTGATTGAACACCCCAGCGCTATCTGTTACCAGGAGAGTGGTCTGCTGCCAGCGGCGCTTCTTGTAGTAGTAGATTATTTGCTTCCACTCAGATGGATGTACTTTACATGGCATTAAACAGAAGCAATATGGGATCTGCCTGGTACAAACCCATCCCGCCTCCTCCTCCTCCCTCCCCTTTGAAGAGCGTGGGAGAGTTTCATGCACGATTCATCTCGTAAATCTAACATCTTATAATATATACGATGGGGATATGATGTGGAATTAATGGTCAAATGCACTTAAAAAAACAAAGGTAATGTTGTTTACATGTGTATCCTCAAATTGGCAATCACATAATTTGAAATGAAAATTGGACCCACATCCAGCGTGGAATTTTAAAACGTGCATCTCATGGATGGCAGGCACTCTGGGCAAAGTGTTTCTAATGTCTTGAGAGAGAGTAAATAAAGAGCCTAATGTGTTCTAGTGCACACATCTAAATAAGACTTGTCAAGAGAACATAATCTTCTCTTCCCATGATGCTGTGTATAATACAAGGCATCATGGGAGAGAACAAGCCAAGGCATATTGTGACGCCTTGGCTTGTTTGTTTTGCGTTCTAGGGACTGCTTTGAAAGGAAAATGATTGTGATATTTTCTCGTCAAACGTAATGACTTCCCATTTGGAACTCTTAAAAGTCTGCAACAGAGGGACATTGTGCATCCAGATAAGCTTCAGGCCTGGACAGGCTTTATTCACTAGAGACATATACTGAAGTGTTCATGATTACAAAATAATGTGAAAGACAGATCAACTTCACCATCAAAGATAAAGAAAATTATTAATTGGAGATATACCAACATTTTTATGATATCTAGCTGACTCAGTATGTCACATTTTCTATACACTTTGTAGTGTCAGTTTGATAATTAAAGAGGAATTAATCAACTGTAAAAAAAAAAGAAGATTTTTCTGCAGTAATTGCAAAGAATTAATGCATCTATCATTTACATTATGTCACAAGTAAAATAAAAGATTCTTATTAACTTACTCTGAAGTTTCTCATTAATTGGGCAGTCAGTTACCCTGATACATTTCAATTTCGGGAATAAGAAATACAATAAGAAAGGCCTGTCACTTGATGGTCGCGCAAGTCCCAATTCCATTTTCTTCAGATGCAAGTCTGACAAAAATGGCATTACAATCGTTTGGCTGGAACCTGTTTGGTAATATCATAGCTCCAAACCAGCCCACTCACTGAGTGTCACTGTTGAGGTTGTGTTCACGTACATCAGGTGGCACACTACAGTTTTGGTTGTAATTTTGCATCGATATTACTGTACACTTACGCTTCTTCCTGCAAAATCAGACAAAGACCTTTCATGTGTCTTTCTCATTGATAGCCATTTTTAGGTACTATACATTTAATCAGCAAAAACACTTTCATTGTAATCTAATTACATCAATGAATGGCTCTTAAACCTACATGGCTTGATTTTTTGGCCACTGGGGGGCAGTGCAACAAGCTGTAAACACAACATTGATATATTACCACCTTGTAAAGTTGATATGCTGCATATATTGCCAAACAGTTGCCTATTTACACATCCAGCAGACACGGAGCAACATCAACACCTATTTGGAGTCGTGTTTCAAGTGACATGATGGCTGTAAGTCCAATATTCCCTCTGCTTTTATTTCTGTTTTGCTCTCCAGCAACTCCTGAGGGAAATATCTGGCTCTTTAGCAGCTAAATGCTCCAATATGTTCACCAGCTAGTGACAAACTTTGTCTGTCAGCTGTTCAGTGCTGGGCAGGTAGCGTACAGTGGGTTTATCAGAGCCTTTGCTTAAAGCTGCTGGAAACATAGTTGCAGAGAGCAGTGAGAGTGAACCAAAGCAGTAAAGTAACGGGCTGTAAAACCAAGACATAGAGCCGAAAGAGCTGAAAACTCTCAGCACAGTTGAGGGAGTGGGGTGACAACTACACCACAAGCTACACCTTTCACATTTCACATAGTCATTACTTAATTTGTTAATATAAAATATTGATTAGAGCAGCTAAACAATGAAAACATCATCCAATCAAAAACCTGCCGTCATACAGCAGCAGCAGCAGCAGCTCTGTATCTTCAGCAGATCTCTAGACTTTTTTAAACACTATTTCCTTATAATCAAAATATTATTTTTGTCAGATTATTATGTGGTGCTCTTAGTTAGTCATCTACTGGAAGCTGCAAACCACTGCTTTTTTTAATTGAGTTTAAGTAAACAGAAATAGAGGCAAAAGGGAAAAATAATACCAACACATTTTATTGTTTAGTTGCAGCTTAACTGCACAGACTCGTCTTCTTATTGTGCATTATTATGCAGGTAGATGAATTTCAGTGTCTCCTGAAATGTAAATTATAGGGTGTTGTATAGAGTGCTGTACAGTGGTGTAGTTAAATAACAAAGGCTCTGTGTTCCTTATGTGGCGCCATATGTGTGCAGAGTACCTGCAGAGTCAGAATATAGTACACTATCTGTCAGTAGATGAACTTCGCTACTTTTTGGACAACAGCTGAGAGTATGCTGTCGAGCCTTTGTTGTGGCTGTGAAGTTCTGTCTTTCATGAGTAGCTGACATTACTGACATTTCATCATTTTACCATAACAGCCTTTATTTGGCCACACAGCAACATAATATTGTATCTCCTTATCTAGCTGCAGCGACAGTGACAAAGGAAACAGAATATAAGTTCTTGTTTTTCAAGGCTGTTCAATATCCATTTCTTTTATTTCATTTCAGAGTTCACCTGTTTTTGTTAGGACTTTGTTTTTAAAATGGTAAACAGCCTTCTTCAGGATTAGAACAACAGTCACCTTTCAAATTAAAGAAAGAATCTAATCTTTTTGGTCTTAGGCCTTGGATTGGCTTGATTTGTAACACCTGTCCTAGTCAGGTTACTGTTGTTTTTAAAGGCTGGTCACACCAGACAAGTCCAAAACGGAGGAAGCTATCATAGCTTGTTAACTGTGTTTCGCCATTCACTTTTATTTAACCGTGACGGAGTATTAACTGCTCCACAAAAGATGGCAATGGTTTGCAGACAATTATGAGACAGGAGTCGATGGTAAAAATATGTTTTTTTAATAACTTTTTGTCCCGCTGGTGACCGCACTAAGCTAACAAGTTTGCTAACTTACCATTAGCAAGCTCGTTAGCTGGGAGAGCTTTATTTTCCCTCTTCAGTAACTTTTTATTGAACGAAATGGTGACCAGAATAGCAGAGAGAAAATAGAGAGGATCACTGGGAGCTGTGACTGACAAGCGAGTTACCGGTGAGCTCGCCATCTACAGCAGTTCACCAGCTAACCCTGTGAGTATGGTCATGACGTCACCAAGCTTCTAGACGTGGATTCATTTTGCTGTACCACTTTTGGTGTGACCAGGTTATAAATTGAAACGAATGCATCGGAGTTATTAGTGTGCAGCTTTCCATTTTCTTTTTTTAAAGATTATGTTCTACCAAAAGGTCAGGAAGTTCTACCATAAATCAGGAAGTCAGGAAGCTTTCTATTATAATTGTATTATTTCTCATGGCCTCATCTGAATCAGAATCTGACAGAGAGCATGCATTTAAAAAAAACAAAAAAAAAAACCTGTCTGAATTTTACATTGTGAGCTTCCCATTTTTGAAAAGGAGATGTTTTAATGTTTTTTTTAAGGCCTGAACACTTCTCCCATTGCACTGTGAGGGTGGTAAATTCTCAAAGCTAAAGCTGTCACTGAGTTTGTACTATGGATGATGATAAATGATTGTAAACAACACTTTTATAAGGTTTGTGTTGAAAAACCATGACACTATTCCTAAAGTTCGTGTCAGCCTTGATTGCACATAATTAAAAGTCAGTGGCCAGCAGTTAATAAAAAAAAGGATACGGTATTTTCAGCTAGTTATAATAATTAAAATTTTCACTGGTCCAGTTTTTTCCTCAAATCGGCCAGGCATATGAATGAGATGACCAGGTTTGGTCGCAGCTACTTTTGATGAAAGGAGAGAATTCATTAATTAAACTGGTAAAGCAATTATGAAATATGTATGTGGAACACATTGCATCAGCGTGATGAAAGTCTGTCATTGTCCTGACTGCTGGTTTTAGCATTGACATTTTAATTGGTGATTTTCAGCTCTCATTCTGCACCAAAACTACACTGTTGGCAGAGAAAGTTTCTAGGACATTCCAGAAAGAATGTTAGCTTCTAAGCTGGTCACATACACAATCATACACACTGACACAACACACACACACACACACACACACACACGCAGACACTCAGGAGTCATTGAAATTGAGTAGTCTGACTGAGCCATGTGTGGGCTCAGTGACAGCGTTGATTAAACATTAAGGAAGAGATATAATGCCATTTTACCACTGTGAGTTATCCAACCCCTTTGTACTATCATTTCATCTTTGCCCTTGAACTCAAACACATTGCCGACTGACAGGATAGAAAGAATAATGATAATGAATTATGCATAAATGAGAACTTGAATTCATCTTTATCCAACTTTGGAAAGTTGGTGCGTTTGAGGACCCCTGAGTGTTATTTGTCATGCAGCTGACAGGAAACACTGCGGCTGGTGCTTGTAAAAAATGGGCTCAGTGTCTGTGCCAAACAGAACGGTTTTGCTCAGCATTGTGGATGGTGATCCTGATCCTCCTCGTCATTGGTGGGCATAAGAGGGTGAGCAATGGAAGACAATAAAAAATGTGTCCACTTCTGCTTCCTTTAACCACTTTTATTGAGTTGATGTGAGATGGATTTGGAAGAAAGCACCGCTGTTGTAAAAGGAAAGTGTTAAATTCTCTGTACAACGGTGGTAAAGTGCCTGGTCTGGTTATATCCTGGATGTGTTTTCGCTTACTGTATGAAAGACAACAAGAAAAAAAATCCCACAATGCTGGAACATTTTGTATTTCTTAGGTTATTTTAACACTGTGTGTCTCCTATCTGATACTCAGGGTGCAGCAGCAGTTGAATTTCCTTTTCAGCAAAACAGTACAACAACACAGCCTGTGATACCAGATGAAGTGTCTACTGAGATACAGAAGAGCAGCAGACATTCACAGAGGATAGGATTGCCAGCAGTAGTGATGTCTTACTGATTGCTGTTTTGTCTTAAGCTTGTCTGATCCATCACACTGTAGCCATATTTGGTAAAAAGAGGTCACACGTCTTTTTCTATTCATATCAATAATGTCGAAAGCATGAGCTTTGGATCCACTTGGACAATCAGAAAAATTGCACCCTAACACGCTGATATATTCATAGCTTTACTTCCACCTAGGTTACACACTTATCACTTTCGTTTTGGCCAAGATATTGCTGTTTTGATGTGTGTAATTTTCTCTGCAGGCCTTCGAATTTCCTGGATATCTTATCATCAGCCAGTGCCCTTTGATATTATGAACTTTTGAGCATGTTATGAAAGCGGTTTTGTGTACTTCCCATATAGGTGTGCCGTGTAATTCATGGAGTTTTCAGCAGTTTTTGCTTGGGATGTCACTACAAATTGTTTCTATAAAATATTCACACAACTTTTTTGCTGTTGCAGGGTGAAAATTGCAATACAGCACGCAGGCAATTCAAATGAACTGCTGAGACTCAGAGATGTTGAATTGTCATTACATTTGCTTCTTGCCACAGTGTAAGGCAAGTACTCAGATCCTTTACTTAAGTAAAAGTACCAATACCACAATGTAAAAATCCTGCATTTAAAATCTTACTTAAGTCTTAAGTAAAAGTACATAAGTGTTATCAGCAAAATGTAATTAAAATATCAAAAGTAAAAGTACTCCTGCAGAAGAATAACCCCTGTGACTAACATATAATCTTATATATGACATTATTAGATTGTTAATACTGATGCATCAATACACAAGCAGTTTTTTACTGTTGTAGCTGGCCGAGGTGGAGCTAGTTTTAAGCTTTATATAAAGGTAATTCAGTGGTTCCCAACCTGTGGGTCGGGCCCCCTCCAAAGGCTCTAGTGATGGCATAACAGGTTCATTTTAGTGACTTAGTTCCTTAAATCTCGCTCAGTAAAATTAACTACTACTACTTTTTGGAGTCATTCAATCATTTCTTTCAGTGGAGGGGGGAGGGGACGACTCATTTCTGTCCAGTACTGAGCCTGTGTAGCTGTCACGTGTAAAATGAACAAAAGACTTACTTGAAGACAAAGACCCAGTCGAGTGGTGAGCCTGTAGCTGTCACGTGAGAAAAACGAAACTCATACATTATTATTGTTGCGCAGGCGCGGCCAAAATGAACGAATTACTCTCTGAGACGACTCGTTACTACTAGTTCATATCAAAAGTTTGTGCGTATCGTGGGGCTTTGCCGAGTGTTGTGTGGGGAGGACCGGGTGGAGTGGGGGGACAGAGCCGCTGCTCGCCGACAGACAGCTGCTGAGCGCCGGGGAGCTCTGGAGGAGAGAGCCAGGGGCAGAGCCAGAGCTTCTGGAGGAATAAACACCCGGACTCACCAGATTCTGCTCTGATCTGGAGCCGAGCTCAGATTAAATTTTTTAAACTTTTGGGATTAAAAAGTGGATTTATCGCTCGCTTCTCAACCTGTCTGCAGCAGCGAGCCACGGAGGTGCCGACCTCCACTGTCGGGTGTTATAATGTAATTAGTCTCTCTTCGTCCATGCGGACTGGAGGGGTAATGTACTTACTTCATGAACGTACAGAAAGGAGAGGGGAAAAATAAGAGAGACTGGAGGGAAATAACAGAAAGAACCGGAGTCTCTGGTAAATTCTGAGTTCAGTCAGAGGCTGAACTGAACACAAACACACAGACACACACCCTCAGACACAGTCGGTGCCTGCAGTTGCTCGCTAGGAGCTATTTCTTCAATGTGCCGAGTGACCTAAATCGATGTAATGTAATTATTAACTTGCTAGCTATCCTGCTAACGCTAGCTACCTAAAACATCAAGTAAAATATGCTGTAGGTAGCTAAAGTTTGATGGTTTCAATTGAACGTGAATGCCTTCAGCTGAACGCTTCTGTGGGAGGTCACTCTCTTAGTCTCTTTATAAATGCGAGGAGGGCCAACAGTTTCACAGGGAGGGACTCACATGCACGCACAGCTGGACCGGCTACCAAAACAAAGAACAGAGAAACTCGGAGTACAACACACACAGAGGGAGTGTGGTGTCACTCTCTGCTCAGGACGCCATTACTCCACTTTATCTTCACATAGCAAATAGTTGTTTGCTGCTATATTAATGTTCAAAATCTTATATATAGCACCTTTAAATGTTAATGACTAAATAAGGAACAATCAAAGTTAAAAGAACATCCTTAGCTACTCTTTATTAAATGTTGAACATGCAAAAACTCAGCTAATCTGCTTCATCAGGTCTGTGTGGGTGTGGTTTGATCAGATGTGATTGACGGTGCTGGTAGCACGAGCCACAACCCCATCACTGTCATCACATTTTGATTTGAATGTTGCTAAATCCCGATTGGTGCACAGAAATACATCTGCTGTTTCCAACTGAATCCCGCCCACTTGAAACCAGTGAGAAGAGCACAGAAAAACGAAAAGAAACAAAATAATAATACAGACATCTGTCAAGTAAAATAACCAAGACTGTTGTAACATTGGCAGAAAACTATGTTTGTGTAGGACCCCATCGCTCATAGTAAGAAGCTGATTGAGAAAAAGAGTTTTCAGGTCCTTTAATAAAAAACATACATCCACAGAAATCCAGAGATTGGTTACCTCATGAGTAGAGAAAACAAAACAAACAGCTATGTATGTAATAGTAATTATGAGTTATTTCTGCTGATACAGAATGCACTTCTACCACTGACCTTCATAACATACCAACGTAATGTAATGGATGTCTAGCCAACATGACCATGAGACTAACTGTTCTGTGGATTTTTTTTTAAGACTACCTGAACCATAAAGTTAGGGACCATTTAATAGAAAAGTGCCCCTTCCTAACCTTGGGAGTGATTATTCTCATAAGCATAACCCTGCAGTGCATGACAACGTTGCATATGCAGCTATTTTAATTTACTTGTGCATAGGGAGGTCCTCCGGAGCCAGGCTGTGCTTGATGAAGGTGCCATCACCCTCAATGTGAGGAATAATTATCACAACAACACATACATAAGTCCTCTATTAGATTAAGGCCCACTTTAATAGACTCTCAGCAAGAGTGGGAGTGGTGTCTTAATGTAATTGGTTACAAGACGACATGCGGAGGGAAGCGTCACGAAAAATGAAGCAGATTTATGCTCTAGCTCAGTTTTCCCTTTTTTTTCCCGTCTCCCGCTGAAGCTTTATTTGACCACTCTAATCGCTCCTGTCCTGTGATCTCACAAGTGTGTCATATAAATGGCTGGTGCATTCTGTTTATTTTTCCCATCCATAATACATAGGGTATCGGAATCCTGCTGGCGTGTGCAGGAAACAGAGGGAGAGAGAGAGAGAAAGGGGGGAAAGAGAGAGGTGGCTTGCTAATGGTGTGAGGCATAAAGGCTCAGAACAAAGTGGCAGAAATACATACACATAAGCCAAGAAGAGCCGGAGAGGCCACGCACTGTGGTCTGCTGGTTGAGAAGTGGTGATTTGAGAGTTTGGAGCTTAGAAAGGTTTTAGGCTGAGTTTGATCTGACCCTGCTCGAGCAGTATTTAGAATCAGCTGCCTAAGTATTGCCTCACACTCACCTGACTGCAAGGTCACCCAAAGCCACATTTGAATTCAGTTCTCTGAAAAGCACGAATTGCTCTCCAGTACAACCTTTATCTTTCTTTATCCATCCGCACTGGAGTGCTCTCTGTCCTGCAGAATCCTGTGGAAAGCACATGGGGACCAACATTTCTAGACTTACAGGTTCATTTCCGCAGATCCTCCAGCTGGAATCATTTGTAGGCACGGTACTATGAATCAGATAAAAATATACAGCGGGAAGAATATGTTGTGCTACTATCAGCAGTCAGAGCCCCTTCCATCTTTATTAACTGTGATTTATAGATTACAATCAATGAGTGTGACCAGTGGCGTAGCGCATGTGGGGCTCACTGAGGCTTCCCCCTTTTAATACATCCTTTGTCACACCTGTACTAATAACTGAATCAACAAGTAAACACACGCATCTGTAGTTATTTGGGGAATTCGTACTCAAGTGTAAACGTATTTCAGAGTCTGCACAACATGAACTCTCAACATGTTTCAGCCTTCTTCTCTTAACATACTGTAATCACTATGTGACACTTTCACTATGAGGTTTTAGAACATTATAGAACATTATTTCACTTTTTTTAGGTCTTTATTATACCCTGAGCATATGATAAAGGTGGAAAGCCATCGAACTCTGGCTCCTACACTGAGAAAGGTTTATTGTATTTCATAATAAAAGACAGCCGAATAAGACGTCACTGTACTGACATGTTGTATTTGCAGAATTACGAAGGATTAGTGTTAACACAGTCTGTTGTAAGATAGAATACAACTTTAGAAACGTAAAGACACAATCCATATATATATATAGAAAAGGTTTCTGAAAAGCTTCATTCATTAGCAAGATAGCTATTATAATATTAGCTAGCTAGCCACGTTACATACCAATATCGAACAATATAACACTGCTAGCAAGCTGCATCAGTAGCTGCTTTCCCTCTGGTGGTTTTGTTTCTCCTTCCTGTATTTCTATACTCTTTTGGTAGCCTGATTTTACTTGGTTTTTTTTAAAGGAACATGATTACTTCAAAGTTCACTTGAAGTCATCAGCATCAGCACAATTACCGCATTTGGAGACAAACTATTTTTGTCCACCGTACTGCAGGAGTGGACTAAACCATGTGCACCTTTTGGTTTTATATACAAGAAGCAGTCTGTCACTTTATTGTTATTTATTGAGCCAAAATTAATAGTTTACTTATAATGCTGATAACATAAAACTTTTAATTCCAGGCCCTGGGTACTCCACTATTCTCCTCACCACTACGCCCCTGAATGTGACTAATTCACCACTGCACATTATCATCATTTTTGTGTGTGTACTGTTGGTTGCCACATCAACTGTCGGAGTCAAGTTTCTTCTGTTGATTGAAAACAAATCCTCTCTCCACACACTGACTGCCTGACTGACTGCCCCGTGGTTGACTGTTTAGCTCTTTACTTCTTCGCTCATCTGCACTCATATAAATGCATATATGCAACATCCAATGAATATTTCAGCCTTTAACCCCTAGCTAGACCATATCAGTGCAACATGAATGTCTTCTGTTTCAGAGAGATTATTAAAAGAAATAAAAATTTGCCTTGCGCCCTCCGAACGACTCACAGCAAACACATACAAATTCCTATTCTATTGTTTTCTGGGCTTTTTTTCTGGGAGGAGGATTTTAATTTTAATTTTTACGTTTTGTGTCTTGCAGCAGAGCTTTATGCATAAGCTGCTGCTCAGAAAACATGTCTCCTCCTGGTCTGCTGGTTTTGCACAGCAAAGCCAGGATAAACAGGTGCCCGTTTTGAGATTATTCAGTGTAAGTGAGCCATTTGGAACTGAACTGCACACTCCCCTACCTTTCTGCAGAGTTCATGAAAAGTACAAAATATGTGTTTTTACTCAGCATATCAAATTAAATAGTGTACAATGGCATGAGCTTAAAAGAAAAAAGGAAACATAAGAGTTTTGTTTTGCCTTTCTTGTCTACATCTGATCCCAGACTTATCCAAAGGCAAATTGTCTGATTTGATGAAGCTGTCAAAAGTCACATATAAGGATGTTTACAGACGATGCAAGATGAAAGGTGTCTTTCTAATATCTGTCTGTAGGTAGTGTGAGCATTCAGGAGCTCTGTTTCCTGATGCTGTATGAAGGTTTCACAGAACTGAGTAATTATACCTGCCAAGTGTTATTCAAAAAAAGTAATACTTCCCACCACTTTTTCAGCCCCCAAAAACCCAATCTAGGCTGCTTGAATGACAGCATTGCAAAAAACTGTGGAAAAAGGAAAAATGAGAGTGACTGAACTGGAATAGAAGTGTCGTGGAGAGAAGATGGATTCCTGTGCTCTCAGTGGAAAGCTGTCATAACAGTCCTCAGCAGCTGTTCTGGGAGCAGCTAGGAGTCGCTGGAAATATGTCACACACACCTCCACTCCTCTGTACAGGCCCAGGCAGGAGTCCCACCTAACTGTGTCACATTTCCATCTCATTGTGGTGAAAGCCACCCAACAGAGAGGAAGAAGAGCACAGAGGAGCCGGGGCACAGGGAGAAGATCCTTTAATTTAGTCTCAGAGGAAAGCTTTAAGCCCGTATCCTACCAGGGAGGGAGGGCCCAGCGTGAAGCACTGCAGCTGTACGTTGCTCTCTCATATCATTCACCTCCATCACAGCGCCTCCATCAGATCTCCAGTGATGACGAGTGATTGTGTAATGTGTACGAACATATACCCTCCTTGCCAGTATCAGTGCTCTGTAACCATTGTGCAGCTTAACTGGTGCCGTCTTCCTCTCAACACGGGGTAAAAAGTGTAAAGCATTAGAGTTAACAACAGCGAGCAGTCAGGGGATCCAGAGAGCAAAAGTTGTGTCATCCCCGATAAGACTCAGCCGCCGGCCCTACAGGAGGCAGTTTAAACTTTGGAAATTATGAATGCCCACCAGACTCTTATACCATGTTTGTACGCTCAGCCTGAAAAGCTCTGCACTACCAATTCTTTTTTTGCTTCAGTGACAGTGTTAGTACTTTGGTAAAACACCAAATTAAATGTGATTCTTCATTTATTCATGTTTTTCTTTTTCACCTCAGTGTTTAAGAGAGGTTTTAAATTCCACATAGGCATGTGAAAGATGTTTATTCAAATAGGCAATAAATTGCAAGCAAAGAGTGTTTTAGATATGATTGTTTTAGATATGTACAGTATATAGTGAGAACGTAAAATGTTGATTATCTAAAGGCACAAACACTAAAAATCCAAACACAGTGCAGGAAACTGATTTCAGTCCCAAATTGACAGATAGGACTTTTAATACAATGATTAACACTAAAAGGGTTTGTTTACATCAGTAATGCCTGGAAACACTTGGTTTGGCTGTTGATGATTTAGAGTTGTTGTTTGATTTCTGAAGCCCTTAAACCTGCATTAATTGATTTTTTGGCAACTTGGGGGCAGCACAACAAGCTGTAAACGCAGTGATATAATATGACAAATGTGTTAGCAAACTGTTGCCTGTTTACACATCCAGCAGATACGCAGCAACATTAGTATTCATTTGAAGTTGTGTTTGTGTCCACCTGCAAATGTAAATTCAATATTCACTCTTTCTTTCAGCTCTGTTTTGCTCTCCACCAACTCCTGAGGGAAATATCTGGCTCTTCAGCTGCTAAATGCTCCACTGTGTTCACAAAGTAGTCGCTAACTTTGTCCATATACTCTTTGGTGCTGGGCAGGTAGTGTACAGTGGGGTTTTAGCCCTTTTTCACTGAGAACAGCTGCCTGCTAAATGATGCTATGAGAGCGGTGAGAGTGAACCAAAACAGTAACACTGCGGGTCGTAAAACCAAAACAATAAGTTAAAAGATAGTAAAACGCTTTGTAGAGCTGAGGTGAATTGAGTCGTGTGATGAAATATCTGTGGGTTTGACATTATGAGGAATACCTTTCACATTACACCTTTTATCTATTGCTTTATAAAAACACTGATTAGAACAGCTTTAACCTATAAACCTGTAAAAGTGCAGTGATTCATGATTATCTGGATCATGAATAAGAAGTAGATAAGATATTACCGTCCTTTTTACAATCTTATTTTCACAATGAATATCCAAGTACCTATAGTATTATCCTGATGAATACTGTATAGTCCAAAAACTAAAATCAATTAAATTAAAAAAGATAATCCAAATGTGTTATTGCTCTTAGAGCAACAGAGATACATTTGAATTTGTCATTTAAACATGTATAAAATGTACTTGCATCGTGAGTATAAATTGTCTGCACTTTGATTTATTCAGTCCATTAGTCATTTGTCAGTTTTATAAATTATAGGTAAATCAATTTAAAGTTCAACTAAAATTAAATTGCAAATTACATATCTGCTCTGTAAATTACTTACAGGAAAAAAATCAGAAACCAAAAGGGAGAAATACACGTCTTTTCCTGCACCTTTGCTTGTTGAAATAGCGCCCAAACAGACATTCACCAGGGAAAAGTGTGCTGCTAACATCAGTTTGCAGGCTAGATAGCTAATTGGTTCAGCTCAGCTGCAGCACATTAAACAGCAATGTAAACGTACCTGCAAATGTCACTTTCAGATCGGTTAGATGCTGATGTGGTTCTTACTCTTTAATTCCACTAACAACATGTGTCTAAATACAGTGATGCAACATGGACAATAGATGGAATTGGCCTTACATATTTTATTTCATCTCTTGATTTAGAGGATCTTTAATCTGTGGTTTTGGATGGGTTTTATTTCAGTAGTTAAAAATAGTTTACGCTATATTTTCTTCAGTGTTATATTGACTTCAGCTGCACAGCTGCAGGATTAAGGCTCTGTCTCTTGCTGCATCCCAATTCAGGGGCTTGTATCCATTGAAGGACGCGGCCGTGTCCTTCGAAAGACCTGAAGGCTGGACTGAACCTGCGGCTCCTCCCCAAATGAGACTGTCTAACCTCTCAGAGTCAAAACTAATGGTGCATTCAGGCGGTCCTCATCAAGCTGCAAAGTTAAAAGTTTATCACTTGGAAGTTGCCCTTGCATGGTAAATACCAGTAGTTAACTGGGAAGTGTCATGATACCTGAGTTTCCAGTATGAGTTGTTAACTTTAACCCATGAAGAACAACACTAGCAAATAATGTTATGGTATATAAATCAGTATAGCTTGCATGTATCTGTAATGAGCTGAGATTAACAACATGCGTTTGAAGCTGGATATCAATTAAGAGGATCATTTGAGCTATGATTATATTAGCCTGGGTTAAATAGCTAAATGATGCACGAAGAACTGTGCAGGGCTTTTATTTTATATTATGTTTACTTTAGAAACTCAAAAAAAGTTTTATTTGCAATAGCAACCATACTCAGCCTCTTTTCTTTCAATCATTTTATTGTCTCCTATAAATTAGGTTTATATATACTACAAATTTGCAACAGCAAATACGTTTTGAAACATAATGTTATGTTAAAGTTTCGTTTTTTATCAACAAAATCAACATACTGCCTGCCACGTCACAAGATATTTAGACTGAACGAATCTGCTGAATGTTCAGTGATACCTTTTATTTGTTTACCTACAATATCCGTTCTTGCAATATAATATCTGCTCATAGCAGCTGAAGCATGATTAAACTATTTTATGGTTACCTTTAGGGCACTCAAAGATCGTGGTCTTGGTTTAATATTGAAAAAGTCAACAATGACTTGAAGCATGATGTAACGTAAACCATTATCTTTTCCTATCTTAACCCAAAGTGCTTTTGTTGCGTAAACCTAACCACACACAGGATGCGAACCGCAGTCTATGTGGTGTCAAATCCCTGTGCGTTGTACGACCTCCATCCACCCTGACCTCCTCCCTGCGATTTGCATGCGCCAACTTGCATGCAACATAGCACTTCTGTCAGTTTGTAATGCTTAATAATACTGATTGTGCCTTTAAATTACATTTCAATATTCTATTATGCTGTACAGGTAAAGCAATATATTAATTAAACATGTTAGCATGAACCTGTTTTCATGCAATATAATATTTTGTAATAAAATAAAAATGTTTTTAGTGATGATTTAGAGTGTTCTTGTTTGTACAGTTATCCATCTGTAGTATGTACTCTCTATAGTGTAGTCCTCCAGGCTCTCTCATCCATCTTTCATTTCATTTGTCTCCATATTTTTGCCTGAATGTACCCTGGCTTTATAATTAGCTGTCTGCTCTGCTCTGCTCTGTTCTTCTAGGTACAGTATGCATTTGCACTGTGAGAAATGCAGTGTGAACTGAGAAAGTTTAATACACCCTTCTCACTCTCTTTATCTGCAGAGTTTTATTATGAAATGTACAGTGGAGCCTGTAAATGTGACAGCTTGGTATTCCAATTGAAATGTTAAAAAAAAAATTGCTACTGTGACTATTAAGAGATTCTTATGGCATGCAATTCATCGCCATCGGTCTACTCCACTGCATGATTATGAAAGGTAGTGGGACCATGCCAGATGGGATAATGATGTAGATGCAACAAGTAAAGGTGGTGGCTAGACCTGACACCTTGAATTATTAGTGTTCATTCCCATGACAGTCCAATGAGATGAAAAAACAATAACAAAAAATATTTTATTGCTTTTCAATTTTCACTTGAGTTTATTAGTAGTACATTTGTGCTACTTGTATTGCGAACTGTACACTGATTATACTGTGGAAGTGGTGGCGATGGATGAGTTTATAAGCATTTGCCTTCCACACCGCAGGTCAGAGTATACAATTTTATTATTTAACATGATCCTTAGTTTTGGACAGAATTTCTATTGCTTACATTAACATTGAACTCACCAAAGTCGTAGCTTTGCTCAATATCCTCTTAATTTGACACATTAAGGAGATTTTTCAAAGGGTTTTATGTTCTCAGCAATGTTTTTGTTTGTGTATATGTGTTTGTTTTGTTTATGTTTCCCTGTATTTCCTTATATTTTTAAACATACACTAAAAATCCATCTATTTAGTCTGGCTTTTATATAGTGTTTTATAATTTTATGGTTTTATTATTTATGCTTATTTTATTTATTATCATCATTATTATTTACTTTATTCTATTTCTGTTTTCATCAACATTTTATTGCTGATTATTACTATTTATTTCATTCTATTTTATTTTGTTAACATTTTACTATTTTACTATTTTATTTTTATATATTTATTTTGTGTAGTATTTCATGATTTTATTTTTAGGCTATTTTTATTGCTTGTTTTATGCTTTTTTTTTCAGTTGTTTTGGTGTTCATTAGTCTCTAAGACTATTTTTAACATCCTACATTTTGTCAATCGCTTGTAAAGCACTTTGAATTGCATTTGATTTGTTTGAAAGGTTTGGTTACCATTTAAACTACATTTGAAACGTCCATCTCCCTTTGTTCTTTTTTACTTTGAACTGTGAAGCTAGCCCTTACTTATAGCCCTTTGACATACAACCCTGGCAACATAGAGATGAGCCCCTGCTTGTTTGACCACAATGCCTTGTTTTCTATTTCTACAGGCGTTGAATACAGAATATGTGACGTGTGGATGTAGATGATTTGGAGGTGTTTGAAGGTAGCTTTGACGAAGCTGTGCTTAATAAAGAAAGTGAAGTAATCAGTGATATATCTAATTACTTTTGCTGTTGAGTAGTTAGGGTAAAGGGTAAAGTCGTGTAATTACTTTTTCAAGTAATTTGTGAAGAGTAATTGATTACATTTACACTTGCAATTACTGCTGATTGGAATGATGGACAAAACTGCAAAATAAGCAAAACCAAAATAATCCTTTAAAACCACAATGTGTAGAAATTGGCATTTTTGTACTGTTTTTCTGTAAAAACAAACAAACAAACAAACAAATTAATAATGTGTCAGACAGCCATGCATGTTGCTACCAGGAATGTCTCATTTATGCAGGAACAAAAACATGCCATCAGAATGATCTGAGAGATGTTACAATCACATAACAATTCTACACACAGTATATAATTTAAAAACCATTGTGAGTGAATGTTCAATAACATTGCCACAGAATGTAATCCAGGGTTAGCAGAATCGTATTATATCTGGGTGGTGAATGAGTTGCACTGAGCCAGAGAAGATCCAGTAGCTTGAGCATGGATATTTGGTGGTGTATTTGTTCTGTTTTCAGATTCATCTGTCCTCTCTTGCATATCTTCACGGGTGTGTATTTTGTATAGTACCAGCGAGTTCATATTTTTCTAATTCTGGCCAGAGAGTACGTGTGTGCAGATGTACAGTACAATATATCTTCATATAGGTCTGTGCATGTAACATATAGTGGCTTTGACAGATCGAAAACCAAAATCATTTCTCACATCACGCCATGCTGGGCAGTGTAGATTTTTGATTAACAGCTGTAATCGAACTTGAGCCCCTCTTTCTCAGCCATTTCCCCTTGGCTGTCCAAAAAAGAACCACGTTGGATTTCGAGCTGTCTCAGACTTCAAAAGGGGAGAGATGGGAAAGAAGCGAGGAAGTGCAAGTGGAGACACATAGACAGAGAGAGGATGGGGTGGGGTAGGAGGGGTGGGAATGTACTTGAAAGGAAGACACAGACCAAGAAAGAGAGGAAGACAAAAAGGAGAAGTATGTGTGTGTGTGTGTGTGTGTGTGGGCATGTGTGGTGGGAGGAAAAGGGCTGTTGGTGGTAAGCAATTGCCTGCCAATAGACCCAAAAAAAGTAAGGGAGCAGAAAACACATCACCTTTGGCCAAGTTCTAAAGTGCTCATTTAAAAAAAATCTCTGAAAAGTTGCTGAGGGGTTTTAAGCAGTATCGACTTTCCTTTCAGTCTGTGAGGAAAGCCTAAAGGAAACCCACTGAAAGTCCCAGTTAGGCCACATAGCCGACGTGTAAATGTGGGACAAAATCCATAGTGGGGAAGTCGCTTCTTTCCTCTGGCTTCTTTCTTGTCAGCATAAAATATAACACGACAGTAAACTGATACAACCATTACTTGTTTATGATGTTGGAGCAGGGAAGATGGAAAGGATGGGTTTTTTTTCCTATCAGTTCTCATTCCGGACACGTACTGGTTCCTTTTAATTTGCCATGTTATACTGCTATAAATCTGCCCCAGCATCATACTAATGCTAACAAGGAGAGAAGGGATTTGGTTGAACTCGGTGTCATACTGGTTTTTATCACTTTTCTAATCTAATCTATTCCTGTTGTTGTTTGCCATTTAATCCTACTGGAACTAACTTAAGATACTGCTCGATTTTTACATCTATGCATGCATATATTACTCCCACAACATGGTCTGACATCCTCAGCAGACCATACATGAACATAAAGATGCCCCATAGCCAGAAACCAGATAATCAAGATTGTGTCCATATGATGATGTCTTACTGATACTGAGGTCACTTTGTACAGGGAATGTTTTCCTTAACTTTAACTTTAAAAATGAGATTTATATAAACTGCAAATGAGCTGCACCAGTACTGCACAGTAGCAACTGTTTTTAGAAAAATCATCGGTATGCTGTAGGAACTGACACCAGATGAGCCTAGTTGCCTTGTTTCTCCTCACTGATTCTCAACAATTATGCACAAGTGAAGCTTCACTTTATATGGAAGGCTTCATTATACATAAGTATGGCTTTACAGATTTGAACTGCTTCTCTCATCCTTTGTCTGTCTGACATTAAAAATAAGTTCCATTCAGCAGATGAAATGTGAACACGAGTGTCCTCAGCATGGATGTTTCCCTAGGGAGAGAAAAAAAACACAGCCACAGGAAGTGGCATATGCTAACCACTCGGCTAAGGTTTAGAAGACTTGAAATGTTTATTTATGCAAGTCAAACTGCCCATCTGCATAAAATTGTTGGTATTTCTCTTTAAGAGACAGCTCTGGTATTGTCAAAGTGGGTCAAAGAATTTCTGTTTGACAACAGATGGTGTTTGCTCTCCAGTGGCAATAAACAGACATGTTCATTAGAAATTAACAGACCAGCTTTATAATTGTGTGATGATCTGTTGGTCATCACTGTTGGCCAGAGCGTGGTTACATATCCGAGCAAAAAACATTACCTGGAGCCACATATGTTCACGCACGTATTCTCTCAGAAGTGGTTTAATAATTTAATAATTTTAAAGAAAGAATTAATTTATTGATTTTTCCTCACACCTTAACCTTACTAAGGGTTTGTTGCCTTGCATACGCTTGGCACAAGACAGGAAACCAGCCCGCGAAGGTTGTCAGTCCATCACATGGTTGACAGAGACACACAGTCACATACATTCCTGCCTAGCAATGTCAATTTCGAGTATGAATTTCACCCAACTTGCATGTGGGAGTAGCACTAAGAGAACATGCAAACTCAGTACTGTACAGAAAAAAACTCCCAACCCTGTAAAGGAGAAATGACAGTGCAATCCACCGAGGTTAAAGTCCCATTCTGTTTTTTACAATGTGGATCTTATTTTTGCAGTTTTATGCCATCAGGTGATAATAACATTGTACCCACAAAGTTAATTGTTGAGATCAATCGAACACAGTGACAATGCTAAAAAGAAGTCAGATGATCAGGTTTTAAACAAACCTCAAGGTTAACTTATTAAACTTATCTGGAAGAAAGAATGAAGGGGAAATGCAAAAATTATTACCCAAACTTTGTTCTGCGCAGTGTTAATTTTGGCACCTGATTTTAGTTTTAGTCTTAGTGTTTTGATGAAAATATTAGTTGTAGTCAAATTCAAGAACTTACGACATTTTAGTCAAGATTTCACCAGTGAAATTTTAGCCTAATTTTTGTCAAGCATTTTTAATTTTTATGTCACCTAAGCATTTTGAGGCTACAGCTGTCCCCATTTTTGTTGTGTACCGTCACCATGGTTACAGGTGTCATTCTTGTCTATCGCAAGGTTAGTTGCAAAGGCACTGTTTACTTGTTCACGTACAAACATAGTGTACACTGTTACTGACAGAGAAAGAATGTTACTGAGTGCAAGATGCTTCTTATTATTAGCGGTAGTGCAACAGGTCAAGCAGCTATCAACTTCTGAATATTATTCAGAAGAAACTGTTTCACTAATCAGGTGTTACAGTGTGTGATTCCACAGATGCATGCAAGTCGTTGAATAAGACTTTGCATTAAAAAAGTAATTTGTTCATTTGTCCATTCATCCGTCTTTCACATTAACGTTCAGTTTTTAATTCATTGACAAAAGACATATTACATTTCGTCATAGTTCTTGTGTACCTTTTATTGAGTTTTAGTCTTGTTTTTGTCGTGAAACATAAGTCATCAACTAATATTTTTTGTCATAGTTTTTGTTGACGAAATTAGCACTGGTTCCCTGGCAAAAAGAATTCTTGTGTGGGAAGTGCTACAGTTATGTACTGCATGCAAGTCTTAGGGAGGTGTTCGGGGTGGATGGCGGACATACAAAGCACAGGGGGTTTGCATCCTGAGTCCTGTGTTTGGTTATATGTAACAAAAGCACTTTGGTTAGGGAAGGATTGTGGTTTCAGTTCAGTGTTAATAAAGTAAACACGTCATGTTTTGTGCTTTTCAATATTTAACCAAGACCACGGCCTTTCCCTAACCTTAACCAAGTGCTGTGAGTGCCTAAACATAACCATAAAAATGTTTATCATGCTTAATTGCTAATAGTGGATATTGTATGGCAAGAGCGGAGTTTGGATTGAAGGGAAACAAATGAAATACCTTGTCAGTGCACATTTTACTGATTACACTCAGTAGCAACATTTTGCGACTTTGCAGATACGTTCATTTACATCATTTCCTCATTATGTTGATAGAAAATTGAAATTCTGGTGGCATCACGTTTCTTACAAAACCTTTTTGCTGTTGCCTAATTAGTTATATATAAATGTAAATTACAGGAGACAGGATTGCAGTGAGGAACATTGTGTGTGTGTGTGCTCACTTTTTATGTCACCTCCAAAGGATGGTATAAATAATGTGCCTGAACTGGTGGCTTACAACCTGTGTGATCATCTGACTGCTTGTATTTTTTTTGCCCCATCTTACTTTATCGTAGGAATATCTCTGTGTTCCCAGATCAAAGTAGCTAATTTGGGTACAATGTTAATCTAACAGACAGACGCAATGGCCAAACTACGACAATCCAAGTTTTAATAAACTGGAAATATCCTTTAAATAAAAAGGATTGTGTTAAAAGAACATGGATGAAGGAACAAAAACTATAATTGACCCAGCACATCTGAGAACATCCTGCAAACTGATACATTACAGCTGTGTGTCAAAGATCAGCTACATCTGTGGGAAATCAAATAAATTGCATTGATATCTTGACAGACTCGTCGCTGCGCTCATCGTGTACAGGAAAAGGCTCAAGAACAAAGACATCAAAGAGATAATAGTAATACAGTGATTCACCAATGAGGACAGTTGTATTTTCAGTGAAAGGGCCAGTTTATTGCAGTGGCAAACTGTCCTAAACTACTCCTCCCACTGTGATTTTAAAATGCCTTTATTTCATCTAGACGATGAAGGAGGTACGAAATAAGTGTTTTGCCATCTGCAATAAAAGAAAGTTTCTCTTTTTAATGGCATGGGTATAGCTGGGTGGGGAGTGCACCTTGCTGTTCATCTCCTGCATGCGAGTGTGAGCTGTCTGGGTGATGGCCATTATGGTTCCTGCTACTGCCTATGCGTCCGCTCCGCCGGGATCACTGAAGTGTTGGAACTAACAAGCTTGGGATGCAGACAGCGGATGCACAAATGGGATTTTGTCCTGAAAGCTTTAGAGTCTGTTCCCTGTCTTCAGTAGAAACAGGAGAGAGGACGATGCCGTTTGCAGGGACTGTCTGAGTTATGCGCCACCAGAATGAGATGATTACATCTGATAATCTTGCTAATGATCTACACTGGGGAGGAGAGCACATAAAATTGAATGAGCTACACCGATGTACACAGTTTTCAGTCTTGTCCTCTCATCTCTCTTTTTCTCTTATTCTCTTTCACTGTGGCTCAGATTTATGCAGAATTGGAGATGAATATGCAATATTCCTTGTCATAGTTTAAGCACACGGAGGATGTGGGGCACAGATACGCACACACACACACACACACACACACACACACACACACACACACACACACACACACACACATTAAAGCTATCTCCCCAGATATTTCTTCACATAAACATAAACGCTTGACTCTTTCTTTTTCTCTCTCTCTCTCTCTCACACACACATGCACGCGCACAAAGACACAAACACGCCAATATCCGCACAATGCTTTCCCGGCCCAAGGTTAGTACAGATTAAAAGATGTGTCATTGATGGAAGAGGCTCCTCCTCCCTCCCCGGCTTGTCACAGTGTGTTTGGGAACAACCCACTTCATTTTAGCAGCATAATGGGTAAACAGAGTGTGATCAGTCCAATTACCTCCTCATTGCAGAGGCGTTCTGGCGGGAATGGCCTGTAGAGAGAGTGAGCTGTCTGGCGTGCGGCGGAGTTGCAACAGTAGCACCTGCTGCCCAGAGCCCTCACTTGTATGAATCTCAATTTGTTTGTACAGCCGTGCCAAAAAACAGGGACCAAGAAGTGAGCCCTCTGAGGAGGGTGGCACTACTGGCTAGCTGTCTGATTGTGGTTTTCACTGCACTGTCTGACGACGTGTGCAAGATCAGAAGGTGCTGTTCTCAGCAATGAACTCATGTCAATGTCAGTCCTTCCAGTGGATTGTTTTGTGCTTGGTTCTTGCTGTGCAGCTCTCAAGCCCCCACTACACTGTGTTTTACAGCTCAATATGTGTATGATTTTGCAGCCGGGAGTTCATCCACAGTACAGTAACAAGATGCAGTCCTAAATATGAATTCTGAAATATGGTTTTACCTGTTTTCAGATATTGTGTTCACTATCAAATGAAGAGTAAGACAGGACAGCTGGCAGCACAATAATACTCCCCTCTTCACTTTTACAGTTTGTCTCATAACTAACAATCAGACTCAGAACTACTTGACATGTTCATGCGAGTGTGAAGGTTTGTGCTGAGTATCTTCAGGTCCTGGATTGGTTTAACCTTGACAGGAAGGAGTAATTGCTCTCACTTTCTCCCAAAATATATGTAGCATCTGCCCTCACATTACATATCTGGTTAGATTCTTTGTCCTGCTCTTGCGATCGCAAAACGTGCTCGTCATCCTTGAAGAAGATGGACATCCTTCTCTTATGGTTCTCCCTTGGGAAGCTGTCTGGCAGCTGATGCAAACGTATCTAACTTGTGTATTAGCTCCTTATCACCGGGCATCGTAATAATTTTTCCAAGTCTTTTTAAAAATGACTGACATACAATTTCTGCAACAACTGACAGAGAGCTCAGTCAGCAGGAAATAGGAGTTACCTTTTAGGATTCATTTGGCTCCACTAATTGAAACTAATACCTTTCAAATAGCATATTGATTTGAAGAAGGCTCAATTTTTCAAATGTGCATTGTAAAAATGAATGAATAATACAAAATGTGAAGGTGGTGAGATGAAAACAGAGTTGCTGGAGGCTTGTTGCCTGTGTGGCACTACAAGTCATGGAGATGACAACAAACATATCACAGTATGACTTCAAAGCTTCTCTTGTTTCTTGGGCTGCAGTAGAAGGCCTGAGGCGCATTGTATTAGTGGCCTAATTAAAAAAAAAGTCTTATAGTGTCACCAGAAATACAGGCACAGTTGAAACCCCTGCACTTCTGCAGCTCTGCACATCAAAACGATATCAGTAACACCTCTGGTCTTTATCAGGAAGTCCAACTGAATTTGCCCGAAATGTACTCTCACACATGCGCGCGTGCGTGCACACAGTTGACAGGTGAATCCGGTGTTGATTGATGCAAGCAAATTACGTTTTTTCCCCCTGTCGTTTCAGATGCAAAATGTTGCCACATCGTGAACACAACTCTGTTCTGCAAAGCACAAATTACTTTTGCTGTCAACCTCAGAGTCAATCAAGTGCTGTTTTGGATAACTTTTATAGGCGTACATAAATAGCCGAACACTGAATAAAAACTGTTCTCCCAGGCGAAAATAAAATCGTGGAATAATTTCAAAATGATTTCGGGTGATTTCAGTATTTTAAAGGCGTTTTTTCCCCCAAACATCCTCATGAACAATGAGCTCAAACCGTTCCTGCACTCACTCTCCGTCGGCGCGTTTGCCTGATGCGCAGCGCCTCCCCAACTGGTCCCTCAGTTTGACAAATTCCTGGACGTGAGCGGGTCTGCTGAATGGCTTCTTGCTCGTAAAGATGATACCTTGAATATTTTAGAAGTTTGATAGCTCAGCCACATCTTTTTTCCCTCCACTAGTAGACTATCAGTCTGGAAGATCACAATGGGACTGTGGTTATTTTGGAGTTTTTCTCTTTTTGCTTTCGTATTGCTGTACCCCTTTCACCCCAAGTTTGTGGCTCAAGCGGAAATAAGTTCTCCGAGAACAAACGACAGATTTTATCGCCTGGAGGTAACGCCGCTGGAGGCACGTGTAACCCGAAAATCAACGGAGGTCAAAATCTTACTCAAAGTCGACAATAGCGCAAAAGTTTTAAGCGCTTTTGAAACGGAAGCAGCCGGTGCTTTGAAACCGAACAATGTCAAGCGAGTGGGGAATGAAACACAGAGTGGACTTGGAAATGAGGCACCGATCGGCATCGAAACGGCACCAAACAGTCAAAACCGTCTCAAAATACCTGATAAAGAGTATGGTAACATTTCCGAGGACAACCAAAGGCGACCTACAGCTAATTTAATGTTAGAAAACACATTTCCTGACACAGGAAAGAGGGCAAAAAGGAGCGTGGGGACAACATACACCGAAAATGTGGATAGGAGTGGAGAAGCTCAGTCAAGAGAGAGGTTTGTGGAGACTGTCCAGGGTGTTTCCAACTCTAGAGCCGAGTACCGGCGCACTGGGGAAGAAGCCAGAGGGTCTAACCCGAGGCAAAGTGAGCCGCACCTGGACACTTCTACTTTTGCTCTGTCGGGAGACTCTGCACACAACCAGGCGATGGTGCACTGGTCCGGACACAACAGCAGCGTGAGTTTCAGTTTTACAAAAACACTTCATTATATCATGACGGTTTTAGAGAATAGGTAATTTCCCCACACACTGAGTACAACGCAATTGTTTTTTTCTGTGTGAAATGCACATTTTGAACATTTTTAATAGATTTACATGAATGTGTCACATTTTTACGCACAGCTGTTTCAACGCGCACGAGGGGATTTCGTTCCTACAAACTAATTATTTCAGTCTAATATAGTCTTGAATTGAACAATGCATTTTCTCTTTTTACATTCATGATGCTGTTTTTCGTTAATGGGTTATGACTGTATGCGGTTTGTGCGGATGCCTGATGGATACGACTGTGCGCTTGCAGGATTCCCTCTCGCCTTTTTTAAACAGTAGAATTATTTATTTCAACACGAGTGTTTGTCTCGTGAACTTTAAAGTAACAGTTAACCCCGCAGGTAAATTTATGTGACACTGAGCTATGGGAAGATGTGCAGGCATTTTGGCAGCAATCACAACACATTAATTATTTATGAAATAATCAAGCATTGTCTCTCAGGGAGGTGCAGTAGCTACAATTAAAAGGGACTGTGTCCAACCTGGTCCTTAATGTGACGCTGATGAGACACAGTCTGACCTTTTGGCAAATGAGCCATGCCTTTATCATTGACATTTGACTCACACTTTGTTGGTAGTTGTCTAATTGCCTGGATGAATGCAACATTTCAATATGTTTGCTGGTGAAATGTTGCCAATCTTTGCACTTCAAAAACAGGTTGATGGGAATGTGCACAACTTAAATGGATGACAAGTCATTGCAGCAACCCCCCAGACCCCCCCACTCTCACACACAGACACCAGAGCTGCACGCACACGCACACATTGTGGTTGCACACCATTTTACCATCACAAAGACAAAGCCATGGAGATTTTATCTCTTGCATTACATATGCAGCATGTGAGAGTGTTTGCAAGCTCCAGCATTTATCAGACACAAAGATCTTAAAACTACAAACAGTCTTGTACAGAAGAAAGGAGCTACTCTGCCTTTTTACTTCAGGTAATTCAGATCACCTCAGTTTGCTGGGCAAAAGGGTGTGTGGCAGCAACATTAATCTGAGACCACAGCAGAAGATTTCTGTGTCCCGGAAACACTGCGAATATTTCTATATTATCCAAAAACACAGATATACTTCACTGGATGGATTATATGATTCAACCTCTACTTGTTTTTTTAGTATCTGGTACATTTTCTGTGTGGTAATATATGTCATAACATCAGATGCATCACAGACTGTGGCCATGTTGATGCACTGCTGTGGACAGTGTCTACAGAAATAAACCAGAAACGCACCTAACAAAATCTGATTTGTGGGATGTATCGTGAAATATGTTGCTTTGAGATGTCTTCACCAACTATGGCC
This sequence comes from Macquaria australasica, assembly GCA_005408345.1. Taxonomy (NCBI): domain Eukaryota; kingdom Metazoa; phylum Chordata; class Actinopteri; order Centrarchiformes; family Percichthyidae; genus Macquaria; species Macquaria australasica. The sequence continues at coordinate 220,612 of SEMN01000034.1, read as the reverse complement.
TTTTGTACTGCAGGACACTGTTCACTGGGTCATTACTGATGGGCTTGTCACTGCAGCCAGGCAACATCTGAGATTTATACAGTCTGAACCCCTGTCTGTCGCCCCAAAAGTACGACTGGAACTGCAGGGTTTAAATTGATGGCATTTTATGACTAGATGTTAGAGCTCAGGCTATATTAGATGTAAATGACTGATAATAAATCCAATCTAAAAGAGACATTTGAAGGAAAATTACTTCATTCCTGTGGTCTAGGGGTGGATCTATCAAACATTCACTGCAAGACTTTGCCTGTGATCTGGCCAAGATGTAAAATCCTATAGGGAGTGAAATGAGAAAGATGTAGAAGGTGATGGTGAAAACGCCAGCGGGGGATCTTCAGAGTTCAGATGTGATAAAGAATTTCTTCGTATTAAACCTCAAATCTGTCCAAAATCAGTCTCCTATTATTTGATTTTTGTGATTGTCTGAGACATCAAAGCCTGGAGTCATAGCTCTCTGGTCTCTGACTTTAAGAGAGATAACATTGATTGGACTCAACCATGGGAATAAAACATATACTGTGTGTATTCCCTTTTAAATTCATGCTTCTTAACTACATGTAGTATTGATTGACTGTGCATGTTTCTTGCTTCTTAAATCTGCCCTGAATGTGAATGGAGATGGAGATATATAGGTTCATGATTTGTAATGATGTGTGCCATAGATGGGAGCACAAACAGAAATTAAACAAATTAAAAATACTAATAAATACACTCGGCTGGGGAGGGCCTGTATGGCAAATCAATGTTTCAGTCTTTCGCCTCACATGGGTGTTCAAGCTGTGATACGACTATGTTGGTAATCTTTTTAAACAGCTATTGCAGCACATCCTACACTCAAGGGATGCAGACCCCCCTACCCCCTCCCACCCTCCTGAAGGCAAAAGTCTTAGTGTGCAAGCCAGCTGGTGATCAGGGAGTTATTGGCAGCCAAATTATTTTAGGCTCCTGATTGACCATTTTTGCAAGCTCCTCACAGACAGCTGACCAAAGTAGGACACTATGTTGAAGCTGAGGACAGTTAATGAGCGTCTTTATTGACATCACATCCCCTGAGCTGCTGCTGCAGAAATGATACTGTATGTTGGTATAAATAATGTCCACCTACAATGACAATACGGCTCTGGTCATCTTCACTGGCCTGCTATTAAAAACTTGCTCTGGGAGGAGCTGGACATTAATGAGGCCAGCTGTTCTTCTTGGAGCGTGGAGTAGATCTCGTTGTTTTTTTTGTTGTGTCTGAGGTGGCGAGAGTCAAAACCAATCTGTCAGCTCTGTAACATCGTCTTTTTCTGCTGCGACTGACGTGGAATCAGACAGGCCTCCTGGGCCGCGTTGTCCGCATGCTTAATCAGAATGAGGCAGTTATTGTTGCACATAATCTCATCGGTATAAATAGACAATAAAAAAGAGGAAATGGCATGGCCCTGGGGGACACTTGTGTTTAAAACCGGTTCATTAGATAGACAGCCATTCCATTTAACATGCCAGAGCTGGTTGCATAGAAACTCCTTGATCCATAAAATGAAATGGAATGGGATCCCAATTCACAGAGGTGTTTGACCAGAGTTTGTGGGTGTTACAGGATGATGAAAAGTGCATTAAAAAGCTGCCTCTGTCAAGGTGTTCAGATAAACAAAGGGAAAAGTTTCACTGTGGTTTTGTCTTTCTGATCTTTTCCCACATTTTCATATTCTACACACACAACTGCATTTTCCAGGGTTTGCAGTTATAATTTGGGGGAAGATCCCTTTAATAAAAAAGTCACATGATGCTCAGTCAAAGGGGCTGATATTTGACCTTGTAAAACCTTTTTGTTCATGCACTTTTCATCATCCTCTGGCCCCACAAGGGGATTTTGATCCATACTACGTTTGATGAAAATCAAAAGTGGTTCACGTTTTAACATTTCAGTACAAATTGTTTCCCTCCTGTGGCACACTTTGTATTAGGATATTCTGCAGCACCTCAGCATTTGGACATTTTCAATTTCAGATAAGCCTTTTCTAGTGTTTTTTGTGTATATTATTGTAAATACACCATCTGATTCAACTGAAGGTCAGTTAAGTTTCTGATGTTTTACTAAATATGGATTTCAAAGTGTTTGCCGGTGGAAAAAAACAAAACAAATATTGAGAGAACTTTTTTTCTTCCAGCCATTTTCGTCCTTTACCTGCATGTCCCTCGGGGTGTCAGCACCATAAGTCTGTTCATTAATCCAGCCTGTCTCGAGCCTTTAGGGGTGCACTGTCCACTGATGTGATTGTAAGATGCTGATAGAAACTGCAGCAATCCTGCATGCTATGTAAGAGGTACGCTGCTGGTTACTACAGCAAAAACAATTGCTCGGGAGCCTGGAAGGGCATTTTTTAAAGGTTTGCTGAGAAAAACGCAGCATTTCCCATTTGTTTTTTTTGGCTCAGTTTTATTTTATGGCGCACCAGATTCAAGTTTCACCCTCTCCGTAGTAATAATTCAGCGAAATCCCACTTTTTACTCCTCAAATGACATGCATGTGTGCCCTTTTTTCCATGAATCATTTGTGCTCTGGGACCATGTGCTCGGGGACCATAATGCATCACATCAACATAGGCTCTCAGCACTTCTTCAGCAGTTAGGCTGTAGTTTTGCCTCACCAAGTGCATTTTAAGCAGCAAATAAAGGCCTGCCGTCAGGTGTGTGTTCAAGCACACTGTCATTGCTTGATTCCTTTCTGCTTCCCTATCAGTGTCAGTCTCTCTCTCTCTTTTTAACACACTCACACACTTACACACACTTATATTTCAATTTTAATCAAAGTGACAAAGCGGGTGCAGAATCATATTTGACAGGTTTGCATGTGATTAATTAGTTTAATAACTGTCGCAGTGTGGCAGACACATACTATAGCTGTGATTAGGTTATGAAAACAAATTTATGCATTTTCTGATTGGGAAAAATCATAAAATTGAAATTCAAATTGGGAGACGACCTCTTTATTAATCATCATGGAGACAGAGTTAACACAAACTGTGGCACTTTATGGAAAGAAGCTTTCACACCTAAAGGTCATGGCTGATTTTGTTTAGTTCTTTAGTTTCATCAGTCCAAATATCAGGCAAACCAAGTGACCCCGGTTTGGTAACATTATGTGTTGAGCCCCACTGGGCCTTGAAGCAGCATATTGCCTGAAGCAACACAGCAGTTACTATCATGTTTAAAGATGACTGGGATTGCTCAGGTGGCAGTCAGCTTAAATAATGGTTTGACTTGGCAGTTTACAGTGATGGGAATGTATTAGTTGCAGGGGGAAGTGTTTCCCCCCCCCCCTGTCTAGTGAGATAGAAAAGACCCAACCTGAAGCACCACACACACTGCGCAATCAATGGGGGTGATGGAAAACTTCCAAACACAAAATGACACATTTAGAAAACAGAGTACTCACTCAATGGGTATCCTGGAACAAATCCTTTTAAAATGACTGGTTGCTTTTTCTTTGAACAAAACAAAAAAAGAGTTATAGTCAAAATCCAAAGCTATATAAATGGACAAATAAAATGATGGCAGTTATTCAGAAATTATGTGACAAATATTCATCAACATCTTTGCAGAGGTGAGACTTGACAGAAGCTACACATCATATTGGAGTGGATGTGAATTGACATCAATACGAATGTCATGAGACGATAAACTATTTAAACAGCTAAGCATTGAATTTGAAATAACATCTAATTGTATTCTAACTTTACTACTGCTACCATTTCATACACCCTCTACAGCTGAAGCCAGTAGCCTTTAATTCCTGATTTCATGCTGCACTTTTCTACCTGACACAATCTGATAGTTGAATAGTGCTGTTCATCACCATCTTTGACTATATTCCCATTCATTTCTGTCTCTTTGTTGTTATACTCTTGCTATTTCTTTCAATTGCTCAGTTATCTCATGATGTGTTTGGTTGTGCTTCTGTTGCTCTTCTTCGCCCAAACATGTTTCTTTCTGATATGGAGATGTTCTTGAGAAACATTTTAGAAAGCGTAGATGGCCTACCGCAGCTGTTAGGATGGTACACAACAAAACTTAAACTCGGTGTGACAAATACGGATCAGACGGTCTCTGAAATCAATGTTTGAAAATTGGTAGCTTTATGTTGATATTACAGTAAACAACTTTGTTAATCGTTTCGTGATCAAATCCGCAAACAAACAAATAAATATCTCCAAATGTCACATTGTGCACAATTTAAGTTAAAAGGCATCTGTAAAAAAAAGCGTAGTGTAGCATCAATTTTCCAATGAACATGTAATTAAATAAACCCTATATGATAACCTAGTGTGACCCACATTATTAAGCCTGTCTCATAGAAATTGTGTTTATATACTAATTTGCCACAGCAAATACATTTTGAACCAAATGTAATGGAGCCCAGATTATGTTTTCTATCAACATAATGATGAAAAGTTATCATTTAACGTATCTGGCAAGTCTCAAAGTGTTGATACTGAATGTATCTGTAAAATATTTACTGACAACGTAATTAATTTGTTTTCCTACAATATCGCAGCAACCAAAGCATTATAAAACCTTTTTATGGTCATGTTTTGACACTCGGAGCACTTGGTTAAAGTTAGGGAAAGGTGGTGGTTTTTGTTAAATATCGAAAAAGTAATCAGTGCCTTGAAGCACAATGTTTTTATTAACATTAATCAAAACCACAACCTTTCCTAATCTTAACCAAAGTGCTTTTGTTGCCTAAACCTAACCACATGTGTGACTCAGGATGCAAACCCCTGAACAAAAACCACGGTTAAAGTAATGAAAAAAATATACACCAAATCTTTTCAGATCACGTAACATTAAACGTAAAAGGTCATCACTTATGTGAACAGATGTAAGCTTTTACACGGCTTTTATCACAGAGCTATGACTTTGTAACCAAAGTTTCAGCCCTGCTGTAATGAACTGAAATGACATTTGGTTTTGTCGGCCATCAGTTATGAGTCACTGCGCGTCGAGCCCGTTGAACTCGCCCTGTCAGTCTCAATGATAATACCTGGAGAGGAGAAAGGGCCGATTCACTGGACTGTATCTGCAACTTTTTGTCAGGGGGAACCTCCCAAATGGTACAAAAATTAGCCCAAATTATAACAAGACACCCAAAACAAATTTTACCTGCCAAATCTGGCAACACTGACACCCACTATCCAACTTGACCTCCTCCTTATGACTTCACTTCGGTCCATAAGCGTAGTGCTTTGTTCCCTGGAAAAGACGTTCCTGCCGCACATAATCCTGGAAGCATTTTCCCTTTAAATGTAACTGGCAAAACAAATAAGTAGCATATAAATGTAATTTGTAGGAGAAATAGAAGCTCAAAACCGAATGCTAACTAAAACGTAAAGAGTAGCCAGTCTCTACCTCTACACGTTATGAAAAATGCACATAAGTGATAGGAGAAATGACAAAACGGGGATATGTGTGACACATTTAGCTCATGATCTTAGTCTCACAGCAATTTTGGCAGTGAAGGGGGTCATTTTAGGTGGAGGGCTTCTCTCTTCCAAAATCTCAATTTGAACCCACTACCGCCTTTGGCTGCAGCTCAGACCCCTGCGGGCAGAAGCCGAGCCATTAGGAGCCAAAGCTGTGAAGGAACAGAAGAGACTGGGAGAAATGTCTGAATGGTGTTTCATTGCTCAAAGTTCTCCAAAATGCTAACTAGTGTTTAAACTAATCAAAAACCTGTTCATTTTCCTAAGATTTTATATTATCATATTTCACCCTGGTGAATTTCCAATCTCCATTGTATTCCATGGCTTAATGAATAACAGGATTACACACAAAAAGAGTAGATGTAGTCATGCACCTGTACCTTCAACCTCTGAACACTACATATGAACAAATGAGAGTGGCACAGAACAAAAAACCTCTAAGACTAAAATGCTAATGTTGTATTTTGTCTCTCCCTCCACACTGCTTACAGTGCATCAAATTAATTTTAAATTGCACGGGATGTGACTAAAACTTTGTCGAATGTGTCAAAATATTCAAATGACTTGCCATCAAATTTGTCCTTGAATGCTGCGTTCCTTGTTTTTTTTACCTTTTGTGTAAACCACTGTGCATTGTGCCTTGATGTCAACATCAAGACACAAAGGGAAAATATGGACAGAGTTCAGAGTATATTTCTATACCTAGTCCATTAAACATATTTCAGTGACATTTTACCTCAAGCTTTCCTTAAAGAAATGAAGCAGACCAATCACAATCTTTTATCCCACTAATGGCAAACAGCAGTTTCTTGTGTATTGTTGTAGCAGCAGGGAGACATAACATGCCCACAAAACCTCCTCACAATAGAGCTGTATTTGAAGTGAAACCCTTTTATATTCAGCCCATTTCATTAATTTCCCCCCATAATGGACTGAATTGATTGCTGAAACCTCTGAAGCTCCAAGCATCAGAGCTATATGACCAAAGCTCAGGAGTCGGGAGGATAAGCAAACATACAGACAGCAGACTAATGCACAAGGGACATTTCGCTGAGGTTTACTTGATGAAAGCAGTATCCCCTGAGTATGTTTTCACCCACAAAAGTACAAACAATCAATTTGGTCCACAGATAAGATGAGGACAGAGTAAGGCCTCTCTTTGACCGCATCGTTTCTCTTAAAAGACGTTTGTCTTTTTTCATTCCTGCTAAGTGCTCTACTTTGGCGACGTCCTCACAGAGCCACAATCGAGATTATGTGTTTTTATCCCTCCACCCACTTGCAGTGCATCTTGATTTTGCCCTCGTCGCTGTCAAGCCTTAAAGAAATTTATGCAAATTTGCAACCAATACTGTATTTCTTTTCTCTGCAGGTGTTTGCATCAGATCATTTCTAATGGATGCATGAATATATTAATCTTTAATCTTATGAGAGAAAAAAAGAATAAGTTACAATTCATGTCAACAGAGTTGGATGAGTTGTGACATGAAAGTTTTGTGTTCTTTTTGATATGTGAAATACTTTCTACAGCTACACTGGTAGTCTTAGATTTTATGCGTGTTTTTCTAAATCTCATTTGGCTCAACAAAGGACACAAAACAATCTGTTTTTCTTAAGCTTGGCTGGTGATCTTTTTCCCCTCATATCACCAGAAATTAAAATTAAAAGTGATAGTCTACAACGGACCTAAAATGTTCTCAGTGTGGGTAGGAGATCTAGGACATTAATTAGTTAGTTGACTTAAGGAAAACACAGTGTTTGTCAAATTACTCAAGTGACTCTTTCTTGCCCTTGGCTTCTGTCTTTCTTCCCTTAATGAAGTCGAGAATGTAATGAGTTAGCAACAAATGAAACGGGTTTTATTTTTGTATCCTCAGGATTGCATCTACATGAACGGGCCAGTGAAATGCAGTGTAGTGAGGTGAACAATGGAGTCCCAGCTTGCTCTTCTCAAATTGATATGCCAGCTTTTGGTGTCTGATAATGGCCAGGATGCATTAGGGGGCCTCCATGGATCTGTATTATTTGGTGGACTTGGCTCTTCCCACTGTGTTCTATGGTTTTCACCCCGCTTCCTCTTCCAAACCACTTCTTCTGCTTCTTATTCAAAGCAGTATTGGCAGAGAGGCCATTTTTTGGGTAATCTACACAAAGGTATGAAAAACTGGCATCACTCGAATCTGGCCCAGTGAATACTCTATTTACTCTCCAAAAACTTTCTTTATGGTTTAGAGGCAACTTTTTTTATTCTGTAGATTTTAATTATTGTAACATACTTGTTGCTTATCTGTTTGTATATCCCTTATAATAGTATATAGACTGCTGATATTTAATCAGTTTTACATTTCCTTTTTGATCTGATCTGTTATGTTGATTACTCTCTTGACATTTGATCTATTTTACAGTATTTTACTGCAAGTCTGTATGATAGCCCAACTGAAACTTCTGAGGCCGATACGATGACAATAAATTGGTAAATAGTAATGTTTTTTTGAATATGATTACACTACTTAAACACACAATCTTGATACAGATCCCTTAAATTTGTTTTTTAAAACCTGCAATTATTTTTTTGACATATCACCTTTTACGTTGATATGGTGAACTTGTGAGCAAACAGCTGCTTATTTACACACCCAACAGTTATGGAGCAACATTATCATTCATTTGAAGTCGTGTTTCTGGCCACCTGATGAATGCAAGTCCAGTATTCTCTCTTCTTTTAGCTCTGTTTTTGGTCTCTACCAACTCCTGAGGGGAATATCTGGCTCTTTAGCTGCTAAATGCTCCCCTATGTTCACCAGCTAGTCTCTAACTGTGTCTGTGTGCTGTTTGGTGCTGAGCAGGTAGTGTGCTGTGGGTTTTTTAGAGCTTTTTCACTGAAAACAGCTGCCTGCTGTGACTGAAACCGACGCTCTGAGAGCAGTGAGAGTGAACCAAAACAATGAATTGAAACTCACTATAAAGCTCCATAAAGCTGAGGGGAGCTGCAGATTGTGGTAACAATTCTGTAGGTCCATCACAGAGCAACACTTTGTTTTCCTATTGCCATTTGATAAATTGTTATTATAAAAATATCGATTATAGCTACTTTTAAAATTGTAACCAAGATAATTATTAAGCATTTTACAGTGTCATCTTGTCAGTGCTCTCTGGTGGAAAAACTATGTAAAGGAGACACTGTTCCTAAATTACCTCAAACCTAGTCTGACATTTCTGTACTGAAATTTCATGTTACTTATCGGCCGACATATACACCAATCGGTCTAGCTCTAGTCTGTGTTACATGTTTTGTAACCTCTGTGTTGTGTGCTGCTGCCATTATGGCCAAGTCACTCCTGTAAAATAGATTTTTTAAATCTCAGAGTGGCACATTTCTGGTTAAATTAAGTTATTATTGTTATTTTTATAAATGATAAATCTTCACAGGCCTGACTCTCTAGTTGGAAAATAGAAAAACACAAAAATATACACTTACCGTACACGTGCATCTACACACAGCTCAGGTAAATAAAAGAACGTCTCCTCTCAAGGCTTATCGGATTATTTTTAATTCAATCACTTGATGGAATAAAAATCCACCTTTACTCTGTTTATCAAATCTGATAAGGTCACAGAAACAGACCTAAAGACAGCTGACAGAGAAAGTTAGCATATTTGGGTAAAAATCGGCTTATGCAAGCTTATTTTTAACAAATGATTTAATTAGCGTTGACACATTTCAGCGAGTTGTCAGACATTTTGATGTTGTGGTTGGACTCAGAGGAGGTAAATAGACAAGGGTTACTCCCAGGAGATGGCTCTGTGTATGGATGTGTTTACCCTACAGTACAATATACAAAAGCTTATGTGTATTCATGAGAATGTAAATGTGAATCATTTTAGCAGTGAACTTTTCACAGGATGCTAAAGGTAAAAAAAAATTGAGATATGTGTCAATGCTTCTCTGAGCATGAGCCGTTATTACAAAGAGCCTTACATCATTCACTGTTATCAACTTTGGGCGTCCCTTGGAAATTAATTTAGATCCTTCAGTTGTCCCCTCCGGTTAGGTTCAAAAACAGTGCCGGATCTACATTAAAGTGGCTTTATTTCTCGCATTTCTAAAGATTGTTCCTACTTCCTGTGATGTGTTCCTCCTGAGAAGAACAGAAACAACAATCTTTTGGAGGTGTGATGTTTAGAGTAAGGGTCTCCTTTTTTCCCTTGACTACCCAATTAGGCAGAAATAATGTTTGAGGGGTGCCGTCTTAATGATGCTTTTCTGGTGGCTGAATAAGCAACAGGTTCCGTTTAAAGAGTGGTGTTCGAAAGCACAATGCAACTGCGCTGATGTGCAGCAAGAGTCTATTTCATTTTATTAATAGCCATATCGCTGTACTATACACAGAGATGATTCATACCTAAATTGCGAGCTGTGTAGAAAATCTTCTGCCCACCAACATAGTGTTGACATGCCTCTCACGTCCCACTGAAGCACTTTAAAAATTTGAGCATTTTCTCTTAAAAAAAAAAAAAAAAAAAAATGAACAGATTGATATGGAATTTCTAAAGATTTGATTTGGACCAACAGTCTGTGAATGTGCCGTACACGCATACGCTGCACGCTTGAGCACTTGTGCGAGCAGAGTGTGTAGGTCTGTGTGCGGTGAGGCATTTGCATCGAGCTGATACAGTATATCACAATTACATTATGGCTGTAACACCTTTGTTGCCATGGAGGCTGTCTATATTCAACCATCTGAGAGAGTCAAAATCTTTGCATGGCCAAACAGCACCTGACTGTGATATGCTGTGATATCTTCTCCATGTCAGGATTCCTCGTGAAATATGCTATATGCAAAACAAAAAAAATACCTGGAGAGCCTGTTTTTGAAAAGGAAAGAGAGAAAAAGAAACAAAGACAGCAAGTCTGAAAGAAAGAGGAAAAACTAAGCAAAGAAGGGAAAGAAAGCGACAAGAATAGAATGTTAGGATAAAAGGATGACTAAACCAACTCCTTGGAGGGTGGGAGCCAATCTGAAAAATGATTGGTTGACTTTCCCGGGGCAAAGCTCTCTTTGCTCACATCAATAAAACATAAACATGAATAAATGCACTGCTTTTGGCCTTCCAGGGTCCTTACTTAATTTCATGTATGCAAGTGAGCGATGATATGCATGGAAAATTGTATTTACCTAGAAGGCTCAAAATAATTCTGGAAGCCATTTTGTGTTTGTTTGTTCTCAGTATTTACATAAATGCAAGGCTGCTCCATAAACTCTTAGAATTTGCACTTAATGCAGCTTCATTTGTCGGGCTCTCTTAGTGCAAGCCATGTGCTCTCCCTATTTGTCTCAGCGTTTGCACATATAGCAGTTGCACCCTATTGACTTGAGCCACAGATGCACAGCCTATCAATAATGTTGAAGACGTGGGAACACACAGTCTCTAGTGATGTACTCTTGATGTATCCTCTTAGGGACAAATCATCCAAACAGTCATCTGCCTCACTAGTCTGTCGGTCCCTGAGGTAGATCTTCACTGACCCAATTCAATGGGTCAGCTTTTGTTAATGAGCCAATCGCACAAACACACTGACGACGGTTAAGACCGAGCTCCTAATGGCAATTACAGCTTGGGTGCTAAGAGACCTTTTGTTATCAAGTTTTGCCTTTTGGGGCTATTTTAATTTATATCCTCAACTAAATTCATAAACATCTGAATTTCAATTGGATCCACGTGTAAAATTGTGCAAGTGATTTGAACCCCTTAAAACTGTGAACATTTATTCGATGTTCACTCAATTAATTTGCAGTGCCGGATATTTAAATCCCTTTGGTTAGGAATGAACTGCCTCTAGTCTGACACTGATAAAATCAATTCCAGATTCAATTTACCTCATAGTATTTATAATGTCCCATGACACGGAGTCATTGTTGTTAGCAAAAGAGAGCTGAAGAGACAAACGATCAACAGTTTGGCCGAGTTTTCCTCTCGTATCTATTTTTCAAAGCAGGCAATTAGGCCTAACATCACAGCCATTTAACTAAGTCTGTACTCCAAATTGATTCAGACTCCAGCGTTGGACCTTGCAGACATGGTGCATTTAGTTATGCAAATGCTTATCTCTCAGTGTGATTGGTTAATTAACCTGTAATGCAGATAGTCCCAGCCGTGCACAGTGGCCGTTTGATGGCTAAATTGTGGGTCAATTGGGTTTTTAACATTTTCAAAGCAGACTTAGAGACATGTCTTTGTTCCTCCGAGTCTTGTGTGGCTTTTCTCAGTTTAATGACTCGTTCCGTGGGTCCCATAAGGTTAATGTGTTTAAACTCACTGTAATTGAGCTTTTGACCTATCTTTCAGGCTTTTTAAAAAATTCGTCATATTATGCCATGTCTCTGCTCCTTGATTGTTATTATCTACCATTTCTTCTCCCTCCCTCCATGCCTGTCCTAAACTCTCTACCCCAACCCCCCTTTCTATCCTGAGTTATGAGCATCCCCATGGGAAGTCATTTATAATGCCATTGGAGTGACAATAATTCGTTTGCACACCATTTCACTCTGCCCTCTGTGCCTTGGCAGGCTTTTATGGGCTACATTTTTGTTTCCCCAGAAACACATTGTCCAACTATCCTCAGAGAACACGCAAAAGCATTTAGCCCAAACTGGACTTCTTCCAATGAGTAAGACAAGTGACATAACATCTCCCATCAACATCTGAGCTTTTGCAACTGAACTATTTCACTCATTTGAAGGTAAAAGAAAGACAGAAATAAAAAAAACTAAAAAAAGGGAATGAGAGAGGGTGATGCAGTGCAGCCACTGACTACATTTCTTTTCATTGTTCAGTGAACAATTATGTTCAGATTTTTGCTGTCATGTAGGTATCATTCCACATGAGATACAGACACAGCTCTTGACAGCCCAAATGGACTTTTTTCAGATCCTGCCACCAGCAGACTGACATCTCTTGACAACATGAGGATCACTTGTCATTGGGATAACATACTGTATGAGGCTGATATTTATTAGTAAAGGGATGTAGCAGGCATGTTGCATTCATTCCACACAATTAGGTGACGACAGGTAATGTATGCCGGTGAGGCACTTATGCAAAGGTTTTTTAGTGCAGACGCTGGCATGTCATTACATATGTCTGTTTCTGTTATGCTGTAGGTAATCCTGATCTTGACTAAGCTGTATGACTTCAACCTGGGGGCTGTAACTGAGAGCTCACTCTGGAGGTAAGTTTGTTTTTAATCATTGCCATTTTCCCTTTTCTGTCTAAATAGAAAGTGTATGTGTGGCATCATTGCAAGAATTTTATAAAAATGCAAAGCCCTAAAAACAATAAGAATAATATATTCATAGAGGGTGCAGTGTACTGTAAGTATGATTTATAGTGTTCTCCCTTGCTGGGATATGAACAATCAAGTTACACTGGAAGCCAATATAAAGTATGTTTTAATAAAGCAATCTGAAGTACTTCAGAATGAAGCATCCTCCTCTTTGCTTCCTGCAGTCCCATAAATAACACAGCTGTAACTGTGACAACTTTTAGAAATGGACTATTTTCTGTCCATCATCAACAAAGAAACTTTTTCAAAGAGAAACCGGAAGACTTATCTGAGGGATTCTTTGTTTGGATCTGTGACTCTTTTCCTCTGACCTAGAAACTTCCTGATGGAGTTTTTGATTGATTGTCATCCGTAACCTTTTGTTTCAGAAGCAATTGACATGCAATTGCTACTGTATAGCCGTAGTAATTCCATTCAGTATGTATTGAGAGGTGAGTTACAGTGCCCTGTCAGGTCATAAATAAGAATGGAATTCATTAAGGATTATACCATAGAGCCCAATCCAGCCTCTGATATGCCTTTTTTCTCACCTCTCCCATAGCCTGCAGAGAACTCATTTCATTCTGAAATACACGTGAAAAGAGACCATCAGTCCGCCAAGCAGTTTCAAATTAATATCTGCTTCACCCAGAGGCGCCACTACGATTTACACCCGACTTGACACATTTTGAAATCCCATATTGTGTACAGGAGGTCTTCCATCATCAAGGTGTCTGCTTAACAATGGCACCACAAGTAAATTAGAGTGTACCTCAGGGGGTGCACGAATGCTCTTAGTAGGAGTATTAGAAAAGCAGAGATTTGAATGTTATGAAAAGAAACGGGAGTAAATGATTTCTGTGATAACACAATAAATGATTCATGACTACAGCTCCAGGCCACTGTTGGTGGCAAAATGCAATGTGCAGATCAATGGGTGACTTGCAGAATCTAAACACATCAAGTCCCTTTGTGTTTTAAGATGGCTGCCTTTTCTGCTAAAGAAGCTTCACGACGTAACAACATAATTTAAAAGGCTTTCTTCCACAGCCACAGTCAAAGACAGACATGCCGACTGAAAGGAGTACTTAAGCACAGATACAAATGTGTTTAGGGGTAAGTCTGAAAACAATGTCAACAGCAAATGGGACTATTCAGATTAATGCACAGACAACGATAGCAGACACTGGGTATCTATCCAATTATGCAGTGAAATTACATTTGGAGGCACTCAGGTAGAACTGAGAGCGTGGATTGGCTGTTTGTGGTGAGGAGAAATATGAAGATTGGGATGACAAACACATCTACCCTTGTCATGGGATGCATGAAGGGATGCATGAACTTGTAAGGAAGAGGCAGCTCTGTGAAGAGCAAGTATCTTTACATGTTGCGACAGACCTAAACGTGTTATTTTATTTAAACACAGGCAATTTAAGTAGTAATCTGCTTTTAATAACATATTTCAGCGTACATCTGTATTTGTAACCTACCTTTGTGCTTCTAATTTGTTGTACTAAAGCAACACAATACCACACTTAAGCTTTCCCTGCTGAAAAGAAAACTGAATACAAGAGGATGAAACTAAATCAGATGAAAACAGAGGGAACAGAAGGCTGTTCTAGCACTAATTTAAGATAAAAAAAACTGTATAAAAGGGGGATTTCACCACTGCCCTGGAAGGGATGTCTTTAAATTCCTTCCTCACTGTCTTCAATGTACGAACATCTACTAGCACGAAAGGAGAGTAATGACTTACATACTGGAAGCTTCCAATGTGTTCATCACAATGTTGTTATGTTCAAGGACTACTGTATGCTCATGTTGGATGTTTTAGGCCTTTATTTACTGTATGTACCTTAATGCTGACCATTTTCCAAAGTACACCTGAAGTTTATAAATTGATTTCCTACCTTGCAGGCAACCACTGGTTTCATTACATGTCAGTGTAGCATGAAAATCTGCTTTCTTGACGTGTGTAAAGTGAATGTTTAGTCTGCATAATGTGTTTGTCAAAGCTACACTATTGCTCGATGGTATTGTAGCTGCGAGTAGGAAATGCCTAATGAATATGTCAACCTTTTTAATGCAGAAAGCTTGCAAAGAGCTTGCATTATGCTTCTCTTGATATCCATATTTTCTCGTTGGTTGTCAAAATGTGATTGCAACACTCTGTGAATGCAGTTTATTTTTATTTTATTTTTTTTTTTGAAAGAGCTTTCTTTAATGCAGTAGCAGGGAGGATTTTTCAGATTATCCCCTGTGCGCTAATGCATTACCACACAGTGACAACATACTTTTCCAAAATGTTACAATATGCTAAAGGGTACCCTGTGGAGTTTTCTTGTAAACACAGTTATGTTGTGTGTATCCTTGAGGCCTAACAAACCTGTTGAATACTTTCCTTCCTCATAAAACATTTGCAAAGCCGTTTGCAAAGAATATCTGTAATTTACATCGGTCAGCAGTCTTTTGCAGGTGCATTGCTACATTTCTTTCTGGGTTATTACCACCAATTGTTGATCAGTGGAGTAAACTGAGGGACGTCCTATACTGTAGCCCCCCGCTCATTTGATAGACAATCTTTGAGGTAAATGTATTTGTTTGCTTTGACTGCTGCTTCACCTTCACCAGTTGACATCGTCGTTCTCCTCGCCCTAACCCTAACTTAAAGAGAGTCGCCAACATTTCTGAGTGAATGCGCAGTTGACCAATCTTCAGCCAGACAGTAATGTGAATGAGCTATAAATGTGTGTATAATGAACAATCCCTGATCTCCTTTGTTTGTCTGGGATATTCCTGTGTTTTTGTTCCAAATGATTTACTTGACTATTCAAGTTTTACTTTTCTTTTTCTTAGAATACACAGAGTTGACAAGAGTGAGTTTATTTTGGTGTCTGGATCCTATCTCTTTATGATATTTAAGTTCCAAAGTCTCTCCAACATCCTACACATAAGGCTTTTGAAATTAGAGGTAGATTTAGATGAATATTGATGATAATAATAGCTAGCAAATTAGTGTGTGACATCCAATGACTTTTCAAGTAGGCTTTAGCTACTTTCCATTGAAAAAAGTTGCCAACACTGATTTTTTTAAAAATTATTACAATTTTTTAAAAATGATTTTGAATTATTTTATCTGTCTGTTTGTATAGCACATTTCTGTAAAAAAAAATCTGACTCCCTGAAAGGTCTTTTTATTCAACCGCTGCCTGTGCTGAAACATGTTGGTTGAATAAAGAGCAGGCTTTTCCATAAGTGAGTGCAATTTTCCAAGTTTAAAAAAAAAAAAAATTTTTTTTTTACATTTATAATTTGAGCACCTACCGTAGATGGCTGGTGGAGTAATGACAGCACACTTTTTCAGTGTAGCACATGTCATGCAGGACTGCAACAAGAGAGCAACAAAAACAAAAATAACACATTAGCATCTCTCTGCAAGTTGATTTTCATTCCATAACGCAAAAGGCTGCCTGAACGGTAGAAAATCAATCTCCAAACTTATGGTGTGCTTTGGAGATGCAGTCACGTAAAGAATAACTGATTTGCAGTTAATGAGCTAAAACATCCCAAACCACTGGTATGGTGCTTTAAAATCTGTCTCAGGCAGGTCTCTAATGGATCAAACATGCAACATGTTTTTTGTTTCTGTCCAGATCCACTGATTATGGGAGCACCTACACCAAACTCAATGACAAAGTGGGTTCAAGGACAGTTTTAAGTTACCTGTACGTCTGCCCTACCAACAAACAGAAGGTCAGCATTTCCCTGTTGCTTTTATCCCTCTGTCTGATCTCTTACAAGCTTAGGCCTGACATTAAATTACGGTTTTTGAAAATTGCTGTCAAATGATGGTATCTCTGCCTCTCTCCCTCTTCTAATGCCATATCCCTCGTCTGGCCCTCTGTACTTTAGATAATGATGCTTAGCGACCCAGAGGTAGAGAGCGCTGTTCTCATCAGTTCAGATGAAGGGGCAAGCTTTGAGAAGCATCTCATTAACTTCAATATCCTGAGCCTGCTCTTCCATCCTGCACAGGAGAACTGGATGCTGGCTTACAGTCATGACAGCAAGGTAGCTTCTGAGTGAATCCTCAATGAACCTTTAAGTGGAAATAAGATAATATATGATACTGAAAATGTTGTTTTTATGTGATTCTGCTGTGAATGTGATGATTGCTGTGCTGCTCATTAACAATATCTTCCTCCTAAAACTTTAAGTGTGATGAAGATCGGCCTAATTTTATCTTGCAGCTGTACAGTTCAATGGACTTTGGGAGGAAATGGCAGCTTGTTCACGACAACGTGATGCCAGGCCGATTCTACTGGTATGATTACGTTCCTCCTATTTTTGAACTGTTTTGAACAGTGATTGATTGAAATTTGCATAATGATAGTGTTCATGACCCTAAGCTGTCAGAAAGATCCAGTGACCTCTTGTCGAAAACAGACCCCCCCCCCCGGCAGTCAAGCACAAAACTGATAATATCCATGTCACGTAGACCTGAAGGAATATTGTGCTTCTTTTTCCATAGCACAAACATGACATGTTGTTCTTGTTGTCGCTGTCATTTAGTAATCTCGACTGCTCGGGCACGAGGCAGTGAATATTGATGTGAGCCCGTTTATCCATGTTTGTCATGGTATGTGTCAAAATGCAAGTGTGTTTTTGAGCCGTGAAAGAAAGGACATTGGTTGGAGGACATCCTCTCCACATGCATGAACAGCAAGGCATTTGATGAATAAGTACAGCGCAGCGGGTGAAGCGGCACCCGAAAAAATGCATTATTTGTGCTCTTGAAAACCATTCCTTCATGCACATTATGTCAAATAGTTATTTTTCAAAATGGTATTGCAGCCACCTACAATTTTATAACTGCACACATTTAGCTTATGTAGCTTATGTTTTGTTATCCCTCCCCCTTGTTGTTTTCTCTGTTGATTCTTTGGTGAATTGAGATTAATTGCCGCCGGAGGTGCAGATTCTACACTGGCTGATTTACAGGAGATAAAAACATCTTGCTATGGGTTTCACACAATAGGGATGTCCATCTACAGCTGTGATACTCAACCTGGCACCCCCATCTCGTATCTCTTTCTCATTTTTCCTTTTCTTCCCCATCTTCCTCCACCTCTCTCTGCTCCTCTCTATCTTTTCCTCCTCACGCTCTTTCAAGGGCGGTAATGGGGCTGGACAGAGAATCAGATGTGGTCCACATCGAGACGCGCATCGCAAAAGGCCGTGAGTGCTGCACTCCAGTCCGCCACAGTAGCAAGACCCACAGGACCCCTTGCCTCTCATTTAGAGCGAGGTCACAGGGAAGATGAGACCCATTCTGCTGTTCAGATTGGTCCCTGAAGTCAAGTAAAGCAGAATAGGTGTCTCCTGACAAAAACAGAGAGTTTTAGTGGGTTGATGGATGTTTCTTCCTCTTAATCTATCCCCTGTGTCTCATAGACAATCCTCAACTCCCCTCTTCTAAACAACATGGTATATTCTGTCAAACCAATTATAGGATTTTCCTGCGTTGGAAAAGATACTCATATTCGTCCTGTGGTGAGGAAATCTGTGTCTGAATTAGAATACAAACTCGTCTTGTCTCACACAATAACATCCTGAACTTTTTTTTGTAGTGTGACGCACTGCAAGAGCTCCTTCTCTAGTAGTCTCAAATCTCAGCTAATTTGGATTGCAAAAGGGCCGGCTTTCTACTGTAATTGTGGTAGAATATTTTATTCATTATTTATACTGCTCCCCAAGCTTAAAGTTGTTTCAGAACTGTGAACTTCTATAATTGTAGTGTATTTAGCATATGCACACTGTATAGCAGCTCCAGTGCATACAAAGTACTGTTTGAAGGTAAATGGTTGTAATTTACTTTCGATTGATTTCCTTTTGCCCCTTTCCAGGTGCCCAGTACGTGAAGTGCAGAGCCCAGCGATGCACAGACGGCAACAGACAGTACCTTTTTCCTGGACATGTAGACACCAACTCACTGGTTGTCCAGGATGAATATGTTTTTACACAGGTTACTTTCCTTGATTAAACTAAACCAGTTGTCTTCATCTTTTCACGCTTCTCTCTCTGTGAACTTTGATTTTCTTGGGGGCTTTTTTTTTTAAGTTGTTTTTATTTTGGTCTCTAGTGCATCCAATTCATGCTTTTCCATCAAAACCCACGTAATGGCTTTTCACAACACACCTGTTCCCCACTGGCCCAATGTGTGTTTTGATTATGTTTTGTCTCGTTCATGTCAAGGCACGCTCAGTGTTTGAGTTTCCGCACAGACATACTCCATGCCTGAAAAATGTGTTTGCTAGCTGAGAGCACACGGCAAAGGAACTGTGAATAGACAGGTTGGTGTCTTTATTATCATTCACTCTGACTTTGACTCCAATTAGACAGCAGCAGTCAGGGTCATTATTAGAAATTTAATTTTCAAATGCCCTCCACTGTCATTGATTTCCATCCACAGCTAAGTAATTTTCTCTCTGCTGGTCAGCCTTGATGCATTTGGTCATCCTCGTTAGATTCCAACTAAGTTTCAGGAAATCAAATAATAGCAGTTTTCTAGGGCTCAGTGTTTGGAGTTAATAATTCAGCACTCTTTCATTTTGAATAAACACCCCTAAATATTTGCTGTTCGTTTTTTAATTTATTTATCCACAGATTTAATCTTTTCATATGACACGATGTTGCAGCAGCAATACTTTAGCGGTGACCCAGTTTCAGTTAATCCACAGACTCGTTTGGAATGGCTGCGATATGTAAGAATGAAAATGTATGGGGAAAAAAATACATCACAGCGTGATTCAGAAATGGTGATTCAATAAAATGCCCAAATTGCATTTAGCTGAGATGAGATTGACCGTCAAGGCAGTGGCAGACATGAGGAAGATGCTGGTGAAAATAACTGGACACAGACGGTGTCTGCACCGGGCTGTGGTGGCACAGATGACTTTCTTGTGACTTTCATTGCTTGGGGCAGTTGGATTTAACTTGACAAAGAGTAATGAGGTTATCGATTGGGCTACAACGAAATAAGCAGTCTTCAACACCTCCAAAGTCTCTTGGGAGAGAAGGAACAGCCAAGTGCAACATCCTCAAAAATGTGGCCTGGGAAAATGCAGCTCATTGATTTTCGATAGATTATTCCATTAGAGCCCTAATGTAGTGTGTTGGGGGACAAACACCATCCTTCTAGTTGATTAGAAAATAAGCAATCAAGTAGTGTTGCCCTGCCTGTAAGTGGATGGGAAAGTGGTAGTGCATTAAGATCTTCAAGACACACTGTAGATAAAGCCAACACAATTTTCAGTGCCTCTTAGCTTTAGACTAATTGAGATAATGATAATCATTTCTGTTGTGCTTGTAATTTTTAGTCTGCTTTCGACACTGCGGAAAGCAGAGCAAAACTGCAAGCGTTTTATCAAGTCAGTCGTGCGTTGTGAATTAATATACCTCCTTCAGGAGACGTTTTAGCTTCATGTCCTCATTTCACAACAGAGTCACATTTGGGATGTTGGGAAATTCTCTCACATATGTCTTTATAAAAACCTCCCATCCCATTTTTTGTTTTTTTTTCCTTTTCCAGGCAGACTACATAGTCCTCTATGTAGGAAAAACTCATACTCATGGCATCAATCTAATTGGAAATTTACAAATAAAATAGTCACTGACCTAAAATAGAGAAAAGGCAAGGCATTAGGTGAAGTGACACTAAAATATGTGGTCTATTTAAAGAGTGACAAAGCCTCTTTGACTTCATTACAAAGGTAACCAAG
Organism: Macquaria australasica; assembly: GCA_005408345.1. Classification (NCBI taxonomy): domain Eukaryota; kingdom Metazoa; phylum Chordata; class Actinopteri; order Centrarchiformes; family Percichthyidae; genus Macquaria; species Macquaria australasica. Next base: position 199,997 of record SEMN01000034.1, on the reverse strand, counting down.
TCAGGACGAGCCAGCTACTTCGTCTCCTACATGAGAGAATCCTTCAAGCGGATGAAATTACCTAAATATTGTCTACCAAAGGTAAGCACCAAAGACTCCAAATGACTGTCAAATAATAAAAGATGTATTATCATAAAGAAACATGAGTGTTTTTTCTGTTTTGAATCACTTTTGTGTCCTTAGTACAAGTCGTACAACAGTGTTATTTTGTGATGAAAATGTCACGCTTTATTAAAAGGCTCCTTAGCAGTACATAGCCTCTCTTTTGAGTCCCTTTGTGTGCATCACATTCTCTCTTCTCTCCACCTGTCTCTCTTTCTCTCACCCACACCTTCCTACAGGACATGCACATTATCAGTACAGATGAGAAGCAGGTATTTGCTGCAGTCCAGGAGTGGAATCAGAACAACACTTACAGCCTCTATATCTCAGACTCCCCCGGGGTCTACTTTACCCTTTCATTAGAGGATCTGAGAACCAGCAGAGGACCCGCCGGTAACCTACTGGTTGACTTTTATAAGGTGTGTAGTTAGTCTCATTCATGGGCTGCTGCTGTCACTGCACCGCTAATTCCCCTAACAGTTATTTCACATAGTAGTAGTAGTAGTAGTAGTAGTAGTAGTTGTCAAAAATGGCTATCGCATTTTTCCGACCTCAAGGTGCCACATTCAAATTGCTACCTTTTTTTGACCGAATGATATAAAACAGATATAAAAGCTGCAAAAACTCACATTTAACTGTTTGGCATTTTTGCTTGAAAAGTAACTCAAATGCAGCAGTGGAATATAAAAGTGCATTTAATCAAATACTGTAACTACCGCTAAGTCCAATTTGGACGTACTTTACTTGAGCATTTCCATTTTATGCTACTTTATACTTCTATACTTCTTCTCTGCTACATTTGAGAAGTAAAAATTATACTTGATACATTTACCTCACAGTTATAGTTACTAGTTACGGATCAAACCACCCAACAGTATATAAAGCAGTTAAAATTAGCCCCATCTCAACCAGCTTCAACATTAAAGTACTGCTTACATGTTAATGCATCAGTAATAGTGAACTAACATAAAAACAATAGTAACACTGACAAGGCCCTTTCTGTTTAATGAGTACTTTTACTTTTGATATTTTAAGTATATTTTGCTGATAATACTTCTGTACTTTTACTTAAATACCATTTTGAAAGCAGGACTTTTACTTGTAACAGAGTATTTTTACACTGTGGTTTTGCTAATTCTACTTAAGTACAGGGTCTGAATACTTCTTACACCACTGCTCAAACGATGAATTGATAATTATTGATTCATTTTCTGTTGATCAACTAATAGAGAAATCCTTTTAGCTCTATAGCATCATGAATATGATTGATACATCTAGGAGACTACCTTAGACAATAAATGCATTTTTGCTGTTTTCCTTCGTAGGTTGAGGGGATAAATGGCATGTATCTCGCCAACAAACTTCTGGACAGTCACGTCAAGACTTTTATCACATACAACAAGGGACAAACATGGGCCCTGCTGCCAGCTCCTGCTACTGATGTGGCGGGAAATAACCTTCACTGCATCCTGGTGAGCTTGAGCCTTTGGGCAGGAGTGGATGAATGCTCTTATTCATGCGAAATGAAGCTCATGACATATATCATTCATCAAATGTTTCAACCTCATCAGCTGTGCTTTGGATGTTCTTTGATTCAGAGCCATATTTGTGCAGGGCTAGGTGCCAACTTCAGCATCAGCCCGCCTTTTTAGCCTCCTAAATGGCTGAGGAGATGCTTGGCTAGAATATTCTTATTATCTGTGTGAGGCACCGAGTGTCATCGCATTTAGTTTCAGGGGTCCAGACTTTCCATTAACCTCTGTGATTTCAATTTACTACCTGTAGTCACACTGGACTAATGAATGTTAGATTACACTGAATTACATTATGTGGCCGTGTTGTTATTCAGCAGGTATGATATTCATCTAATCCAGTCAGTGTGTTCTTTAGAGAGAGCTTGAAATAATGTATATTGTTCAGTTAATAGCAGGTTACAGTATTTCTCTGTCATACAGACGACCATTATGCTTGTCTGCTTTCTGACCTCCGTCCAACCTCAGCTGTTTGAAAAGCCATATTGATGTTTTTTCAGTGTGCTTTAGTTTGAGAGATGAGTGAAAATGATTTGAATCAATTTTGCCAGTTTTATCAGTGCATCTTGGGGAATTTTAATTACAGGCCTTGTTTGCTTTAGAATGAAACAATCCAAATGCCCTCTGTGTCTTCTCAGCCATTTTCTCCTTTTATTTTTCATACAGAGGAGATGGGAGGAACAAAGTATCTTTGTTTTATAAATGGTCTCTGAAAATGTTAGCACTTTTCTCTCAATGGGAAGAATAGTTTGAAGGCAAAGCTAATTATAATTGCTTCTGTTAAGATCTTCCTGATACACATTGTCTCAACCTGTGCTGTATTGGAATCCGTTTTGTTGACAGCCATTTTGTTCGCTGCATCTTCATCTGGAGATGTCGGAGAATCCCTACACGTCCGGACCCATCACCAGCAAAAAGTCTGTACCAGGAATCATTGTGGCTACAGGTAGAGTTACGTAAAGGACGTGCATTTGATTTATGCATTAAACTGATCAGATTAGACCTGACAGAAGCGGTGAGACTTTGCTAATTTTTCATCACCAGAGGTGTCCCTTCTTTGTCAGATAAATGCATTGTAGCAGTGCAACCACAAAAACACACAAAACTAATCACACAGTGCCCTCTTTCTGTCATTGAAATCAGATACTGAAACTTCAACTCCTAAATCTCATATTTTGGGGGAGATGATTAGGTTACAGTGAGCCATAAATGTGTCCTCCAGTGGAAAATGAGGACATGCACAAATTCGCAAAATAACTAACGATTTTATCAGGTGATTGTGCGTATAGATGTGTTATGGAGTCTTTGCTATGTAAATACACAGTGAGTGAAATTATTCATGTTTTTGTACTTAGGGAATATCGGAACAGAGCTGTCCTCCAACAACCTTGGGATGTTTATAACATCTGATGCAGGAAATAGCTGGAGACAGGTGAGACCTGTCTGCATCTACACACTGCACGCGTTTACCTTAAACAGATTATGCATTCATATTGAAAGTGTGCTGTCACAAGTGGAGCAAATGTGTTTTTTCAATGTAGATTTTTGATGAAGAGCACAACGTTTGGTTTCTTGACAATGGAGGGGCTATGCTGGCTGTCTTACATGCAGCGACGCCCATTCGACACTTATGGTAGGTGTAGCTACTGTTCAACAAAAGCTGATGTCATAATTGTTGTAGATAGGGACTGTAGGTGTTGGAGTTGCAGTGGGAAATTACCTCGGTATAATTTCATTTAAAAAATGTCTGTGTTTGATGCAGCATATGATTACATTTAATCCTTTGAAATGCTGATGGGCCAAGTTTGTATGATTATTGTATCGGCATCACAGCTTCAGAACCGTCTGACTCATTTCCAACAGAAGAGAGTCTGTTATGGCTTTGTACTCGTGGTTGGATATGATGGTTAGAGTGCTTTTATGTAAATGAAAAGTAGAGCAGGGCAGAAATATGAGACTGAGAATGCCCTCATAAGTCCCCCTTGTTGTGGTAGCTTTGCAACACTATCAACTTTGATGTCCCTGCTCACTACAGCCCTGTCAAAAGTGATTAAGCTCTGGGAAAGGTGATTTGAACCCCCCCAAATCTATTTCTAATGTTACAACCTGAGACATATCTCTCTTTTCTGTTGTTTTGTCACCTTCAAAAATTTACCTGCGCCGAGGAACATTTGTTCTATTGTTCAGCTTGGTGTCGAGATAATTTTTCACATTGAAGAGAATCCAAGGTGCTTCATTTTTCAACTGTGGCAAAAGCTAAATGACCTGAAATCTTTTATCATATTTCTTTGTGCCTTGTTCTCCTCTGCTTAACCTGTCTGCTTGTGATGTTTAATGTTATATGCATAGAGAAAACAATATATTTAGCCACTACAGATAGATAAATATGAATGGATAGACAAACAGACAGATGTATAGCTGTTTGTTTGTTTTTTATGCAGGATCAGTCTAGACGAAGGAAAGAAATGGGACCGTCACAGTTTCTCCTTGGCACCGCTGTATGTGGATGGAGTTTTAATGGAGCCAGAATCTGACAATCACATTATCACGTAAGCAGAGACACACAAGTACAGTCCAGCGAGAATGAAACAAATATCAGGCTTGAAGAATTAGCTCTTCTGTGGATGTAAACAAAGAAAGGTCCACCTGATTTTCCCCGATGACTAAAGCCTCTCATCAAAGGGAATGTTGTGTTGTCTGTCAGCATAAATGACAGACATTGACAGTGTTATTTGACATAACACATTTGCAGGTGTTGCTGTTACACCATCATATCAGAAAGCTGTATATCTGTATCAAGGTAGTCTTGTCTGAAATTAGCATTTTGGTGAATCATCTTCCAGTTTCTTCGGACACTTCAGTCATCGGTCAGAGTGGCAGCTGATCAAGATCGATTACAAGGGCCTCTTTAGCAGGAGATGCATGGATGGAGATTATCAGACATGGCACCTACACAACAAGGTAACACGAATATAAAACATTATTGATTTATTGTCAAGTTAAAGAGATGCGAGTTTGTCCGGTGTCACTGTAAACACAGTACACTCGCTAAATGCATGAACAATTTTTCTTTTTCTTTTCAGAGTTTCTTTCAATCTTGTGAAAAACTACATCTTTTTTTTTTCTTTGTTTCACAGGGAGAGCTGTGTGTGATGGGCGAGAAGCAGATCTATATGAAGCGCAGGCCAGGCAACCGTTGCATGCTCGCCCAGGACTATTCAAGGATCTATTCCTCAGAGCCATGCCTCTGCACAGCCTATGATTTTGAATGGTAATGCTTTCCCAACTGGGACTATACTGTAACTCAGACTTTTATCCTTGGCGATCCTTAATTTCTTTCATTACACGTTTACCAAACATCCCCCCACCCCCACCCCCATCTAATTCAATTACACTTAATTATGGCTGCTTGTAGACATTTGTAATCAAAAACAGAAGTATCAGTTTGCAGATATTAAGGCAACTTCATATGCCTTAATATCCATCTTACATTGCAAATTTACTGGATAACCAATATGACTGTATTCACCGAATCTAATTATAGTTTTGAAATTGTAGATGGGACTTAGGAAGTTTTCATCGTGCTACTGTAATTTGCATAATGTCGAATGACTTATTAGAATTCAATTAATAATGAATCGCTAAATGAATTTTGAATATCTTTTATCCATCCGTCTGAAATTCTGTTTGATCCTGCTTGTCTGACAATCATGTCTCTAGTTATGGTCTTAAAATATGCCACGAAGCTCCAACTGCGAAGCATTTGCCCCACTACAAAAGCTTGTAGAAGCTAGATTATTTGAGTAGCAGTGTTCATCATTTTATGAAGTGTCGTGTTTTTTGGCAGTGATTATGGGTGGGAACGCCAGGCGGACGGGAAGTGCTCCCCTGCTTTTTGGTTTAATCCAAATGGTGTGGCTAAAAGCTGCAGCACCAGCCAAAGCTTCCTTAACAGCACAGGGTAAGTGGCCCCCAATGTTCAATCCATCACAAAACAATATTATTCCATTCCAGCTTGTTTGTCATGTTGTCTAGAACACAAACAGAAAATAATGCTTCACTTCCTCAGTGGTTAGAAAAAAGGCTCTGAGTAGAGCTGAAAAAAGTAACCTAGACTGTGTCCCAATTCCATAATATATAATAATGCTAAGCAGGTTTGCAGCGTGCACTCAAAAAGTGTCAAAATTAAGTATACTTAAAGAGGCCAGTATGCCTCCTAAATCTGTGTGCTGTTGATGGACACTTTTGAATGGCAGAAATGAAATTGAGGAGCTGCTCAGAAGTGGAAGAAATTTAAATAAATTCTGAAAAAAATAAGTATTAAACCTTTGGTAAAACCTTTTGCTTTCTCTTTGTGCAGTTTAACCGACAGTAGCATTCCAAAGTTACAGTATGATTCATGTCCACTGACGTTTTGAAGTCTTCATTTTCTGTACAAAACAGTGAAGTACATAGATTTATGCAAAGTTGTGCCCTATGAAATTTAGTAAATAGCTCATGCAGAACTCTATTAGTGTGTAACAAGGGATTATGACAGGACACTTTTTTACTTTATGCTTCAAAGGTATCGGAAGGTCTTGTCCAATAACTGTAAGGAGGGAGGGAAGAACGTGTACTCGCCCAAGAGGCAGGCGTGTCATCCCAGCCCACCCCGAGGCCTCCATCTGTCCATCAGTCAAGGAGAGCTCAGTGCCACTGTTGGAAGCAACGTTACTTTCATGGTTTACCTGGACGATGTGAGTCATATCACCAAAAAGTCACTGTAATGTTAGCAGTAGCTGTAGTATTAGTAAAATTTTAAATGGTCGGTTCAACAAAAATTACAACATACTTACACGTGTTAGTTAAAACTATACACAAAGTACAGCTGAGGCTGATGAAAATATCATTCGTTTTTCACGTGTTTGGTTATAAAAGCATTAGACAAATAAAAGTTTTGACCTGATGGTTGCGCTATGTGAAAAGTCAGAGGATCACCAAAGTTATGAGGTTGTCATGAATGTGTGTACAAAATAACATGATAATCAATCCAATAGCTGTCGAGATATTGCACTCAAAACTACAAATGTCAACCTTCTGGTGGCGTTAGAGGAAAAGTTAGGGAATCGCCAAAGTCAGACAAATTTATCCTCAGGGAACAATGAATGTCTGTGCCAATTTACCAAGCAGATATTTCACTGGTGCCATGTCTTTACAATGCATCCTCTGGCAACCATGAATGTGTGTACCAAATTTCATGCCAATCCATCTAATAGTTTGGACCAAAGTGGTGAACCAGCTGACCTAACAACAGAGCGACATCCCTAGAGCCACGCCAGTAGCATGGCTAAAAACATATTTTCCTACTTACCTCTATGTAGCCATGCAGATATTTTGGTTTTATTTTTCCAGGTTTTGAGATATCTCTGAGATTTCTGCCTCCAGCCCAATACTATGGGGGTGAATGGAATTTTGTTTGTTTGTGGTGAATTTATAAATGACTCTGGATAATCCTTAGATCTCACTGTTAACAGTTTTCATTGGGACTGAAAAACGATGGACAGGGTGTTCAGTGGATAATCCAGAGTAAAGGGGACACCGTCTCTGGAAAGACAAGATGTTATTGATTCTTTAAATGTATTTTTTTATATTGTGAGCACCATAAATTAAGCCCTATTGACCTATTACATTACTGTGGCAGCAGAAATCTCACAGAACAGATATCTCTAAGTGTGGGTAAATAAAACCAAAGCTATCTGCATGGCTAGATGCCACTAAGGGTTAGTGAGAAAATATGTTTTTGTTTTTTTGTATTTTGGGTGAAAAACACTTTAATAATGGGAATGTGTTTGTTTGTTTTGGATGATTTTATCAGTTGACAAGATGGCACCAGATTATAAACTGATCCTTCTTACTTTGGGACACTTTCATGAGCTCTATTTTTACTTTCCCTCTTCCTTTCTCAGTTGAATTTCTGTCTCCTTCCATTCATATTCAGCTACAAAGTGTTTGTGACACAGCTTATAGGACATCTCAGCCCAAGCACTTTAGTAGTGGACTGTGCTTACTTCTTTTGTGTGTGTGGTCTAATTGAAGCATCCTGAACTAAGCCGTGGTGACAGAGGCCATGTCTTACTGTCTGTCCACAGGGAGACTCGCAGAGGACCAGCATCCAGTTAGACTTCGGGGACGGCATCAAGATCACATACTCTAACTTGAGCAGGACTGATGATGGCATCAAGCACATCTACAGAACGACTGGGATTTACCGAGTGACAGCGTCTGCTGAAAACAGCCACGGATCTGACAGCAGCACACTGTTTTTACACATCACCAGTATGTGAATAAGAAACATCATTACTCACTCCTGCAGCGGCGCATATAGCATGAACCTCTTTCTTTCATGGATAGTCACGTTCCCACTCTACTGAATGTCATTTCAGTCATGGTTGTATTACTTTAATGCGTTTTAGCCTTGGAAAATGAAAGAACACACACCTGGAGCTAAATGTACATCATCTGTGATCACAATAATACTCAGTATTTGCTGAATATGTGTATGTTTTGTGTGTGGGTGCATTTATTTGTATACACACGTGTGCTGGTGTATGTGTTGCTGCCTCAGGTCCAGTGGAGCGTGTATATCTCTCCGCTCCTATTGTGGCCATCAGGGGGAAGGAGGCTAATCTGACTGCGGTGGTTTGGCCGAGTCACACCAGAACATTGACCTTCTTCTGGTGGTTTGACAACAGCTCAGAGGTGAGAAGCTTCTCCTCCCACTCCCACTATTGTTCCACACACATTTGTTGTCCTGTTTACTGCAGTCTTTTCCATTCTTCCACTCTTTTCTTGATGTCCCGTTGTCGTCTACCAAGCTTTTACACAAATCATGTAAAATGGGACTGCACGTGACTGCCCTGCATCTTTCTGGAGGATCCAGCTAGGATGGCTGGTCACATTTATTTATCACGTTGATTGTGTTCACTGCAGCACCACCTCATTATACAGCATGTCAAGGGCTGCATGTACGGAGTATTCTATATTCGGCTGAGAGGATGCAGGTTTTTTTTTTTTTTTGAAATTCTCTGTGTTTTTCCTTTTGAAATCCAGCCCATTATAACCTTGGAGGGAAGCATCTCATACACGTTTCAGAGAGAGGGAAAAAACAAGGTCACGGTCCAAGTTGCTTCTGGGAGCACCATAATGCAGGATTCAAAAGTAATAACTGTTAAAGGTGAGTGGGGGAGACAGTCTTCAAAGCACTTTAATTGGTGCGATGCACGATACATGAATATGCAATCCCCTATCTCTGGGAAAGTATGATGCCTCTCGGTCCACCCTGCAAGCGGCGCCACGTTGATGTCAACGTGGACTTATCTAATGAATAAAATGTCACGGTAGGCGAACACGAAATCTTGAGGAGCAATTAACTTCAAGGCGTATGTTGCCAAATGAAAAAAGACAAAACTGCACATCAGATTAATCAAAAACGAAACCAGAGGTAGCGTTCATATTTTAACAGACATCACTTTGCCTTTTTTCCAGAGTTCTTCAGGTCGCTGCTTTTGTCGTTCTCGCCAGCTCTTGATGAGCACAACCCTGACATCGCCGAGTGGAGGGAGGACATAGGGCGTGTGGTGCGGACAGCTCTGTCACAGGTACATCAAGTCCCTATTGCTCTGAGATGTTTCCTGGAGCCAACATCAGCCACCAGTGGCTTTCAGGGTCATTACTATTTTATACCCGTGTGCAGTATTGATACAGCAGTCATGATGTTTTATGGTCCATGTGAGAATTGTGGTCTTTTTTTAGTTTACCTTTGATGACAGTAACCAGACACGGCCGTCAAAAGCTGATGTCAAAATGTTTGCAATGGGACAGTGTCTGTTTGACGATTTTGACTTTATTGTCCAAAGTTTAGAAGTAACAGTCCAAACTTTAACCTCGACAGTGGAGTTAAAGCTGCCTGTGGTGTTGTCCTGTCGCTGCAGGTGTCTGGGGTTCCTGAAGATCAGCTGCTGGTGTCTTTGTACCCTGGACTTCCAACTACAGCGGAGCTCTTTATCCTACCTGATGAGCATACATCAAGTGAGCACAAGAGAAGGAGTGAGGAGGCTCTAGAGACGGTAAGAACCATGATATCTAAAAAATATTGGGTTAGTAATCACATGATATTTTACCAAGAACAGCTGTTTCACTTCTGATATGACACGTAAAATTATGTGATATTATCAGGTATGAACAAAGTATACGAAGGCTGCCATATTATGTCCACCAGCAAATAATTAGATTAATTGATTTTGGCTTTGGTTTTTATGTACTTTTTCATACTAGCTGCTGTGTAAAGGAGCCAACAAACCAAAAGATGCTTAGAGGAATCATTATGCTAAGCTAATGGCCTCCCGGCTCATGCTCCATATCCAACATACAGACATGAGAGCATCATCTCTTCTCATCTAACTCTTGAAAGAAACATATTTATTGAAAGAAGAAAGAAAGGGTTATAAATTGCCAGTTCATGATGTGATTAGGGTGTTGATAGTGATATTTAATCTTAGAGAGATTTATTTTTATTTATTGTAGCATAACACATCATTCTCTGTTTTTTGTGTTTTTGTTAAATACCTAAAACAGATATCAGATATTTTTGTCACTGCCCTGAACCAAGGCCTGATCCAGTTTGAGCTGAAAGCTGATATTCGCATTATTGTGTACATGACTCAGCAAACTTTGGGTAAGTTTTTTTTTTTAACCATGGCCTATTATTTCTGCACACTTGGACCAATGTAATTGTTATATTTAAACTTTTGCAGGTACATAAAAACAAAGCGTTCAAATAGATCTTAATTTATGCCAGTTTAGTACAGTATGTCTACATATCCACAGTGCATTTGTTCTGCTTGTTGATGTGCAAAAGATAAGCCAGGTGTCTTTCTTGGGATGATTTTATATTGAGTTCTACCCAAACACTAAAAAATTAAAACCAGACAAAGACAAAAGTATTTCCTGACTGAAGATTTACATGATGCGGTATATATCACAGGATTTAAATATCTTTCACAGTACATCAGTTTTGCACCTGAGGCTGTGAGACAGTAGTTGTCTTTGAAATCAGCCGATCAATGACATGATTGACAAAGAAGGCATTTGGTATGCACTGAGGAAATCGGCAGGGTCACCGGGGCATTAGCATATCGCAAAAACGTGTCGATCAACCCTGCGTGCCTTTACCCTTTTCATCCACCAATGGATCTGTCTTCATTTGTGTCTGCATACAAAGGTCTGGGTTGCCTTTAAAATGATCCAGAAAGGTCATAGACTTCATAGGCTTCTTTCTGAAGGAGAGAAAGATGGGCGGCGAGGGGAAATACTTTGAATATTGCATCTCAGCATTTAAAAAGCCATGACTATGCATAAGCTACCTGCATGACAGACCCCAGGGAGAGGCAGTAGCCCTCCTAAAGGTTCCCTTTAATACCCTGAGGGGATAACATGCAGAGAGCATCTCTTCAAACTGCACCTGCAGTTGTTACATGACATGGGGTAATGAAAGTAATCTCCTTGAAATAAGACATGGTTTAGGAAAAAAAAAAAAGAAAGGGTTTAGCACATTTGTCTTGGTCAAAATGTGACACTCATTTGATGTGTTTGTCTTTCAGCGCCACTTGTGGATTCAAACTCCATCCACAGTGGGTCGGCCATGCTGATGTTGCTCACTGTGGTATTTGTTGGTTTGGCGGCATTCTTCATCTACAAGTTCAAAAGGTGTGTTCACTTAGATAAGAAGGTGAATTGTATTGAATTCACCTGTAAATCAGAAACTATTTATCTTTGTTGTTGGTGAACACCTTACACAGTCGCTCTGCTATCTCCTTGTTGTCAGGAAAATCCCTTGGATCCACGTTCAGACTGAGGACAGTCATGAGAAGGAGCCGGAAGTGATCAGCACAGTCGGTCAGAACGACAACATGTCCAAGGTCAAGCTCAGTGAGTTTCCTTCTCCAAAAGAATTCATGGAGAAGGAGCTGGAGGCCAGGAGCAGAGGTATGCTGGCTACACATTTACTATTAACTACCATTAACAGTGATTATGTGTTGCACAGAATAAACAGTATTTTAACCAATGGTGGAAGAAGCATTAAGATCTTTTATGCAAGTAAAAGTAGCAATACCACAATTTAGTTTCTCTGTTACAAGCAAAACTCCTGCATTTGAAATCTTAATTTAAAATACATATACACATAAAGACAATGTACTTAAACATATAAAAGTTAAAGTACTCACTATGCAGCCACAATGGGCTCTGTTGGTGATACATTATACTGTATATTATACTATTAGATTATTATTGCTGCAGTAGCATGTAAACAGCATTTTAATGTACCCATTTAATGTAGAGCTAATTTTACTCATTTTCATACTGTTGAGTGGTTTCATTTACTGTATATCAACATTGGATTTTATATGCTCATTATACTATAGGTTTTTAAAATCTTCATCTGCACAGTAACTAGTAACTACAGGTACCAAATAAATGCTGTGGAGTAACAAGTACAATATTTCTCTCTGAAATGTAGTGGAGTATAAAGTAGTATAAAATGAAACTCAAGTTAAGTACAAGTATCTAAGAATTGTACTTGAGTAAATGTTTTAAGTTGATGTACTTTAGGATGTAGAGTCAAAACTACAACTTTTTATGCCAAAACTAAATTAAATACAGAATATTAATATCTGTGTACTACTCAGACACATTAATACAGGATCACTGTGAGTCTGATACTGATTAACATTTTATTGCCCTAAAAACACATCACTGAGCATCTGTTTTGAATAAATTGTAACTGTATTTGGTGTAGACCCAAAACACAATGACAGCGTTTCAGTCTAAATTAGGTCTCTGCTATTGAGCGAGGCAACTTCACATTGAAGTGCAGCTCACATCTGAGGTGCTGGAATGTCTTTATCAATGCAATGTCTCATATTTTTTGCAAATTGCACACCACAAGCACAACTGCAGCAGAGTAACCGGATATCACGATGACAAGTTAACTTTTTGATTGCTATGGCTGACATCCACTGTGATGTCTTTTAGATGAGAACCATTCAGTCCCGCAGACTGTGTGGATTATTTGACAAAAGTAGCATTGCAGTGCTCCTGACACAGACATGTGGGCTGCAGGCCTTTTTTCTGGTCACTCAGCACTTTCTGCTATTCTTCATTTCTCAGCTGTTTCTACCTTTCCAAGTCCTTGCTGATCTGAAACAAATTAACTTCTTTTTGGTTACTTTCGAAAGTGTTTATTTACAGGAAGGGCAGAGCAGCAAGCGCCCTTTGATTCGGGGCTTGATTAAATGAATTTACAACCTGCTGTTTAAAGATTTCATTAATACTCTGAGGCTTGGTTTGTTTCTCATGCAGTCTGATTTTGGCAGGGATACAAATGTTCCCATAAAGCTGAGTCTGTTGTATCCAGCTTCAGTTGGGTTTACAAGAATATAATAAAATCTATCACCTGCTAGTGCAGGTCATTGTCCATCTTACTGCAGAATTAATGGTAATCATTCATCTATTTTGAATATTGCTTTCATTTATTTATCTACAGTGTTTTTTCTCACCATTACATAATATATTGAATATTCTGGCATGTAGATTTTATTGTATTTAAAATATACCTAGTATAAACAGAATATCCCTCTGAAATATATTTTATTTAGTATAGAATTTCCCATTGCCTGTAAGGTAAATCTTACTCCAGCCAGTGGGAAACATGCCCCCTACCAGAGGAAAAACATTAACCAGTTTTAATTTAATTAATGTCTGTGTTCAGTGATTTTATGTCTTCTCATTTAGTCCAAATGGCTTAAAAAGCTCTAAGAAGAATCTGCCAGCCACAGCGCAGCGAGAGCTGTGAAAGTAAAATCAGTCAAAATTCATAAGTTTAAATAAAGAACATTTGAACATTTTAAACAGGATTTGACAGTTTAATATGAAAATTTGAATGCAAGTTTAGTTAAGGATTTTAGTTTGATTTATGTTAATACAAATTGGTTCTGAATGATTAACATGACAGCTCACATGGGCTCATGTTTCATAATATAAATAAGAATTAATTAAGCTGTAAGAGACATTCAGGGTTCTCCTGTATGATACATCGCACAAGGTAGGAGGTCGTCAGAACAGCTCTATCTATACAATCAAGCCAGTATTTCCAAATGTGAGACGCAAAATGTTATTTATATAACCACAGTTCTCTGATAGACATGAATCAGTCCTCATGCTTTTTTGAATGAAGGGTGGTGTGACATAAGCTAAGTATATGGAGGGCAGGGCCCATATTTATCAAACCTTTAAGAATTACATTTAAGAATGATATAAAGAGCCAATTTAGGAGTAAAAACGTTCTTAGCCGAGTGTGAAGAATAAAACGTTTATCAAGCAACTTACTCCTACTCACAGTAAAGTGTAAGAGTATAACCTTTAAGAGCAACTCTCAGGTAATCACAGGATTAATCACGTATTAACAGCCAATCTGAGACAAGGATTTACCCTTGTATCTGCTCCACTGTGTTTCTTTAAAATACGTACCTTTTACTCAGTGATATGTTATTCAAAACATTTGTAATTTACATTTTTATTTGTGTGAAATGCTTGAAGCGGCTATAATCGACATTTTTATAATAATGTATGAAATGTCAAAATGAAAACAATGTGACAAAGGGGTCGCTTGTAGTGATGAACCTACAGAGAATGATTACCTGATTCCCCTCAGCTTTACGGAGCTTTATAGTAAGTTTCAGTTAATTGTTTAATTGTAACTGTCTGACCTGCAACTTTACTGTTTTGGTTCACTCTCACTCCTCTTGGCTCAACTAATGTTGTTTTCAGCCGCAACAGGCAGCTGTTGTCAGCAAAAAAGCTCTAAAAACCCACTGTACACTACCTGCTCAGCACCAAACAGCACACAGACACAGTTAGAGACTAGCTGGTGAACATAGGGGAGCTTTTAGCAGCTAAAGAGCCACATATTTCCCTCGGGAGTTGGTGGAGACCAAAAACAGAGCTAAAAGGATAGTGAATACTGGACTTACATTCATCAGGTGGCCAGAAACATGACTCCAAATGATTGATTATGTTGCTCTGTATCTGCTGGATGTGTAAAGAAACTGCTGTTTGTTAGTTTGCCATCTCAACTTCTCTACATCAGAGAAATTATTGTGCTCACCTCTGTTGTACTGCAAACATCTAAGATCTACTTTTAGCCAACTTGAGCTCTCTTAAATTTAAGAGCATTTTTCAATTGTAATAAGTTTGATAAATAGCTTTTATTTTTAAATGTGCGAGGAGTAAAAGTAAAGGATTTTAACTTTTTTCTTTATTAGTCCAAAATTAGGTAGGTCTCTTCCGTCCTGGACACTTGGCTCTTTGAATTCAGCCAATCCTGGCCGGTATAGTGTGACATAGTAATCTCTGTTAAGGCTCATGAGACATTTAAATCTTAGATTTAACCTTTCAGAACCCAATTTTAAACTTTCTTATCCTTTACCTTCCAAATTGTGTGATTTTGCTAGAGACCACATAGATTTTATGCTCCATGTAAAAGCAATTTCAATCTCAAACTTGAAATAAGCTTCACACAGCTTTGTACAAATCACTGAATTTAAACTACTGACACAGTTGAGAGATAAAAGTGGCACCTTTTGAATAAGCCAGTGTCTGCACAATCTGAACGACCCCACTTGTCACAGCGATGCTATCTTATCATCAGCTCCATCGCTGGCTCAGCCCTGCTTGGATAGGCCATGTTCCTTTGAGACAACAGGGGGCTTTTCAACCGAAATGCATCGCTGATGACTTTATAATTAAGTGTAAAAGCTTGTACCAACCATTTCATCTTCAAGTAAAAAGATTAGCGAAAGCAAGACTGAACTTTGAGTTGTTTGGTTGATGTTAAAGGCAGTTATTATAGTTATAACAGATTCCAGCTCAAAGTTGGGCTTGCAAAGATCATCTCTCATAATCCTTTTATCATCATATCCTCAAAACAAGCAACTTGTGATGTGCATGTGGTGTCAAAGCAGTTGACTGTCCCTGTATTTAGTCTATTTTATTATTTGCTTGCATGTTTTCAGGAAGAATGGGAAGAAATATGGAGAGAATTGTTACAAGGGAATTTCCAAACTGTACTAATGTCTAAGACACGTGCTTTGTCACTGAGTAAGTACAGATTGTTGTGTTACAATTGTGCTGAAATTGTTTGCTTTGTTGGCATTGTTTTTTTTATTTGTTTCACGCTGATAGCTGCTATCGTTCAAAGTCATGTTTTTAACACATGGATAGAATAAGTATCTACATTACAATACTTGGTGAAGATCAGTCCACCGAGTCAGACTCGAGGGCCTCTAGTTTGAGGGCAGTGAATTGCTGAAATTGGCTGATAACTACGGTACCCAGCACAAAATGTCCAATTAGCATCAAGGATCCCTAGCTCTACATCAACGCCATGGATGTATTGCTGATATGAGTATTTTATGAATACTGACGAACGCTTTACTGCTTGTGACATATCATCGTTCTTCTTAATTTCGATAATGTCAGGAGAGGAAAAACAGACAGAGTTTCTGAAATAAAATACCTCAAAAGCTATAAAAGACAATTTGAGAAATATCTTGATATAATGTAAATGAGAAAAGTACCATTTAACTCATGGGCAGTGGTGGAAGAAGTGTGCAGATCCTTTACTTAAGTAAAAGTACTAATACCACACTGTGAAAATACTCCGCTACAAGTAAAAGTCCTGCATTCAAAACCTTACTGCAGTTAAAGTATGTAAGTATTATCAGCAAAATATACACTGAAAAATGGTCCCTCAGTGTTTAATATTACTGGTGCATTAATGTGTATGTTGCATTTTACTGCTGTAGATGTTTAAGGTTGTGCTAATTCTAACTACTTTATATACTGTTGGGTAATTCAGTTTACAGCAATGCATCATATTCTGTAAGATCATATGTTTGTAGCGTCGCTGTCCTGTGAGAACCACGTATCTCTAAAAAGTCAACTTTTCATGAGCTCAGAAAAACAGCCCTGTTTTTCAAAATGGGTTTTTAAATAGTTTATTTATCTTAAGAAGTGGGAGAACACTTAATCCTTCAGTTTCAGAAAAATTCAAATTTAGAATCACCAAATTTGGAGATACATGGTTTTTACTGGACTAGAAGGTTTTGAAAAATCTGAAAAGTTAATAACTAAAGCTGTCAAACAAATGTAGTGGAGTAGAAGTATAAAGCCATCTAAAATGGAAATACTCGAGTAAAGTACAAGTACCTTGAATTTGTACTTAAGTACATTTAGTCAAGTACTGTACTTAGGTACATTCCACCGCTGCTCATTGGTCAGTACAAGTAGTGTAGTTCGAGTGTATAGGTTTTACTGTATATGTGTATAAGTTTGATAAAGTTCAGCACTGAATGACAGAGAATCATCATGACTTACTTATTTAGGCCCTTAAGGAAAATTATAATACAGAGCTTAAAATGATAAATTAATTCAATGTAATAAAATGTTTTTGAAATCTTACAGTACGTGTTAATAATGTTTCCCTTTTAGCATAATGTTTGCTCATAAATTGAATCAGAAGGCTATAAAATTTGTCAAGTGTAACCTTTTTATTTTGTTTTTTTATACTTGTCTCTTTTCTTTACATCTTGAATGGATAATACAACCCCAACAACAAAGAGTTGTCTTTTTAAGGCAGAACACATCTTGCTCTGCCTCAGTAAGACAGAAATATAATTAATAGGTAAATTTAAGTTTAAGTTACAATTTCGTTATGTTAAATAAACCACTTTTATAGGACAAACATTAACATTTACCGCCCTATAACTACAGGTCTTTGAGTTGTAAATATACAGCAATGTAAAAGAAATATGTAGTTGCTCTGTAGGATAACATGGTGCTTTCAATGACTGTTTCTCAGATGATGGTACACAACAAAAATGTGATGTATGGACATTAAAGTCTGGCCTTAGAAGTGGAAATACTGAAAACTTGTACATAGAATAAGGTGGAATGTAAATCTATACAGTAGCTTCATCCTACTTTATTGTAAAGTCATCCCACTGAACAGGCAGTAATTTGTTTCCATGACCTTCAGTCTCACAACAAGCTGTTTGTCCTCTATTTATTTTATTTTTTACAGTAGCATGCCCTAATTATCTGTGATAAAAGGCTTAAGACTATATTAGGGTGAGCAAGTACTGTGTGTATGTATGTGTTTTTTTATATATATATATATATATATATATATATATATATATATAAATAAAATGGTTGGTTTTAAAGTTTACTTGACACATTAAACAAATTATTAAACACCTTGTCTAATAGTCTAGTTATGCAATTGCCAAAAGTTGTGCATGATCTATGATATTGTTCATTTGTCGATGATATATAAAAAAAACGTCTTGTTTTGAATCATATTTCTTACTGTGAACAAATTGCCATTTTAAAATTGTTCAAAATAAATGTATTTTTATATGGAATTATGTTTTTTCTATTACGCATGCATCTACATGTGTTGTAATGGAAAACGGATGATTATATTAAGGTTTACACTTTTTTTTTTCCTAGCAAAAGGATCCCAAGACAAACTTTTCAGTGAATGAGGAATGTCTCGTGTTGTCATAATATATAAACCTGAAAACAAATGAGTTCATGAAGCTTTGTCTTTACAGCATTGTCACAGTCTTATCTGAAACACAGGTGTCTTGTAGCAGCCAGTATATCAGTCTCAGCGCACCACTTTTAATGATCCCACAGAGGCTCTGAAGTCGGCTTTAAGGGGCAGAAGTGTGATAACACCCATGTGAAGATTCCCATCTGACACTTTGCCTGAGCTTCATTTTACCTCTATCACTTGAGTTGCCAGTTACAAATGGTTTCTATTTAATGGGAACAATTACTGAGGCTGTAGTCGAATGATGAGAAACAGATGATTTTGTAAAGAAGATCTACTAAGTATTCTTCTCTGTCCTCAGATCTAGAAAACAAAAAGCCTTGCACATTAAAATTAAAGAGACAACAAGGTTGGAGGACAGAACTGTGCGGTTGATTGGCTGAAATAACTCCTCACACGCAAAGCTGCAGCAACAAGGCTCTTGTTCCTCCTGTTTTGCATTTTGTTTGCCACTTCAACAGCTTCATATCACACACACACCAATCTTCATCACTCCGACAGCCATCAACGCCCCGAGAGTCTTATTCTCGCTCCTGCTCTCAGTCTGAATTAACACCAAGGCCTTTCTCTAACTGCCCTGGGATGTTCAGCGGTGCACAATCAAATTGAACGGTGACAATCACTAATGGATGATTCGCTGCAGCCAGACACTGTAATGTAGCACTCGATGAAAGGAAACATGCTCATCAATTTCACACTGTGGCTAACACAATATTGCTGTGGGTTATTGTTGTGGGACATTTTTCATTCAAGGTGCTACCCAGACTGGGAAAATCTTCGTTGATTGTGTGTGTGTGTGTGTGTGTGTGTGTGTGAGTGAGTGAGTGTTGATTTGATTGTGTGTGTGTGTGTGTCGATTTCCTGGAGAGGGGATAATTAATTTGTTGCACAGTGGGATAGCCAAGGAACCAGCCCATTAGAATCACTCCAGGCTACTTGGTGCTTTTCATTGTCCTCCCGCTCGGCCCCATTGTATCATGCAAATGACTGCACTGAAACTTTGAGGATGCCAAGCAACACTTGTTAGAGACAAAGCAGAAAAAGCAACAAATGTCAACAAAGTGGGAGTGCCTGTCAATCAAAACTACCAATTTGTGATGGACTCGCAGTCAGCTGAGGTGAAGTCACAGTTTTGCCCTTCAGGAAGTCTGTTGATTGACTAAATCAAAAGGTCAAACAACTAAAAAGCTGCAGTCAACTACATGGATTTTAGCAGATCGAAGACGGCACAAATCAGCTGTTTGTGCTTTTGGAAATGAGTTTAACAACCAGCCACGCTGCGTTAATGTTGTGTTTCTGCTTTATTCCACAATCATGGTCACTTCTGCAAGATCAGATGAAAAACACAAACAGCCCACTGGATAATCACGTCACTTATAATTAATGAGTCGTCTAGCCTCTGAGAAACGGAAAATACTGCAGATCACATTTCTAACATTTCTTTTTTTTCCTAATTAAGACGTATTTTAAGTATCTTGAAAGAGGGAGGAAAAAAAATCATCATGCAAATATGTTCACAATCGTATTCACAGGTTGATTATTGGGAGTTTGTTAAAGAAGTAACAAGCACAAAATAAAACTCTTCTGATGATCAGTGTGGAGAGACGGCGTTCGTCTGGTGACGAGCACAAGTTTATTTATGCTTCAGGCTCAATCGGAGGATTGGAGGGAAGAAGTATGGAGAAGCCTCCAGTCAATTTGTCTTACTGACATATGATGCTGACAACACTTAAAAAGAAAAGTTTGATGAAGAAGAACTTCAGTACTTATCCCAAAGAGACAGCAGCTGACCAAAGCTCTCTGCGTAGGCTGAGTCTTGTTGACAGGAGATACGTCTTCTCTATCTCTGTGTCCCTTGCAGCGAAGGAGATGAACAAATCCGCAGCCTTTTGTCCACTGAGTCCTTGGGGGCAAACCTAGAACAGACTGCAGGCTCCTCTGTGCTACTGTAAACTGAGAAAATTCCATGTGGAGATGCTGGTATCATCGTGGTAGATAAACAGCCCAGAATAAATAAGTGTTTTAACACAACCTAAGAAGAGACCATGTTTCCATTCAAACCTACAGTTTCGGTGTTGTTGTACTTCCTGTGAGAAGGCACCACAACCTTCACAGTGAGATCAGTTGAAGAAGAAAAACAATAACATGAGAAATATTTTGCAACTGTGTCAAGTTTTTTAACTTCATGGAGGTAAATCTAGAAGACAAACAAATGGCTAATAAATCTAACTAATAAGTAATTCATTAAAATACAGACGTGGCACTGTAGCACTTTTTACTGCATTACAGCAAGTGTTTGCTGCTGTATGGTAGCTTCTTTGTTAACACAGGAATTATTCAGAAGATTTACATGTAGTTCTTTTTTGTAGAAACCAGAATGTACAAGAAAAGCTCCGGGCAACAAATAAATATGAAGCACAAGTTTAAAAGTCATTGCATTGTTTAACAGTCAAATTGACTGTGAAACAATCAAATATAAAATTGCTGCTGCAATAATAATCCATATACATGATTTAGATTAGACAGATTTGTGTATAATCTGTTTTAAAGTAGTTTTAACATGTATGATGTTATCATTCCAGTGCCTCTAAAATGACTTATTCAAGTCTCCAACAAGAGGGATTGCTCAGTTTCTCATCTACTGTATATACCTATCTGGTATATCCACTTTCATTTTCTGTTCTTATTTTTGTTATGACATGTATAACACTGAGCGGCGGGCTTGATGGAATACACAGATCTGGGACTAGGAGCACTGCCTCATCTCCTGGATATTGCAAGCTTTCATTTGATGAGAATCTGGTGATAAGATTTACTGATTGTACAGAGCTTAATGAATCTGCTTCCCTCACTGTCTTACTCAGATAAGCTATTTCCACATAGTTAAACAAAGTAAACTTCACAAACACAAGCCCAAAGAACAGAAATAGGAGCATATTTTGAGATTATTATACATCACTTCTGTTCCGCTGTTTGACATTTTCATATTTGAGCAGACGCAGTTGTAACCAGCTGAGACAAATAACTTTTACTCCTTTCATTATGGACGTACATTATTTACATAAAAAGATCAATGTCCTTGCAAAAATACAAGTATTTTCAGTCAAAAAGTGTCCCTTTTCAAGAAGCAAGTATAAATCTGTACAGTCCCCTCAGAGGGATTAGGCAGCACAGTGTGAACTGGTCCATCCATGCATGAGTAGCAAAACACTCGAGACCATTCATTGTGACCGTGGTTTCATAGCTTGCTGGAAGTAACTGCCAAAGAAGATGTATTGCTTTCGAGTCGGTCATAGACTCTCAACATTAAAACACATGGGGCGCTTCATCAGAGAGCTTGATGTCTGTGTGAGATGGCAGGTAGCCTGGCAAGGGAGAAGAAAAGGAAAGAGAGGAGGAATTTTATGTAGCTATTTGCATTCGGGTGTATTTTTGCAGGCAAACACATTTATCTTGGATGGGTCGATTGTTTAGCTACGGGTAGAGCTAAATCAACTGGAACCTCATAGATGCTTCTTGATGAAAATGCTTTCACCACTCCACCACTCTCCTGATGCACTAATTATTTTATTGGGTCAAATAATTCACTCAGACATTCTCATCACTTTAGCTCGCACTTGATTGTGCTTCACTTACCTGTGAATACTAATACCTCGCTATGACAAACTCAGGTTGGCAAATACATAAATATACAGCAAATAATAATAACTATCTTGGCAACTCATATGATAATACAGGTGGAGGAAGAATAGCAGCAGCACTTATAATATCTAGTATCTCTTCCCTGTCAGGGAGCTTCATCTTGTTCCTTTTCGCCAGTGCAGTTTTTAATGTACTGTCACAACTTTTGCGACAACTTTCTTTGCTTAGCCCTTGTGATATCCAACTATGCAGATAGTTTTGGTTTTATGCGCTGAGGTTGTGAGATATCTGTCTCTGTGATTTCTGCCATGGCTCAAACACAACAGAGGTGAATTAAATGTTTTTGTGGTGCTCATAGCATTAAAGAATTAGATTTAAAATTCAAACAGCTCTTTCCAGAAACAATCTCCTGGTGAAGGTACGGTCACATCAGCCTTCTGTTCAGTCAAACTGCCCCCCCTCCCACCCCAAAAAAAGATGTGATTTCACACTTTTTCTGCGGTAATGAGCAAATATGAGCAGAGCAATCACCATCTGTAAGTGGTTTATGAGAATGATGCTGCCGTTTGTGGCCTCGTAGAGTAATATTGAACAAAACAAGTTGATGGCACATTGCTAGCTAGTTAGTTTTTATTTCTATGTCATGCTTACATTACAAGACACTTCTATATATATCTATATATCTCTATCTATATATATCTATCTATATCTATATCTATCTATATATCTATATCTATATATATAGATATATAGATATATATATATCAAACTTCAAAAATATAACAAGAAAGCTTCCAGCATACACAAAACACAAAGAAAAACATTATATGTATTTCCATATACTTTCAAATAACAGTTGTGCACCAAATAGCAGATGAAAGAATAAAAATGCTATAAGCTTGAAGTTTATCCTGGTCAAAGGCTTTCCCTCTCATCTCCAATTTAAGTTGAACTTAAATGTTTTGTATGTGAATAGCCAACTCAGTCTACCGTACTAGTTAACAAGAATAATGACTACATTTCCAAACAGTGCATCACAGTTTCTGCAAAAACAAAAATAAACTCTGACCCGAGAGTCTGCAGGAGCTGGTCCGGAGGTTGCAACGAAACCGGTTCAAGCATCCTTGAATTCATCATGCGTACAGTATTGGCTTCAATTGAAGTGATGGAAGTGTAACGTGACCGGACCTTTTCTCTGTAATATGACTGTCTTTACAGCTTTACTCTTCATTAGGCGTCAATGTGAACAGTTTTTACACAAACGACGTTGATAGTGTGTTCTGTGGATTATCAAAGGTAAAGGAGAAACTTTTCTAGGAAAGAGATGTTTTTTTTCTCCAATGCTGTTAGCACTACAAATTAAATCTCAGAGATGGATATCTCAAAACCTGGGCAAATATAACCACTTTCGCTAAATGTAATTAAGAAAATGTCAGCCCGCAGCCATCAAGGATAAGCGGGTATAGATGATGGATGGATGGATGGAAGAAAATGTTTTTTGTCATTTGGGTGAATTGACCCTTAAAGTAATTCTGCAGTTTTTATGACCAGTGCAACAACATTATGGTCACTTTGGAAGCTGTCCCCTATTTGTTGCTTTAAAAACTGATACATACAATGCAGGTGGTGATTACCAGACCTTTTTTTACAGGTGTAATACCACAAACTGAGTGACTGAATACAGCACTGCATAAAGAATAGACCTTTCATTGTCCAACATAAGAATCTGACAATAACAAT
This sequence comes from Macquaria australasica, assembly GCA_005408345.1. Taxonomy (NCBI): domain Eukaryota; kingdom Metazoa; phylum Chordata; class Actinopteri; order Centrarchiformes; family Percichthyidae; genus Macquaria; species Macquaria australasica. Next base: position 176,267 of record SEMN01000034.1, on the reverse strand, counting down.
CTAAATAATCTCTGTTTTCTTGATGATTGACTGTAGCTTAAAGGAAGACACAGACACATTAATACCTCTGCTGTTTGAGTCCAACTGTACGTCCACATGATCCAGTGAGGTCAGCTTGTCTCCCTCAGGGTTTGGGACGTCTATGGAGGTTACTGTCGGGATGACCTCTTGTTCTTTGTCAGGCTGCTCCGCTGTGTATGTGTTGATGCCCGGGATCTTCCTGTAGGTCGTGCAGAGGGGAAAAAAAGGTTTTTTTTTATAAAAGGAAAGTTAATGGAAATCTGCCATCAGGTCTGTTTCACTAATGCTCTCACTATGCATAATGTGTCGCGCACTATTTTTAACTGTTAAGGATGGGAGAGGATTGCTTGAAAGCTAGAAAACTAGGGCATTTTGCATTCCACTGGGCATTGCTCTCTCACTTTCATATTGTTCACCTCAGTTTTCAATCAATTTTTCATCTCCTCAGATGCACCCCCAATTCTGCTTAAAAACTAACATCTTGCATTTCTAATTTCAGATCCTCCCCTTGTGAGTTTGTGCTGCAGCTGGTGCTCTGACATTTGAGGAAGCTTTAGAAACTCAAAGTTGATTTCTTAATGTAGTAATTATGATCCCAAAAGTTAAAAGTACCGAGGAACTCAACCATCCCCCTGATTACCTGCAGCAGAGGCTGCTATTTACTGTATGTCCCTCACTGTATAATATATGTTGTCTTAGGACTTATCTCCTCAACCTTTCCTGCCATTCTGCAGAGTATGCCTCACCTTGAATGGCTGTGTTTAGCATTTCCGAAAGGTCAACCCTCACATTGTCAGATAGATGAATATTGATAACTGCAGGACTCTGACACCCATTCAGCACTCTGGGAGAATTGATTAGACTGTCATTCCCTGTAATATTCTGCAGATTGAGACAGAGGGGAATTGTCTTATTCCTCGAGCTATTATTGTGTCGCGGGCGTCCATAACTCAGAGATATATGGAGTCTGAATACTTGTGGAAAGTTTTAGGAGTTCAGCAGTGAGGTGCTTGCTTGTAGATAATGGGGCCGACTCTAAACAGGGCCACTATGCAACACACACACACACGCAAAACAATAACATCTATCTTATCTGAGATATTTGCAATGATGCAAGTCTGAGGATTCATCTTCACACATTCTTTCTAACAGTTTTTCCTGTGCCTTATATGTGGTTACAATATCCAGTATACTGTACCTTTTAAATTTATATATTACAAAGACAGCCAAGCCCATCAGTACGACTGACACGAGCATGATGACTGCAGTGCCACTGTGGCCGCTATCACTGCCGTCCACAAGAGGAGCTTTCAAGGAGAAAGAATGAAAGAGAAATTGAGTGCACATGCAGGCCAAATGCATATTTATTATCTTATACGAACATAAATTATATAACATCCCTATTAAATAACAGTGGAGAATAACCGTTGTCTTGTTTTGCTGCCAATATTGGAGAATTATGACAGAGAGCTGATGTCCAATCCACTCACAATCAATACTGCTCCCCAGGGAGTCATGGGGACATGTATTAAAAACAAACAATACACCAATAAGACAGTTAAAACACATAAAACAGTCGATACAGCTTGTTGATCAGGTGTGCCGTCCACATTTCAGTTTACATTTGAAAGCCTGTAGACTAGTTTGTTCCCTTACTAGTCATCTTCACCTCCAAACTGGAAGAACTGCACAAGTCAGTAAGAGACAACACAGACAACCGCGTGAAATGCTCCTCTTCTCCAAAAATGGAATGGACGACCATTTGTTCAGGTAGGTGTGCGGCTGAGGCAGCAGACTCACCTGGAGACAGCCGTGTGGCGTACACGTTCACCTGCACCCCTGGTTTGAGTGCGAACTGGATGAGGTCTTGGTTCAGAGCACTTAGCAGAACCTGAGAGAGCTATGAGGAGGAGTGACAGAGCAGAGAAGACTGTTAGCGGCGGCTGCACAGCAATATTCCACAGTCATCAATATTTCAACCACAGTCATTTCAACCAACAGCCTGAATTATGAATCAGAATTTTTGCTTCCTTCTAAAGAGGAGCAAATGTTGATATGACACGGAAAACCAAACCTGCTGCACCGAAACCCGGCAGGCTTTTAACGGCGATGGAAACCCTATCAGGTAAAAAGGGCAGCCTACTTATAATGGGGCAGTGACATTTAAAAAAAAATAATAATATTTTGCCATTTCTATCAAATCAGGGAATTTTTCACCTGTTTTTTTTTTTTCTCTTTTGGTATACCCATTTTCAAGAAAACATGATTAGCCGATTTTAAAAGTTCAGCGAGGCAAAGCCATTAGAAATCAAAGTATGTTCTAATATCATAAAATTGCCGTTTTAATTTTCTTCCCTGAAGTGCTTCAAGTTCCCTTGCTTTTCACACCTAGATGAAGCAGTCATTTAACAAGAGACCAAAATGCCTTCCCAGAGCCCATTTGAGTCCTTAGCCATGCCTCACTAATTCCATCTCGCTCTTTCTAAAATCTTTCCACTGGTTAAAATTAGACTGCTCTACACAGTATGAATAATTACTTTTTGTTCTAGTGGCATATCAGGGTCAGTAAATCTATTACACATTTTAATAAGCTGCTCCACACATACACTCACCGCATGCACGTGTGTGGGCACACGCTCACTTAATGCATCCACATAGCAAGTCATTCACTGGAGATGAGAACAGTGAACTGAAGATTTATTACCCTATTGTCTGTGAGGTTCTGCCAGGTAATCAGACAGGCTTTAGATAAATACATCTCTTTAATTCCCAATCCAGGCCGCCTGCCCCAGTTTGTCTCCTTTCTCTGTGGCGCCAATTATATGATGCATCAATGTAATTAAATACCTATTAACTTAGTTCAAGACTGACTGTGAGCCAGCAAAATTATGTTTACTTGTGATACGTCGAGGTCCTATCTGTTATGATGAATAAATGAGCTGGTGCTTTAGAAACAGCTATGCTTTATTGTTTTGTTTACATATTTAACAGCTTTCTACAACACGATAAGAGATCCGTTTTGAAGATCCATGAATCTTACTTTGCTGTAAGAAAATAACCATGAAACATAGTGGGTTGAAATGATTATGTTGTTATTATCTAAAGGTTTAGACAAGTCTCTAAACTTCTAAAAAGGTGGCAGTGAGTCTCTAACATGTTGATGATGCTTTGTGACTATTACTTCAGGGCTCTGATGGATGCCGTTTCAGTGCTTTTACATGGGAAGACATTGCCCTCTAGTGTTGACATTATGCATTACTCTTTAGGAGGGAACTTGGGAACATTAAATATCATTTAGCGCTTGAGCATCAGTTCTCATTTTTTAAAGCTTGAGCCTCTGTGATACAATGAGTGCAATCACGTTTTTTTGTTGGGTGGCAAAGAAAATAAACCCAAATTAACAATTGATGTTCGTGTTGCATGATTAAACCATCATAAAACCCACACATACAGTAAAATTGAGAAGCAGTTCTTTGATTGAATGACTCTGCAGGGAATCGAAGGGGTTTACTCTATGATCTGGAAACTAAATGAGGAGGATGTCTTATGGAGCTATATGAGACGAGATGGGTCCTGTGTGTCTGCATGATGGAGCTCCAGAAAACATATTCCTCTTGCTCTCTGTGTGTTGTCACTTAATGAACCACACTAGAGGTTTTGTATCTTTTACCCCAATTACCACAAAAAATGTACACTCTTCATTATTGCTGACCTTTTCCAAGGAATAACAGTGTTTTTCCTACCTACCATGCAGCCAGTGGTGTCCATTCACTGTGGTATGAAAATACATTTGCAGAGACTTTAAACTTGGTTGACTTAGGCAATCCATCACCATGAGCATCATGTCTGCATTTATTTTTGTCAGAGTTAACCTTATTGTTGCGTGGCGATGGTGTGCAGACTTTCCAAATCAAGCTGCACTTAAAACTGTGTTACCATGCAACAATAATGTAACTTTGACAAAAATAAGTGCGGACATGATGCTCATTGTGATGTATTGCCTCACCGAAACAAGTTTAAATTCTCTACAAGTTAATTTTCATACCGCACTGAAATTCATAGAAACCACTGGCTGCCTGGAAGGTAGAAAAAAAGGATTCAAATGTATGTAAAATGTAAAACATTGCATAAAAGCCTCTTGTTTAAGAGATTTTGTATCTCAAATAAATAAAGGAAAAACTGGGTCTTCCCATGTAGTCGGAGATAAGAGGGGAGGTATCTGTTCACTGTATGTTGATAACATACTTTAAGTAGCTACTGTGCACAAACAAAGAGACGGTTAAGTTAAGATATCACCATGTCTTTGAAAAACCTCTCAAATACATATAACCTTGGGAAAAAAAAAATAGTTCTTCAGATATCTTCAGGTCAGAGACTACTTTAGTATATTAAACAAGCTGAGGATAGTGGACCTAATTTGATCAACATATTCATTGATGCATATAAGATTAAACATGACAAACATCTAATATCAAGATTATATTTCTATTTTTTTTTTATTAATGTAAATTCTGCTTCTATTCAGTTGTTAATTGCGAGCATGAATGCTAATAAACTCAAACAAACTATACAATGGAACACAAAACTCCAAAAACTACTTGATTGTCCATGCCAATCGCAAATTGGAGAATGGGAGATAATTGAGGATGATTGCAGTAATATATTGGAAAGCCAGACGATGACTACCAAACTTAAAATTTCTCAAAATGAATGCTGGAGGCAGTGTGGTAAAAAAAACAAAAAAAAAAAACAACAACTGCAGACCATTTTCATATTTTCTTGATTTGTCCTTTAACTTTTTCATATTGGCAAGAGATTGCAAAAGAGAAGATGAAAATATTATTTTGAATAGAAGTTGACTGCTCTTTTGTTACATTATACCAGAAATCCTGCATAAACTCATAGCACAGGATACTTTTGGCTACGAGCAAGAAAGCTATCACGCAAATCCTCCTACAAAGGACGACTGGACTGCAACTGTCAATTAAATAAATTGTAAGCAGAAATTGACCTTTATCTTAAGACTACGATATGAACAATATGTAAAATACTGGAAGAAATGGACTATATATATATATATATATATGTGCCTGTAAAATGTCACTGGAAGACTGTGCTTCTGTACAAGTACTGTGTTACCCATGTCAACACAATCATTTAGCTTGAAAATATATATAAAAAAATAAAGCTGCAAAACAAGATGTAACCTTCTGGTGAGAGAAATGCCCAAACATCATACAACATGTTCTCTTTTTTAAACAACAATAGAGCTCAAACTGAAAACTCAATAGTTTTAGTATGACCCTCTAAAGTAAAGGACATATTCTCCAGAGATGTTCTCTCTAGAGACAGTCTCCTGACTTCCTCAGTTTACTTTTGTGCAGTTTTAATTATCACATAAAAACCACTTTGTACTGAGCATCTGCCAGGGGCCGTTAAAATGATTTGACGAGAAAGTACCTGATCCAGGTGTGCCCATTTTTCATCCATGGCTCTGTGTCTTGACCTCTTCTCAGGCACAATGAAAATCTCTGCAGTGGTTGGTAAATCTGGAAGCACTGTGACCAGGAGCTGATCCTCACTGATTCCTGTGACCTTTAGTAATAACAACAAAATCTCATTAAAAAGGTTTTTAAATTGACACTGTTTGGGGTGATATTCTACGCTTTGGCCCTGAAATACAATCGGGGGTGTCGCCGGCATTAATGAGTAAATACTGTTTGCTTCTCACTTCATATATCATTTGCCTAAGTACCAGTCACTGTCAAGATATAATGCACGGATCAGCTGAGACATTCTAGTTCAATTTGACAGTCTTTGGTAAATGCCAGGGCTTTTAGTGCATTTATGCCGTAACCAGAGGTCTCTTGTCAGTTTCCGGGTGTAAACCATGGTAATATCTGACAAGACAGAAGGTCAAAGTGAATGTTTCATACTGAGGGCTACTGTAGGATATATATAGAGCTCAGTATCCAGGTCTTTTACATAATCTGCTGCTTTTTTGACATCCCCACAGTGTCTAAGAGGGAAAACCAGACGCGCTTAACCACAGTTTGGCTCTCTTTACTTGAGGTTTTGGTGTTCTCTCGAGGCAATGGCATTACGCTCTTTAGAGAGCAAATGGCAACTGTCATGGCAGTGCTTTTACTTCCCTTTAGTGTTTTGACAAGTTCAGTTGAAAGCGTGTAGTGGTGGTGATAATGATTTCGGGTGATGTGCCATGTCAGCATGTAGAGGTTAACAAGTAATTACACAGCAAGTGAGGTCAGAGACACTGAAAGTAGTGGAGTGCAACACTTGACACAAAAACCACATGCATACATTACAAATGCAGCATAACCAAGAATGGAAATGTCACTGGCTCACTAGACAGAAACTTGAGTTTTCCTCTCCAGGCGAGTGCAAAGCTGCTAATTGCCAGAATCTGAATGAGGTCTTCTGCAATTTAGTTCATTCCCGATTGCGTTACGGCCTTTATAATACGAGCTAGCAGCTGCAGGACCTACCTGAACCATGGAGCTCTTCACCACTCTGCCGATGTCCTCTCTCCATTCAGACACCCCGGGGTTCAGCTCGTCCAAATTAGAAGAAAAGGCCAAAACATGTGACCGGAAATAATCTGAAATGCAGACAGAAATCTAATTCAGACCTAATGTACTTCGTCTGTCAAACTTCGTGAGACAGGATCCCTCCTTACAATAATCAGATACTTGGAGGCTAGGCTTAAATGGAAAATTGAAATTGATGAAGAGGACTGGACATATTTCTGTAACAAAGTTCATAATGTTTAGATTATTAATAACTTGTTAATTCTTTTTAAAATGCTGTATATTATATTATACATCAGAAAAGATGCATAAGATGAATGGTGTTTTTTCTATCTTGGCATTGTAAGAAGCAAAATCATATAGTTTCTTGCATATATATAACAGTTGGAGTTCCTAGGAAATGTATTGCTATGCACTACATCTATTATTTTGCCAGCTCCTTTATCAACATCGAAGAGAAGCCCCAGGAATTTTACAAAATTTGGTATTTTAATATGAATTTAGATTTTTGGAAACATTTAAAAACTATTTAAACAAAAGAAGTTATCTCAATCTTGATATATAGGCCTTGTAGTAATAATTATATTTCTTTGTGTGTTTCTGTGTTAACCAACTTATAAATTCCCTTTGTCAAACTCTGTACATTGTAGTCCGTTTGCTTTTGTTTGGATGGTTCAATGTAGCAATTCTATAATAAGCTCAATGATGGGTTGGCCTTGGGTATGCACTAGTTCCATATGTTATAGGGTGTCTATAATAAAGACAAATTCTAAAAAATGGTGAAATTAAAATAAGATAATGTATAAAATAATGTTTACAACTAAAAAGAAAGAAAACATTTACATTAATATTACTGTAAAGATAATTCAATGCAGAAATGTTTTTACATTACACATTATGAAGGAGCAAATAAACAAAGAACCTTTAAAAAAAAAAAACCTAAATGTTGACATTGAAGGTTCATTCTTGACCTTGGAAATAGCAGCTTAACAAAACAGTTCTTAATACAAGGTCCACTTACTTGAGCTTTTAGCCACATCCCATGACCTTCACATCAGTGATTGGAGTTTAGTACAACCACCTGTTATCACGTGGACATACTTGGGTCACGTGATAAGACTAAACCATCACCATGACAACTAAGCAAACTCCATCCACTGATGAAGTCAACAAAAGCTCTGTTAAAACCAAGTAAGTGGACCTTTTTGTTTTGTCGAAAGATTCACTCAATTGACTCCATAGTTTCCACTTCCACTATTATTATATTTAGGGGCTGTTTACGTGCACTGAGTAGAGAAAGATTAAGGTAATAATAAAAACAAAATGTATGGTTCACCATAAACTGCCACAGTCATTTGGTCCTGATGGACAGTACTGCCCACAGAAGCCTGAACAGCGACAGTGTGACGTCCCTCCTTGGAGAAAGTGAAGGACATCGCTCCGTCCAGGGTCACAACAGGCTAAAAGGCAAAGAGACAGACAGACAAAGAGAGAGAGACAGATGTACTGTGACTTGTGAGTCTTTCGTGTTCTTCAGTAAACAGGCTGCACGGCAGAGAATGAGAAAGTAATGGTTACCTCCGTTTTGTTGTCAAACCACCAGTAATAGGTGACTGTTCCCACATTACTGGGGCGTAACACTGTCGTGAGGTTTACTGCTTTGTTCTTGACGACCACTGAAGGAGCCGAGAGCTGGACCTGTTCAAGTTGACCTTTAGAGAGAAAACATAAAAACTACAATAATGGCTAAATACTGCTTCCATGATGCTCAATTTTCCAACAGAAGCCACGTATTTAGCCATATTTTGGCACAACAATGACTGCCTGGAACACACTTAGCACACAGACAGTGGAGAAGTTGCAGGAGTGGTTTGACAAGTTTCTGTGGATGTTTTGATGCTTTTTGCCACCATGAAAATGTCACCTTTGGTATCCATTATAATGAGCTGAATTCAAACTGACCACCGCTCCTCTTCTCTGTCAATGAGGAGACAACAAACAGCCGTCTTTTACGCCCACACTGGGTGAGTGATGCTCAAAACTCTGGATGTTGTCTCACTTTAATGAGCCAATTTGAAGTTACAGAAGAGTCGTGAGCACAAGTGTTTTGTATTATCTTTTTCTTTCTAAAGGCTCATAAGTTGAAGTGTTTTGACCTATTTGAAGGCTGTTGGATATTATAGTCTATGATTAGCTATGTTAAAGAATCAAGACCATAGCTTATAGTGTAGTCACTTTATGTTAACTAAAATGTAGTTAGTCGCCTTATCATGTGGCAGGAAACAGGCCCGTTAATCAACACCTATGTAGGTGATGAACAACCTTTTTACACTAAATCCACCCTTGAAGTAAAGGGGTAGTAAACCATCGATTGAAACAAGGCAGACAATAACTTATGGAGTTTTCTGGAGGAAAAGTGGACAGTTTTCTCATATCGAAACATTCAGAAATAATTGGAACAATGATCCTACATGGTTTATCAGCATTTTTTAAATGACCGGTTACTTTTTTTTTTTTTGACTCACAGGAGACGTGGAGGTAGAGTATCACCCTGTCAAAGCCCAGAGTGTTGGTTGCTGTAGCAGAAACTTGGTAGATGCCAACTTTACTGTAGATGTGCTTGACCCCATCATCGATGGAGCTTACGTTAACATATGATATGGCGGTCCCGTCGCCGAAGTCCACTGTTATACTTGTCGTGTAGCTGAGACCCTTCAAAAAGAAAACAAAATACTGTCACTCAGACTGTAGCCTCAGATGTTTGTCAGAGTCCTCGCTGACACATAACAGAGTGCATTTTCCATAATATCTACAAGAACGAGGTCAAGTGGTAAATCATGTCACTGCATATTTATTTGATATGCTGGTGCTCCAGCCTCTGTGCTACGTCTCTGACAGCATCTCAATATACAGATAACACACTAAACAGTAAAGAAAAAGCATGCAGCCTGCAAGTATCACCCTGTAATACACACTACTGTTGCTTTGTTAAAGTGAAGTCAGCACCTCTTCCAGAAAGACCAAGAAAGTGACATTCCTCCCCAGTGTTGCTACCAGTGTTCCCTCACTGGTGAAGAGCTGGAGGCCCCTGGGGGCCTGACTGGGACACTTTTGTCGCCTGGGGCTGTACTTCAACAGCGTTCCCTCAGTGCAGTTGTTAGACAAAGCCCTGCGATATCTGGAATTCATTAAAGAGACCCCAAAAGACACAGATGAGCACTACATGAGTGTAAAAGCAGACATATAACACTTGCACACACAGGAAGACATTCATTAGAGATATACAGCAGTGGTTTTGTCTACCATACCCCCACAGCTCTATCCGATGAGCTCAATTAGCACTTTATCAACACCAGCCATCAGTTACAAATGTGTTCATTTGAGTTGATTTGAAACTGAATGTCATTTAACACTATTAATTATTAAAACAATTAATATTTTGTCATACAAAACATAGTTATCCTGGAAATGCTGATGCTTCAACTATTTATCCGCTACTTTTATTTACGTCTACTTGCTTGCTAACTAGTTTTCAAGTACTCTCAATTGCAGCACGTTGTGTTCAGGTTGGTGGGAGCCGTGTCCTGTGCAGTTGGCTTATTGTGGCTGGTGGTTCATTGGTTATTGTGGCAATAAATATAGTAAAGATCAGCCTCACACCAATTTGTAATCCTATTTGTGTGTTGTTTTTTTAAATTAGCTAAGCTACTCCACAATCTTTTTACATACCCGCTGGCAACTGTAGTACCTCATGGGATTTACGTACCCCTGGTTGGGAATCAATGATATAGAGTATTTTAAAAAATGCATGTACAGTATGTTTTTCATCTGTTTTGAAGGTTAAGAACCTTTCATGAGTAGTGTGTAGTACACAAACAACCATTTTCACAGAAATGAAAAAGAAGAATTCAAATTCCGTAAAATGTAATTAAAGTATAAAAAGTACTTTTACTAGCTTTGTTACTCTCTTTGAGACTTCTTATTTAAATGAAAATATCTGAGCAGTTTAGAGGGGAAATGTCTCTTTGGTGGAACTGCTAACAACTCAGAGATCTGAAACATGACAAGGAGCCACAACCAGAAACTTTTTTTGTAAGAGGTCACCACTGAAAAGGTTGAGAACCATTGAATTAATCTTTAACAATGTGTTGAAAGGTATGAGCTCATAAAACTTTTTTTAATGTAAAATCTTCAACTGAAAAGTAACTGGTAACTCCAGCCGAGTAAAAAGTACAATATCCAAACTGTACTAAGTACAGTACTTGAGTAAATGTATCTACTTTCCACCACTGCAGATTAGGAGGTGATTTTCAAGATAGATAGCCTAAATGTAACCATGGGCATTCTTGCACCCACTACTCCCTTAGCTCATGTCAATACAAAGAAATCAGGTGTACCCTGTGGTGTTGAGGAAGCTGTCCCCCGTGATGCAGTCTCTAGATGTTGCTGAAGGAACAAACCAGAAAGCCGGAGTGCAGCTCCCATCAATCTGCCTCTCAAACCCATAGTCGCTGTTTCAGTTGGAACAACAAGTACAGAAAAAGATACACCGGGGTGTTATCGAGATTAGTTATGATTTATTTAAAATATCAAAACATAATTACTCAGCTCAAACAGAATCATACACAATAAGTGCACGTCTGCTGTGAATAGAGGTGTTCTATGCTCGAGAAAACTTTTCACAGCACAGCAGCTCGGAGTTTTTGAGATTTGATGTTTTATGTATCAAACTTCTGAAGCAGAAAAGGCATTGTGCGCGTTTACACAAGCTATAATTACACCTAGGCAAAGTCAGAGGGTTCTGTCAGATTCCTTTCATCGTGATCAGGGAAACGCAGTCTCAGGAGCCGGAGTTGGAAAGTTTAATAAGTCTTTTAGTAATAAAGTGGTGTTAAGCTTGTTTAATATACTAGTCAGTGCTGCTCATTTAGCAGCAGTGAGATCAGAAAGATAACGTATGAGACAGACTGAAGTGATGTACAAGAAGCTCTGACTTGTTAGACATATAGAAGTATACAATATTAAAATAGACTCTAGAGTGAGCCACTATTTTCATTCATTGTGCAAATCTATTTTAGTGCACTAGATACAAGTAGAAAGATGCAGCAATGTACTGCTAACACATATTTCATTGTTAGGGCTGTGTTTCAATATTTTCAGTACTCTTCTGCCAGTTCACTTGTGTTGTGCTGATGTGATCACAGAGTGTTACTGTTTTATAAAATTATGTTGACCAAATAAATTATTCCACACAGATTCTAGTTAAAATGAGCAAAATTAGTCATTTAAGTTTTTGTTTTACACATTTTAAGAGTTGTGTGTGTGTGACCACAGAAACAGTTCATTGCATTGAACACCAGTTTGATTATTTATTTTTTGCCATATATCAAAATAAGAAAAAATATTTTTATTATTATTATTATTAGGCTAGTGATTACAACCACAATCTTATAAAGATTATTCATACCTAGTTACAACTGATGCCATGTTTGTAAATCTCACTAACATCCTGAGTCGACAGAAATATAACAGAAATGAGAATAATGAGTTGTGAATTATAAAATGTAACTCTTCAAACACTCCTCTTGTTGTGCCTTAGGTTTGCTTCACAGACTCTGCCTCTGGAGATTGATAAAAGTGTTGCGCACTGGATTTAATGAAGTGAAAAGAGTAGCTGCAGAGCAGGGAACTCACCACTCAAAATCTGCCTCTGTGCACGGGCAGGAGTCTGACATCTGGGAAATATACTGATCTCTGGCCTTGACACATCGAACGTTTGCTTTCAGTTTTTGGAAGATTCTCTTCATTCCCATGATGCACACTTCGCCCTGTGATGAATAATGTATCATAAACATTTCAGAGGTTCTTTTTCCTTTCTTTTATTTTTTACCATCTTGCTTTTATTGTGTGACCGAATCAAGGAGATTCACTTGAGTTTAATCAACGACTGAATCTTCATGTTATCAAGTCAAGTAGCAGCAAGATCCCTCTTACCTCATTGTGTAGCTGCCACGTCAGATAGTCTTCGGATGTGCATCGTTGTTGGAAAATGGACCGAAAGTCAATTTTGACAAGTTGCCACTCAGATCGGTGACTGAAATGACCAAATATTCTGCACAAACACAAAACAAGTCATGAAAAAAAACAAGGTCAAAAACATTCGATATGTGGGGCAGATTCAAGAAAAGAAAAGTCTGTTGTGTGAAAACCTTCACTTTGGGTAATTTTAATGCGCTGACTTTAATCCATGTTCCTCTGTGGGTTGAGAAACTCCTCCACATCTTGGGTTTATGAAACCCTTTCAAAACCACATTAAATAAACTCAAGAATATTTATGTACACTTTTAAGTCTTCATCGGGGTGATATATAATTACACAGTGCAGTAATTAAGAGACTAGAAACACAAGAGACTTTATGGTTCCTTCATATCTTACGTCATTATGAGGGTGTCCTCTCCAGGCTCCCCCAGCACCCCATCAACATAGAGCGGAGAGGAGGTAAAGCTATATTTGTCCCAGTTTCTGCCCTCATCAAAACTCAGCCTGAGGGAGAGAACAATGGTTGGATCACAGACAGACCAGCCACAAATAGAGTTGAATTCAGTAAGAAAAGTCTCAGCAGGAAAGCAGTCTTACTCCTTGTTTTGATGATTAAGTATAGTCTCTGAAAAGATGCGGCACAGCCTTACCAAATGTGTCTAATTGGCAGAGGTGTGTGTCGGATGGCCACCAGAGATCCTCCTTGATTCAGGAAAAACACGCTGTACTCTTCATGAAAAACCTGCAGACACGACCAGCTTCACTTTATCACACCAGAGACAAAATTCAAGTCTACACAAAGCATGCATCAGTGACGACACAAGGGACATACATACTTACGTCTACACGTGTAGAAACCTCTACTATTCTTTACATAAGAGTCTCAGTTGTGTAAATACACAAAAAGCGTCAAGCAAGTGTCTTCTTTGTTGATTTCTGGAATCTTAAGCCGATGGCAAAAATCCTTTCGGTTTGTTTGTTTTACAGATCACAGATGCACACGTCTTGCACAAGGCTGGGTGTCAAAACTAAATTCTTTGTTTCTTTTCAATTGCGACTGTAGCGCCGAGAACTGAAAAGCGAGAACTGAAAGAACGGGCAATGAAAGCTAAGTCAGATTCCTAGTTTTGTTCACCTGTCCTTTATTCAGATAATGCCTGAATAAAGTCAGATTTTTCTCACTTTGTTCTGTATTAAATTGAGAAAAAGTTCAAGGGAAAAACAACATTTATCACAGAAGCTTTAAAAAAAAAGTCTATTTTGTTTGTTTAGTAAAGATTTGTGGAAAAACATGATCATACTCAGCAAAGTAACATATCCAAAATGTTTTGGTGCAGAAACTCTGGTATTGTACAGATCCCAGTGTCACAAAATGTACACCCAGCCCCTGTCTTACAGTTATCATACTGTACCTCTCTCCAGGTGTTTCCAGCATCAGATGTGATGAAAATACTGACATTAGTACTGGTCAGCTCAGGTCCAACCACACCTGAATACAAAAGGTAGAACAGCACTACTTTCAAGCATGTCACTTACATGCACACAGGTAAATCAGTATAGTTGCTTTTTTTGAAATTTGAAAGACAAAACATTTTTCTTGTTATTCTTTCCATTGAAGTAACATGATGAGTAACTGATGTGCAGGAAAGACTGATTTCATTTCATTTTGTAAACTGTCGTCAGCTGAGACGGACAGTGCTGGGAACAGAACTAAAGAACTGATCTGACTGGGAGCACTGAGGGATATGATCGAGGACCAGAATTAAGGCTGAGAGTAAACAACAGGGTGGATGCGCAAATCAAAGTGCAAATCAAATACTCCTCTCACCTGACGCTATTATAACTCCTGGAGCCGAATCCTTGCTGACAATGTTTCCCGAGGTGTAAGGATTCTCCGACACATGGAGGTGTAGGTGTAAAGAACAGTAAGGCTGCGAAACACAAAGGAGATTAGTTTGCTAAAGTCAAAATGTCATAATAACTGCCCTGAATTAATTGTGAATCTATCATTATTTGAAATGAGTTAAATTATTTTATTGGTAAAAATGTTGTTACGGCAGAGAGATCCGGGAAAGGAATCTGAACGTGGAAAATGGCTGAACATTTTGTCAGAATGTGGTAAATATGTTAAAGCAGCAAAGTTTTCACAATACAAAATATTACATAGATTATTATCATACACCATCAAGTCTCCATACAATGAATCTGAATAAGGGTAATTTATGCTGGAAGTTCAATAGTCCTGATTTATGCTTACTAAAAAAACGAATATATCAAAATGTGTATTTTCAGTTATTATGGTTGGTATTATTACAGCCTCCAGAATTATTTTGACGCATTGGAAAATAGCTAAAGCTCCAGATTTAAAAGCATACAGTGATAGAGATAGCATTTTATGAGTGTATCCCAGTAGATTAAAAGGCAGTTTGGATGATGGGATATGATCGTAGGACCTCTTTTGGACTCTAAAATCTAACTAAGTGCCTGTTTAGATTTTATTTTTGGCTAAGAACGTCCTCTGTATAGGATTGTTTTAATTTAATTTAATTATTGACTGGGTCCACCACTTTTGTGTGTGCTCATTTTTTTTTGAACAGATGATCAGTTTGGTACTGAATAATGAATAGTAACATAACTGTCTTTCTGACTTAATTTATTAAATAATCTATTAAAACGTGTTTAAAAAAGTACTAGTAGTACTAAAATCATCCCAGTAGTTTTGATATGTTATACAAAGCAGCATATTTCAATATATTATGATAAAATCCTTACTGAACTATTAAAATACATACTACCACTACTACTATTAATAATGTTAATTTAATAACTTCATATTTTTGGATTCATCATTTATTTAGGACAGTTATGTTGAAAGTGTTACCTTTAAAAAGTGTTTGATATAGATGAGTGGGGTTTGCCAAATTGGACAAAATTGTGAGTGACAGAAAGTTTACACTGTCAGGTCAAGTCATGTCAATTTTATTTATATAATCTTATTTATATACCCAATATTACAAATCACAAATTTGCCTCAAGGGGCTTCACAATCTGCACAGCATACGCCACCCTCTATCCTTAGACCCTCGACCCTGAAGGTATGTGAAATTATTTGAAATGTCTCTTCAGTTACTGACATTTTCTGAGCTGTGTTGATGTGATACACATTTATTTATACTCTTTGACCATGGCATGGCATGATCCAGTGTAGTATTTGCTTGAGCAGATAATGGAAATCCAAATAACCAAATCTATCTCTTGTCAGTGGCCCACTTACTTGCTCACAATAGACCTGGTTTCCCTGGAGATCAGTTGTTGGAGCCTGAAGAAGACGCCAGTCTCTCCCCTTGTTGTATGTGATGTAAGTTTTCACTTGGTTCTCAACAACTTTATTTGACAGGAACACCCCTTTAATCCCGGCAACCTGCGAACACGAGAGACGGAGAGCGGTAGGGGGGAAAATAACAAAAAAAGGGAGGAAAAAAAACCCGTAAATTATTCAGACTTAAGTAAAGCTGAAGGCCTAGTTCGGAGAAGAAGACATGTCTAAAAGTGATAGTTTTTCTGACAGGGAGCACTATTTTGGACCATCTGTAGGACTCTGCAGAATCAAAACAACATATGGTGCAGCCTTGAGATATTTCTTCTTTGTATTTATGTGCACTGAGATGCAGACTCTAACGTGCAGCCATCACTTGAGTTCACATTTCTCTTCCATTTAGAGAGCACACATCTTTTGTCAAAGGAAGAATGACCATTTCATATTTTCCACTTAGGTCAAGTCATTGCAGCTAAATATTTCTGGGCATAAAGTGTGCGTGGAGGGCAATGAGCAGTGAGAGTAACCGATGCTGATGGCTTTCTTAGGTGTGTGTTTGTAACAATGTGATGCTCTTACTGCTGGCTGCAGATGAAGATAATCCAGAGTGATGCATACATGTGCAGTCACATCTGTCGACACATATAACATGTTCAGGGCACAAGTTAAATCTGCTATTTTTGCCTGCATTGTGACTATGGGCTGTAAGTGACGCTAAACTTGTGTATAGATGGTACGTTACCTAAAGACTGAACATCCTAAATGTTTGATTTGTGCGACAGTGTCACATGAACAAGACCATAAAAGCAGGCAGGAAGTGGGTATGAGAGAGACACTCTGCTGCAGAATACAATTCAATGTACCAACATCTGTTCCATTATGGTGAAGACATCCAAGACATCTGAGCGCAGGGTACACTTAGGGAAAACACGGCAGAAAATCAAGATTAACTCTGAGCAAAGTTTTAGGCTGTCTGTTGGTACTTTACTTGTCAGAGTTTGTTTTATTCTTCATAAAAGCTCCCAAACCAGGAATTTAAATTTGTATGGTGCTCTTAGACACACATAGTGAATGCAGCCTTTTTGTTTGCATGTATGCTCCAGTTACTTCTCATGGTAAAAGACAGGAAAGTTAGGAGGTGGACTGGAGACTCTAAACTGTGAGTGGATTGATGAATAAAGCTAAGAGGTACTTAAGTGTACAGCAAGTATTATTTTCATTATTGAGCATTCTGTCCAATATTTGTCTGATTAATCACCTATAAAAAGTCAGAAAGTAGTGAAAAATGCCCATTAATTCTTAAGAACACAAAGTGAGCTTCAAATTTCTTCTCTTGGCCAGACCTGCAAGAATTAGTCGATTAATCGATTAGTAGATGGACAGAAAAGTAATTATTACTATTTTGACAAACTTTGATAAATTAATCATTAAAAGTCATTTATCAAGCACAAATCCCATCAAATGTTGGTTCCAGCTTCTAAAATGTGAAAATGTCCTGCTTGTCCTCGTCTTTACATTACTGTAAAGTGAACAGTTTTGGACTGATGAAACAAGTTGGTTGGTTTAAACAAGGCATCTAATGACATCACCTTGGGCTCTAGGAAATTACAACGGGCAATTTCCATTATTTTCTGACATTTTATAGACCAAATGATTCATCGATTAATAAAAAAAAATGTTTGTTAGATTAAGTGATAATGAAAATAATCAGTTGCAGCCCTACTCTTGTCTGGCCAATAGTTCAAAACCTGAGATAATATAGACAGATAATCAATTTGAAATGATATAAAACAGATAAAAGTGCAAATTTGAGAACCTGGAGCTAAATAAAGTAAATGAGTTTAATCTAAGTAAACTCTAAGTAAATGAATAGTAATCAAGTATGGGCAGCATTGGCACATACAGATTAAGCAGGCATGAGATGTAGAATTGGACAAAGTAGTTTATAATATTGCATAATAGAAAATAATTTTGCATGTATAATTGCACTAATTATTGCACAAATTAGTTTCTGCATTTTGAAGAGGCAAGTAGCATGCAAATTGATTGGTTTGATAGTAAACATTCATGACAGATGTCCCATAAATGGCAGCAGGTACACAACCAGGCCAGTGATTTGAGTTGGTCCAGCATGCCTGAATAGCATGAAAACATGTAAAAGGATGACAGCACAACCCCAACAGCACTGTCGCTGCCTACCTCATAGAGGTCTATCATGACGTTGCCCTCCGGTCCTCCACTGCTGACAACGTTCTCCAGCATCAGGGTGAAGAACAGCCCTCTGGACTCAGACATGTACATGTTGTAGGAGTCATTCTGGTGCCAGTCCTGAATCACTGCCACCACCTGGTTATCATCTGTGCTGATTATCTGCAAGTCCTGAATATATGAAATTCATGAGATGTCTCCGTGTGGAGCCAACAAGGTTTTAAGAATTTATTTAAAAAGAAGTTCTCTCAACAAAAAATGTGTGAATCTGCATAGCAGTGTGCGCATAGTGGCCACAGAGCTCCAGCAGCAAGCTAGCGATTCGTCACTTCTTGACATGATTCAGTCAGGATCAGTCAGCGATTAGACCTCAGGCGTTTGATGCCATGCACTAAAAATGAAGACAGGCTCCATTTAATTTTACGGAAACCCTTATCCAGAGTGAGACAAGGTGGGGGGGGGGGTCCTTCTCAAGGAAGTTTTGACAATATATATGGATGAATGGATGGATTGATCGAAACAACACTGTGGGCACTAAATCTCTCCTGTTGTTATGACACGGTCTCTCAAACCACTAAGCCACCCTGCTGTGCTTTTACTAAACAGGATTCAGTGCCGAACACTGTTTTGTGCAAATGCAAAAGGACTTTTCTGCTTTAAAAAGTTCCTTTGGAGTTCTGGGGAACACTGGCTGTGCAACTCCACATTCATTTTTTAAGTAAATATCTGTTGATACAGTCGGGAGGGCAACTGATTAAAAACTGTGCATGGCTCTTAAATAAACACAAGATCTCAAGATATAATTATGCATAACTGAATCAATTTTCAGGAGGATAATAATGCGGGGTAAACAATTTAATGGATTTGTCAGCAAACATTATGACTAACCAACCCTCGGTAAGTCATCATTACACCACAAAATAGTCTGAAGGAATAAATAAGAGGGTTTCACAGTAAAATTAATGCTGCACTTGTTCTGCTGCTTGTTCCTCTGCATGTGCTCAACTCACCAAACGCTGCATCCTTTCCAGCAGTCTTACCTTTGGCAGAGTGTACTTGGGAAGCTTCATTGGGTAGAAAGCACTTCTTTTATAGGACACATAATGGACAGGCTGGCCACCTACTGGCACCTGGAAAAGCAACATAGTGCAATTTTCAGTTCAAATTTCAGGTAAATATTCATAAACTTCACTGTGTACACTGATTGCTAGCAGCATGTGTCAAACAATTTAAAACACCATCAAAACTATGGGTTTGCTACTAATTAGGATGTTGTGCATTAGCAGAGTGGAGTTGGAGTATAATACACAACGCAGTGATTTCAATTCCTGCCATCCTTCCCAGGATAATGGCCCCTTTTAGTTAATGAAAAACATGACTATACATTAAGATGCGATCAAATGCAGTGGTTTTACAGCTTTTAATTGTCTTTTAATGAAGCCAGACCTTGCAATAAAAACCCACCTGGATGAAAACGTATTCATCCTGAACCACCAGGGAATTAGGGATGATAGATCCAGGGAAAGGCTTGCCCTTGTTTCCATCAGAGCAGTTCTGAAGTTTACAAGTTATGTACTGTGACCCTGTGGGTAAACAAGAAATGAGTGCTAAAAATATAACAAAAAGGAAAAACAAACAACCTTCTGTAGTCCACATTCAAGGTTTTAACTGAGCCACAGAGGCAACATTTTGGCCAATCCTTATTCTTACTAATAGATAAAGTAGAGAGAGAGCTGTCCCAGTGTGTTAGCATCAGCCAAATGAGGCGGTGTCCCCAGGGACAGGGCATTAACACACAAGGCCTTATGGAAGCACCCCCCTCTCTGCACTGTGGCAAAGAAAAGAGCCAAGTTGCAGCCTGGCCCTTGAAAAATGAATTAGCTTAATCATATGAAGAGTCTCCATGCAGCCAATTCAGATGGGGAGAAGAGTTTTAGTACGAACGGCAAAAAAAAGAGCTTGCTGTAAAATCTCATCACCTTTTTTTAAATGAAGGTAATTCTACTTTTCCGTGTTGCCAAGGTAACAGAATTGTTTTACTCACGTCCATCAGAGACGCTGATCTCCAGGTGAATCATTCCTTGCTCTTTGTCTAAACCCAGTCTGGACCTGTAGCATCATGACAAACATGTATAAAGCTTAAAGGCAAGTGTCCGTTAATAATGACATTGTGTGCATTAACAAAATGGGGTGCACCACACACAGAAGTTTTTAACTGCCAGGTGTAACTAGTTGTGTAACTAACTGAACTAAGAAACAAACAGAACCAACGTTAGCTTGCTAAAATATTAGCCATGTAGATTGAAGAGTAAAAGAATATAATTATGACATATCCGACATTTGGGAAGATTTTATATTATAATTCACAGAAACAACACAGTATACCTCAAATTACAAAACATTATGCTAAATGACTAACTAGCTAGCGAGTCCCACTCACTTTAAACTGCATTAATATAAGCTACTAGCTCTGAAACACACATTTCTCCACGTATGCAGATATAAATGAAACTAAGTCACAGCTACATTTTCATTAGCAGTTAAATTGAATATATACAGTAGGTAGGCCCCCTTATTTTTTCAGTTATGTTGCTTTATTTTGTAATAGATCTGTACTGGCTAAGACAAGTTTTAAATAACTAGTTTCAAACTAGTTAGTGACTAAGAACTTATAGGAAGGACTTTACACACAAACTTAGAAATTGATTTATGAATAGCTGGTGCAACCCAGTCCTGAAGGGGTGAAGAAAAAGAAGTTAAAAATAGAGAAAAGGTAGGTTGGGAACCACTAATTTAGGTAATGCAGAGTACCTGTGCCTACATATTTTAGACTTGGTTACAAAGCATTTTTCTTGTAATTTTAACTTTCTTTCTTTTAACTTTATTTTGAACATCAGGTGGCTTAATAAGGCATCGAGACAAAAAGTTTTATCAATTTATTTTGCTGCTGTCCTAAGGCATCTTTGATAAAGTGAGAAAATTGAGAAAACTGTTTACACAATGAATGCATTTAGCTCACAGTAATAATTCACGTTTTTCTGTTATCAGAAGTACAATATTTGTGGTTTACATGAGAGTTTGATTTTAGTTTTGAATGTGTAAGCGTACAAGGGAAATAAGAGAAGCAGCTGTGATCTTTACTGTTCTCTCAGGAGCAATAATACAACAGCCTGATCTATAAACACTGGCCTGACGGACATTTGACCTACGCTGCACTTTATGGGTAAGGTGTATTTAGCCATTTCATTCACTTTCAGTAGAGATTCTTCATGATAGTGGTTAAGTACAGAGTGACAGGAGTGACCACTTGTTGTATTAATAGCAGCTGTTGTAACAGAAGATGGGTTTCTCCTCATTTTCCATACCGTGTCTGAACTATAATATAAAAAGCCCCCGTCCTGCTTCCCTCAGCACTCTGTAATTGCCTTGCAGCTCGATCTCTTTTAATGGACTCCCTGTCAAATACTTCATCCAATTCTATCAGTGAACAGCAGCCCTTGCTCTTAAATAAACCCCTGCAATGTTACACTGTGTTCTCCCATAACTAACACATTCCACTCTGTCTGCCTAGCGAGGGTGCCTGTTAACATGTTTTTGTAAATCATGTTTGTCAGACTTTCTTAGATAAGATGAGCAGTGCAGGATGTGATGAAAGTAATTCTTTCATAGCGGATCTCTGATGGTGTGGGGAGCATTTTTCTTTTTTTTCTGGCATGTTTTGGTTGACTTATTTCTTCAAAGACAAAGAGGAAGTACATATTTGAACCTTAAAAATGTGGTTTTTGATTTATGATCTTGTCACTCAGACTTCAGGATGATGCTAAAGAAATCTCAGACACCCTTGTCCTTATTTAGCATATTGAGTCAAACAGTAAATAATGATTGGAACTATATGGTATATATTAATATTAAAAGATACTATGAAACTGCGACTTGTAAATATGCTTTAACAGCAGCTCACTAGAAAGATCTTTAACTGGGACATTTTGCATGGACATGAGTAATTGAGGTGAAATCTTTCTTTGGTATAATTAATTTATTTTTTATTTTTCAAAACAAGTTGCAGTGCAATATTCATGATGCTCAATGCAAATTGTTCCTGATGTATGAGGAAAGATGGTCTGCTGATGTTTGGTACAAACCTAAATTACAAACTTTCTCTCATGAAGAACAGCTACAGTTTAGAGCCTTATGTGAAGCAGGATTTAACTAAAAGTCAAAGATTTCTATGTGCACAGTTGAGCTCAGGTACATTACCATTAGCTACAGAAACAGGTTTAATTGTTTCCCTGAAGAGAAACGGCCGTGTTTGTTTTGTGATTTACGTAAAATTGAAGATTAAGTCCAGTTTATGTTGTATTCCTCATTACGTGATGATTTATGGGCTGCACTTTTTGGTAATATGTCCTTCATTTTCATTAACGTTTCTGTATGGATGATTACAAAAAAGTTGTGTTTCATTAGCAGAGCCTGAGCTGGGGGCAAAGTTCTTTGTAACGTAATATTATATCTAAGAAGTTATGCTCGTGTCTAACAAATGTTTCACCACTGCAACTGTATTTTTTGTGTCTTATAAGTTCACATGGGCTGGGAATTTGTACAGTATGTGCATGACACAATAAATAACATAACTAACCACACACAAGTAGAGAGTCACCAACTCTTTTTACTTGATGCAGCTGTTTTAGGTCATGCAGATGTTCCAAGCTAACCGTAAACTGTGATACCATTAACCCAATGTTTTCCACAGTTTCTGTATACATTAGGGAAAACAAATTAGCCAGTACTGTTATAGTTTATAAGTTATAGTGTACTTCTAAACCCCCATACGAAGTGAGTGTCATACATCCACCTTCCATTTGAGGATAAAAATATCAGCCTCATTAAACAAGAGATGGTCTTTGTGCTTTGTTTTGTCTAAAATCCATTTAGCCATCACCTCTTCCCTAAAGTGATTTTTATTTATGCATCATGTTGGATCATTGTATTTCCCAGACCAATGCAAAAGCTGCAAAAACGTGTACTGTAGGTCACTCCAACTTCCTTGATTAATATGTGGTTCTGCTTTTTTAGTCCTATGTGTGAGAGGGATTTTGTAGCCAACAACTATAAAAACCATTATAAATTAAACATTTATCCTGGGCCATAATCCCTGTACCAGCACACAACAGCTAATAGCACTGAAACACTCAGACACCCAGAACCTCTCTGCTACATCATCAATGCTGATTTTGCGCAATACACATCACGTATCATAAAAAAAATATGCAACACTGATGGGTAATATTTGGATATGATTCGATGTGTAATACTCTGTGGTATCCCAACACTATCCCAACAATATTTCATGAGCAGACTGCAGTCAACGGATCAAATATTAACCAGTATGTGTAAAGTAGTGTTAGTACGTTATGTAAAAAATACATTAACACACATTATTTAACAATACAAGATCTGCCTCCCTGAAAACATATCTTGATTTTGAGGTATTTGTTCTTTACTTGGGTATTTCAGATTTATGCTACTACTCCACTACAATTCAGAGAAAATGATTATACTTTTCACTCCACTACATTTATCTGACATCTGTAGTTACTTTTCAAACGAAGATTTTTCATAAAAAAAAAAAAAACGTGATCAGCTTATAAAATACAAAACCCCTTACAAAGCAGTGTCTGCTTGGGGAGTTGTTAGCAGTTCCACCAAAGGGTGATTTACACTCTAAACCCCTCAGATTGTTTTACTTAAAGAATTATAAATTTGTGTATCAGAACTTTGAATTTTTTCTTTCCTCTCTCATTAATCATCTCACGACCCCTCAGATTTACCTTGTGACTCTTTGGAGGGGCCCGACCCCTATATTGGTACCAAAATATATATAAAGTAGTTAACACTAGCTTCAGCTCGATCAGTAAAACAGTAAAATTATATTTAGCCATTAATATTTACAATCTAATAATGTCATATATGATAATTTATCAGTAAAGTACTTTTAATTTTGAGACTTTAGGTACATTTTACTGATAATACTTATGTATTTTTACTTATAATCGAGCATTTTTACATTGTTGTTTTGGTGCTTTTACTTAAGTAAAGGATATAAAGGAAGGGAAAAGTACTTCCTCCTCCACTGACTGTTATAACAAATGTAACACTTCTTAAAAGTATACTTGACACTCTAGATGCCAGACTTGTTAACAGGTTCAAATCAGACTAAACAACATTAATGTTTTTGTTGATATTATTGTAAATGAGCAGCTGAGTGATCAGAAACAGGCTATACTAATGCAGTATGACTCAGTACTCTGGTAACTTATTATTCATGTTTCTACCACGTCAGTATTCAGGATATGAGAAAACTTGTCAGCAAAAATCATCCAACATATTTCATAGAACATGTAAATATGTACAGTGAAGGTTTTTCCCTTCTGTACCACCACTGCGAACAGCTAAACATTCAAACACTCTAATTAATGTATGATTGTTCTGTGCTTGTCTATTATTCATAGTGTTTTTAGAGCATATCAAAATATACGGCAAAATCGCAGCATTTCACCCTAGAAAGACAAACCCTCTGCAAATGACTGATGGTTGATCTCACCAGTAGAATCTGTTGGGGACGACGCTGTCGTGCACAAGCTGCCATCTCCTCCCAAACTCAACAGAGACATAGAGCTGAAAAATGAGAGGAATGCATTAACCAAATGAGTTACAGTATAAAGAATAATTTCCAAGTCAGAATATCCAAGAGAATTATTTCCTGATTTATGTCCAACAGTATTATCAAGCAGCTGTCAGGTTTGTAGATTTTGTGGCGTCAATATGGTGATGTTGTTTTGAATACTGCACTACTGAGCGCATACTTTATGTGAAAATGCATGAGTAATGAGAAAATCCATCAGTTCTTGTAAAAAAAATATAGTGATACTCTGAAGCCAGGTTTAAAAACTAAAAAACTAAATAGAAAATAGTGAAGAGATTATTAATTCTGATGCCTTGGAAAGAGGGAAGGGAGGACATACAAATAGGCCTCTGTATTAAAATCAAAGTGTCTCCTTCTTACAGTAACTCTGCAGGATTTTGGCTAATTGGCGTTATAAAATCACTTATTTAACTGTCATTGTAATCTCTTCTTTTCCACAAAGCCATTAGTCTCCTTTTTTTTACTGCAAAGTTAGACTTGTGTCCAAACATTCAGACGGCCAGTCATCTTGCCATAATGATTGAGCAGCAAGCATCTTAAGCTCCGAGCTTTACAAGGATATGCAACATCATTTTGACTTACCTAAGAGCTTAATGCTTTTAAAAAGACATGACAGACAATCAGTGAATGTGAAATGAAACCAAGCTATTCATTTCAGCAGTGATAAAAGGAAAAAAAAAAGATGAAATTTAGCTTCAAAAAGACATACAGAGAACGACCTGCAAACTTCTCTAGAGCATCTTTATTTTGACCTGTCGATGGCTCTCAACTAAGCTTTCATCATCCTCCCTGCACCATTTATCTCACTTCTCAGACCTCGACTGTTTTTCTCTCTGAAAATCAAGTCTTCCAATAGCAGGCTGGGGAGGCCGAGTTTGATGTCTGCGGTGTTGAGTAAAGCAGACAGCAGGGTTCTCACAGAGAGTAATGAAGGGTGTGCGTGCGTTTATGCTCGCATTGTGTGTCTGTGTGAGCTTGTGGATTGTTTGGGCGTGTCTCCCTTGTTAACTTTACCCTGTGCTGTCTGGGACACATCAATTCAAAGTCAGAGTCTGCAGCCAGACCTTATGACTTGTTTAGGGGAGCAGGTGATCAGCTGCTTCTGTTTCGGCAACTGCAGCCTTGGTTTAAGTGGCAGGTGTCTCTGCTCATCCAGACCATGTCCTGAAAGCTAGCCGCTATTATCAAAATGAATGCTTTCGACCGTGACAACAACCTATGTTTTGGATCATTTTATAGAGATATAATAATTTTGTTGTGACCCAACAGGCTTGTGACATATAAATCGGACAGAACAACAACCTGGCAGAACGCTCACACCAAGCTAACAAGAGGCTGCAAGTAAACCATACACAAAAGCCCTTATTCCCCTCCAGAGATCATTTTTTTTCCTCTCACATTTTCAGTTTTTATTCCAGCTATTTCACGCCATCCGACAGCTACACGTTACCTTTTGGTCATGGCTGTAAGCCAAGATCCAGTCCTCCTGCTCGGGGTGAAAAAGCAGGCTGAGGATATCAAAGGCTAAGCTGTGTTTCTGATAGGACGCCCCCTCATCAAGGCTAATGAGCAGGCTGCTCTCCACCTCCGGGTCCGTGAGTAACATGATCTGAGACGAGACAAGAAAGGAGACAGGGGGAATCAGCGGCCCACCTTGACAGCATCCATTCCACAGGGCTTAAGTGTGCTTGTGCAATGCGCTGCTTGGAACAGACGCACGGTACAAGCTCCTGCAGGGCTGCTGTGTGGTGAAAATGATAACTCTGCTACACAGTGATAATAATTTAAGCAGGAATTTTCATAAGCATGTGGAAACTTACCTTCCTTTTGTTGTTCGGACTCACATACAAGTAGCTCAGTATGGTTTTTGGCCCGACTTTCTCATTAAGTTTCTCATATGTGGTCCCATAATCAGTTGACCTAAAATTCAATTATAGGATAAAGTCAACAGGTTGTGGAGGAGAGTAAAAAGGAGAATGGAGCAACACCTACTAGTTAAGATGCTGATGGTATCATTACGCATATCAGGCAAGCAGAAAATTGCAACAGCAGAAGTCATGAGGCAATTTGCTAGATGAATGGAGATTTTTTTAATTATCAAAATAAACAAGGATGTCCTGTGTGCCATGCATGGCGAGGGAATGAGATATTATTATTATAAATATTATTATTATTGATGCTTTGAGGTAAAAACGCAATTCTAATGTTTGTGATTTTCATGTTTTGTAACTCAAATGGAGGACTGGAGGACATATTCGCCTGTTGGCTGGAAAAAAGCGGCAGGGTTTTTGAAACATTTTCAAAACCAGAGATAGACTCAGAAATATCGATTGTCCTCCAAAAATTGAGTTAATTTTGGATGTCATTTATTGTCACAAAAATAGATTCTGGTCTCACTTGCTTGGTGACATTTCAGAAACAAACAGCCATGAAATGTTTCATACTGCAAAAAAAAACATCTTTGTGGATTCCTGGATTTTTATATTTTTATAGGATCTTTTGTTTTCAATGTGTTAAAGAGCATTTGGGAAATATGTTGTCATTATTCATTATTTAACCGTCGTGTATTAATGACATTCCCACAGAACCCAATTCTCTGTGTAAAAATAATAATAAATGTTTTTCCCTTTTGATGTGACCTTATTGAAACCCAATATGTAGAGAAGTATTTAAGTGGAACCCTTCCCTTTGCTCATTAATAATTAATAATTAAAAGGTGACAAAATAAAGAAATAGACCATAAAGCATTGTTATTACACCAAATAAGGAAATAGTTAATGTTTTATACACGCAGTGGCCACTTTATTAGATACACCTTTACAATCTAATGCAATCCAATACCCCTGTTCTGCCATAAAGTTTGTAATATATAATATCAGTGTTTTAGCATTGAGGTCATAGTTAGTGGTGTTGGACTGCACTGCATTACATTGAGACGTGTTTCTAATAGTCTGCCTCCCTCGTCAATGGGAAGGACAACAAATTAAAATCACCTGCCAATATAATGTAGTCCTGTACAACACCACCTTTAACTGTGACCTCAGTAATAAACATATATATTGTAAATATATATATTCACATATTTCCAACAATGTCACCAAAAACTAAACATTATATATATATATGTATATATATATATATATATATATATATATATATCTCTCCTCTCTATATATATATACTCTATATATATGATATGGCACTGCTGTTGTACTGGATTGCACTAGATTGTACAGGTTTACCTAATAAAGTGGCCACAGTGTGTGTGTTCACAGACAAAGAGATGTACAGTCTGTTATCCTACACAGTAGTGACAATACTTGTGTTTAATTAGACTGCAGAGAGGACTTCAAATGGAAATTTTGAAGGGGGCAGTTCTGAGTAAAAAGTGCTGCCAACACCAATCACAGATATAGAGCATAAAAAAACATTTTATTTAACCATGTTTTGACATCCCAAACAATATTGCGTCATTTTCTGTAGCGGATTTCTAAAACAATCAGTTCAAAATCATGTGTATAATTAATTAATAGAATTAGGAGACGTCATCAAGGTGATTAAACAATGATAAGTGTATGTTTTGAGCTATTAAAGAGGGTTCTCCAGGACCCTAAACACAACATTAGGGTTAATTCATTATATTACAAATGCTATCTAATATTTATATCCGTTTGTTTTGCTGTAGCTTCAATATATCAGACAGAAGATCTTACCTCCATAAAGAACTCTCTGTTACTCTGCCAGAGTTGAAGTCGTAGTATTTTGTCAGCATGAGGATCACCTACGAAACAGATCAAAACAGATTGTTAGCTTCGAAGGAGTGTATCATCAGTTTTGAGAACAGCAGCAATCAAGTGTCACATAGTGAAACAAAAGAGCAGAGCCGTCCATGCACATGTCTTTTAAACTCCCTGACTGCCACGGCTTTATTAAAAACCTGTGATGGCATGTCAACCCATCGTCCTGTTTGTCGTAAAGCTATAAACCTTATGCATATTCTCTGAGGAAAAGCTGATCACATATGTAGTCTATGCTATAATGGTTTTTACGACCCAGTAGACAACCAGAAAATGGTCAACTATGACTAAATAAATAAATAAATAAATAAATAAATCAACACTAAAATTCATTCCAGGCACAGAAAGACAGACCTCGTAAATATCATGGACATCTTCTTTTGAGGAGGATCATAAAACGTGTCATAGTCATGTGGTTTACAATACACAGGCCTTTACTTAATACACATTCACATCATTTCAAGATGTCTTGTAAATTACCCACAGATAATAATGAATGGCTCACTGTGGACATTTTCATGTGCCTCATTTCCTCAGCAGATATCCGAACCAAAATCAAAGCCTATGTGTTCGTATACGCATGTAACTATTACTGATGCATAAAGTCATGCTGACGTACATTTAACTTGTCCTTTCCTGAGGCAAAAATATGAGGAAAAACGGCTATTATGATAACTTCCATCCAAAATAATGCGTTTTTCCACAATGAGTCATGCCGTTTTATAAAATCTCAACTGTCCTTTACACAAAAACAGTTGTTCACGTTGTGTCCTTCACCCTTTACACAAATTAATCGCTCAAGCGATGCCCTGCCTGCACTGTGCAATCATAAAATCTACAGTTCATATAGCTCTCTTGGGAAGCCTCTCTGGGCAGCTTTTCATAGCTATCTTCTAATTATCAAGTGTTATGAGTGTTTGGGGTAACATTTCCTCTAACAAGTAAGAACTCCATCATGTAAACAAGAAATTTGAACTTTTTAAAACCTTGCTTGCAGTTTTCCATAGGGTTTCGCTCAAATCAAACAAGTCAATCCTCCTCATGCCTGCTAAGATAAAAGCCTGGCCCTTCTTGAAACTAATTGCTTCAGTGAAACAGAGCTGTGACAGACGCATGCTGTGCACACACGAGGCTCTACAAGGTCACTTATGTACAGTCGAATCCAGCAACAATAGCATCCCAGGGTTTTTAAGGCTAATTGAGTCAATACCAACTGTGTGCCGATATGCTTTCCTGGTGCAACACCACGAAACCCAATAACAGTAACTCTGACTTATGAATACAAAACACCATTCTACAAGCACTCTGTCCTAAATGTAGGCTACTCACTATCCGATTCTCTTAAGTGATACTGTTAATTCCTGTATCAATAAGACAATCTACTAAAGAATCCTCTAATCTTTTTGTGGTACATACAGAAACTCCTGTTATTATGTAAGCTTTCTAACTTTTTAATTAGTACAGTATATTAACTAGGGAAGATTATTTTCTCAATTAATTGTTTGATCTATAAAACATCTAATAGTGGAAAATGCTTATTACAATTTTCCAGAGAGCCTCTTTTACATCTTTAAATGTCTTCAAAACCCAAAGATATTCCATTTACAATGACAAAACAGAGAAGCAGCAAATCCTCACAAATTAAACAGACAATGTTTTCTTATTCCTTAAAAAAATACTTAAACGATCAAATGATTATTAGATTAGTTGCTGATTCTCTGTTGCTCCACTAATTGATGAATCCACTAATCATTTCAGCTCTAACATTAACTATTCAGTAACATATTCTTCGTCCTAAAAAGGTCTCTTATGTCCTGCACATTTATCATTATGCTCATTTGTGTTTTCTATTAAAAAATGTGTCTTTACCTGCACGATGTATCAGTTTAGTATTGTGAATATTAAATCATGTACCGCATTGTAACACCACAAGTTTCTAAAGAACCCGTTGCTGTAAATAATGCAATGAATTTAAAATTAACAGTTTTGCTTGCCTCTTTGTGAATAATCTGACCAAGAAAACTCTGACTCTGCTATTACTTTGTGCTGAATGCATGAAATCCTTTATATGAGTGCTAGTCCAGAGATAATCCATGTAGCTTGTTATAACTACAGCACCAAGTGTCCAGAATGGGTTGCAGAGATTTATGGTCTTCCAATAAAATGGCTTTTATAACTTCCAAAAGTCATACCCTCATGGACTCTGTCATACACAATAAAACAACCCGCAGCAGTCTGAAAATTAGGACAAAATATATCCCCCATTCTGCATGGCAATTAACTTTATGCATTTACTTGGGAAGGATCCAGAATTACAGTCAGATATAATTTGCATCCACCTTATTGCTGGCTGGAAAAGTTTCCTGTGTACTGAGGGATGCTGCAGTTAACACATCAATACAGCGATACAATATTCACTTTGTAGATATTATAAGTTCTGCATGTCACATAAGCCTTTAAATTGCTATTTGAAATCACTGGACAAAAGGCTCTTCTTTTAATGATTACACTGTACACCAGATAATGGCGTGACTTACTAATTCCATATGTATTAGCATATCTTGCCCTTTAAATTTCAACTAAAAAAGGTGTCACACTGGATGCCACCTACCTTGTAGTGCATAGCCCATCACACTGCAGTAGCACCAGCATATCTCCAAACTGGATTACTTGACATCCAAGAGCAAGCAAATTGATTTTTCAACCTCTAATCCTTTGTAAATCTTAAACCTTGGAGGTAAATGGACTGGGATGAATTTGATCATTATGTCAGAATGAATGGAGGCTTAATGGTGACTTAAAGGGCTTAGGGTGAGAAGATTACTGTTGTGGTATGAAGGGATTCTGTTATTGAAGGATGAACACCTGCGACATTGCAATTCATTCCCACTCTCACCAACCCGTTGATCCAGCCTTATCAGCTGTTGGAATGAAGTTGCCTCATCAATAAATCTGTCATCACATTTAGCCACTGCAATTAAACAGATGGATGATTCCATAAAAGCAATTGTTACAGGAGTTACTGACTGGAATATTAATAATAAAGACAAATATGACATATCAAAAACTCGTCAGGTGTTTCCCTGCCTTTTGCGCAATGCATGATGGGATAGGCTCCAGCAGCTCACCTTTGAACCCTGAAAAGGAATAAACAATGACATATATAATTAACTTTAAATGTTTTGTTTTTTACATGAGTTTCTGATGCTCTAAACTTTAACATTTAAAGGGCCGATCCACTCAAAAAACAAAAAGACCATTTTCTCACTTAACTCTAGTGGCATCTGGCCATGCAGATACTGTAGCTTTGGTTTTATTTTATTCTTTGAAATTTATTTATTTATTTTAATACAGTGGAAGTGAATTAAATTTGATTTGTGGTGCACAAACAAATTCAACAGCAATGTATCTTTCCGGAAACAATGTGCTGGTTACTCCAGATAATCCACATACTTCACTGTGAACTATTTTTTTTAAATTGAGACCACATTGTTTCATTAAAAACAAGACCACTGTTGTTAACCCCCACTGTTAACGTCTGTGGGTGAACAGACTCTTTGACAATTTAAAAATCACAAGCCTACAGAGTAACAGAGTTGGTAATTTATTCACCCCTTGTTTTCCTTAAACCTGCATTTATTGATTTTTGGACACTTGGAGGCAGTGCAACAACAACACTGACATATTATCACCTTATATAGTACATACTGTATATGATATGTCAAATGAGTTAGCAAATAGTTACCCATTTACATATCCAGCAGGCACGGAACAACAGGGGGAAATATCTGACTCTTTAGCTGCTAAGTGATTCACTGTGTTCACCAGCAAGTCGCTAACTTTGTCCGTTTACCGTTTGGTGCTGAGCTGGTAGTGTACAGTGGGTTTTTAGAGCATTTCCCAGTGAAAACAGCTGCCTGCTGCATATATATTGGAAATGATGCTGATGAGAGCGGTGAGAGTGAATGAAAACATTGAAGTTGTGGGCCGTAAAACCAAAACTAAGATGCCAAAACTCCCCCTTTTGGAACTGCAGAATTGGGAGATAATTATCTGTGGGTTCATCAATATGAGTGATACACATGCAAGTAGTCATGTGATCCATTGTTATATATATATATATATATATATATATATATATATATATATATATATATATATATATATATATATATATATATATATATATATATATATATATATATATAAATAGAATCGATTATAGCAGCTTTAATTATGAATAATTGAATTTTCATTGGACTACAAGATTTTGTGTAATAATGATATTCAAATTAGTGATTACTGGTGACATTAAATGTCACAGCTAAGACAAACTAATTGGGAGGAGGAGGGTGAGAACACCTGCTTACGTGATATTAACACCACAGAAGTGTTAATGTGGCAGCGAATGCCTTTCAAGGAATAAAAAAACACAGCTTAGCAAGCAAATTGAAAGACCCCAGGGGCCACTATAGCATAAAGTAAGAAACTTCACTTGATAAAATCACTACATTAAACAGCATCATTTAACACATTTTATAAAGAAAGAATTGTCAATTTATATTACATTGTTTATGGCCCTACGACTCTCTCCGCAGCAACAAAAGCCTGCAGGAAAGCACATCCTCGTATACTTCAATAACACCTCAGTAATACAGAGGCTTTTGTCTGTCACATCAATTTATATCACTTCATTAACAAAGGCAACATTTCCTCGTAGACCAGATGTTGAGCTGAAGCTAGGTTTGTTTGAAGTCAGAGCTGTTGGCTCTCCCATGGAGAGCAGGTCACTGCAATCATAAATTATAAAGCAACGGTAACACTTTACAATAGTCATAAAAATGTGAGCAACTACTGAACAATGAGTGAGGAATGACCTGATAATGAATCGTTAATGAGCGGTCCCTGACTAACTCTGATTCGAGGACTGTATGGTAGATAATGATGAGTTACTAGAGAACAGACTGGGAGAAACTACATTAATTAAGTGTTAGGTAATGATTAGTTCATAAGTATCTGTGAATCGGACTAACTTTTGGTTCATGATTAACTCTGAACTAGCCGCTGAGTGGCACAAACTAGTAATCACTCATTCATTACTAATTACTTAACCATTAGTTCCTCTTTTTGTGAACCCTCCAAGTACATACAACATACTGAGTAGTTACTAAGGAGTCCCTCGTGATTATCTGACCATTATTTACCTTTTTAATTATCAGGGTCACTCACATTTTTGTGTATGCATATTGTAAAGTGCACTACTGGTGTCCTGATAAAATCGGATATAAAAAAAACAAATAACAAGGAGTGAAATCACAGTAAATAAATGTTCTGAAAATTGGAGAATGTGAATAAAACATCATTGCTTTAAGCACTTGTGGTATTAATACAACAAAGTTTTTAAAACGCGTAATTCTTTAAGTTTTAAAGCTCAGCTGTAACGTGACTGATGGCAACACCCTGTTACTTTGGCAGACGGTAATACCATTGATCTGTGAACATCAAGTAACCAGCATTTTAAATGGACAGCGAGCAGATACTCCATGTTACAGCTACGGCTTTCAAGCAGAACAGCAAGTGTCTGACTTTATTGGACTCCTCGTGTCGAGACAACGTCCCTGTGAGGAAGCAGCAGACTGGTTGATAAGTCATCTGAAACGGCTTCCCTCTTCTTTGAGATTCTACTCTCGCATCATTTGCTTCTTCACAATAAATGAAAGCCGAGGCTAGTTCAGCAGCTAGGCTACGGCGGCCTGCTGAGCCTGGGAGCTTCAGCGTGCATGAGGAGGGGGTCTGATCAATGCAGACAGGATTAGACAGCAAGAGGGTAGGTTTTCCAACCCAACCCCAAAAAGTTGTGCTCACTGTGCGAGGATGTTTTTTTTAAAAATACTTTTAACTCTTGAGCACTCCGTTTGAAATTTGGAAGTGCTGAGTGTGATGGTAGAAGATTAGTTGCATGTTGACAAACTAAAAGCTCCCTGGACTCTTTAATAAAGTACATTTCCTCTGACATAAATAAAGTAAAACAGCTGATTAGATAAATATGCTGGAGAAGGATTTCTCTCAGCCATATGTCTTATCAGGCTCAACAACAGGGTTTGAAACCTCCTGTTTGCCAAAAATGCATCACTATAAATTGGAAAAGAAAACTTCAGGGAGTGAATCAAAGTTATGGTTTTGCATGTGAGGCTTTTCTCACAGCAGCCAGATTGTGTGACTCATACTGTATGAGCGAGTAAAGGAGGTGGCCGCTGTAAAACGAAAGTGTTCTGAAACACAAAATGAGGTGGCAACTGAGCAATGGCCAAAAAAAGAACAGTGACAACAGCAACCAATGAGTGTTTCTGATTCATAGATGGAGCACGGAGACACAGTGGTAATTTTAATGTTAATTGCCAAGACATTATCTCGCTTAAAAAAACAGTGAAACACAGTGAAGACAGGCAGAGCACATACAACAAAAACATGGACCTGCACAAGTTTGATTTAAGCGAACACAAAGACGTGCAAACACAAAGACGAGTCTGCAACAAAAGATCTCATTATGCATTGTTCCTGCCAAATTAACTTTATCGTAGTCTAGAATAAAATCTTTGGCTGATATTTATGGAATTTCTGTAGCATTCAGTGGAGAAGAAAGGAGACCCGGGAGGGGAACACAGCTTGCCGATGAAAATCCCGCTCTGCAGGATTTCAAGGCGTTAGAGAACCTCACAACAGGACGTCTTGGTGGCTTGGCAGAGCTGCCAGTAGTTTCTGTGCAGTGCTGAGCTTCAAATACCAGCCCCCTCTGTTTATCCATGCAATGTAGGCGATGCCACATCCATGAATTTGTCAGGAAAATGTAATTCTTTGTCTTCCGTTGTCTTAAGTTGAGTCGTGGTGTTACAATTCTTATCATTATGTATTTCATGAATTTATTTATGTTTCTTTCGCAGGATGTGTGATGTTTGTTTGCTTGCGCTTTTGGCTCTGGTGTATTCGGATTCAGAACATTTTTATGAATGAAAAAAAAAAAAAACTTATTTTGCATATTTTGCTTCTATTACAGAGCTATTGGTGATTATTGATTAAATACAGCATTCTCACTCTGACTAGAAGTTTTTGTTCAATGGTATCTTTGGCAAAAAAGAAGAAGAAAAAAAAGGAACCTGCAAGTTCTTCAAAACACTGCAAATTAAGTTTTTTGGCAGAATTTTTCAAGCCTTACTTTTAGCTATTTGCGTACCTTAAAATCATATAAATATGAACATTTTCCATGCTTTTATCCTAAATTCTATTTGGCATTAATACTGAAAAACATGTTTGCATATAACTCACTTTGGCAATATTTGTATTAATATAATGATATCTGCAGCAGCAATGACCTTATTTGCCTCAAGTCACAATTTACTTTGATGTTAACCTTGAATAAATCTTAAGTGTCATGTTAGAAAGTTTAAGTTTTAAAGTAAACTTTCCACTGATTGTTTTGACTCAAGAGGTTCTTACATCCATTAAGCCATGGTGCTCACTTACTGCAGAACATACTGTGCATACAGTAATTTCAGTTATCCTTTCAATGCTTTTGTGCAGGCATTGACAGAGTCGAGGTAAATTCTTTTAACTGACATCTTATAATGAATCTTATAATGAATGATAAGAATCATCTTTTCCTCCATAATGAAATAACACTCGCACTGTTTGATCATTGACTGATAGTTTTCCACTGTTTGCCTCAGACAAACTTCAATGTCTCTGGATGATTGCAGCAATAAAAACATGATATTGGTCTTAGTAGCGCCAAGTGTTATCTTTCATTGACTTTTTCTCAATATGTGTAGTCAAGGCATGGTAGCCTCTCGCTTTCCACAGGACAGTGGAGATGAATAATTGAATAAAACTGAATAATTTTAGTAGTAGAAGATAGATGTGTGCATTGAATGGACAGGAGATGCACTTACAGCTCAACTCATCTCACTGTTCTTACAGTGCAAGCCTAACAGACAGTAAGACCCCGCTCAGCAACATGAACGATAACAGATATTCCAGCAATACTCAGATAAGTTGGATTTTTAAGGACCTTGACAAAAGTTAAAGTGGAACTGGAGAATGCCACCAAATCCAGTATTTTAACCACCGTTCAGTCAGTGAGTCATAGAAGCAACCAAGAATTCAGATGAAACTACTGCACACTTGGCCCGTCTCCAGTTTGCAGAGGCAGATGAGACAATCCACCAAGAGCTCAATGAAGCAGATGAGGAGCAGCTACACACCAGGCTACCGAGCACGAGGTCTGTGAAGAGGAGGAAATGGAGAAACCCAAGATAAAGTCACTCAGACTAAATGTCCTATATCCTGAAGAGCAAGCAGAGATGTAGACAGAGGCTCTCCATCAAAAACTAGTTGTTGTTTTGTTTTTTTGATCTCTTGATCTTCATCCTCCTGTCCCCATCACGGAGGAAGAAGAAGAAAAAGAAAAAGAAGATGGTGTCCACTTCAAACTGCGACGACTTCATGCTTCAGAACACAATTAGGACACGAGTATCTTTTATCTTCAGTTAAATATCCATCACCTGTGATCTCTTTTAAATAATACAGTGTGCTGCCTGTATACGTGATTAACATTATATGCATGGCATTTAAAACAGCTGGATAGAGTGGAAATAAATACAGACAGACGTGTTCAAGGTCATGAGGGGCTGGAGCCTATCCCAGCATGCACTGGGCAACACCCAGGACAGTTTGACAGTCTCACAGGGCTAACACAGAATGACAAACGCATTCACACCTATAGGCAATTTAGACTTTCTGATTCACCTTACTTGCATGTGTTTGGATTGTGAGGAAACTAGAGCACCTGAATGAAACCCATACAAAGCACAAGGAGAACATGCAAGGGCTATCGCTTTTTCAAAAGATAACGTTTGTACGAATTAAAACACACGTCATTCATTCATATTAATTTAAACGCAACCCACGTAGCCCAATCCTAAAATATGTTCTTACTTAAGTGACAACCTAACATCACTGTCAAGCAGAGCAGAAACTGTACAGATTAAGTCTAATTTAACTCCAAAATGGTCGCCCCTCACTAATTTTAGAATTGGGCCTAATTTCTGCAAAATCAGTTGTTGTTAGATGTCAAGTTTGAAGGGCGTCACAACGCCTGATTAATTACCGGAACGATCAACAATCTGGCTGTCGGACAATTGAATGAACTTGAAATTTTGGGCGGCTGTCTGACAGTTTGAGCAGTTTCAAAGTCTGATTTCCAACATGACTGCTGTCAAAAGATTCAATATAAGCCATAGTGAGCTTGTTTTGATATTACTTAAGTAGTATTTTACATGTTGTAGTGACTGCAGTCTTGACTGTGCTGTGATTCAAATAAAACTGGAGTTCGCTGGAGAACAGACCAAATTGTCTGCATCTTCCAGCCATCTGTGATTCCATGTTCTTTTTTTTTTTGTCCTACTTTCTGATCATAGTAGAATTGCACAAAGCAATGGTGCCTCTCTCTTTTTGTCAACATTGTTGACTCGTCTTGTTTGAACAATTTTATTGGAATTGTCACTAGACCAAACCGACTAGGGGTTCCATGTTTTCGCTAGTTTTCTCCGTTTTGCATTAGCAAAGCTAAGCCTAGTGTACTGATAGGGCAACAGGGCATGCAGTGGGCCAGCAACAAACATTTGCATTTTGCGAACACAACAAGGCGCGGCCTGTTGCAGTTATACACTGAGAATTTTGCATTTGAACAGATCAATACAGATTGAAAATGCAATTTTTTCCTCTAGCTTGTTCAAACTGTAGTTCGAATTTCAAAATAAAAAGTAAAACCTAATGCAAACCT
The DNA here is from genome assembly GCA_005408345.1 of Macquaria australasica. Lineage (NCBI taxonomy): Eukaryota > Metazoa > Chordata > Actinopteri > Centrarchiformes > Percichthyidae > Macquaria > Macquaria australasica. Next base: position 137,797 of record SEMN01000034.1, on the reverse strand, counting down.
AACAAAATCAATTATGCCTTACTGCACACTAGTCCTTACATTTCCTGCTGTAAAACATGCTGTGCCCTTGGGTGACTGCTCATAAAGACCCCAGTGGATCTTTTATTAATATCCTCTGCCACACAAGTTCATTGAAATTATCTATAGCCTATACCTTTCTTTCATCGTAATCAAATCCTTGAAGCATGCTGGATAAGGGCGGCTGTGGCTCGGGAGGTAGAGCGGGTCGGCCACTAATCCCAGGGCTGGCGGTTCGATCCCCTGCAAGACACTGAACCCCAAGTAGCTCCTGATGGGCAGGCCAGGGCCTTGCATGGCGGCTCCGCAATCGGTGTGCGAGTGTGTGTCTGAATGGGTGAATGAATTGTAAAGTGCTTTGTCTGTTAAGGTAGAAAAGTGCTATATAAACGCAGTCCTTTTACCATTTAATTGCTGCAGTTGTTCAAATCAGAAGCGTCTTTGAGGATTCAGAACAACGGTAAGTGTTTTTAAAATTATCTTCTGGGTTTTTCAAGCATTGCTTTATTAAAGTGAATAATTTAGACACTTTAATTATCTTTTTAATTATCTTTTAGAGAAAGTGATGGTTACCTCTGCAACATGAATGTATACTAATACATGAGAGGCACAAACTGCTGCTGGTGCTAGTGACGGACAATAACCACATGAATGAGTGTGGTAGCAGCAATGGATTGAGCACTCATTTGCATTTTCCTTGGTTTTCATGTTAACTGAAAAGCTGAAATGACACTGCAGCGTAGTTTTCAAACCATGATAATTGAACAAATAATAAAAGAACAGTAACATTCACCAACTAGGCTTCTGGAATTGGGCAGGAAAACTAAATATCAAGTCAATAACAAGCTCAGACAATGTGTCTCACAAACAGCATGTACATATTGGCTGATGTCCTGCAAGACTAATGCTAAATCAATTATCAGATTTCAGAATTTGCAACAAACACGTCATAGTAGACTGCACATTACAGCTAATCAACAAATGTCTAATTTTCTGAGAAGTGTGGGAAGCAAGAAAGCTTGATTTCATGTATGACAACATCAACATCTGAGGACACCTGCCTGAAGTGTCAAAACAGAGCAGCACTTTCCCACACAAACTGAGTCACATTAACAAGCCAGAGGAGATATTACGTATATGAGCACTGCAAGTATTCAGCCCCAAACCCCTTTCTTCTGTCTTTATATTTATATCACATTTCACAAATTGTCTCTCATCATTCGGCCTGTAAGATAAGGCTGCCTACTGATGTGTGAATCTCTTCATACCCAGAGAAGCTGGCTAAACAGAGACGTTTAACTTGGAGAAGAGAAATTGGCTAATTTTGAAATAGATCAGTACTTTAAATAGATTTCTGAAAAGTACACCAGCTAGAAAATCGGTAAGCGTTGACCACCTGCCCTGCACCAACGCAGAAAGAGAGGGTGTGGCACGCAGCACAAGTGGGAACACACACACACACATTACAAGTAGGCAGGGTGGAAATTTCTCGAAGCAGGACTTGAAAGTTTGCCATGTAACTGTGAAAAAGATCATGCAAAATCCTGGTGATAATGAGTCAAAGACAAATATTTGAATATCAGGTTTAGGAGGATAATTTACTCATGCATGCTGATTGTTGCTAATTAGAAACAAAACTTTCCCATATATGTGATAATACTTGAGATTTTAATTAATGTTGTATAACTTGCTGATCCTTATACAGTACAAACAGTACTGTCAATTCTGATATGTTTATCATTTCAGATGCTGAATGTTTGAAAACATTTCAGATTCAGTTCTGGTTCTTTTGGATCGAGTGCTGCATCAGATGCATTTGATTGCAACATTGATATAACTCGCCTTGTGAAATAGTTTGGTCTTCCTGAATGCGTTTTAAATCGGTTTCATTAATACATGACTGGGAGGAAATTTTATGCCATTTTGGTAGCCTGTGTTTCTGAGAAATATAACTTTTCTTTAGAAGGAAGCTGCATGGATCTCATGCTCTTCTCAGTCTACATGGTTGCACTTAGATGATGTCATGTCAATTTCCACAGCTATGCTGATGACACACAATTATACATATATGTAGGGTTGGGCGATATGACGATAAATATCATGCGACGGTAGAAATGTGTCCATCTGTACATATTTGGCATTACAGTTTCCACCGTGGAAGCGACCCCTCAGTGTCTCTGCTATATATTCGGGGCAGGCTATGTAGCAAATCAGGGCTGGATTCTAGCGTGAGCTCGTGAATCCAGATGCCTTGCAAGTTAATGTGATTTGGGCAGCAGGACTGCTTACCACGTTCTCACGTGAGAGCAACAGGTAGTGGTGGTAATGCACCTCTAAGCTGGTTTGCCAACCACCACAGGAGAGTGACAAGAAAACATGGAGGAGGAGAGTGAAATTGTAAATACAGAGCATGAAGTACGGTATGGTTATTTTAAACTATTTATAATTGAATTTACAGAACAATTATTGTATCGTGATAAATACTGTTACTGCGATATAAAATTACATATACTTTAGAGCCAAATGATATAAATGCCTTAAACTGGCTCACAGCTTGTCTGCACTCAATAAATGGATGAGTACTAACTTTCTAATACTCAGTGAAAGATAAACAAGACAAATGCTTTTGCTCAGCCCCGAGGCCAAAAGAGATGCACTATCCAAGATTCTTGGATCTCTGGTTCCCCAGATCAAGCCTAGGCCCTGCATGAAAGTGTGTTAGACTCTGATTTTAGTATTAAATCACACCTCCACATCAGCGTACTTTCATCTCAGAAATATTGCCAGGGTGCAATTTAAGCCAGCGAGATGTCAAAAAGCTAATTCATGCTTACATCTCAAGCAGGCTAGACTACTACATGTTTACTGAAAAGTCTAGGCTATTTAGGGACTACACATAATTCAAGTCCCGCTGCTTGACTCCTGATGAAAACAAGAAAGAGAGAGCACATGAGCGTGGTTTTAGCTGAACTTTACACGGCTCCACGTATCTTTTAGGACGGTTTTTCAAGTCCCTTTGCTTGTAGCTCTGAATGCTTAGGACCAGCTTACATCGCAGACCCCCTGTTGTTTTAAGAGCCTTCACATTTACTCACATCCTCCACTGTGGGTTGTTAGATGTTCAGAACCACAGATATAAAAAAACTGGATGTTTCCAAACTGGGTAATGCAAGTCCCCTGGATATTAGGGAGGCAATATCGTGATCATTTTGAGCAAAAGGTTAAAACACATCCATTTCTGTTAGCTCTCTCTGTATCTATATTTAGTATTTTATAGTATTACTATGATGCCATTTTATACTTCATTTTGCTCATTTATTGGAGTCAGTGAGCTGCAGCATCACTGTGTTTGAGTGAGGCGGATAAGGCTCTAGCAAGAAGATGGGTACATAGAGAGGATTATTGATCTCATTTACTCACGAAATAGATGCCTATAGCCAACAGCCAAAATCAGTGATTCGACAAAAAAAACCCCAGCACAGTTTGCCTTTGGTGTGTGTGTGTGCGTGCGTGTATATATATGTGTGTGAGAGAGAGAGAGAGAGAGAGAGAGAGAGAGAGAGAGAGAGAGAGAGTGAATAAATGGGAGAGAGAAGACATTTAAACTCTATGCAGAACATTAAACTTTTATCATTTTGACTTATTTTTTCCTTTAAACTCCAGCCTGTCTGCCAAGTCAGGTGATCAATAAACAATAGCATAGACTGGGGTGGTATGGGGGAGAGAGAGGGAGAGAGAGAGAGAAGCAAGGCAAGACTGATTCCCTAAAACTCTGCAACCTCTCAGCAGTCACACATTTAATCTCTATTACGAGTCGTCTGCTCGGTCATTCTCAGTCAAATGCTTTACCATGTGAGGTTTGTGAATGCACGCTGACCACACTGCGTCAAATGAGGTCCGTGCGTAAATGTGGTGCACATTAACTACTTACGCTACTGTTTTGTCCGGACCAGTGCACCATCGCCTGGTTGTGAGCCGTGTCCCCGGTGAGTGCAAATGTCGAACTCGTGAGCAGGAACTCCTCCTGGCCCGAAAACGGAGCATCCTCCCCGCCCTCAGGTCTGAATCCGGACCAAGTCTCTGCGCTCCTCGCACCTCGTGTTCGTCTCCAACTGGCCACATCCGAGTCCTCTTCCACCGTCACATCAACCTGCGCCCCATTTTCAGCGTGAAAGCTGTTATTTCTTCCATCATCCGTGCTATTTTCGGTTAAGTCACCGTCAGTGGGAGAAGGTGCAACCGCGTGTGAAGCACTTCGAGGAAACACTTTCGGGTGGGAAAGTTTTTGCTGGCCGTTCAAGGCGTCCTTCTGGAGACAACTTGTGTTATTTCCCCCCAACCGGGGTTGTACTTTGGACGAACTTTCCCCGCTTGCAGTTAATTCCGCAATGTTGTGCTTTTCGTCCCCGCCGGCGGTGGGTTTGGGGTCCAGTGACCCCTCCGTAAATCCAACAAATTCCTCAGCTGGTGCCTCGCCAAAATTAGTCAAATCCAGCGCCGAGAGTTCCCGGGGAAATGCTGTGATTAGCGGCAGCTGGCACGAGGGAAGGCACCTTACCTCCGCCTTTGTTCCGCCCAGGATGGAAGTTAGGGTGAAGAGCCAAATCCACTCAGAGAAAATGCTAAAAAGGCAGTGACCGAAGCGCGTCTCCATTCTACGTTAATTCCGACTTCAGGCGTGTTAAAAACATATCATTTTCACTCTTGAGCGTTTGTCTGTCATCACCTGGTAAAGTGGAGTCCGCGAATGCACTGTGGGGAGGTGCAGCAGCGCGCGGACAAGTGTTCCCAAGTACTGATGCAAACGATGCATCAGAGGAGGAGCTGGAGGCTGAATCCTGGACGAGAGGGGAGAGGGGCCCATACCCCCGCATCCTCATCTCAACCTGGATGGAAAAAAAAAACAGCAACGGGGCGTACTCTTAATTGAGTTATATTTCTGTAGAGACACGTGGTCCCCTAGGGGTTTTATTCTGTTTTTGATCAGCAGTGTGCCAGATACTATAGGCTATCACTCTGAAATATTTGAGTGGGTCATCATCCTATAGGTAATTATGCATTGGATTAAAAAAATCTGAAAGGTCTTCAGATGTTGGGCTCCCTGGGGAGAAGTCTAGAAACAATATTGGGTCTGCCTCTAGTCTTTGTGTGGAAATGTTCCTGTCAGGGGCTTTATGGAAGATACAATGAGGCTTTGCATTTTCCATTAGCACAGGCCCAGGTAATCAATTAACAGGATTGCCTGTGTTCACTGTCAGTTATGCTGTGCAGGTAATGACTCTGTTGTGGCCCTCCTGCAAAATGTCTTGGAAATTGTTTCACTTAGGCTGCACTTCTGTATTATCCATTCAACACAGCTGAATGGAGAAAGTGCATATTCCCCAAATTTTAGCTTCTGTTTTTGGTGCCCTTCTCTCAGGTTAATGGGAGACAGAAAATAATGAGAAGGATTCAAACCAGAGGTGAGCGAGTAATCATTTTCTCTATCAACCCCCTCCGGTCTCTGCTGTTGTATATAAGCACAGATGAGTACGCAGGTGCCATGGCAATAATTGAGAAGCCATTATTGCCATGCAATGCGGACACCCTGGAATATATTGTTATATTTCTCTATACTTTGGGCTTTGTTCCAGTCGGCTAATGGTAAGCCATTAGGAGAACCAGAGCCTGTCCAAACCCCCGTGATTAGATTCTATTTCTGGGCAACATTTAGTCAATAAGATGAGGATGCTGTTGACTGGTGACTGATGCCGAAGAGACTTCCTATATTGAGCTGTGTTCTCCCCATCGCTCTAAGCTGCGACGTGATCCTGTTCCACATACTGGTCAACTGCACAGAGACGTCTTTCATTGGCAGCCATTAGTGATGCAGTGAGCAGGAGCTGTCTCAATCTGTTTCAGTTAGCCCCCACCAGACAAGGGGAAACCAGTCTATAATGCAGATTGATGGCTGACTAAGAATTTCAATCATGGAGAACATTGGCTAAAAAGCGCAGTACTGCTACTACAATGCAGAATGCAATGCAGACCTCTTAAAGGAAGTGATGCCTGCATGTGTGCAGCACCTGTGTGACTTTTTGCATGTATTTTTTACTTGCTGTGACTTTGCCTGCAATACATCTGCAGTGACATTGTGGAGTGATCATAATGGATTTTTGCCTGACCTGTCTGCTTAGTTTAGTCATGGATGGTTGAGCACCTGCTGGGTTTGTGTATGGTTCGTTTTTTGGTACTTTGTCTTGTTTTGCTTGTAATATTTTCTGTGATAAAAATTATTTCCAAAAGATGGATGCAACTAACAGTTATTTTCATTATGAATTGATCTACTGATTATTTTCTCGATCAACCACCTTATTGTTTAAATGTCAGAAAATAGTGAAAAAGGCCCATCACAATTTCCCAGGGACTAAGGTGACATTTTCAAATTGCTTGCTGTATCTGAAAAAACAGCCCAGAACCCAACGATTCAATTCAGTTTACAATCATCTAAATCAGTGAACAGCAGAAAAATGTCACATTTTAGAAGCTGTATCTAAAGGATGTTTGGCACTTTTTCTAGAAAAAAAACAACAATGAATCTACTATCAAAATAACTGCAGATTAATTTTCTGTTGATAGACTAATCGAGTAGTAGACTTAGCATTTAAGCTCTAGATGAAAGTACTACTTCTGTTTTATTGATAGATTTATAGATTTCTCTTTGAAGCCACGGTGGGTGGTTATGTAAATTGTGTAAATGTAAAATCAATACTTGATTTCCCAAATAATAAACTGAGGGTTTAGAAATCACATGTTAAAATTAAACCTGTGCAGGCAAACGAAAGTACAAGCAGACTTTCAGAGGTGTAAAGTGTGCATTAAAAATCAAATATCCATGGAGGATCTTTTTGACTTGTTCACAGACTTTACGTTTCACTGTGCAAGGTGACAGATTTCAGAACTGATGTCTCACAGCACATTTGTGTGCACAACATGGCAGCTGAGTGGAATCATTGTCTTTCGACAGACAAGATTGCTGCTTTGCCACCTGTCACACAGACTGAATACAAACTGCGTTATGCTCCCTGAGCTCATACTTATATGATGGAAACCTGTGAGCAGACAGTGTGAAAAGCACACAAAGGAACGAGGCGACGGCAATCCATGTTGTTGGATTATTCTGTGTTTTTTTTTAATTTAATAGAGTTCAGTGGAAGAATAAAAGAGCACTGTATAGCCCATCTCTGAAATTAGACCTTTTCCACTGTGATGTCTGGTTCACTTTCACAACCGTCCTAATTACTCTGGTGCTCATAAAAGTAAAAAAAAAAAAGGAGCAAAGACACTCAGGACATTAGTCATGCACAGTACATTGTCTCGCCCTTCAGCTCCAGCTAAAAAGCTAACATCTGCCTTCAGTGCTGCTTAGCATTGAATATAAGCAGCAATATGTGCATACGACAAAAGCCACACACAGTTGCCATAGAAAAGTCATCTCTCTTTTCAGAATTAAATAATTATGTGCACCTAATCCTTTTCTTTTAGAAAAGAAATGGCAAAAAAAGGAAAGTGTGAAACTCCTGTGCAGGTTTTGTAATTTGGCTTCGTGTGTTACAGATCCACTCCTGCTACCGTAAGATAAAAGGTGTTGAGGTAGCAGTGGACACCTAAGACACCCACTTCAATTAGTGCTGAACACACCTCTAGGGCACCAGGAGAGAAAATCGCCTTTTCAAATAATGATTTCAATTACATTATCGAGAGATACGGTGAAATGCAATACAGGCAGCAGGTTAAGTGCTCTGACCCCGGTGAAATGCTGTGGGTTGTATCCATTTAATACTACAAATCCTTCAGATACTCTTTCAAATATGTCATACAAGGTTTGTTGTCAGAGAAGTAAAATGGTGAAACGATACTTTGCTACTCACAGAATAAACAGATCTGTACAAATACATATTAATGTCTAATTAACAGAAATAAACCGTATGTATAGTTTCTACTGCTGTCATTCAATACTTTACTTTATTTTCTGCTTATTTAATTATACAGTAGATGCAGCTTTAATTCATCAACCTTCAGCTCTTGCATATGAAGCCTGATTCAAAACCGTAATTTATTCGGCACAGATTTGATAATCAGTGAGGTGGATTTCCCCATTAAAGTACCTCTTCACAACTACGTTGATCTTCATTCTTCCAAAAATATTGTGCTTAACCTTCAGCGGTTAGAATTTGCCTCAGTGCAGCTTAGGACAACAACAGCAGCCTTATATGATTTATCACAGAGTTACATTAATCCACCTTGAAAAGAGCTAATTCTTCACACAACGTTAGGAAATGATAAGAAATGAATGTTTTCAACTACAGGGCATACATTTGTCCTCATTTCACTACTGCCAAAAAGCCAAAATGCACTGATGTTGCATGACCTTAGCTCAACTACAAATTAGTGTGACAGGTATTAGCTCATTATTGGCCTGATCTGCTTGTAAGATTAGAAGACATGCAACTAAAGCCTAGGGTGGTTGTACCATGAGCAGAATAATGGTAAAATATAGCCAGTTATGTATTTTGGAACAAATTTTGTGTGGTTTGGGTTATTTGATTTGAAATTAGTTTCAACTGGTACCTTTATAAATGTTCACAGTAGAAGTACTAACAAGTCAAGTAGTGAACTAATGTGACTACACATCTGGCAACAAGCAATTAATAATCTGATCAACATATTTCTGTGACGATAGTTTTGTAGATGATACACTTTCTTATTTATCATTGCACAAATTTTTCTTCCGATATATATTTATATCATATTAAAGGTTTTCACATTATGCATGCAACAAAGAGCCAAGAACTATTTTATTATGATATGAATAACAAGCAAATATTAGAGGTAATGCAGGCCATAATAAGCACTTGGCAATAAATATAGTTGTTCCAAAAGGTACTCATTATTCACAGCGTCACTGCATGGATATTGAAAATGTGTTGACATTCACGTCTGCTAGCATTGCCAACCACTTCACTCAAATCTATTAAACCTAGTGGATATTTTTGGCTAAACTATACTGTAGATACACACTAACTAAGTTGTAGTTGTTGTGTTGGTTGGTGTCTGTGTGTTCGACTGCAGAGACGGTGTTAGATAAACAAGGTTCGGTGGGGAATAAATCTATAAAAAATAAAAAAATAAAAAGATCTTGCCTTGATATGGTCTATCACAAAACATAATATAAAGGTCTGTTGTATTATGCATATTTGGATTAAAAGGGTTTTTGTGCAAGATCAAGTATGCAGAGAACATAAGATGAAAAGCTTGTTAAGTAAAATAAACTAGAATAAAGTGCTCTAAGGTAAATTTTAAGAACTACACCACCAGGCTTGAATAAAACAAATAAAACATAGATGTTTGAGCCCATCCGCACCTTCCATTAAAATACAACAGTCTATCTCTTTAATTAATATCCCACTGATCTGTACTCTTGGATTGATCTCTCCTTGCATTATCTCCCAGCCTAATATCCTGCTCAATAGGAAATGCGTCCATTTTTGGAAATGTGTCCATTTTCAGAAATGAGATGTTCTTAAAATGATGTGGACCTGTACATTAGAGTCAGATGAGATATTAGTACTGATAGCTTTCTCTGTGTGAGTGAACATTATTGTTTTACAAATGTAATTTGAAGAAGTTATTTGTGAGAAGATGCTTCAGGACTCGAGGTAAAGTTCATTTTAGGGTAACAAATTCACACGAGTTAGCAGATAATGGCCCCATGTCCCATATTTAAAAAATGGACACCTTGGGAAATGATGGTAAGGTGATTCATCCCTTTATTAGATTAACAAATTTGATTCCTGAGGGATGGCTTCAGGTGGTTAGACGAAAGCCCTGAAAGTGGTAAAATAAAAATAAACCTGAACCTGTCGTTGAAGGCACCCTGGCTGTAAACATTAATATCTGAGAGAAATATTGAAATGTTGGCACAGCAGGCCTGAAGTTCTCCTGAAGTAGCTTGTAATTAAAACTTTTAGAAGTCGATCATGTCCACTTTAAGGCTGTGTGGTAGTGACAGAAGTCTGGGCACACCACTGAAGATGTCCTCATTAAAGTGTCTTTTTTTCTTTCTGACCTGCTCACTTTAGAGATTATTACAGCAGTTTGCAACTAGAGAGAGACATCTTTGAAATCTGAAGTAATAGCCACACGTATAAATATTATAATGAACTGGATAAACATTTGGAAAGTGTTCTGGGTGCATGTTTAAGAGATATGCGGCACAGACCTAATCCTCATCCTTCAGCTGGACAAGTCAAACAATTTTCAGCACAGTCGCAGTTACAGTTTATATCAACTCGTCAGTAGCCCACAGCAGCAGAAGCACAACCACGACACACAGACTTTGTAATTATCAATCATAGACGTCCCCATTCAAACTGTTTCCTCAATTTGCAAATGACAAGAGTCATAAAAACTGAGTGCTCTGTGGTGCTATTGATTACTGGATAATAATCAGTACAATTACTGCTGTAAAAATGAGTTTGACATATTCATCAGATGGAAATCCATCAATTCCATTTTTCATTTTCACATTTTCCATATCTATCTATCTATCTATCTATCTATCTATCTATCTATCTATCTATCTATCTATCTATAGTTATAGAATGACCGTGGTCGGATACAAAACTACAATGAAATGAATAGCAGTCTCCCTTGTTAAAGTCTGATATTCTGTTGACCCATCCATCCACCATGACCTCCTCCCTACATGGACTTTTCCACCCCATGACAAACATCATATCATATTACTACGGCAGCTAGAGGCATATGTCGTTGTGGGGAAACTGGCTGAGACAACTGACGCTGTCGTTCTTCTAGGGAGGACAGTCGCTTATTTGCTTTCCTGCAGAGAGTTAGAAGAGAGGATCAATACCACTCTCATGTCGACAAGGTAAATATGAAGCTACAGCCAGCAGCTGGTTAGCTTAGCTTACTGTACCCCAAAAACTGTAAACAGCTAGCCTGGCTCCATCCAGTCATTTTTACACTTCTGTTTTTGTACAGATTAGAAATGAGATATAACATGTTAAATAGTGAGCTTTAGAGGTGCTGGTAGGCGCATTTTGTTGCCTTTGGACAGAGCCAGGCTAGGTATGTAGCTGTTTCACCCGTTTCCAGTCTGTATGCTAAGCTAAGCTAACCACCTGCTGGCTGTAGCTTCATATTTACCGACCAAACACGAGAGTGGTATCGATCTTCTCATGTAACTCTCAGCAAGAAAGCAAACACGCGCATTCCCCAAAATATCAAATAATTCCTCTAAACTTTGCTTACACACTCTTTGGTAGCTGTTCTCATGGTTCCCCTTGCAAAGCAGTTGTCTTCTAGTCTCCTTTTCCCTACGTTAATTAGTCATGGAGAGACACATATGACAAAAAGAGAAGGTCATTTTTGTTGTTTAGCATACAGATAGAAACTTCAGGACACAGATCACTAGCTTCATATACTAGCCAGTAACCACTAATGAGGTCAGCACAGCCTTTCCTTACTAGTCTAAAGGCCATGGCAAACTTAAAAACACTGAACTTTGCACAATAACAAGGGAGCAAGGAGGGGGTGGGAACTCCCACACGGTGCATCAGTAATTCACAAAGTGGAATATTTCATCCTGCAGAGGACCCCTCTTATTTTCAGGAGTGTCATTTTTGAGTCGTATGAAGGAGCTGGAGAAAGACATCCTTCCACACATCAATTATTAACCAAAGCTTATATCACAACCTCATAGATCAAAACAGCAAGCTTGTAAGATACTAGAGGGCATCTCATATATTTAGCGCTGCCAGAGAAACACAAACCTAAAACAGAAAGGTTAGGCGTTTGAAATCTAACGCGAGCTCACGAGTCTTTGTAATTTCCCTGACAGGTACACGATATGGCACAGGAACACTGTAGGGTATGTGAGTCTGTCTTTGTACTTCTCCATCAGAGGCAGAGGATTTTGCACCACCACAGAATAGGGTTCCTTTGAAAATGAATATTTTATGATATTGCTGCCAGGCTATGATTGGTAGCATAAGAGTAGATTTGCATTCCAAACTGCCTGTTGTGCACAAAAATCATCATTACCAACCTTAGATAAGTCTTAATGTACCCAGCAGTCCAAAAACATGTGGTGAGGTGTTTTCTATTGTCTCCCCTGAGGTTAAAAACCACAAGGCAGGTAAAAATATTTACCCTAGGTTAAAAACCCACAATTCTCTGACTCATTAGAGCAATATTTAGCACTGGGAAGAATAGATTTTAGCATATACCCTGTTTCATTCTGCTGCTACTAGTGATGATAAAAAGACTTTTCCCTTCCTTGTGGCTGCTTTTAATAATGGTGAAACACAGCTGGCATAGCGCTTTTATTGTATATTTTCAGCTGATAAAAAAAAAAAAAAATCTATTTTTAGATTATATTTTTTAATGCACTGAGTGAACTTTTATCTGATGTTTTTGGCAGCTTCCCATTGTAGTTAGGAATCTCAGAGTTAATAGTGGCCGTGGTCCTGTTCTGTTTCAAGCACTGCTGCAAAACAAAGACATTAGAGGTGAAATGAATAATGTAGAGTCATTTCTCAGTAAGAAGTCTGGACACTTGCCTCAAGGGGGGCTGCGTCACTCTCTAAGCCCCTGTAACCTATATTTGTTTGAGTTGGTTATAACAGCCCATCGGGGAGCAGAGCTTTCCAATACAACGAGCTTGCAACGTTAAAACAGATGATTCATCTTTGTCCTTGTGCTGTGATGCGTAAATGTGATAGGCTACAGTATGTTTATCCACACAACATACCTCTGAAGTTATTTAAAAATGTATCTTTATATGTTTTTGGTTGCCGTCGCAGATATACAAAGTGCTTTGTAACAGAATCCGGAAGAAGCAAAGCCTATGAATTCGTATCTATTAGGAAGTCTAAAGCAAAAATAGCCTTGCTGCCTCTGCATTCCTAAGCCTACTCCATTCTGATCCAAAGAACCTGTCACTCTCCACCCTGTGACACAAACAAACTGGAACCACCTCAGGTACTCGATGCTGATTTGCATTTTGTATCAAGTTCCTTGGTCCGACGCCAGCACAACCATAAAAAGCTCTGCTCCCCAGATATGGAGGCCCTGATTGAAACTGTAGGCAGAGTGGAGGCTCTCTCAGTCTGCTCTCTATATAGAGAGCTCATTAGTTGGAGAGACCTGTGTGCATTGTTCCAAGTCTGCAGAGTCAGCAAGGGAGCCACTCATCACTCCGCACAATCCAGACTCCTGCACATCTGGTCTGGCAGCTTCAGGGTGACCTGCACGCACACACAGACACACACATGCACATGCAAATGTTGGCATAGAACATAAACATTCACCAGTGCACAAAGAGTACCCTGATTCCCGAATGCATAATCTCCTGGCTGATCATGCATGCATTGTGTAGACAGAGCTCTGCGGATGAATAGCATTGAAATGTAAAAAATTGTACACATATTCTGACCCCACACACACACACACCTCCACACATGCACCGTCCTGTATCGTCTGTGATTTACTGGCCATTTTACACCCAGCTGAGGTGGCCACGTCCAGCGCTGACCCTGCACTGCAGCTCAGGGACGCAGGTACAGCATTTGGCAGCACTTCCCCAAGAATCCCCAAGCACAGAAGGCAACTGTGCTGTCAGTCTCCACTTATGAAGGCTTTAATTTAGTGGCTTGAAGGTCTAAAATGCTGCTCCTCTCATATAGGTCAGTCCCTTCACTGCTATTCCCAGTTCTCGATTATACAGCGAGCTGTTCTGCACTGCAGCATGCTTTACCAAAGTCTAGCTGCAACTGTGTGTGCCCATATTTACAATGCTTTGGCATCGAGAATCTGTGGGAGGAAGTCATCAGCATGCAGGTGACTGTCATGAATGGCATCTGAATAAAGAGAAAATGAAATAAATCTATTCCACAGCAAGGGAGAGGGCATGCCTCTATTGAGAACATGTCAGTGTTCATTCTATTGACAGACCCGTTTTATCTGGCTACGTCATTTCTAAGACATGCTGAGCAGTGAGTGGAGGAAAAAGTTGACTAAGAATACTGAGAACAATAGCGTAGAAGACCACATATTGAGTCTCTGTATCAGTATAAAAGAAATATACTTACTGGACCCATGGCTGCCATTTCAAAAGACAAAATGAATCAATGGAGTTCATTGGAGCAGCTTTCACATAATGGCACTCACACAGAGCTGTCATTTAAGATTAAAACCACCATTAGAAATCGATAGTTTTGAGTCTTTGCTTCCAATGCCATTGGCAAGATGTGGTAGTGGCTGCCTCACAGCGTGGCCCAGGAGGTACGATGAGATCACTTTCGAGATTCAGACGTGGTGTGAGTGGACGATAAGTTATGATAACTATATCCCGTTTAAAGAAGAATTCAACATTTTGGGAGATACACTTATTTGTTATCTTTCCGAAAGTTCGATGAATAGAATATCAACACCACTCTCATCTCTGTAAATACGAAGCTACCACCAGCAGCCGGCTAACTTAGCTTAGCACAAAGACTGGAAACAGGGGAAACAGCTAGCCTGGCTCTGTCCAAAGGTAACAAAATCCATATTATATCTTGCTAGTTTAGTCCATGTAACAGCGGTTTGTCGTTTTTACAGCTACTCTTTTGTCAGTGAAATGAAAACAAGTATGATGAACCTATTTTTAGTGAAGACACTCCGTAAGACGAGTTTGTAAGAGCTGTGAAATTACTTTATTCCATTTTTCAACCACACATTGCTCATTGTCTCCTGTCAGATAATAATAAATGGAGCCACAGCACTTCTAGGAAACAACAGCACCAATCTCACATTTCTTTTCTTAGTCTCCCCATTGTAAACTTTCTTCCTGCTTTCAGCTAAGCTGTGCAGGTCTCCCACCAGCTTACAGGCAGGTGTGATTTGTGACTGGTCTACATTATCTGGCAGCACACAGCAATTTCAGGAGGGGTGTTTAAGCGGCTTGGACAGATGTGCTGTAAGGATTAGACCACCTTTGATTCAAATCATCACAATACTTTACTTCCTATAGTTTTCTGGATTATTATCAAGCTTAATATTACCTTTGTTAGACACTGAGAGCGACTTCAGATAGGCTTTAACAACTGTAAATTGTATTCCCTGGCTGTCACAACACCTCTTCAGAAAACTGCTAATTGGGAAGACTCAGCCTATTCTCTGTAGCCAAGGAAGGGAAAAAAAGAAAGATAAAGAAAAGAAGAAAAGTGCGAGACTTCGACGTCCCAGGCTCGACTGTCATAGCACAACGTGCCGCTGTTCCTCTGAGATTTGCCTCTGTGAAAAGCACACACAAAGGCTTGCAGACTCCTCAGTTGAGTTTTATCGGAGGTGTGAGAGAAGTTGTCAAGGCCATCAGAAATGTATTCACAAACCTTATGTAGGTTCAAATTAATCTGTGTGAGGAGTCGTACTGTGACGTCAATTGTCTCTATTTATGGAAGCATCAGTATTCAGTGTTAGGGTGATGACACTGATACCTTATTTAACTGCATGACCTCATCATTATCCAGCTTCACTCCCAATACCTTGTTGTGAAAGACTGAAATAAGAAAACATGTCACAAATGAGGTACAAGCGTCTCACATGGGAGACTATCAAGAGTTCAATGGCTTCTCAGAACATTTTTGATGTGACAGCATTGGAAATATTGCTGGCATCAAAGCTACACATTTTGGGGCAAACTCTTCCTAATGATGAATTTCAGCAATATTGTGTTTCCGCAAATCTCACAGTCCATACATTTGTGGACACTAAAACTGTACAGAAGCACATGTGACATAAAAGTGAGTCTCTAAATGACAAATACATGAAGATTTCCATTTCCATTTGGTTCTTAATTCAAATTCTAACTCTAATCTCCTCTGATCCAGACAGGAATCTTCAGACACCTGTACCTGTATTTTGTAGAAGAAGGTTTCACTAACTGCAGCAGAGAGTGATTTTGAAAGAGACATTTGCCACTGCAGTGAAAACACTAGTATTTTTTTCACTTTGCAGGAAATGTACTTTGTGAAAGGGGTTTGAAAGGTAAGTGTGTAATAAGTTAACTTACATCTGATGCAAACAATAATCGAATCTAAGAGAAAAGCCAGTCAGATATGATTACTGGAGACATGCCAACCTTTCTCATATGTTTAATGAATGGAGATGGAAGGTCCAGAAGGGGATACCCTCAGAGTGCACCAAGAAATATTCCCATTTTTGGATATGGAGTGAATGTTTTCAAACTTTTAATGTGAAATGAAATAATTAAAGGCAACATGTCTAAACTCCCCGTTCTGAAAGGAGCTGAAACTTTTATGAGCACCATCCAGTTTTTTGAAGCCTGACGTAGGAAGCCGAGCCTTCTCTGTGGCACTCTTTTCAGACTTTATAAATAAAATATGACGTTCACATGGGTGTGCTTAAGCAACAAAAAGAAACGCTGTCTGGGTTGTTCAACAATGATTTCAAATATATCTCTTCTGAAGAAAAGACACACAAGTCATTGTCACTTTCAAAGTATGTCTTTTCATCATCAAAGCATCTCATATATTGCTGTGCAGTAAAGAAATCAATCAAAAGTGAGGTTTCTTAAGGTTCTGATCTCATTATTTTTGTAAATTAGAGCCCTAATGGTTTAATTGCATTGTGATGCAGTTAAAATTGATTCATTTGTTTGTTAGATTCCAGGCCCGTGGTGGCTTTGATAAAGCCATTTAAAGAAGGGTAACCCATTAATTCTGCTCATAAAGGTATCAGTCACAGCAGCTGTCACACACTGTAAGTCATGACGGACAATAACAAGGCTAACACAATGCTAATTCAGTGCTGTTTAAAGACCAAATTACAAAGTCAAGGTGAGTTTGCTTTTGTGTGTGAGTTCTGCATGAGTAACATTGATTAGACTGCATCATCTTTATAATTATCTTTATATTACATTATATTCACATGTGATAGTGAGTGGTCTGTTTAATTAAAACACAAAAACAACAGGCCTTCTCATTCTGCATTATTAGGGCGATATGTGGGATCCTTTCATGCAAAATGGGGTTGATACGGAAAATGTATGCATGAATAATAATGTCTAATAATATTTGGTTCATATTCTGAGCAAGAAATTACGTCTGTGTGTGTACTACCAATATGCAAACATGTTTTTTAAATGGTAAATGCATTTATATAGCGTTTTTCTCACACACACTCACACACCGAACTACCATGCAAGGTGCTGGCTAACCATCTAGTGCAATTGGGGATTCACTGTCTTGCCCAAGGACACTTCAACCCTATGATTAGTGGACGAACCGCTCTCCCTCCTGAGCCACAGCCACCCCATATGCTTTTTAACCACACTAGTGCCATTGTTGTAGAAATGGTAATGTCAGTAGGCCATACACTTTTGGTCCATGACTGAATTGTCTCAAAAACTGCTGGATCCTTTACTGCCACCTTGAGGTTGAGAAGTTTTGCTAACACGCTGAATTAAGATGTGAACATGGTAAACATTATACCTTCTAAACATCAGCATGTTAGCATTGTCATTGTGGGCAGGTTAGCCTGCTCAAAGCACTGCTGTGCTAAAGTACAGCCTTACAGAGTCGATGGCACAGCTGTAGACTCTTGTTATGGTTAAATTTAGGAAAAAGCACAAAAGTTGACAGTGGCCTGAAGCATGAGACAGGACTCTTTACTTCACTAACATTTAACCGAAGCCATGGTCTTTGCCTGACATTATCCAAAGTTCTTTTGTTGCCTAAACCTGACCACACACAGGACTCAGGATGTGAATCCCAATCTCCGTTGTCAAGGTCCTCCTCTTTATACGCCCACCATCCACCCAACCACTTCCCTAGGAGGGGTACAAAAACAAAAAAAACATGTTGCTTGTGAACATAATCCATGCAGCCATTACGTTTCAACAAATAAGTAATTTTTAAATGGAGGCCACCTTTAGACTGTGCTGAGTTCATGTAGCCTGTTTCAGACTCCACATGGGACAATTGTCATGAGGAACATTGTTTTGGTGATACTACCTATTTTAAGGGATTTTCTCCACCTTTAACCTTTAGAGCCGCAACGTTTGAGCACCACGGGGGATTCTACTGTATGTGTGTCACTTTTTGATTACCTCTGAGGAGCCACGAGGAGACCTGCCTCATTAAAAATTAATGTATCGGGGGGGGGGGGGATCAATGGTTACAACAATGGAATATATTTAGTGTGGAACCTGCAGTGACATCAGGGACATCTCAGTCAGCAGTGATATGATGAACTCATTAAAATGATTGAAGTTGGTCTTCAAAGAGCCACAGTTCAAATCCCACGACAGCAGGCTAACATGAGCCAATATACTGATGTCATGACCTTAATTCTTTCATTTAACCGTGTTGAGCTTTGATAATGACAATGACAACCAAGAGCACCAGGTACAGCACCCAACCCTGGGCTATATTTCATGAACCAAAAGGGCTTTCATTTCCATCTATTACATTCATTATTGTGAATTATAGGTAAAGATCCCCTCAGGTTTCTACAGAATCTTCTTTTTTGTTTTTTTACACCTTTCCGTTATCCAGTTTTCCAGTTTTTACAAAGGAGAGTGCAGTAGGAGACCATGTATAAAAGGTGAGGTAAATATAAGGTTTGATTAATTTATACAGTATCTTTCTGCAGTGAGCACTAAGTCAATGAAAAGAAAGGCAGACATACTACACACTGAGCAGCACACAACGCCAATGAAAGCCCAGTCTGTAAAAACAGGCGTTCAGATGTCGATTAAAAACAATCCACATTGCTGACCAACTCAATATCAACAGGAAACATCACCCCAGGTCTTGAATTTATTATTATTTTCCTGAAGAAAGTTTGGTTTACAGCCAAGCATTAAAAACATTAGATGTACCACTGAAAACAAATCCTTAGTGAAAAACAAAAATCAGTGCATATATAAAAGTATATAAGTAAAAGGAATAGCCAGTAAACCCTGATCATGACCTAAGACCTAGCTAATAAGGTAAGAGGTCAAACATTGGCAAACATATTAACAATGAATACACCAAACTCCACCAAGGCAGAAGAATAAAAGATCTGGCTGTAATATAATTTAGATCACTACAAACTTGCAAAAAAGACAAGCAAGTGTTGAGTGGATTATGGAAATCAGATTCCTACTCTTGACACAGAGACAGTCAGCTTTTAAAATAAATACCTGAACATATTTGTGTTTGTGTGTGTTTAGGAAAGGCATTATTTTTTTAAAAAGTAAAATAAAATAGAAGAGAAAAACAAGCTAAAATTGAATAAAACAGATTAAACAGGATAATAACAAGATTAAGACGAAAAGTCAGAGGATCACCGTAGTCATTAGAATTAATCCTCTGTGGACCTTGAACATCTGGAGCAAATCTATTAAATAGTTGTCGAGATATTTCACTCTGAACCACAAATGTTTACCTCATGGTGGCACTAGAGGCACCAAAATCAGTAGGATTACTCCTCTGGGGACCATGAATGTCTGTACAAAATTTCATGGCAATCATTAAATAATTGTTGAGATATTTCAGTCTGGACCAAACTAGTGGACCAACCAGCCAACATTGCCATCCCTACAGCCATGCTGCTAGTATGGCTAAAAATGTTACATTGCAGTGTGGTTACATGCAGTATATAAGATATAAATAAATAGTCTCAAATTCAATTTAATGAAAAGCAGAGGCAAACAGAAAAGTTTGACTTGGAGCTGACCTCAAGTTTTCTGGGACTTTTGTTCCAGATATGTGATGCATAAAAACTGAATGCTGCTTCTCCATGTTAAGTTTTGACTCTGGGGACAGAAAGCAAACCTTTCCCGAATAACCTGAGAGATCTGGACAGTTCATAACATAGCAGCAGATCAGACATGTATTTTGGCCCTAAACCATCCAGTGCTTTAAAATAATTTAAAATCAATTCTTTGACACACAGGAAGCCTGTGCAAAGATCTGAGAACCGGAGAGATGTGCTGCACTGCCTTGTGGGAACTCTAGCAGCAGCGTTTTGAATAAGCTGCAGCTGTCTGATCAAGTTTTTAGAGAGACCTGTGGCCCTTCTACAAGGTCACAGTGTGTGCTTTTGCATTTTAAAAACTGTACGATGTATAGTTTAGAGTTTTTGTCGACTGCATAAATACTGTACATTGATGAATTAAAGGTAGAATGATCAGCCATACATATCTGTAGAGATTGTCTGTCGCAATACAGATAACAAATGTCCATGACATTCATGCACACATGGCCTGACTTTGCCAGCAGTGAATACAGCTGTGACAGGATTTCATTATATGTGGAAATGCTGAAAAATGATAGCATATAAAAAAAATCTTATTTTGCTGTTGTTGTCTTGAAATACGATATCTAAAACAGACACAAATATGCCGCTAATGTCCCAGAGAGCAGACAGCATTTTCTGAAAGATGATTGAGCATTGTCTGATAAGGCATCTGACAAATCTATTCAGTGTGTTATAACTCATCCTTTGTGTTGTGGAAAATACCTCAGAATACATTTTTGTCACTGTGATAATAACCTCATGTCCAGTTCTTTGTCCTCTATGAAAAAGCAGTTATTTTGCATTGTGGACAATTCAGCTGCATCAACAATTGCTTCGTGAATAATGAAAACCTCCAGAATATTGATATTGAATGGTTTCACACTCGGTTTAACAATCCTTTTAACATGAGAAAAAATCATTAAGCCTATTCTCTCATTTCCCCTTGAGTGTGTGCAACAGTGTGTTACCAGAGATGAATTGTATGTGGGAATCTACACTGTCAGCTGTGGCCAAAGTTAAGTGAAGTTTGAACTCAGGAGACTGTGTTTGCTGCATTCTGCATTGATGGTCTCATTTACTATCCTAAAAACTACGTGACTCCCTCTCTGCTTTCATCTTTAAAGTTGCATAGGCAACAGCAGTACACAAGTCAGACTGAATTCGATTACAGTGCACTGCTAGCACCTCCTCTCCACCAGTTGATGTTCAGAACATAAGCACCCGGCAGGAGAGAACAGCAACTTGCCTCAAAATGACTCACCTTTACTTTTAGTGTTGCAACCAGATATCAGACCAGACTCCAGTTTGATGCAGCGTCCACAAAGAAAGTATTCATGGTTTTTAGCTACGGCAGATCTCTAGGGATGGCAGTGTCTGTCAGCTGGTCCACCACTGTGGTCCAGACTAAAATATCTCAAGAACTATTGGATGGATTGCTATGAAATTTTGTACAGACATTTGCAGTCTGCAGGGGATGAATCCTAATGACGTTGGTGATCCCCTGACATTTCCTCCAGCACCACCATGAGGATGACATTTCTGGTTTGTAGTCAAATGTCTCAGCAAGGATAAGTTGTAACAATATTGGTGATCCCTTAACTTTACATCTAGCGCCATCATCACATCAAAATTTGTCTAATACTTTTATGACAAAACTAATGATAGCTCCATCAGCCTCAGCTGTACTTTGTGTTTAGGGCTAATTAGCAAATGTCAGCATGCTAAGACATTAAACTAAGTTGCTTAACCTGGTAAAACATTATACCTAATAAACATCAGAATGTTAGCATTGATGTTAGCATATAGCTCAAAGCACTGCTGTGCCTAAACAGAAAGCAGGTAAATGTAACAAAAGTAAAGTCAGCACCAACAGACATAATATTTTCTACCGTTAGTTGTCCTCACTTAGTTGGCACCCAACAATGAAAAATTTTGGCATAGCCTTGGTTCCTTGAATAAGCACCAGTCTGATGAGGGGCGGCAAAAAACAGCATTATATTAAGGTTAGATAAGCCATTCATGTCCGTGCACCCCCACTAAACCCAGAGCTGAAGGGTTCTGCTGCAGCAACATTATGTCTTCTTGCACAGTGAAAAGCCTCAAGTATTCAATGATAATCACATCAAGGGCCGCCGAGGGATCAAGTTCAGGTACAAGTTGGACAACATGTGCTGCTGACGCACACGAATAGCTGAATAGTCTGAACACTCTCCTCAAGGATCTTGGTGAGGAAATAACCAGAAGACAAATGCACTAAAGTTTTTTTTAGAAATTGCCACTGCAGGAACACCTAATCTAAAAAAGAGACGTGTTTATTAAAATCTCTAGTGTTGAGAGGACACTGTGCAGCAAATAAGTAAAATATTCTTTTTCTATCAGCTGAAATCGCATCAAAAACAGTTTTTGATCTCTCATATATGAATCCAAATGACCAGACGTGTTGTGCGAATAACACAGCGTGATATTTCAGATCACAAATACTTTTGTTCCTTTGAAAAAGCGCAGGAAGATCAAACAAATAATTGAGCACTCTGGGGACAATAAAAAGGTAAAATTACGCTGTCTGTGAGAAAACCTGCTGCATACATCTGAACATTAAATTCCTTCTCAACATTGTTTTACATTAGAAAGTTCTTGTGTCACTCTTACAGCTAACTTATATTGCATATCAAAGTATTACAGCGCTCAGGGGAGTGATCATCCACATCATCATCTCAGTCATTAAAAGTCAGTGAAAGTAACTTTTAATGACATGTTCCCTTGTTATTCTACTAGAAATAACTAGAAAATAATTACATTTTAAAACCCAATGGTAGAAACCATCCACTGACCTAGAAAATATAGTTTCTCAGAATGTGTTAAATATTTATCTCAAATCAGTTCTCTTATTATCTACGCTAACAAGGTTATGTCTTTGCCTCTTAGTTATTATGTTCTTCAGATATCTCAAAATGTATGAATGGATTTACATGATATTAGCTGGACAGGTAGGCCTTGAGCCAAAGAACAATTGATTACATTTTGGTAGTGCTCCAGATCTGGGATTTCCACCATTAGACAGTTATTGTTTTTAATCCATAACTATGAATTTAAGGCAGATAGAGACTTGATTCCATATGCTGAGGGTATGTTTGCAGGGTCGAGGAATCAATTCAACTTATAAATGACACAATAGTAGGAATGATGTCTTTGGGTGGGTTTTGGCGGAGGTTTGCAGTCCTAAAGTCCCTCTCAGTTTGATACTAGTAAGCCTGATGCCTCTATGAGTCTGGGCGTCAGCCAGGTTTAGAGAACTGCAGGACAAGAAAATGATGATCACAGAAGGGGATATGCTCCTAATGCTTTTCATTTTAATGAAGTTTGCTTTCCTTTCTTTACCCCTGCCCCTTTGCAGAAGTAGTAATAGCCTTACAGGGATTCTGAGGCAGAACAGTACTCAGTGAGAAGCTGTCTTAGATATCCATCTATGCTTCTGTTCCTGGGGTAATTAAGGGTTTAGAGTCACCTCAGGAGATATTGTAGCTGCTCAAACTAGCTGGCTTTAGCAATCTGTGGCGCAGAGTGGAGGGTAATTCAACGACAGGCTAAGCCAGAGTGCTAGAGTTAGGAAGAGTGCCTCATGTCCTCCTGAGTGAACCTGTCTGAGTCCATTGGTATTGTTTGGGATGACGGAGCCATAATTGTTTAAAGAAAGGGGCTATTTTTGTCTTTATTATGGTGCTGCAGAAGGAAATTACACTATATCTGCAACAGCCATTAGGCTACCTTGGGTCATTTTAGGAGTGAGTCCTCTACCATTCAAATATTAAAGCTATAGTGCTGTTTGTTGTCAAGCAAATTACCTGGAGCACACAGGTAATGAATCCCATTATAGAAGTGAATCGTTTTTTTCCAGCTATTGTGAGGCTAAACAAAATATAAACAGCAAAAAATGATAGAAAATGAAGGCCGAGAATTATGTTATCAGTCATGATAATATCAATAAATATCTATCTATAATTAAGGAAGCAGCTCATCCCAGTTGGCTCCATCACAACCACAACAAGTTAATTGCTTTGTGCCTGAGACAGCCTGTTCCAGTACTTGGGAATTTGGTCTGACAGCACCCTGTACTTCATCCAACATAAAGTGAAACCCCAGTTGGGGCTTTGCCTTTTACATCAGAGCCATTCTTCTTCTTTCGCTCTGTGGCGAGCGGGGCAGCCACTCAGCCCTGGTTAGGAGGTGCAGGGAGCCAAGAGCGGTCCAGCCAGTCAATGAGGGCAGTCTGATTAACATTTTCATCCTATCTGTGTGTGTTTCCTTCGAATGAGCTTGTGGTGTAAATGACCAAAGCAAACGTCTTGGCGAGCGCTCGAATGACAAGAGCACAACACAAGAATGGCACGCTGCAAAGACTCTTGAATACAAAGGCCGTAGCCCTGTTGCCCCAAGGGAGAAGCTTTGATTTATTTACAAACTGTTGGGCTCTGTGATAAGTAACAGCAGCAGAGTCAAACATTGGTGGTGCATGCTCGTGTTGTTGCCAACATGAAAGCAGCTCTAGAAAGAACCAGAACTCTCATCTCTAGCGTCTCTCCCTGACAAGAGGCAGCTCATTTGTCCCAGACTATCTCTGCCACTGCCATCAGATGATCATCCTCCCACTGCTAGATTACGGTGATGCGCTACACATATCAGCCTTTCAAAGGTGTGTGTGATTGGTTACATGTTTTGAAGTGATGCATAGGTTTGATGTCAGTGCTTCTGACAAGTCACAGTCACTAGTAGAAATGCTTTTCTCTGTAAAAATTTCTGCTGAAAAATCTCTTGACTTGTGCTGCTCTTTTGACTCCTCTTTAGTTTCATAGGCTGTTCCAGCCCGTTACATTACACCTTGTTGTCAGTGATGAATACTGAAACACTAATATTCAAATCTGTTTTTTACTTATTGCTTTGTAAGATTCAGACCTAAGAGTTAGACCCACATCTCGACCGAAAATGAATTTGATCCAATCTTAATAACTCCTTGAAAAGTTTAGCTCATTAGTTTCATTCGTGCATTTCAAGGTCATTCCAGGAGCTGATATAACAGTCCGTGTCAGATGAAACTGAGTTACTCTTGTCATTTTTGTCTGTTACATCAACATACCTGACATGTTCCCTCATATGCTTCCTGATGTCCTGTTGTAGCCAATTTTTGTGATCATGTCACCACTTTTCTCTGTGACCTGAAGAAGATCCTTCATATATTGAAGCCATGTTTTTGTGCTTAAATACTTAAAGGTTGCTGGGTGGGAAAAAGCTATTTTCTATGAAAAAGTTGCTATGAAAACAATTCTTCAAAATTGAATCAAAAGACATTTTAATATTTCTCTGCAATATATACTTGAAGGATTGACTTCTTTGACCTCTAATATATATTATTTGTTGTATATATTTGAATAACTTCACCTAGCAATATAATACATTCATGTCACATTTGTTGCTAGTGATGTTGTGCCATTTTTTGTTATTCCGGTCTTGTTTTCTCATTAAACCAGTTCAAGTATCTTAATCACATAAAATCAATGAAATAACTTTAAATTTGAAAAAAAAAGAACACACTTGCACTTGCAGTTCCACTCTCCCCAGCATGTCAACAACAAGTATCTGACTGACACTCCTCACTGAAACAAACTGAAATATGTTTTGGCCCAAATCTGTAGCACGAAACCTCACAGCCCCAAAGCTACCAGCCACAGAGTGATGCTCCCTGCCTCCACTGCCCCGAGCTTCTTATTTTCTTGATTTTCCAGATAGCTGGTTCAGCCTGTCCAAGAAACGAAATGAGGGAGAGAGCACAAGAGCGTTTGTGACAGGAGGAGACGCAGGAGGAGAGGTGACATCTTTTACTGTCATTATGTTTGCCGAGTCCTCACTAGATGGCAGTGTAGCGTAGGAATATAGTTTGACAAGTTTTACCAGACATGGCATCATTTTAGAAACTTTCTCAGTCCTCCTTCTCTCACTTTCCCTGCATGTGTGTGTGTGTGTGTGTAGGTATAACAAAAATGCAATAACTGCTCAAAGTTATGGCAGTGTCTGAGCCTTATCGTATGGATGTTTATTTTAATAACTTGTCTTCATTTAACCATGACCTCTGACCTCCCTGGGTGTGCTCTCTGACCGGGGCGTCCAGTGGGTGTGGT
Source organism: Macquaria australasica (assembly GCA_005408345.1). Lineage (NCBI taxonomy): Eukaryota > Metazoa > Chordata > Actinopteri > Centrarchiformes > Percichthyidae > Macquaria > Macquaria australasica. The sequence continues at coordinate 111,755 of SEMN01000034.1, read as the reverse complement.
TCAGTGATTGCAGAAGGCTCAGGAAATGAATGTTTTATCAGCCTGCGCAAAGACAACAACAACAACAGCGTAGTGGGGAGGAAAAGAGGAACGTCTATATTTAACTCATCAGCTGCTGCCAACTCAAATAAAATCATCAGTGGACAGTTTCCTGTTGGTTTCTCTTCCAAAACATCTGGATTTTCATTAAATGGATAATATCTATGTTTACTGAGAACGTAAATAATGTAGATATCATATTATAGATATCATAGCAGAGCCTTGTTGACATGTGTGAGCTGGAATCTGCACAAGAAGTTCACATATTTCACACTTTTGGATGTTTCTTGATGGGTTTCCAGTGCTCTTATTATTTTGATAAGACAAACTGCACCCAGACCCACCTATCATGGGCACGCATGGCTTGCTGTCTCCCACACATACTGTCTGATCATTTGTCATCATTGTGCATTTGTTGCTATACTCAGTCAAAATGGTAACTCGCATTCTACCTTCTCCACATCAATAGCACGCACTCTTCAGATGCCTGATGTATTCAGGTGGTGCAGTAAAGAGGGAGAGCAGCACATCCTACTCACTCGCTGTAAGAGAGTATGTGGGAGGAGGTGATAGCGGGCAAGCATTCACTGTGTGCAATGTCCTCCTTGACAGCAAAATTTAGAACATGAGGCACGCTCAATATGCAGAGGAAAAATATGCCTGGCAGGAGATTGCTGCAGTTTTCCTCCATTTATGGTTAGATACAGATTTGCAAGTAATTCCTGCTTAATAAAACATGTAGTATTACCTTCAAAACATCTAGTTTTGAAGTGCTTTAAATGACGTGATTTAGGGAAATTAGTCAGCATTACAGCAAAGAAGGATAAGATATACAGCATATATATATATATATATATATATATATGTGTGTGTGTGTGTTGGGGGTGGAAGCTTGTCCCTCCCATTTTTTCAGTCCAGTCCAGTCCCATCTGAAAGCTTGGTCTCCAGAACCTCCTCAGACAAGTTTCCTTGCTTTCCTGTGAGAATAGGCAGCCGCTGTCACAAAGGAGCCGAGGGAGTTCAGGAGATCAGAGGCAAAGCAGCAGTTGCCTCTCTTCTGGGAAACCAGATGACCCTCTTCAAAGTGATAATGTAAACAGCTAGCAACTGGTGGAACCGTGGGAGTTTGAAGTAAAACGTGAAGAATTCTCCTGCAGGATAAGTCTAAAAACAACCAGCACTGTAAGTTGTATTCTTTCTACCTTTTTACCCATTGAAGCAGGCATTTACTGGAGCTAAGATCAAAGCAATTAAGTTATGTGGCATGCTGCAATTGTGTGATCTGTGGGCTTGAAGCTTAGAGAGTAAGAGGTAATTTTCAATACACTGATAGCAGATAAAGGACACTTTATGGTCCACGAGATAGACGTTTCTCAAATTTCTTGTTTTTTGTGAAATGATTTCTTTGTATATATAAAATATCAAGACATGGTGTATATGGTTTCTGAGTGCTTTAACTTTTTTTTGCAGTAACATTTGATTGCGTCTATTTTTACTGCATTTTCTAGATTTAACATTGTAGTAGACCTTCATTTCTAAAGTGGCCTGTCTGCAGCTGCACTGTCAACTCCAGCTGCAGAGGCTTCAAACAGATGCTTTCAATTAATGTCAGCCTCTAGAAACATTACTCTGAACAAGCATTTGTTGACTTTAGATGTGGGACTGGGGCAGCACAGGATTTCATAATACATGTGCCTGGTGATGTGAGTTATAGACAGCCATAAAACTGAAAAGGCAGGTCGTCACCCGTGAAATGGATTGTTCCTGTTCCAGTTTGCATTTTTACACAGTTTTCATTTTATGAATTTTACGTTAGATTAAGTTTTATGATGTCATCAGCTCCTCGCCAAATGGATTTCATAATAAATGGCATTCTTTTACTGCACTAAATTTGGACATTTTTCAGTTTGTAGTTTAAATGTTAGAGGTTTACAGGAATTTCACCATGCTTTGATGATCTCCCTGAATAAAATCATAGGTGAAATCCTTCCCATACAGCTGATGGAAAGAACCGTTTCATAATAATTAATAAACCTTTCAAGGGATCTGTTAGCCAGACCGCTACCTCAGCCCTGAGTTAAAGTGAACCACACACTAACCACTAGCTCTCCAAAATGGAGGCCATCCAAAGACAACCACAGTAGGGACAAAAGCCAGCTCCTCCACTTAGGTCAACAAAGTCTGTCTCTTTCGACACCACTGCAGTGAGTGTGTTTGTGTGTGTGTGTGTGTGTGTGTGTGTGTGTGTGTGTGTGTGTGTGTGTGTGATTACGTGCATGTGTGTGCCAATGCGGTTCTACACCCAAAAGCTGTGAAGGCACCGATCCAACTGTAACAATGTAAATTGTTTCAGGTTCAAAGTGATCTCTGTTGTTGCCACCCACCGTGCTGTGGGAGTGTAGCAGGACCATTTTTAGCAAGTTGCAGAGTGATATATATTCTGTGTGAAGTTAGCAAAACAATGGCATTGTTTTGTAGCAAAAATAAAAACTCTGTGTTGCAAGTTCTCTTCTCTCTGCAACCTTCCATCCTTGATGCAAAACATTTTGTGTGCAAGTTTGGCTTAATGCGAATGTGTATTTAATGTACAGTATTCCTGGAAAACTACAGCAGGGAAGTTCTTGTTTCCAGTCAAGGAGATGCAGCTACATCCCTCTATGCTCAGTATCCTTTGATTGTGGTTCGGAAATAGACCATTCCCAGGAGTTCGACTGTATGGACGTTAACATAATGCTCTGATTAGTCATTTAAATTCTCCAAATGTCCATTAAGTTAGATAATACCTTTCATGAACACCAAGAGAGCAATCTAAAGAATTCAACTTAATTATATTGTCTGCATGAGAATAGCACAGATAATTGTCCCAAAGGTAGTTAGGTTGAGAACATGCTCTGGTTTTTGAGGGCAGACAATGTGCAGCTGTGTTGGGAAGATTACTGGTGAAATTATTCAAAAATATTAAAATATTTGGATCTGAAAACAAAAATTAAGCTTCCCAGATGACTGTGCTGCCATATGGCTCTAAACAATCAGTATCATTAAGCTTGCACTTGGACTAAAGGGTCAGGGTCAGGTTGAGTTGATAAAAAAAAAGGTGCCCAGCAGTGGCCAAAGTATAATTACCAGAAACTGTTATCAGGGAGGGGGCTTGCAAAACTCTAAAAGGGTTATGGCCAGTATTTTAGGGATGTCTGTAGTTGGAGGGGAAACAGTTGTGATTTCAATCTTCTAGGAAATCAATACAGAATGGCTTTGGCTAATGAGGGAATACAATGACCCTTTACCTCGTGCTCTAATTACAAGGAAGAACAATCAGTCAAGGAGGCAGAATAGCCAGTGTTATATTTGTTTATGAGATGATAAATTCTCCTCATTGTATTTCCATGTACTCGTGGAGTTCTTTTTCTTTTCTCACGCATTGCGCAGATAACACCCTCTTCTGTCTGTAAAAGTGGATGTTATCTGGCAGCCATTCACTCTTCTTCTAATTCAGCCTCAGACAAGAGACAACATAAGCAGCAGTAACCATGGCAACCGTGCTGGTACAGACGGCAGACAAAGTTGTTGTTTTTTTTTTCTCTCAGAAATTAATCATGATAGAAATGTACATCTTTTGCTCTGAATGTTAGCAGTAATTTCTGAGTGGTCCCAATAAACCTTGATCTGCAAAAAGGTCTTTTAGCCTATTTTGCATCATGAGCACTAACAAAAATCCCCTGAAAGAAGGCTCTGGTATGTATTATTCTTGTCCTGCAGTACTTTCGTGACATCTGTGGTACCTGAAAGTACAGGCTGAATTTAGACCACTGTCTGTCAGCTTGAGGAGGAGACTGCAGATTCCAGAGAAAGAGAAAGAAAGCAAACCATTTCTTTTCATTCCACAGAATTTGACAGGCGTAAGAGAGGTTATTTGATTAACTAAGTCATTATAATAACATCCAATGAACCAAAACACCATCACCTAAAGCCTGGTTTGATGTAGTCCAGTATTAATACAAATAATTAGTTATCATGTCTTGAAATTACTATTAATGACCTGAGAATAAAACAGTCCAGAACTATCAAAGAACCACTGGAAAAAATGAGGCATGAAAAATAATAAAATGCTGTTTGGGTTTTGCATGGAGCTTTCCTAAAACACTTGCTGAGTGCTGTCATAGGCTCAATATAGTATAGTAATACTGTGTGATTTTGTACACATGCAATATTTTCTGTGTCAGCCTAACAGTTATCATGGATTAACTGATTTAGATTTAGACAATTAAAGAAAAAGTGAATAAAATTCAGTGTTTTAAAGGGGAACACACAAAGATCAGTTAGTTTGTCACGAGGAGCACTACTGTTGTATGTACAGTGGTGTAAAGTCTTCTGTGGCTCTGAAGGGGCTTTTGTCAAATTTGAGAAAATAACCCAGATGATGTCATTGTGATGTCATCGGGGTTATCTCAACTTGGGCTTGGATACAGCATATTTATAACAGTTTACAAAGACGATCATGTTTACCAAGCAGGATGGGCCTAATGAGACACGCTATCGAGTTGCATGATGGGAAGTGTAGGATCCAGCATTTGTGGAGCTTGACACATACTAGGAACTAAAACTCAAGATATCTCTCATTTTTTTCTTTTAATCTGTTTCTCAGAAGTCGCCCAACTTTACAGAAGTGCAAATCACTAGATTTAATAACACAATTGATGATTTCTTATAAAATAATGAATGCAGTGTTATTAAAAAGGTAAATCATCAATTGCTTTTAATGGTCCTGTTTTCCACTGTTTAATAATTTCAGAATTTTCTGCTTATTTACCATCTACATGCATGCCTATACATTATTATTATGTTACTCTACCAATTTGCAATGCTGACAAGAGTACAGACCATATCATGAGCCTTCAGTGGCCTCCTCTACATTCTCCCTATACCCTTACCGAACAGTCCGTAGGCTATATCATGTTCCTGTTAAAGGACAGATCCCTCAGCTTTTCCCTGTTCAGAGAAACCAGATAAAGCACCAGTCTCAGTGTCGACATAAACCTCCTCAAACCCATGAGCAGCAAAGATGAGACCAAACTATGAGAGAGAGAATCCACAGGTCAAAAGGTGGCTTCACGCACACCAACTTTTTCAGTACAACATGCTCTGTCTGCCATAGTGCCAGACTTCTTTCTTAAGCTCAACCAAAGTTCAACCACAACATCGCACAGCTCATTATTTTTTGTACTGATGTCTCCCTCACAGGTTTTACTGTGGATTTACTCTGGTTCACACAATGGTTCTATAAATGGATCTAGCATGATACATTGACAGCTTTGACCTCCTCTCCTCCAAACCTTTCTAATGAAAAGTCAGCTATAAGTTTTTTTGTTTTGTCATAGTTTGAGCCCTCCTTAAAGTTGGACTTCCACTAATTTTACACATCAAAGTCTGTTTACTGGTCTTGGGGAGTACTGCTATACTTCACTATATGTGAAAAAAAAAGTTGTGTAAAACCTTCAGCAAAATCTGACTCTACAAGGTTGAAAGAGAAAAAAATCTGGAGTTGTGGAGACGTGAGCTTACCAGACCTCCGTAGCCCGCTCCTCATCTCTGCTTGAGGATAATGGCTTGAGGCTCAAGGCTACTAGCATAACACGCCCAAATCTCCAACTGAAATGACTGTGGTCGTGTTGCATTGTGGGTAATGGTAGGCGCCAGGTTTTGACAAGTAAGAAGAATGCGTGGGATAAAAAAGACGACATCTCTGGTTTTCCTGCATCAATTTTGATAATTATAAAAAAAACCTGTACCTTGTCTGACCAAGTCTGACAATGTTATAGGAGTGCAATGCTAAATCAGTGGAGTATTCTTTTAGTATGCTTCCTTGGGTCTGCTCCTAACAAAAAATGTGGTTTGTTTTATTGTTGAGCCGTCTTTAGTGTCTTCTGCTTCAACCGCACAGTTTGTAGTTATCAGCCAACTTCAGTGTTTAAATCTAATGAGAATCTACTTTGTGCTGATGCACCAGGATGGTTGTAAGAAACAGGAGAATTTCAAGGTAGTACACTCACCATGGGGCGGATTTCAGAGGAACTGATAATATAAACTAGAGTCATCATGTTCCAGATTAGGGCGGTTCTTCCCCATGACCTGCTATGAAAAAAGCTAATTATCATGTCATTATTTCTCACGCTTCCTTCAACCAAGCTTGCACAAGAGCAACGTTTTAGCTACTGCATCAATATTTGTTTTTTTATTTGTATGGTGGTATCTCATGGATTCATCCCATAAAGAATGATATGGTGATCATTTTCCCCCATTCCATATTTCTATAGTACATGCTTATTTTTTCATTGATTTATCCAGGAAGCTTGTGCATGTCTGCATTTGGAGGTTATTTCCAGTGGAGCAGCTGGTTTGTGACAAGACAAAGGTGTGCTTTTATCTGTGGACATCATTATCCTCAGCAGTAATCTGTATGAATGAGACGTCAACTAATAACACCTGACATTTGGTCAATGCTTCCAAGATAGACTGCCCTCTCTGAAAAGTTCAAATAGTCAGCGAGAATGCGGGGGCTGGCGGATGGGAGGATGTTGTGTGTGTGTGTGTGTGTACTTAGACATTTAAGCTTGTATGTGGTTTTGGTGGGAACTCTGCCAGAAACAGAGGGGCAGGGTTTCAGGGTTTGAGGGGGTCACACAGCTCCAGAGTGAGAAAGTTCTGCTTTTCATTACATCAACCCATATGTCCACATATCTGCTCCGCCTCCCAGACTCCGCTCTGTTTCCTGGAATTGTTATGTCAGTCTGTGATCCAATCCTTCTCTCTCTTACTCCCAAAATCTAGATACTTGTGTGAGTGTGTCTGATTGTGTGCGACTAAAATGGTAATAACTCTGTGGGCTGGCAGGAGCAGGGTGCTGAGAAAATTAGAGATTCCAGAGTTGCATTCACTTAATATGGCGTGCATTTGAATATTGCTACAATACTCTCCAGAGAGACTGACCAGCAAGGCAGAAAAGAGTTGCGAGGTGGCGGGAAGAGAGGAGCGATCCCTGCTCTTTTAGCAGGATAAATCAGAACGGCTTTGCATTTCCTTTAATCTTGATCTTATTTCCCGTTTACAGTAAGAGAGCCAATTTAATTCACTTGAAGAAATGCAGCGTGAAAGTGTTTTCTGAACCAACCGCTGGTGTTATCATCACTACATTATCATTAGATGAACTTATGCAACTTACACATCGTCCGTCGCAGACTGAAAACTCATCTGTTCAGACTGCAACTTAAAATAAAAACAAAGCTCATTCTCTCTCTTATTGTTTCTAAATGTAGCACTTGAAGCAGTTCAGCGTATTTGATGAAGTTGATGTACTTGCATGATTCTTGAAAATTTTGGGTTGTATCCACATGGTTCAATGCTCTTATTTTAAGTCGCTTTGGATAAAAGCATCAGCTAAATTAAAAAAAATACAAATGAATAAATAAACAGAAAATGTGCTATATGATTTCTAAGAAAGCAAAGCCAGCACATTCAGTGAACAAGTGGTGGATAAATATATGTCTGATATAGTTCAGTGTAATGTTCATAATAAAGTAATTTAAATGTGCATATTAATCTATATATCTGGCACATGAAAGTGATCACTATACATTGTGTTTGTGGCTGTGGGATTAAGAAATAGTATAGTCTTTTCTCCTTGAGAGAACATCTGTGTTTCATTGCTTTCTGTGAGCAAACATCATATATTTTGGAAAATCTTTTTCTGGTGGAGGCGCTTACTTCTTGAGGGAAGTACTTGTTCATGGCTTTGAAGTGCTCTGTTTTGGTATGGCTGGGCCATATAGCTTTGATGGAAACCTCCACTGAGGGGCTGTGGGAACACAGGAGCCTCAGTTATTTATGAAATTTGCAGGAGTTAATGAATCACACAGAGAGAGACAGAGAGAAGAAGATGAATCAAAAAAATCACAAACTCTGCTTCAAATCCTCACCAAGAACTGTAGCAACCTTATAACAGGTTCCTTCAGGGTACCACAAGAGATGAAACAATACCACAGAAATAAGGTCGTCAAACTACAAGCCCATGTAGGAATATTACAGGAAAGCTACAGTGTGACTGTAAAGAAGAGCCTAAAAAAAGCTGAAGTGATCCTGAGTGGCCATTCCTTTGTCCCGCTGCATACATACAGGCCTAGTGGGTGGATGAGTGAAGTCACATGGTCACTTTTCCTTTTTCCCACACAAACACACCCACATCCTCCTCCATGCAGCCACTCTTCACTCTTCTTCAACTCACTAACTTAGCCGCAGCGGGCAGTCTGCTCCGTCTGGATACTGTAGCAGCACCAAGTTGCGCCCTGCAAGCTTTGTTTTTTTTTTAACCACAATGTATCCGAATCGGGAATAACATCCGACTGCTTTACCTTTATCCACATTTCTGGAGCCTCTGTCGGAGAAATTCGACATCACATCGTGCGGGGGGCAGTTACTTCGCGAACTGAGCACTTTGTTTCAGGTAATTTTCTAACTTACAGTAACAGTTTTTTCCCTCGTGGGTTCACGTATTCGCTTTGTTTTCATGGAGCTCGTGCAAGTCTCAAAGTGCATCTTCGGCTAATATATCCCCCTCCCGCGTTACTTTTCGTAGTATAAATGGTTTCAAGTTGTAATTTGATGCCATGCATGCAGTGCTAGGCTGCTAAATCAGCAATGAAAGTTTAATTTGGGTTTGGTGTAGAGAAACTATTTCATTTCCAGGCCTAATGTAATGCAGGTCCTGGCAGAATCTCGTGTATCCCTCCACCCCCACATCCAGGTAACACTGCAGCACTAAAAGGGTGCTAACAGCTATTCAAAATGGCTAATTTGCATGGGGCCTACCTTTGTTTACTGTTGACAATGCTTTATAGCTTCTGGCTGAACAGCAGAAGTTGCTACTTTCATCTCACACTTTATGAGTTGGCCTCCATCTGTGTAGAGAAGAAAGCGACAGTGAGCTTTTCTGCTAAAACCCACTAAGTGATAGAAAATGAATACTTATTGTGAGAAGAGTTGTTGGGTCTGTGAAGTAAGATGTTCACATTCATTGTTGTGTTATTAAACTGTACTTACTGCTATAAAAAAAACACTTGCTTTTTGCATTATGTTCACAGCAGCTGTGACTTACTCATCCTTTTTGTACATCAACAGCTTTGTACTTGAAAGCAGCATCAATCATATAACAATGTTCTCCTCGCTTTTTGTCTCCATCCCTGTAATTACATGAGTCACCATAGCACCCATACACTATCTTTTCAGCTAAAACAACACCCGTTGCCTTGACAGCCTGAAAGCTGTGATGTTTCATCCTCCCCTACAGACACCAGAGGACGAGCAGGAGGCCGTGCAGTGAAAACATGAGTCTGGTGGAGGTGAGGCAGACACCGGGGTCTCTCACCCTGTCCCTGTCCAGCAACGACTCCAAGGAACGCTACTTCGACCGCGTGGACGAGAGCGACCCCGAGTACCTCCGCAGCAGGAACATGTCGCCGGACCTGAGGCAGGACTTCAACATGATGGAGCAGAAGAAGAGGGTCACCCAGATCCTGCAGAGTCCAGTATGTAGCCCGCAGCTCCATATAAGTGCCCTCCTACACACAAGCTTTCAGTGTGTATGAGTAATAAACAGCGCTTTTAAAGCCGGACAGGCATACCGTACCTTTACTCTGACTGACTGAAATGCATTGTTTTTTTCTTGTTTATGTGAAGGTCATTTCATACACTCAGCTGTACTTAGATATGAGTTTAGCTGTGAGGCTACTCTGTAAAATATTGCCACTGTTGCCATTGTCCAAGCTTATGAAGGAGTTCAGTGTTAAATTGCAGCTGCAGCTACAATGAAAGGTGCTACTGTCACATAGAAACATCCAGAATCCCTCTGTGTGTTTAAGTATTGACATATCACTTTTTATCTCTTTGGTGTCTTACCAGTGTTATTACAGATAAAGTGTACAGTACTAACAAACTATTTTTAAAGGTAAAATAGACGGCATATTCTAAGAAAACAACTAGTCGATTAAATGGAAAGAAACTGACCTGCAACCGTTTTGATAATTGGTTAAACGTTTAAGTCATTTTTCGTTCAGGCATCTCAGATGTGAATATTTGCTGGTTGTCTTTGTCTTGCACAATATTAAACTGAATAACTTTGGGTTTTGGACTGATGGTTGACAAAACAAGCAATTTAAGGACATCTTGCCCTCTGGGAATTTCCGCTGGGCATTTTTCACAATTTTCTGACTTTGTATAGCTTAAATGATTAACCGATAATGAAAATATTCTTTGGTGGTAGCCCTAATTGTAGCATTTTCCTTTCATTCTGCACCTATATATAATAGCAGATATTATCTCAGTATGATATAAACCAAATGGGTGATAAACAGAGCAGTGCAATCTGGTTAGATGAAGTACAAGGAGCTGCAATAAACACATGCCAATGAAGTGCACAGAAATAAGACAAGCCCACACTCATCTGCGATTGCATAACAGGCCCAACAAGTGGAACTCATCTCATCACCATGGGAACCGTTGTCAGATGAAGCAGAATGCTGGAGCTTAGCTGCGGCACACAGAAGTAAATAGTGCTGTTTCAAGATTCACAGGCTACTCTTGAAGGCAAAAATTGATAGTCAGGTTTAATGCGATCCCCCCTGCTTCTGGTGAGCGCCTTTCACAGACAAAGAGGTTTTTAGGGGACTCTTTTGTGATTTGTGTACAGTTGTAATAAGGAGCGTCTGAAAGCATGCTGTGCTCCCTGACACATCCCGAGGTGGTGGTGTTCTAATGAGGTTAAGGTTGTATATATATGTGTTGCTAGGTTAATGGAGCTTTACGATGGTGTTTGTGTTTTTTCTTTTCTCTCTCCTTACCCTAAAAGAAAAAAAAACCTCTTTCTTTTTTGTCTGCAGGTGTTTAAAGATGAGTTGGAAGGCCTGATTCAGGATCAGATGACGAAGGGCAACAACCCTACAGGTCTCCTGGCTCTGAGACAGATTGCTGACCTGGTCATGGCCAGCACCTTGGGAGGGGCTGGCCCCTTGACTTCGCCCGTCAGTGAGTGGCAGTGTGTTTCAGTGTTGATGTGTGTGAATGTCTCCATCTATCTCCCTTCGGGCCTGATTGTCATTCAGCACATATACTCTGTCTATGTGCATTATGCAGGCTGAATATCTTCATTGTCAGAGGCTGAATTCTCAGACTCTTGTGACACTGAACAACCCTGAAACAGCAGAAAGTTGTTGTTGACAGCATTCTTCATTGTCAGTGTTTCTATTAAGTAGCCCTCATGACCAGTCTTGGTAATTAATTACATCAGTTTGCAATGCTAATTATGTTCCTGTAACCTCTTTGCCTTATGCTTCTGGGGAGGTCACAGAGCACCCTGGAAGTGAAAAGATACATTTTTTTAAAGATCTGACTATCAAAACTGTAAATGTTTGGAAAAATGTCAGTGTAGGAAATGGCTGTGGAGTCACAGAGGCAGACCTGCTCTTTTAAAAAGCTAAAGTGGCTGTAAAAGATAGGGTCCTGTATCATTAAATGCCCTTATATGGTATTACAGCCCAAAAATACCCTTCAGTTTCTTGATGGGAATTTTGAGAAAGGCCTTTTTTAAGCTTCAGCTGTAGAGACTCAAGTTCCCTGGGATGTTCTCACTTTATATGCGGTGGAAGCAGACCATGTAAACACATCCCTGTAGATGTTTGAAAAAAATAAAAATTTAATGTTGTTGACCCATAACAAGTTACTGATGATGTTATGTCTTATGGCAGGCTTTGGGATGGTGACTCCAGTCAATGACTTGTATGGCATCGAGTCTCCCTCCTTTGCTAAAGGGGAGAAACAGAGTCGCTGCAAGCTGGCCAGCCTCTACAGGCTTGTTGACCTCTTCAACTGGGCTCGTTTTACAAGCTCCTACATTACTGTGAGTACAACTTCACGATTCCGTTCCAGTGCACATCTGCTTATGTATGCCGCACAAGGTTTGTGTATCTTTATGCAAGCCTTGTGTTTTCTGGCTCCTGGAAGGCTTAAAGAGGAATACATCTTTACTTTCAGAAGCCATATATTATTTATGGTTTGGAAAAGTCAGATTTGCGAATATGTACAGCTCCCCAACAGCAAGTATTCACAGTGAAATATATGATGAACACCTGCGATGTCAAGATGTAAAGCTCAGATTTTCCCAAAAGACAAAGCCTAGAAAGTCAGTTCTATCAACCCACACACCGATTTTTGAGTTTTTCAGAGTGAACAGAGTTTTCCTCTGTGGTTCGGAGTTTCCTCTACCCTTGAATCTGTGAAATGGGTCTCCCTGCTCTGTGTAGCTGCTAACCCAGCTTAAAGAACTTTTTTAAGTGTAGAGATTTGGTTTCCAGAGGCGTCAGTGCTTTTAACAGGCTTTTTGACCCTCCCACAAGTATGTCTTTATGGGGGAAACACTCCTGCAGCAGCATCTGTAAGGGTCAGAAATACATATATCTCAGTCTGGGTTCTCCTGTATGAGCTTAACAAACACTGATTATACATTGTAGTAACATCACAGACATTTCAGAATGTTAAAATTTTCTCATGTCATTCATTTTATTGTAACCTAGATATGTTTCGGATTTTCACCATATGCTCATTTTGCCTCAGGTGCGTGTCAATAAAGAGCAGGACCATGTTCTTATTGGTCCACGAGGTCTGTCTTTTGCTGAGGTGACCACAGCAAATTTGGTAAGTACAACGGCTGTGTGTTTGTCGTCATTTTCCAAATAGGGTGTTTAAATATTTGACTGGCCATTTGGAGTATTGGTGTTTGTTATTAAGCAAATTGCATCAACACAGATGCCAGTGCAGTATCATGTGTATAGAAGGTACACGGTGAAGTAATTTTCCCTTAAGGGCACTCTGTGGAGTTTTTGAAAACTTTGTTTACAAAAAAACTCCACAGTTTGCCTTTAATGATTCAATCATACTGTATGTAATCACCTATAGGTAATAGGTATAGTCATTATTATTCTTTCATGTTCTGAAATAACAATGAGTTTGTTCTTCGTTTTTTCTGCCATGTGTAGGTGAAAGTTAACATAATTGGTGATGTGGTGGACCAGGGTTCTACTGATCTGGATATCGACCACTTTGGGTTTGCTCCTCATGCTGCCATTTACTCAATGCGCCCTGATGTGAGATGTATCATCCACATACATACCCCTGCTACAGCTGCTGTAAGTACGCTCCAGGCCAATATTAAATGAATTTAATCAAAGCATAAAAGCTGCTGCTAAATGCTTATTTTGCACCAGAGGAAATAGGTTGAATTAAAAGCAGCCCCCTGCATGCCTAGTTATTTTAGATGCAGACACCCTGTTATGCGCTTTCCCTATTTCCTTTGAAGTTTGGCTGTAAAATGCACAGCACATGATGAACGCCGCTGTGTAAAGTTTTATTTGTGCCTGATAGCAAAAAATGTGCCTCTGTTTAGATGCTGGTGCGTCACAGTCTTGCTTTTATCCCATGTTAACAGGTGTCCTCGATGAAATGTGGAATCCTGCCCATTTCCCAGGAGGCTTTGCTTCTGGGAGACGTGAGCTGCTTTGGTTACCATGGCAGCCTGGATAATAAAGAGGAGAAGGTGGAGTTTCAGAAAGCTCTGGGCCCTACTGCCAAGGTACTGTCAAACCAAGGGACTCCATTAGTGACAGGCTCACTTTCTCATGGGCTAGAGGGAGTTATTATATTATACTGTATGCGCAACTGGTAGTATAAGAGGTTATTCAGACCTGTTGGTTAGTAAATGAAAAGGAATTAATACATGTGCATACAGTATAAAATGTTTACACTGGATTTTGTTGCTATTGGGCAGAATTAGGCTAGTTTCTATGCTAAGCTAAGCTAACCGGCTGCTGGCTCCAGCAGATGTGAGAGTGGTATCCATATTCTCATCCTCCACCACCTCTTAAACTATTAGCTTCAGCACCATCAATTCAGCTCTCGATGCTCATATTTTCAGTTTAGGGAGACACTTGTTTGTGTTTATAGTTACTGATTTATAGTTACTGAGAAGGGCACAATGAAAAGTACATTTTGTTTTATGGTGGATTTCTGCTATAAGATGCAGAGATTGTATTAGTACTACACGTGTCATGTATGTTGATAAGGGAATATTTGCTAATTAATGCATACATTAATTAATGAATACACATTAGAATATGTGGATATGCTAATGTATTAGCTCAGCTGGATTTGTTTAGTGTATCATGGTTATGAGGGTGGGCCATCAGGTAGCTCAAGTGTTTCCTGTGTTTTGCAGGTGATGATCCTGAGGAACCATGGGCTGCTTGCTTTGGGAGAAACAGTAGAAGAGGCTTTTCACTATGTGTACCACTCACAGCAAGCTTGTGAAATCCAGGTATAAAAAGCTTGATTTCTTTTCTTGATACTACCTCTTCCTGCTAATGAAATGCATTTGCACCACTCTTACTGTACATCACTTTATTAAATATAATTTTTTGCAGTTCACCTGTTAAAGTTTTTCATTTCTTTTACAAATGAGTCAGACTTGGTTGTAAATAGCCAAGTATTACTTGAACAAAGCTATGTCTATGAGAAGCTGCCTAGGCCAAAATTGAATACCTCACTTGCAAATACATATACAGTATACCAGTACTAAGCACTTGCACATACGTGCATACTCTCATGCATATACATACATATATACGTGCATATACATACATACATGTGCAAGTGCTTAGTACCGGTATGTGCAAGTGAAGTATTCAATTTTGGTCTAGGGTTCTTCTCATAAAAGTCAAATATTTGCTAGACAGTGCTGTTCACAGTCAGAACCAGGTGGAACCCTGCAGTGTCTCTGAGACACCTGTTGCTTTGTGTCGGGGAGGCAGTTTGGGCGTTTTTTTCATCATCCTGCTGTGTCTGGACTGTATTTGTTTATCTATTGTTTTGACACACATTGACAGCTCAGTTCACATATAATTACAATTCTTTTGAAATGAAAGTCCTACCGTATCTTAGTAGAGAGAATATTTACCGTTCTGAAATTGATGTTCTCTGTCTAAGTAAGTTTTGAAATTGCAGAATTATAATTAATGCACGAGGGAACATTGTCAGTAACTATGCACAGAATAATAATTTTAGGCCTGTAACTCCAAAAGTAAAACGTGTGTATACCAGAATAATTTTGTTATCACGTGCCTTTGTTTAGGTGAATGCTTTGGGGTGTTCAGGCGGCGTGGACAACCTCGTGCTCCTGGACAGGAAGAAGTTTAAACCCCTGACCCAGGGAGTGGCTGCTGCCGGGGTGGTGATGGACAATGAGGTCAAGTGGAAAGTGGGCGAGGCCGAGTTGGAGTCCCTCATGAGGATGCTGGACAACCTGGTAAGTGAACCCTGACCTATGCCTTTTACCCATGATGCTTTGAGTTTCCTGTCTCAGGCGCTTCCTCGGGAAGTGTCTGATAGTGAACACAATGAAACTAGATGCGTTTTTGTTCATCTAATCTCTCAAAATTATTTGTGTAGTTGAATCGTATCGTTTTATGATAGCTGTCACTGTGTGAACATGTTTTCACTACAATTATAGGTACTCATGTAATTATTGTCAGACCATATTAAGCACAGTGATCTGTTTTTTGTCTGTGGCTAACACGCTGTCTGCTGGACCTTTAAGATCAATTTAGTCAGTTTAAACCTTGCTAATCTAACCACACTGCCAATGACCATGCCCTGATATGTTCTGTGGACATGTCAGACTGTGTCTATTTGAGTGTGCTACTCGGTAACAACTGTGACTGGAGTGGGCTGCAGCTGTGTTAGCTCTGTGTGATCAGAGCCCGCCCACCCTCTCAATCATAGCTTCCAGATGGTGAGGCATGCTGTGGGCAGTTACAGCCACACAGACCACACAATCACTTAGTGTAAGGACTCTAGTGTACTCAATTTGGAAATCGGATTTGGCGTTTTCTCTAAGACTGTTGAATATGGCGCTGGGCGCAAATGCCAGTACGCTCAGTGCAACAGGAGGTCTGTCTGGAGTTTGTTAGTTGTGGTGAACTTCGATGACGCCGGAAATGATCCCAAAACAGTAAAGGTCACACAGCTAATAATACAGGGGGAAGGAGAAGATTTAGAACTGGCCTTGTATAGTCTTTAAAGCAACAAAAATTATAAAAGGACATACTGTATATATGGACATATATTTTATAAGGATATATATTAGTTCCCTAAACCAAACGAGATGGAATGGAGAAACAGATGAGGTGTTCTCCCATTTATCAGTCAATTATACAGAATAGTCACAAAATAATAAACTTATTGTAGTTCCACTGGTGTATTCTGTATTTTATATATAGACCATGTTTCAAGCCTAAACACAATAATTAAAGGTTACAAATATGTTTTCCCTAATCTGGGCTACCTGAAAGGTGGTAACAGATACTGGCAAACTTGTCATATTGCCTGCGAGAAAATGCCAATTTTGATTTTGATTGTAGTGTTTTACTGCAGACTGCACTCTGCACATATTGTGAATTCCCATCAGTTTTCTAGCTGTCTCTGCCGTCTTTGATGTATTCTTAACAACACACTCTTTTAAACCAAAGTTTTATCTTTTCCCTCTGAAACTGGGCACATCAGCAAAAATGCTGTTTGTATATACAGCTTAAATATTTAGAAGCATTGTGTACGTGGATCTTGGGTGGCCCATGCATCCTTTGAATTTTGGATCTTTTATCATTGATATTTCTTATTTAATGGATTGTGAGGGAGTAGTGAAGAACAGTGCAAAATACTGCAACAAATTTCACTTCTGGCAGTGTAAAACTGTTCAGTAAGTATGTTAGAATAATGTTTCCTCTCTGTGTGACCTTCTAGGGATACAGAACCGGCTACTCTTACAGGAACCCCATTGTCCGTGAAAAACCCCGCTCTAAGAACGACGTGGAGATCCCTGCCACGGTGTCAGCTGTGCCAGCGGAGGACAGTGAGCTTGGACTGCGTAGCCCCTTCAAGTTTATGGTGCAGAAACAGCAGAGAGAAAGGACCCGGTGGCTCAACTCGCCCAACAGCTACTTAAGGGTCAATGTTCCTGAACAGTCACCCAGCGGGGATGTCAGCCCCAGGACCAAGACCATGGTGTGTTGATTTTCATGTCAAACTGTAACAAGAAATTTAACAATCTAACCCTTATGTTTTGGCCTCTGAAGGAAATGGTGATCTTAGGAGCTGCCAGTCCTTTGTATTAGCCTGCCCTCTTGTGGCCAGTTTGAAAAATATATGTTTTAAATCTTTGAGTTCTTTTCCCAATTTTTACTTATTAATCTGTTTTCTTTTCTTTTTAGTGGATGAAGTCTTCACAGCCAGGCAACAGCATCGGCACACCAATAAAGATTGAGGACCCCAACCAGTTTGTCCCACTCAACACTGATCCCACAGAGGTTTTGAGTAAGAGGAACCGGGTCAGTTCAAACATCATCACATTTTTCATACCACATTGGCCCTGCTCGTTCATTCCTTTTTATTGCCTGTATTATATCATGATTAGAGCTGGAAAAATCATACCCAATTTTAAGCTAAAATATTTTTAAAACATTGCATTGTCTATGATGTATTGCATAGAAATTGGGACTAGACTTGTTTTTCAATAAATTAATGCAGATAAGAGCAACCAATATGTTCTGACAAGTAGGGCTGTAACTAATGATTCATTTCATTATCGATTAATCTGCTATTTATTTTCTTGATTAATATATAAATTGTTTTATTTAAAAAAAAAAAAAAGATAGAAAACAGTGAAAAATGCCCATTATAATTTCCCACAGCCCAAGTTGATGTTGCCAAGTTGCTTTTTTTATTTAACCAAAAGCCACAAACCCCAAAATATTCAGTTTACTGTTATATAAGACAAAGAAAAGCGTCAAATCCTCAAATTTGAGATGCTGGTCTTCAGCATTTCTACTTGAAAAATGACTAAGACAATTAAATCGATTATCAAAAGTGTTGCCAATTAATTTGGTATTAATTAGTATTGTATTATATGTATGATGTGTCAAAGATTCCTGAACCAAGTTTAATATGATTCTGTTGGATACATTTGTTCAGATAAAAGAACAGCACAGAGGTGACCAGATGACTGCAGGACCAAAATCTCAGTTACTAGCAGGCATTGTTGTGGACACCATACCGGGACCAGTGAGTATATTTACTATTTGTAAAAGGTTACTAAGTCACAGGTGCAACCACACTGCATGATACAGAATGTGTTATTGTATTTATTTTTCTCACTTGCTAAAGCACATTTTCTAAACCACTGTTGCAGTTCTCAAAACACAAAGAACAATTACCACGCAATTTTATACTGAGCACTAAAATTGAGACGTACAGACAGGAACCCAATAATAAAGTCAGATATCCTGTTGCTGAAAACAGCTGCCTGCTACTACTGGAATGAGTCCAATTGATTTATGATCACACAACACAACGCATGACTGGATCAAATGAAGATATCTGAACATATACATTTGATTTCTGTATGAAAGCAACCAGAAATGCATCTACTGTTGTGAGAAAATGAACAATATATTTGAGAATTGTATGATTTTCATTTGATCATTGCGCTAAAGCAACTGGGAAAATCGGTAAACATAAATGTATAATCAGTCCTCGTTGTTCCATATGAACAATAACTTCTATTTACTGCAAAATGCATAACATCAGGTGACCGTAATGTCTTCTTATTCTCTCCTTTCAATCAGGCTTTCATCATTGAGGACGAGGAGCACACTCGCTCTCTTCCCCCCAACCCTTTCAATGAGCTCTCAGAGAAGGAGCTGGAGGAATACAAGCACACGGTAGAAAGAAAGCAGCAAGGCCAAGAAGGTAGTCTATCCTTTATACATTATCTTTACGAGTCAAACAGTTTCTTTACCCTTACAAAGCCTTACAGTGCACCATTGCTCTTTAGAGGCACAGAAAACCTCTACTTAATTTAATCCTACTTGGGTTTACGCTCACGATTATGAGTTTCTGATGTTTCTGTGCGGTCACAGAGGTCATGAAAGAAATTGAGATGCAGAGACAAAGCTAATCTCGAGGGCTAACAGCAATCTCCGACTTCACCAAGCAAGGCCAAAAAGAAACAGTTATAGTTGGAGTTGAGGACCCATTAAAATCTCTGAAGAATTATATAATTCAATTTAACTTTTTAATTGACGTTTAAATTAAGAAAGACACATTAGACATTATTGCAACTACTTGATGTCTTGATGATTACTTGGGTTTGATGCTAATATTGTAGTTTTATATATTCCAAAAGTTTGCTGTACTTATTGCGTCCACATAAAAACAGTGTCATTACTCTGTAGTCCAGGCAGTTAATTAGAGTGCTTGGTTCCTGCCTGGAGGACATGTCGCAACTACTTTCACTTAAATGAGGATATTCCTGCAAAAATGCCAGCAGGAGAAAAATATCAGTCCATGGTTTCACTTTTCCTCTGAGTTGTGAAGTCAGCTCACAGGGACGGTGAGACATGAGCTGCAAAGACATCGGTCTTGTCAAATCAATCATGTCGTGGTTATGACTGTAGACAAGGAAAAAATATGTGTGCAGGAGGGAAACATTTCTACAGCTGTGAATAAGAGTAGCACCTTTATTTTTCACTATCACAATAATGTGTAATGTGATCAGCTAATGTAGCACAGTTGTTAAACCAGCCTAGTGTCCAATGGTTTTTATTTTTATCTGTCATGTTAGCAGCATGGGTCTAGGGATGGCACTGTCGGTTGGTTGGTCTGTCGACCACTTTTTGGTCCAGACTGAAATCTCTCAAAAACGACTCGACTGATTGCCAATTTTGTACAGTCGTTCGTGATGCCCAGAGGATGAATCCTGATGACTTTGGTTATCTCCTGACCTTTTCTCTGGCGCCATCATGAGGTTTTGAGTAAAATGTTTAAAACTAATGGATGGATTGCCATGAAATTTAGTTCAGACATTCACGTCCCCCTCTGGATGACTTATGATCACTTTGGTGATCCCTTAACTTTTCATCTAGCGCCATCATCAGGTCATAATTTGAATTTTTCTGGTTTATGACCAAATACCTGCAAAAATAATGACATTTGTGTCAGCCTCAGATGTACTTTGTGTTTAGTGCTAATTAGCAAATGTTAGCATGCTAACACTAAATTAGCATGGTGAAGATGGTAAACATTTTACCTGCTAAACATCAGCATGTTAGCGTTGTCATTGTGAACATGTTAGCTTGCTGACATTAACATTTAGCTCAAAGCACCGCTGTGCCAAAGTACGGCCTCACGGAGCTGCTAGCATGGCTGTAGACTCTTAGTCTCGTTGCTTCTGCGAACAGTGAAAAAAAATCTGAATGACATAATTTTGTTCATCTAATAGGCCTCACTTACATGAACATACCGGCTTTGATGAATGACTGACCTCTGATGACTTTAATCCTTTTACAGAAGATGATGATGCCACTGATGCAGATGAGATGACGACATTTGATGGCTCTACTATCTCCCTCTCCCTCTCTCCCATAATGACGCCAGTAAAACAAGGTAATTAGCTAGTAAATAGGCATTGAAATGATTAGATGTTAGCACTAGCTGCTTGTTTGTTTCTGAGTTTTAGGTTCCTCTGTCTAAATCTGTAAAAAGACACGAAATGCATCAAATTAAATGGACACTTGTATTATTAATGCATGTTGTTAGCCTAGTCTGTGTGATTGCACTTCTTATCCACATCCCTCTTCATCTGTTGACAGACTCAGTTCCCAATGGGAAAGACCACTTGGCAGACACGGAGGATGATCTGAGCATCGAGGTATCCAAGCTGAGCGTGAGCACTTCGGAAACGGTGGAAATCTCCATTTCATCGAAGGAGAACACGGGGGAGCCTCAGACCCCGGAGAGCCAAACCAAGTCCCCCAAGAAAAAGAAAAAGAAGTTCCGCACACCTTCATTCTTGAAAAAGAGCAAGAAAAAGAAGGATGAGAAAGAAAAAACTGAAGCCTGAGGGCATTTACTGTAAAAGCAATTAGTGTTTCGCTAGGAAAACATCGGAACTGCGTTCTGAATTTCAGCTTGTTGAAGGGAAGTGAAATAAGACAAATGACTATGCTTTAGTCAGAAAGTCTCCCAGGACTGTGTTGTTTTTACACATCTTCCCTCATTCACAGCTATTATTTCATGTGAAAGTTTTTCCAAGATGGTAAATATGGATGCCCCCCCCCCCCGTGAGAATTTGTGATTGACCACACCTGAAGGGCTCAGTAAAATGAAATCAAATGAAAGCTGAATGCAAAACTGCATATTTGCGGTTGTTATTACCCATATTTTTAATGGGGTTTAAAAATGGATATCATTATGAAAACAGTTGCGTATTTGTTTTTTGTTTTTTTCCTTTTTGCACAAGTTCATTGTTGAATGTATACTGAAAGCTAAGAAAATTGTTTTAACGATTTTAAAATTTAACAATCAAACTAGTAGTGTAACAGTGGCTGAACATATTAAGATTATACGATGATTAGCCTTATAAGAAGTACGATTTGTATCAGAACGCATTCATAGTTATATTATCTTGTAATAATATATGTTGGTTTATATTATAGGTATTACAATATAGTGTTTGATAGTTCAATAAATGATTTGATAGTCTTTACATATTTACTTTACATAGTAACTCTTATACTAAACATGCTGTGATTGATAATTCAGTAATAATTCATGTTGTTTTTACATTTATGTCAGTGGTATTGTTCCCATGGTTGCTGCTTTATTGTAAGTGTGACAAGGAATTGACTGTGACTAACAGAAAGAGCTCAGCAAAGTGATGATTCTTGCATATTGATGTTTATGAGTTTGACTTTTACAGAATTGACAGAAAATCGCTACTTGTTTGGATGTTGACAATGAAAGTGCCAAGCCTGAATCACAGAAAGTTGAATGTGATGGATGTGTTGACTAATTATGTCCAAATAGTCAGTTGACAGCAACATGCTGTGGAAAGCTCGTCTTCATAGCCACTGTTAGTTTGATATAAAGTATATTAAAGGACCATATATTTACATCCCAGTCAATAATGTGAATGAATTGTTTTGACCCAAAGGGAGTGAACTCTTTGCCTTTGTAAATAGTTTGTTTTTGTGAAGTTCTTTTGTTACACTAAACCAAATGTTAAACAATGAAACATAGAAATGTGACAGTACAATCTAATAACAATATTATAACACTTCTTTTATCCTAATGTTTTTTATTCACCTTAATGCACAGCACATTGTGTTTACAAATTGTACTACTTATGTAATTTGTATTCCTAGTGCCTGTATTTTCTCTGTTGTTTACATTGCTATTTGTGTCACCTGGGTTTTTTTTTCCATGGTGCTTTACATTACAGTCACCTTGCAAGTCAGACCTTTTAAACCTGCCTTCCACCGGATGTAATAAAAGCTGGCATATGTTTCCATAACCGTTTTATTGCTCTCCTGCTCATTGGCTGAAAGATATTTGATGTTATCATTTCTTATCTTTACTCAAATACATTTTCAAACATGAACAGGGTTTTTTTGTTATGTTGTTGGATACGCATTTATTTCAGCTGCAACATTTCATTCTGGTGTGGTGTGAAACTCCAGCTAAGTATATCCAGTTCTAAGAAACCACACAACACCTCAAGTATGAAATGAAGCTTTCTAGAAAACTATTTACACAGCCTCCCCTTTTTAGAAAAGCAGCGTCCCCCTAAAACAATGCACTCTGTTCAGTGATAATTAACCGTGTGAAGCTGTATAATCAGTCTTCAGCCATGATATGAATGAGCGTTGTCATGGTAATCCACTGAGAGGGGGCTGTGGAGACAAAGAGGGGATTTGGTGTCTCCAACAGGTGTTCATGTTGGGGGAGTGACAGGATCTATACCTACACCACCCCCAACCTACACACACACACACCTTATGAGATGACATAAGGACAAGAAGATGAAGTCAAAAGGTTGTGCATTTAATTGAACATAAAAATGACCAAATTAAGAAAAATTAGAAACATTTCATTTTGAAGCAAGACATACTTATGAGTCATTTTTTACCAAAAAAGTGGCAGTTATAAGAATATATTATTCGTGGGAATTGGTCATGGGAATAATAAACAAACAGCTTTTTCTGAACTATTTTCTTACTTTTTTCAGTTATCTAATAGGCACGACCAGCACCAGGCTCCAAACATGTTATCTGATCAATCCTTTCCAATGTGCGGATGACAAAGCTTAGCGCTGAGCTCTTCGGTGTCCTGACAGTGCTAAGGAGAGGACGGAGCAAGTGACACACGTCTGGGCTGCTGGAGTGTCCTTCTGCTGTGACCTCAGGGCAAAGTGCAACTATTGTTTTAGAACAACAGGAGACTGCTGCTGCACAATGCTTCATCTGAGACCGTCATCTTAGAGACCACCAGCATGTGAGAGGATAGCATCAGATAGAAAGATAGATAGCCCTTGATAAAAAAATATATATTTTCCCTTTCAACAACACCTCAAATGCCTTATACTCTCTGCTGTGTGAGACCAGCGTGGGATGTTTGGCACATTCTTTCATAAACACACACAGCACCGTGTCACTTTGCCTCCTCTGTGACAGCCGAGCCACTGGTGTAATCCTCAGGCTTTTCAGATTACTCCAGTTGGGGTCACATTCTACACCAACCTACAGCGGGTCAGCTTTCCACGCTATCAGCGTGCTGCACGCACAGTCAGTCAGCCTGCACACGAGCCTCACAGCACAGATGAGCCTTTTCCTGGTGAAATGTTGTCAGTTTCCAAACCCTCACTGAACTCTGTCTGTGTCTGACTCTATTCATCTGTCCTTTTGAGCACACGGGTAGCAGTAGATGATGACAATGTGTGAAAGATGCTCCAGTAACAAGAGCCTTAATCAAATGAAAAAAATGCATATTAGCAGAGAAACACCCCTATTCCAAAAATAGACCTGTATTTGTTATGATTTTATAAGGCTCCTTTGCATCTTTCCACAAATCTCTTTCCTGTTTTTGCCACTAAAGTGTGCATCTCTGTTTCAGTGTCCAGATCAGGACCGTCTGTGTGTGTCAGGCCTTGCCAGGCAGCTGAAATAGACTCCATGGGAGGGTGTGCTCTATCACAGGCGTCCGTTACAAGCCTGGCCACATCTGCAGCGGGCCAGCCATCTGCACCCATTGTCTCGAAGGCACAACACAGCCCTGCACGCATGGCTGGCCTCGTAAAGGCAGGCCCTTTCCCCGCCGTCCTCCTCCATCCCTCACTGTGTGGCAAAAAATTACTTCTTAATCAGTCAAAAGGGACAACAGAAGTGGACCATCAAGCTAGACGTAAAGTCAGTTTCAAGGTTAGTTTTTCCAAAGGATGGAGAACTTTAAAGGCTAGAAAAGTAAGGTCACTTTCACTATCATGTAAATTCTGTTGTCCACTGAACTGAAGCAGCCCCACACATTGACCATAATTACTTTCTTGTTATCTCGATGTGACTTTATATTGTTTTAGAACAGGAGAACTATACAACACACCCAGAGGATCTGAGGGGAGAACAAGAGACTTCAAGAAAGACAAAGCAAGGGGAAAACAATGGGATTATCATAGGGAAATTATCTAAAACTGCATCTGAAACCATTTGAATGTATTGCATTCACACCCAAGAGAAAACTCCTTAACAGTCCTAACTTTGGGATGCAAATCACCTTAAAGTCAGCCACCTGAATGCAGAGACCAACCCTTTCCCTATGTCTCTGATATCCAGGTTGCACTATTGATTAGACCTGCTACTGTCTACTGCCATGTGGCCTTAATGCTTCTCACTTTTAAAGTCTGATCACAAACATTCAGCCATAACTGTGTGCACATGAAAGGCGGCTCTTATTTGTCATAATTATTCAGTTCATGCCCACTGAAATAAAGCAGCATTATGAAAGCAGGCATTGTGTGTGTTATTTGTTACTCTCCTGCAGTATTGATAATGAGGATTTATTATGGCACAGTTGACAATGAATGCAATGTGCATGCGTTAGTGGGAGGGATTATCCACCAAGTAGGGCAAGTGGCTGAGGCTAAGGACTGCACTTCCATCGAGCCCAGTTCATTTCAGTCATCCGCTCAGTGCACAGACGGGACAAGGAGAACAATTTCAGCGCTGCTTATTTGTCAAAGCCCCCAAAGCCTAAAGTGAAAATGGTAAAGTACATGCGACAGCACGGCGAGCTGAAACCCGAAGAGGTCCTATCGGAGTCTGACGCGTCCATGGACCACCAGGATTTCGGAGAGATGTCCGACTATTCTTTCAGCGACGTTTTGTACTCCAAATGTTCCGCAATGGACCAAATCGGCACTTTTATGAAGAACGTGCAAGTGCTGCTCGACGCAGCAAATTACATAGAAAATATCGAGAAGAGCAGCGGAAGTAAGTAAACACTGGCTGTCGTGGATGTTAACACGTAATGCGCCGAGCAGACAACAATAGAGGCGAAGGCGACAAAAGACGCGCAGCGGACAGATGAACTGGCCCGACAGCAGCCAATGATATTCACCTGCTACTGAAAACCTGTAGTGTAATCGACCCAACACTTACAGAATATGATCAAATAAAAAGAAGTCGGAAATTTGCCTACATTTTCAATTCAGGAAGCAATTGCATCGCCAGGGACAGATTTTATTGCAACAATAGCCTGCAGCTGAATTATGTGCTCCCATAAAACTGGTTGTTTGCAGAACATGGAGACTTAACTGAATGAGCACCAATCAGTGCATTTATTCTCTTAAATTGGCATTCATATGTGCACATTTAGGTAAATGCATGTAGACATTTAGTGTTTGAGAGTCCTAATCTTTTATTTCAGATTATCGCAGCTCCTTTCACGATTATTCCATTAAAATATCGCATCCACGGACCTTGTTGCATATATAAAACTGCGATTTAGATCTTTTTTCCACTAAAAGTGTCCGATTCTAAGGCCACCTATCATTTTCAGAGGCAGCTGCTGCTTCCTTGTGTGTGTTGTTCACATGGTTTCCACATGGAACAAATTGTAAAGTTTTCATTGGCCGGGACACATGTTCCCAGTAGGAGAGTCACTGCAGATA
This sequence comes from Macquaria australasica, assembly GCA_005408345.1. Lineage (NCBI taxonomy): Eukaryota > Metazoa > Chordata > Actinopteri > Centrarchiformes > Percichthyidae > Macquaria > Macquaria australasica. The sequence continues at coordinate 85,570 of SEMN01000034.1, read as the reverse complement.
GCCAATCACACGCAGGTTCATGTCTGACGTCGTATGTTACTGGGATGGAGGGTTCATGGGAACTGTAGGCTTTTTTTTATGCAAGAGTGAGAATACTGTAGAACAGAAATGTGTTTTGACAAAATATTCTTTCAAGTACACATTGGCCGACTCACACTAGATACATAATTACACAAACTAATAATAACTAATAATAATTACACCCTAAATGTTAATCACAGAAAAAGCTGTTTGACTATTAACATTTTCTAAGAAGGGTTGTTTGACTATTACACTGAGTTTTAGTTTAATTCCATGGATGTGTTGCCAGCAGTCACATATTTAAATGTAAATAATAATTCAGGCCAAATAAGGTCACGCCAGTCATGCAAATCCAAGCCTTCGTGAAGCCTTTTGCTTGTAGCACATCTGTAAAAAAAAGAAATACAACAAATTTACAATCTATTTAACCCTCGTGATCTTTTTCATCACCAGAATGTGAGCATGGGTACGCTTCAACATACCCTGAAACCCAGACTGCACATCAACAGAAACAGCGTAAATTCAAGAACAGGAAATTGGACAATATTCTTAATAGGTAGGTTAATGTCTTGAAAAGGGTCCTCAAATTAAATATAGTAGATGTGATTGAGGTGTTTGTCTTCATTTATGTATGGCTTACGGGGAAGACATTTTAAATCCTCCCTGATGCACAATCACTATTAACATATTATCAGTATTATGGTATAGCATGATTATTCCACCATTGCAGCATTATTAATATCACTATTGGATTTGGTTTGTACATATAGTATAATTGTATAATACTTTGCATTATTAAGACTTGTATAACAGTTTTATTTTTATATTTATAATTTCAACAGGTCGGCACACAATGAACTGGAAAAAAATAGGTGAGTAAAACAAGACTGAAAGGTAATTTGTATGCATGTTCAAAAACAGTCAGTACTGAGGGGTAAAGACTACACTGAGGGATATTAAGAGACATGAAAAAGGAACACGATGAAGATCGTGAAATGTTGTGACTAGGGCTAGGGATCTTAGATTTCTACTTCAATCTTACTTCAATCTACTTTATGTTATATGCATAACAAGTTAAGTTCAAAATGTGGATGTGCAAAAGTCACACAGAAAGACAGAATCTCCACAGTATTTAAACTGCTATAGCAAGTGAGGTACACAGGGAGTTTATCTCAAGAGCCAGCTGTCTCAAAATGGAGCTTCAAGCTGATAAACCAAAAGCTTTCTCCATTCTGCCACGTTTGCATATCTTGGTGCTATGCTAAACATGTTGACCATACCATTTCGAAATGAGGTGTACTGCAGGCCTATAAATCAGCTCATTATCATCACAGGACTTCAAAAAAGGTGTTTTTATCAACAACTTGAAAATTCACCTTTTGTATACGATAGCAGTGAGCATTTTGCAAGGCAAATAAAAGGGAGGCAAAAAGCACCCTCAGTAGCTGCACTGTTCCTGGAGGATATGCAGATATTTCCCCAGTCAGCAAACGGGAACCGTCTGTTTCCAGACAACGGGGCTCCTTCCTGAGAGATTCTCAGCTGCAAATGTAACAGCAGCTTGCTTCTATCGCTCCAGGATGAGGCAGCCTCTGCTTCGAGCAGGAAGCAAATGTCAGCACACATTTATCCTAAAATTAAATGCCCAGTTAATCTTCAAAAGTAATCCATGTGTGTGAGAATCTTGGTTTGAGAGATGCACTGAAATGATGAGAAAAATGGCATATTGAAGAGGAAGGTTATTTTTTATTACAAAATGGTGGCCAATGCAGAGAGAAGAGATGACATCACAACTTGACCTACATTTTACTCCATTATTTGAAAGGATAGTGAGTGTCCTTTGCCAGTTTCTGCATTCATTCAGACCTCAGGCCAAGAGGCCTTGGTGGATCAGAAACAGAGTATCAGGCTGACCTCAGCAGCTTTTAAATCTGGGGCCAAAAAGATCCATATGTAATTGCAAAGGAGTCAGATGGTGTGGCTAACTAGCAAAATGGATAAACAGATAAATCATGTGCCTGAATACCTCGACTGTTACATCGCTCATCACAGATGGATTAATGGTATCATCATTAGAATTGATCAGGACCAGTCAAATAGTTGTTTTCCTTAACTATTACAATACTAATCAAATTGGATAAGGAGGAAATATTATAATCTGACTTAATCAGGATCAGTGCATAGGACAAGAATAGTCTTAGTCTGGAAAAATTAATCTTTCAGTTTTCTGTCATGTATAATTGTTGTATAATGCACATTACTCCATGTATGCTGACCAGTCTTGATTGCGTCTCCTTCCATAGACGAGCACATCTCCGCCTGTGTTTGGAGAGGTTGAAGTCCCTCATCCCTCTGGGACCAGACTGCAGTCGACACACCACACTGGGACTGCTCAACAAGGCCAAAGCACATATCAAGGTGTGGTAGTCTAAGGAAACCCCTGATGTATGGTACCATCATGGGCTAAATTTAGTACATTTATGTGCTCAAAGGTAATGACGTAATCATATTTATTTACTGACTGGTGTTAATAGTTTGTAATACCAGTTTGGGAAAGTAGCCGTAGCAACATTCAGTCATCATGCCTTTTTCACAGCAGACATTTTGACTTGTCATGGTAGGAAAAGCACAGGTGTACTAAAAACATTAACAATGGCTCTGTTGTATTCAAGTGTCCCAGTAAGTCATGACAGTGTGACAGTGATCCCAGGAAAAAAGAAACGGTTGAAGTCATATTGACAGCAAATATAGATCTGCAGTACTACAGGGGATGACTTTGATATACGAGGGAGGGTCCGTCTGTCCACTTGATGCCTATGTGAGACCCAATATGAATCCATACTGAAAGCTTACACAACGTAAGCCTTTTACCAGTCAATAGACTGATCCTGTTTTTTATTTTTATTATTTATATTTTATTTCGAGGTACAAGCTGCTGTGCTGTACTAATACTTTACTGTCCATCAGGCGTGATCACAGCGCAGCTCCACCGTCTATACAGATAGCTCAACATTTAGCCTGAAATACATTTGAACTTTGAAATTCTATATATTGTTTGGTGTGTTAGTTCAACACTTGTTGCTGGACGAAAGGGTATTGGTTGATAAAGACATACCAGTGTTCCTACTTGTTTTGTAATCACAGCTGACATGGTATAAACACCAGGAAAAGGTCCTCTCTTTTTGATCTGTTTGGCTCAGTTCCATGTCTGAAGTAAAGATTAATTTATGGCAAAATGACACCAGTTTGATGCTAAATTGTCACTCCATAGCCTCACATTAGAAGTGGTTAAATGAGATATTGACTATGTACAGCAACAGAGAAGTTAGGAGTTTTCCACAGGCACTTCTATACAGTCCTTTTCTCAATGCCATTAGAGGAACTGCACCTTAGGGCACTTTAGCCTCAGCATTAGGACATTATGGTGGCTGCTTGGTTGGTTCAGTTTTTCTTCCCCTTTGAACAAATCTCCCTTTGGCTGTTGCCAGGACTGCCCTTTGTAGGATTTTGAGCCTTGGTGAGTCTTTGATTAGGTCTTGTGTCTGTCACACTACAGGATAATGTGAATAGTACACTGCCCATTGGTCTTGAGAGCACCAGATCTGTCCTGATTGTAAGAACTGCCTGCCTGAATGGACCACTGAGTGCATCTGAACTGCATGAGACTGACGATAGGCACAAATGATTCTGTAGCGTCAAAGCATCCAAGACTCAACACTTTGGCTCCCCTGATGGCTACAGTCAAAGCTAGATAGTTTTTGTTTTTTTGCAATATTGAATTTTCTTAAGCCCAGTCTGTGCAGGCTCCAGCAGTGGAAAGCAGTTGACGGATGATTGAGGGCTGCAATAAGAAAGCAATCCTGGCAACAGTCTGTGGGAGTTTGTCACAATGGGGGTAATGGATAAAGTACCTATGATGTCTACTGTTGACTTTGGACTTGCCTGTTTGAAGTCCAGGAAATGTGGCTTCTTTGTGCTGCTGTGTTTTATTTTTGGAACCAGAGGTTGTGTATGAGAGTCAAAGGGTGGTGCAGGTGCAGCCAGATTTAAGCTAGTGGCTGCAGGAAGTAAAAAAAAAAGAACACCCTGTATTGTGCTACAGGAAAAGCATGGATAAGTGCTACTCTCACTTGTAATGAGGCACACTGTACTAAACTCAATTCAAAAAACATTTTACTGCGTTTCTGATCGTGGGAAACATACAAGCCTCTTCAAATATTACTCAGGACTAGCAGCACTTCGTTCCAAAAAAAAAAGTCTCATCTTACTTGCTCACAAACACAGAATATGGTGTATTTTGGTATGAGAGGATGATAGCTGAAATAATTACTAAAATGTTATTGATATACAAGCAAATAACATGTCATATTCATGTAAGTTAAAGGGTGGCTCCTAACCAGAAAAAACAAAAAATAATATATATATATATATATATATATACATATTCAAATATATTCAAACAGCTATATTTTAAGGAATCTGTGCCCTCATGGAAATATCTACCTTATGGCAGTCATTCAGAGAATCAACATGGGAGACATTAGAGGAAATGAACCATGCACAGCAGCTGATACAATATGTCACTGTGAAAAACTACAATATGTATTTTTTTAACAGAATTTCATGAAGCTGTGAAATATCCAAAATCAGTATTCAATTTACAATCATCTCTATTTGTCAGCCATTTCTGCAACTTGTAATTAGCCTTAGTTGCCTATGTTTTTTCCACCAGCATTATAATGTTAGAATGTATTACTATGCTACTGCAGTAGCATGAATCATTCTCATTTATTTATGGCACGATCAGATGTGATGATTGGTGTGAAGTGATTGGATCCCCTTATGATAATTGAGGTTCATAGTGCATCTTCAGGACTTTGTTTTTTTGTTAGCTTAACCAGACACACTTTAAGTAAGCTGATTGTGTGTGTTGTTTGAACTACACAGGCTTAATTTAAAATTACTACTGATGTGCACAAATGAACCAAAATCAATGACCAAGGTGGGGAAGTTTAAATAAATAAATTAAGAGCTAAGAAGGCAAAATATAGTATGTTAATCATGAGGAGAGCTGTAGTCATTGGTGTGATTTAATGCAAAATAATTCATGTAAACACCAAATGTGGCACCTTGGATCCACTCACACTGATCGTCTTTAGTTTTCTACATGACAACAACACAATTAACTCCCCCGCATTTTGCTCTTTTCAGAAACTTGAAGAGAATGACCGGAGGAGTCAGCACCAGCTGGAGACCTTAGAGAGGGAGCAGCGGCACCTGCAGAGGCAGCTAGCCCAGCTGCAGACTCACGGAGAGAGGGAGAGGGTCCGTATGGACAGCCTGGGCTCCCGCATGGACTCTGACCACTCAGAGTCTGACAGAGGTTAGTGTCCGAATCACAGCCTTTACCCAAGGTCAAACTTTGTAGTGTCATTAGGGTTTGCGCTTCTAAAGTACCTGTCACCATATACACTTAAGCAAACACAATTGCAAATATTTAGACTTGCATGATTCAGAAAATTAATCTGTATTAATTTGCGTTTTCTGTTTGTTTTTGAGCAGAGGAGATTGAAGTTGATGTGGAAAGCACTGAGTTCTCCCATGGAGAAATGGACAGTGTAAGCACCAGTGGTGCAAGTGACCTGGATGACCACAGCAGCCGGCAGAGTTCGGCCAGTGATGAGGGCTACTCCACTTGCAGTCTAAAACTGGCCTTTTCTGCTTAAAACACCAGCCTATACTTTCACTTTCAGCTCTAGTCTTTTTATGGCTTTCACCTTTCAAAGTACCAGCCTACAGCTCCATTCTCCCTCACAGTTTAGGTTAACTGTCCTCAGAAGAACCAGCCTCAATCCCACCTTTACCTGACAAATGAAACGTCTACTCCACCCCGAGAACCAGCCTTAAGTTCAACACAGTCTAAAAGTTTTAAATGTCTCCCTCCAAAAGCCAAGGTGCTCCACTACATCAGTCTGAAACATTTTACACAACAGCCTCAAATTTAACTTCTCTGGCAATATAGTTTCCTCACTTTCAAAGTTGACTTAACCAATCACCTGAATGTCCCTTAACCTATTACCAGCTTGAATCAACCACACCTGCAATCAATACTGATCCTGTAGAGGACCCATGATCACACCAGTGTCCAACACTGAAGGGGAAACTCTACCTTTAGTCAAGTTGATCCTCTGAAACCAGCAAAAACACAAACAAACCCAATACCAGCTAGAAGCTCAGCATTGGGAACGTTTGCTCCATTTGCCTTGTAAAAACATTGCCCTTTTTTTTGGATAATATATCCAGATGGCACTTCTTGTGAGTGTACAAGCCAGTGGCAAGGGCTATAATGTCTGCATTCCAAAATGTTTATTACACTTCTGTAACCTCTGCTTTAGGACCCACAACCATCATTGATCCATGTGGCGTCCTTCCTCTTGACTGAAATATAGTCGCGTCCAAACAGGTGGTGTAGCCCACCCTTGTTATTCTAATTTATTTTGCATATGATTATAGTATTTATTTTTGGTATATTTATTTTTACTGTAGCTAGTTCTTGATCATGCTTGAATGAAAAAAAGTTTTTTTCCCCAATGGTTTTTTGTTTTGTTTACCAAATTACTTGATATGAAATTAATCCCCACTGAAGCATATGCCGTGCTACAGGTTTAATACATTACTCAATGGTGTTATGTTGAAAGAATGACACATCTCTTTCACACTGTGCGCAAATCCAGTTTTATTTAGACAGTAATAAGCTATCCCGCACTTGTCCAAGCACAAGGCTCAAGCAATAACACGTCGTTTTTATCGTATCTTTAATGTTGGCTGTGTTTAGCACACTATTCTGTCCGTCCAACAGCAGATTGCAGTTTGCTAGTTTTCCACTGGCTCCAGTAGTGGTATCAGTTATTAATAATCAGCAGTAAAAATTATTGTAATTGATTTTTAAAAAACTATGGTGTTGAATGTAGCTAATCATGTTGTAATGTGCTTTGGATTGACAAGTCTTAAAAAAATGTCTGTAGCATGAACAACAAACACTACAGAATACTAATTTTGGTTTCTTTTTTGTATCGTAGCAGAAAAAAGTACATGTTCAAATCCTAGAAATTGAGACTTCCCATTAATAATTCACTGTATATTTGACACATAGAATTGCACTGCTGACCTGTTAGAATCCATGAAACCAAATAAGACATTTCAATATGACCATTTATCTGCATTTTTCTGGTCCAAGTCCTAAGTAGATAACCACCAAATTGTGTCTTAACATGGGTTTATGACTCTTGCACAAAGTTCCTTGTAACAGCTCCCCCCCCCCCTACCCAACCTGTTTGGGAAACTATAAAATGCACTATGAAAGACTTTTGTTAAGGAAGTATGTCAAAGCACACCCCAGAATGTTTTCTCTCGTGCTTAATCAGCCATCCAAGGTGACTTTTTTGCAAAACATGTGCTGCTGGTCCCCTGCTAGTACTTTGCTGCAGTTCCTGATAACTGTCCCTGGAATCTTAATAAACCTCTACCACCCAGACATAAACCAATGTTGTCTTTTTGTTCAGATAATCAACTTGTATTAGTACTGTAGTTGTTGCCCAGTTTGTTTGTTCAAAGAAAACATAAGTATCACATATAAATCAATCAGGCCTGTAGTTAACACTGTCCATTAAGCATCTTAAACTAACAAAGTCAAACAAAAAACTCATGTAACTTTAATGGCAAAATGGGTTGTATTAACAGTTGCAGCATGCTGCTCATGAGATGGATTTTTTTTAATAATGGTACAAATCTTTACTGCCATCTACAGGACTGACAGAGCCACAATAAAAATATAATGTAAGAATAGTCCAAATGAGGTGGAAGCAATTATTTAAAAAACTGAAAACACAACAATGTTTATTTCACTGTTATATATACAGAAATTAAAATGTAAATTCAGCCATCTCAAATCAGCACCATTATTAACGTTCAGACAGACTCCCCCACAATGGATCAGTGTTTAGCATCCAGCTTCAAATTTACACACCAAATCTACAGGTGTATATTCATACACATCTTAGCAGGTATTTGGCCTCAGTGGAACCTGGACACAAACAGCAAACTCTACAGCTTTTCTACAACACCACTTCCTGTTCTTATATAACAGGTGACCTTGTTCCAGTGTAGGGAAAATCCTTTCTATTTGGACATTTGTTGTACCTACATAATATATAAGAAAACTACATCAATATTTCAAACAATGGTGTGCAAGCAATTCCTTTCAAAGCTTTCTTTACTTGAGAAACTTAAATCATGTATAAACACAATGGAAAGCACTGATACAGGTAGTATACAGTGGATTATTATATACAGAATATATCAGGTCATTGTGGCATTAAATGTCTGACATTGTATTTTGACGTGTCATGGTACTGGGTCATAGGCTTGTCTGCAATACCACATGTTCCCACTCCCACCTTTCCGTTTACGCTTTCTGGAGATGCAAATATGCTCCTCTTTACCTATGAAAAAAAAAAACAGAAAAGCCAGTATTAATTATTTGAAATATATAACAGTGGATTATTGGACTACTTTTACTATACACTACACACACACTCTTCCAGCAGCAATTCATGGACAGTGTGCCACTAGTTTCAAGTTACCTGGCCCTCTGGTCACGTTCCGCGCTGCAATATGCAATACCATGCAGTGTGAAGGGCAAGGGGTGGATGAGCTAGTGGGTGAAATGGCTCAAATCCTGCTCGGATGTCTGCCAACATTCTGAATTTCGAATCAAAGTTCACATCATATTGATATGAAGCGTTTCCCACTCCAAGATTCATGCAGCGGTGTGATATCACATTTCTTGCAAATCTTGCTTAAATCTTGGCTTTACATGCTGTTGGTCCAGTTGGGTCCCTCTATAACATACTGGTTGAAATAAAACTTTTATGATCCTTTTGGGAAACTGGTTACCACACAGTAAATGTTTTTAATTACATAGTTGGTGGCCTTTTAAAATTGTGGCAAGGCGATTGCATACCACAAGCAGTTTGCAGGATGTCTCTGTAGTAGCTAGCATCTCTTCACACAGCCCCCATTGTGAACTCAACTTAAAATTTAGGTTGCTTATGCACTAACATAATTGCCATCAGTTTGTCTTTTACTTTAAGTTGTGTTGTGAAGTTGAGCTTCTGAATTCACACCACCAGCTTGTTTTAATATACCATGGTCTTAATTGTGGTAGGAGGTACAGTATAAGACCAGATCACACGACCTTGTGACTTGATGGACACCATGAGTTTCCCATGAGTACTCAAATAAATTCAGATCCCTGAAAAAAACGTACCTGTCCTTTCTTGTTCTTTGAGTAGGCTTTGTTGTTGAACTGTTGCCACTTTGACTTTTGCTCCTCCCTCTCTTGCTCCAATTCCTTCATCCTCTGTACCTTCTTCTGGGCTTTCTTCTTCTTATACTCTCTCTGCTCTGCAATCTGCTCTTTCCTAGAAAGAGAGACAAGGAAGAGAAACATTTCAACCCTGCCCATGATGTCCAAATACAATCACAAACAGGTTATAACAAATATGAAATAATAACATGATTGAGTCCAACATACAGTATAACTTAAAGAAAAACTGCATTAATGAAACTATATGACCATATGTCAAAATACATGTAGCTGTAACATTGTATAAACTGAACTAATTAACAGAAACTCTACTGAAACCTTCAGTGTTGAGGAAATTTATAGTAAAAGAGCACACACAAGGGGTCGCATTCATTAGTATGTGAATAGAAATGATCTTTCTTTATGTAGAAAGATGACACGGGGCTCATTTTTAAATCAATCAACCAGAGAAACAAAAAAAGTCACCAGAGGCACTGTAGGCGTGTCACTTTAAATGTGGCAGATGTCATTTCCAACCAGCAAGGACTAATAAAGCTTGTCCTTGCTTTATTAGTCCACGTATGCATGATTCTGCAACTGCACTGTCAACTCAAAGTTTGATAACAGAAACTGATTTTGGTGGATAGTTTAGGAGAAATTTTATTTTTCCAGAATGGCCATAATGTTTTAATGTTTAAATATCAAATTCAGACACCAACCAAAAACCAGCAAGTGATTTATTTGATCAACCAGGCCTAGAAAGGGTTAATTTTTATGTCTATACATAGGTGGAATCTGCCAATCATGTACAGTGCAGCCACCTTGAACTCCATCAAATTGTGTGTTTAAGTTTTTGGCTTGAAATCACATCACATAATCACCGTCACTGAACAGCGGGACCTAACCGGCCTCCCACGCTGTTTTCTGGGGGGCAGTGCGCCGAAGAGTCGGTACCGACTCTTCCACATATGGTTTTGGCAATTTTTCCTCATAAGTTGCCAAAGACACTACCTACTACCACATTACTGTTGTTTGTTGCTCATAATATTGCTGTGTGGGTTGAAATGTGGGACATCTCTTTTATTTTGAAAGCCCAGCATTATCCAGTGAAGGATCTGTTTTGTTGTCAGACTGAATGTTGACTCAGTTTGAGATTTTACTCTTTGTAACTGTGTCTACAGTTTGCTAGTGACAGTTTTGATAATATAGTTTCTTACAAAGAAAAAAGAAGTGTTTTATGTGTGTGAGGAAGATAGGATACATAGCTATTTACTAAAGTTTTAGTGCTATGGTCTGGTGTTTTGTTAAATGTGTTGAATCAAACTTGGTCTAAAAAGCTACACATGCCACATATTTGGTATCAAATTAAAAAGGAAGATGTGTTTTTAAAAAAAAAAAGAAAACTTGTGATTGTCAATTTCTTTCTGATTTTGAGATAGAGCTGTTTGTTTGGATTGAGTAGGAAAATGCTCATTTAAGTGAGGGTTCTCAGTGAACAACAGCAACATTCTATAATTCTACTGGGGTCTAGAGGGTTATAACGTGATAATATATATGATATAATGTATAAAGCGAGATTTAAGAACAGGTCTATATGTACGCACATTAAGTGAGTGAGACACACAAGAGTTTTTTGTTCATACCTTGATTTTGGCTTATCATCATCAGAGCGTTTCCCCTCCTCTACTGCTTTGAGGTTCTGCAGAGGAATCACTTCAGCATTCCCGTATCCAGAGAAGGTAACGGCTGCTGTGCCATTCTCTCGGTCTATCTCCTCAATCTCAGCTTCATACACCCTGCCAAAGAATCACATCTGTAAGCAGGTGAGTATGAGCCAAAGACTTAAGCTCTACTTAATAAGCGAAGCTTAACACTAATGTATAATACTTGATAAGTGAATCTGTGTGATGTGTGACTATAGAATATTGTTAGAGCATTTTCTATGATTACAATTTACCTCAAGAACATACTTCTTGTTCAAAGTCTTTGTTTTTTGTAAACAAAAACATGATTCCCAGAGCATGGTGGCACAGTTGGCTGGGGAAAATATATAACATTTACACACTGTTGATTGAATCCACTCCTAGCCAATCTCTACCGTCAACAATGCAATAGAGAGCAGACGTGCTCTACTTTAGGTCATGCCTCTGTTGTGTAAAGTTATGTTTTTCTAACAATCTTTCCGGAAAGCTGAGACATGATGTTGGCAGTTTACTCGTGTCTTAAGATAAACAATTATCTACGTACAGGCTGACAGAACGTAAACACCTCGTTATTTTTACAAAGGTAAAACATCCAAGCACTTAACAACTACACTTCAATTGAATGTGAAATGATTATACATTTGTTAGGATAATAAGGTGTTTCATTCAATAAGTTACAACCAAGTACAGTGGTAGGTACAGTAGAATATGAACCACAATATAATTTGTGCGCTCTTTAGAAAGAGTGACTGACAACTCCTGAATTACCAGCCACAGTGAAATAATATCAAAACGGAGAAACTAATACAAATTTTAATTAAGACTCGTTGTGTGGATGATCTGGTTTGGGGGAATTTCCGAGTGGGTAAAATCTTTTTTTTTTTTTTTTTTTTACATAATCCATAAAACCACAATTATAATTCAGATAAAGAACTGACATTGTAGTGCTATAACACATGTGGTTGCATGTAATGTTTTCATGAGAAGAGGCTGGTGATACTCACTGTCCGTCCTGGCTCCACGCAGCCATACACCTGTCCCCCACTTTCCAGCCATGTTTCAGGGGGACTGTGTCGGAGCCATTGGTACTGGAAGCACTCTCAGCGGGCTGTGAGGTCAGGAGGTCTTTTGTCAAGTCAATGACTTCCTGTAGAAGAAACACAATCAAAAGGGGGTCAGATGTTCATGGAGAGCACAGGCAATTATCCCCTCAAAATATTTTGTTGGCAAAAGCGGCCATGGTAAAAGAAAGGACTGGGTAGTTTTCTGTGAAGTCATTGGCCAAACATGTTTCGTCTCGTCTTTAAATGAAAGTAACACACTTCACAATTTAGGGTTAGCAATTTAGACAGTGTTTGAAAATGTGTATACTACACCATGGCAATACTAATTTGACTCCTGAAAAATAACTGTGAATGAGGATGTTTACCGTAAAAATGTAAGAATGTATTTCACAATACTTGAAAGTTATTGGGAAACCTGCAAATCTATGGAATCAAAGAAAGGCCCTAAAAGGTTTCAATTCTTGTAGGAAAGTGAAAACCTAAAAGTGACATTTTAAGTCGCAAAACTTAAAATAGTGTTACTCAAACCACACAAAGGCAGACCGATAGTCTTTTCAGAGTAAAATATGACAGTGCTGTGAATTCAGTATTCAGTAATATTTCGATTTAACGACTGGGTATTCAGATGCTTATACAACTGAAATCATTACAGCCTTTCTTTGCCCCCACACGAATCCAGCGATAAGAAACACGCTTCTCAGGTGAATCCCAAACCTGCAAGTCTTTCTGGAGTTTAAGGAGGTCTTCATTTTCTGGGTCAGTAGATAAGGCAACTTCTACTTGCTGTAGCTGGGCTTTGTAGCTGTTCAACTGTTTCACCAGGTCGTCCGACATCTGTGTGTTGACAAAGAGACACCACGGTTTTCCAGAGAAGTTGGCTAGCTGTATTAGCACGTCCGGCAAGGCAAAACATTTTAAGTCAGCGCTCTAGCTTAGATTAGCAATAACCTAATACACACATTGCTCGTGTATTCAATGTGAAATGAGTGAAACGTGGGCTACTCGAAGCCTAAAGGAAAAAGATGATGTAGCTGTGTCACAACACTGAAGTTAGCATGGCGCTAAAACGGTTAGCAACACCCCTCGGCCTTCTCTCGTCGACGTCAAATTAACGTCCCACGGCTAATGCTAGCTACGAGCGGCAAAAACAAAGGGTTGGTGCGTAATCTTACCTCGGTATAACTGCTCTTGGCCGACAAACACCGTGAGCATTCAAATCCCAAATCGATAATTTGCCAAAAAAATCCGCCTGCTTCGAAGCACAACAGTACGCTCCCCTTCTCCCCGTACACAAACAGCCAACCGGAAGCCCGTGAAAGCCTTTCTCGCGATAACAGGGACGATCACGTCAAGGACGCAAGTAAGCAAGAGCGGCTCGGTAGCGCCCCCAGCGGCACTGCTCAGTCTGCTCTTCGTGTTCCCACACTGGTACACAGCTACAGCCAACATGTACATGCATGTATGGGACACCACTGTATAACTACCACCAATGTGGGTGTAGCTATAGTATATGATTTATGGTTGGAGTTTTTTATAATAATGTTTTTACGGCTACTTATTGACATCGATCCTGATTTCACTATATCAAAATTATCCCCAGCCGCAGGATTTTCCAAACTGGGGGCTGGGACGCCCAGAGGCGTTGCGAGATGAATCTAAGGGGGTCATGAGATCATTAACGGACTAAGGAACCAAAAGGATGAAAAAAATAAACTACATTTTGCTACGTAATATAATGTTCATTAGTTTTTCCTAATAATTGCCCTTTTCTTGAAATAATACTGCATAGTTTTACCTCTTCAGGCCTGTAAAAAATATTTAATTTAAACAGTTTGAGAGGGGAAAATCATACTGACAACTCATAAAAGTAGACATGGTCACAAATAGCCATGGCTTTGTATTAAGTGGTTACAAGCAAAAAAAGGTTGGGAACCACCATTTCCTCACCATCCCAGCTGATCCCTGAAATTATACATTGGGGTTGAATTAAAAATGATTTAATAATGTGTGTAATTTCACAATGTGCTAGTATAATATTATGTTCATTGTTCATTATACTCATGTACTTTTATAGTTAATAGTAGACTCAAGTTATATTCAGTATTGCTTTTTAGAAAACCATAGTATTATTTTCATGGTGCATGGTTACAGTTTTGGTTTTAACAGTTTGTGTTTTTCTCATTGATATGGTTATTCATTCAAGTTTAAATATACAACCAATGTTCTTCTACAAAATAAGAAAGTATTATTATTATTCTTCCGCCGCTGTTTTTGGCTCTTAAGTAGTTCCACAGTTTTCAACGCAGAAACTTCATTCAAACATCAAAATATTTAGCTCAATTAGAACATTCCAGCTATTACTTTTCTCATTCATAACATTCATACTTTCCAAGATATTCAAGGTTTTCCAAATGTTCAAAATTGACACACTGACACTTTTTCAAGGTTTTTCAACTCTTTTCTAGTCATTCATACTTTCAGCTAGAAACTCCATTCAAATATCAAAATGTTCCACATCTTTCACACATTCTGGGTATTATTCAACTTTCAAATGCCATTAAAACTTTTCAAAATATTCAACTTTCTTTGAAACTTTGTTATAATGGGAGTCAATTAGAAAATCATTCAAACCCACTCATGTTCAACCTCTTCCCACTCATTCATACATTCACGTAGAAACTCCATTCAAACTTTGAAATGTTCACAACCCATGGGAACGTATTCATATCACGTTCTACACGCGTGTGTGTGTGGCGTAATGTTCAGAGCTAGAGTGGGTGACATCATCGCTGGAGTGAAGGGCAGCTGTAAAATCTTCTTAAAAATTTCTGCTAAAATTGCTCGTTTCCACAATTTTCACTCTTCATACATCATTTCACACCAGGAAGTAGACAAACTTGTCCTGGTTCAGATCATGTAACCACTGAAGCCATAGGACATACAGTTTTTGAACTGTCTGCCTCAAAGCATCGGAGAATCTTTCAACCGTCTCATTATCTGTCATGATATTTTGGCTCCTACAGTCTTGAGCAAAACACAAATTTGACAACTTTTGAAAGTGTGATTTCTTGGTCATTTCTTAACTTTATCCACACAAATTATGCATCTACATGTTCAGCACAACAGTGAGGTCGTTTCACCGATACGTTTTTTTTATGATGGTGACTTTTCTGAGTGAAACTTTTACAGGTTTTTCTCCCTCTCTGTCTCAATGGCTCAGCACTTTCAGGCACAAGATAGTTACACACACAGCTGATGTTGATTAGCTGATTAAACCTCCATCAATTTGTTCCTTTGTTCTGATTGGTGGATTGACTGAGAGGTTTAGTCTCCATTAAATGAACTGTCTGACCTGTCTAAGTTGCAGTCTGCCCCTCCCCCCTCCACTCCCTCAGGGTGCCACAGTCGCTATAGCGACCGGTGTGTGTGCATGTCACTTACAGTAGGAAATCCCAGCACTCAAATCATGGACCTTTAAACCATGCAGTATAGCAGATTTTCAAAATCCCCCCCACCCCCCCCTCCCCAGATGATAGCAGGAGCTTACTGGGGGGCCATGGACAAGTCTGGATTTTCAAAATAAAAGCCCATAGATGATAACAGAAGCTTACCTGGTGTCCACAAACAAGGCTAGATTTTCAAAATAACAGCCCTAGATGGTATCAGGACCTTACCAGACAAGGCTGGATTTTCAAAATAAATGATCCCAGATGGGGGTCAGACAGGACTGGGACATCCCTTTCAAGCACTTTTTCAAGGTTTATCTACTTATTCATACTTTAAACTACAAACTCCATTCAAAACTTAAAGTGTTCCACATCTTTCTTAAATTATGATTTACATACATTCATAAATTTTCAGTATTATTCAACATTTCAAGCCAGATGTCCAGTTTAGCGTCAGCCTTTCAACAATCCTTAAAATATTCCACATCATTGATTCATTTAAATTCCACATCATTCATACATTTTCAGTATTATTCAACATTTAAGCCAGATATTCAGTTTAGCATCAGCCTTTCAACAGCCAGCATTCACACTGCAATTTCTTCAGAAATTGCCTTCTATAGTGTGTGTTGCACTTACAATGGCTGGGCAGTGAGTGGCAGTGTATGGGATGATGCACTAGCGTCCACTGTGGTGGCTGATGTGCAACTATAGCATCAAAACCCATGCATATAGTAGGAAAAGGCTTTTGAATAGCTGTCCACTGTAGTGACCACTATGCATGAAAGGGCTAGAGTGAGGCATAGAGATGCCTCAGAGCACTAGGACTTGAATATATCTCGTTATAGATACAAACCCCTTTAGTACTCCTAATGAATAAATATCATTAAGTCATTATAGTAAAATATGTGTGCTGAGTGCTGAACAAAATTACATAACAATCTTAGCAATGCATGCTGGTTGGCATGCATGAAACAACTTTAAATCAAGCAGCACATTGGTAGATGGAAAAACAATATTGCAATGGAAATTTCTAGTGAGTGCTTGAGAATAAAAACAATAGTTTTTTCTTTTTTTGGCATGTTGTCACAAGCATCACAAGCTAACAATCAAAACACTTGTCATCAGTCTATCCTACAATCTGGCACAAAGATGGTATTGTCAAATGATGACTTAAACCTTGCATACATGTCATACTTACAGCAGCACTTTTTTTGCACAGTAGTTGACCAAGTTTAGTAAAAGAAAACTTAGAAAAAACACTCAACTTTAAACGATTATATTTGTGTACACAAAATGTCTCAGCGCACTCACTTCGATTTATTCCACTTTGTTATCAGGAAAGCAAACATTTGTCTAGCTGAAATTTTTATTCTCGCAAATATACTGCTCTTGCTGTTCTCTTGCACTACTAATGACTGATGTCTTCAGTAAGTGGCTCTGATCTTCTCTATAGATTCAGATATTATTTCAAGCAATTTTTCTTTCATGAAATATCTGAACATTTTGTTCATGAAGAAGTAGAACTGCAAAACCACATAGAATGTACTTTTAATCCATTATAATTTAATAGACTGCAGATATTACTTCTATAAATCAAGAAATATTGTTAATGTCATAATCAGCCAATGGTTTCAGGGTCTGGGAGCAACACCAAATTGCTTTTAAATCTCCAGCAGCAGATGAACTCCGGCCATTCCCGTTCTCCCTGAAGTGGAGGCAGCATCACAGATCCTCAGCGTCAGATCAAGCCCATATAAAAGACGCACTCTCCACTTCAGCCACAACAGATGAAAAGATCTGCCTCAGCCAGCACTATCTGCAATGTAAGTCTGTTTTATGAAATGTCTTCCAAGGGACTTAACTGCAAGTTTTTATTCTAAAAGGTTGGTGGATGAAGATTTATTTTTTAAAGAATATATCTATTTTTTTAATTATCTGATGCGGGAAACTGGGAATAAATCAAAGTTCCCTTTATTCCTTTAAGTGTTTTTTGCCTTTTTAATATTAAGACACACTTCTTGTAATTTTTCTCTGGTGGTGTCTATTTTCTCACTGACAGAGAGGGAAGAAGCACAGATTTCATTCAACAATATCATCCAGTGAACAAAATGAAAATTCTCTGATGCTGTGTTTCTGAATGGATGACATTAATAGACTGCTGGCAAGCACGGCTCCGAAACCTCCTTAAAGAGCACTGCTCAGACAATGTCATCGACACCACAGCGTTGTCTTAACTTCGCCAGCAGAAATGAGACTTTGCCTGTCAGCTACCCTTATACTGTGCAGACCTCTGTGTCTCTAACAATCCTGGTGGGTATCCTCATCCTGCTAACTGTATTTGGCAATGTCATGGTAGTAATTGCTGTGATCACAAGCCGAGCCCTGAGAGCTCCTCAGAACTTGTTTTTAGTGTCTCTGGCATGTGCAGACATCCTGGTTGCCACCTTAGTGATGCCATTCTCTTTAGCGAATGAACTGATGGGTTACTGGTACTTTGGTAAAGTGTGGTGTGATATCTACTTGGCTTTGGATGTGCTCTTTTGCACCTCATCCATCGTTCACCTGTGTGCCATCAGTCTGGACAGATACTGGTCCATCACTCAAGCGATTGAGTACAACGTGAGAAGGACACCGCGCAGGATTAAATTCACAGTCTTCATAGTTTGGGTACTGGCAGCCATCATTTCATTCCCTCCATTTATCACAATGAAAAAGGGTAAAGAGGACAGCCTTAAATGTAGAATTAATGAAGAGAAATGGTACATCATATTCTCCAGCACTGCCTCCTTCTTTGCACCCTGCGTCATCATGATTATGGTGTATGTTAGAATCTACCAGATTGCCAAGAAAAGAACAAGAGCCCCACCAGGTGAAAAGCAAAGAGAACATGGCAACTCAGGCAACCTGGAGAGAAAAGACGGAGAAGGGAGGGAGGTGGAAGGGGAGGACGGAAGAGAGGTCAACGGGTTGGACGTGGAGGAAGAACCCTCCTCGTCTGATGGGAATGAAATCATCCTTTGTTCCCTGAAGAAGAAGAGGGGTATGAGAACAACCAAAGAGGCTCAGGTGAAGGCTGGAGAAACCTCTCCAAAACCAGAGGCGCAGCCCTGTGTGAGAGTGAGCAAGTGGAAAGGAAGGCAGTACAGAGAGAGGCGCTTCACATTTGTTCTGGCTGTGGTCATGGGAGTGTTTGTTCTCTGCTGGTTCCCCTTTTTCTTCACATACACACTCACTGCTGTGTGTGACACCTGCTGTGTCCCGGAGACATTGTTCAAAATGTTTTTCTGGTTCGGCTACTGTAACAGCTCACTAAATCCGGTTATATACACTATATTCAATAATGACTTCAGGAGGTCTTTTAAAAAGATCATTTGTAAAAGGGACAGACAAGGTTTATAAATAAGATTTTTATGTATGCATTTCACAAACAGTATTTTTGGTCATCTACATTACAGCTCCTATCAGTGTAAATATTACATTAAGCAGATATTAAAAGATATTTATTGGATATTTGAAAAATGTGAAATGCAGCATGCTTTGCTTTGTGTTTAAACATTTGTTGTACTTCCACATCAGTAAATGTTTGTTTTATAATATTAAGTCATGCAACAAGTTTCTAGTGTGCAGTTTGCTTTGCAGCTACTATTACACTGTGACAACCTGTGAGTTTAGACTTTGTACAATTGTTACAGCATGGATGGTACATTTTCTACATGTATGTATGTTTGTTTTGGAATATAAATTTAAATGGAATTTAAATGTATCAGTCAAAATCATCTCTCATGGTTTTCAAGTTGACAGACCATATTGCACTGCAAGAACAGTTTTACTCGTGGTCATTGTGCAATATGTTACAAATACCGTAAATCCACTGAAAAGTCAACAGTTTGTAAACAAACACGGCCAATAATTTAATTATGACTGAAAACTGAGTCATGTGCTCATGGCAGCAATTATTCTGCCAGAGAAATGAAATGCCAAAATGATGCACATTAGGCTATTTGGAGCCTCTCTCTCTGTAATTGCCATCAATTAAAGAAAAGACAGATTTAGAAAAGCAGACAATTGTAAATGCTACAGTATCACAGATTTAATAAACTATTCATCCCAACTGTACAAACAATAGCCAGAGCATATGAAAGCAAACTGTACCCAAAATGATGATATCCCCATACCACCAACTATCTCGTTCACTCAGAACAAGACAATTATATGAAAAGAAAATGATGCCCAGGAGGTACGGTTGGCACCACCATATTGAATGCACTTTATCATGAATTATAGCCCTTCATATCAGGGTATCATTAAATCATCCCCTGGTGTCAAACAGAAATCACACAGCGATAGATATACGAGTGGCTGCTGCAAATTACATTGCGAGGTTAATATCCACACAAGCTTATCAATGGGTTGTGTTTGTATACTTTGTCTAATGTCAACAATCCTTGTCTCTTCTCCTTTTTAGCTCACTTTTCACAGCACTATAACTTTCCTTTAGAGCAACTTGTCTTTAATAATATATAGACTTTTAGACCAGCATCTGTGAACCCGAAATAAAATAAATGTGCCATCCATAATTGCTTTAACTTAGCAAACATTTCTACCAACCACCTCTCATATATAACAGAGATATTCCCATGACTCTCTGTTTGGGTTCAACCATGTCTCTGAGTCTTAAAATACAACATCTATTAATTACCACAACTATAGGCCAAGTGTATTGCTGATAGTTCCCACGAACAATCTGACACGAGAAATATTAGAAAACATTGGTATTTGAGGCTTTGTGGCAAGTTAAAGCTATTTCTGCAAGGTTGTTTGATCATTATTATGGAGGCTTTGTTAGGACACTGCTGCTGACAGTTGGTATCAATATGTTTAAACAGGAAAAATCAGTGGCCCCTGCCATAACAGCACCTATGAAGAATAGAAAAAAAACACTCAAATAGATTATTATAGTTGTTGGAACATTTTAACAGAAGTAGCTGTTTTTATCAATACTGACAAAATGTAACATTTAGTACCATAAAATATTTGAGACATAAGACAATCCTTAAAATATTTCTACTTGGCCCTGATCCATGGCACACCAATGTGTCTTGAAATATTAAAGTGCAGTGACTGCAATCAGAATGCATCCTTTAATTAAAATGACAACTATAATGGAGTCCGTCACTATGCTTGAGCAGCACTGTGCATACATTACATTTTTAGAGCACATACTCACCAAGCGATAGAGAGATGAAATGCCAAAATAGCCTATATTACTTGCCCAAAAAGAACAATAACATGGTTGAAATCATAAAAATTCATCAAGAGTTGACTTGGCAATATCTTGTGATTAGTTTGTTAAATGTAGACCACAGTGAATAAATCATGTGTTAGTGAATGTTTTCAAATCTGTAATGTATCAGTGAAATTTAGTGTTCAATCTTCTATGCCTCACTCCATGTCACTGTAAATTATGGTTGGTTACACAGTGTAAACAGTTGGTTACTATTGCTATTCTCAGTGTGTACACACACACTTCCACTTTCGCTGTCTGCCGAGACAATGATTTATTTCCCCCTCTAAAGGCCACTTCAGAGTCACGATTTATGCTTGTGACACCACAGCTTATAAAACTATGCTTTATAAGCTGCCTCTGGCGGGAGTTCTCACAACTTTCACACAGTTCCCCTTCTCCATTTCCTTCTAATTTATCCTGCCTGCAACTCCATAAGTGTGTTTTAAAGGTGCTAGTCATGTATCTCAAAGAGGCTGGCAAACTTAAAAGCAAATTAAGACCACAGAGAACAGACTGCATCCCAGGCATACAGAGACTGTCGAGGCAAGTCCGACAGAGGCATCGAGCCCATGCTAACAAGTTTAAATCATGGCTTGTGATGAATAGAGTGTTTTAAATTGAATGCTGGGTCATTCATTATGA
The DNA here is from genome assembly GCA_005408345.1 of Macquaria australasica. Lineage (NCBI taxonomy): Eukaryota > Metazoa > Chordata > Actinopteri > Centrarchiformes > Percichthyidae > Macquaria > Macquaria australasica. The sequence goes on along the minus strand of SEMN01000034.1, from coordinate 64,037 downwards.
ATTGAGCACAATGCATCATGCACACTGGGGCATATAATACTTCCTGCCTCTTGAATTGATAAGGAAGCGAGATAATCAAATTACATTCTGAGGGATGTGAGCAGCAGAGAAGAAGATCCTGTTTAATTTGCCCCGTACAATCTCTGTTGCTTTCTCTACTCCTTCTGATCACCATTGCATCTACAATGGAAATTTTACTCAATGAAAAGTCTTCTTTTAACCCCTAGTTTTCAAACATGTTTAATGTATTTAATTACAATATTTCTAGCTGTCTAAGTATGCAGAAGATGACTGCATTTTGCCAAGACATCAAAATATGGATATTTTCTGAATAACTTGCCAGGCCACTTTTTTCCTGCCTGGAAAGATTGGACCTATTAGAGGCCATTTTTGATCTGCAGCCCTTGAGAAAGGGATTATTGTGATTAGAATTTAGAATTTTAAAAAAAAGGAGCTTGTAGGTTCTTATATTTTCTTAGCTCATCAAAAAAGCAAAACATTCTCGTCTGAAAGGGGCTCAAGAAGACCCCCGGGGAATGAGGACCCCGCTGGGAATTAAGAGAGCCAAAGCACACGGATGATGTGGAATTTACTAAATATATCAAATATATAAACAAATGGAAGTTGATTCTATGGGACAGCCAATATAGGCTTTACTTATCCATGCTTTGAGGGGAGCACAAAAAGTGTGGGTCTCTTATTGGCATCAAAATATGAGGTATGGCCTAGAAGGTTTAAAATGTTAGTCCATCTAATGTTCCTATAGCAATTTTATTTAATTATTATTTAATTAATTTAATTTATTTAATTATGTAATTGAGTTATTCCACTTTCAACAAATTAGGTGTAAAGGCTTTTTTGGCCAGACTACCTCTGTCTGTTTTGTCTATTCATTTTGAGCATATTAAAAAGAATTTCTGACGTTTTATTTTATAAACAACAAAGTCTGTTTCTTCTTGTACCAACAAGTGCCTTTGGTTATAAGTGAATATGTGTGCGTGACAGAGAGAGAGAGAGACGAAAAGAGAGGGGGACATGGGGGGGGGGAAGGTGAAACTGGACTGTATAGTCCCAAAATATGGGTCTTACTCATTTGTCTTATCCATGACCTTAAATATATGTCACAATAAGTTCAAATCTAATAAAAACTTAAATGAGTTTGAAAACATTTGATTCGTCTTGCTCATCATCAAAAGTTGAGATACTCTGCCCTCTGTGAAACTCCAAGCACCATCTACAGCAATGTTTTCTATGCTCTGCAGCAAATCCTCAATGATACCAAATTAAGCTCTGGCATAATCCCCTGCTCCGGATACCATAATTCTTCCTTAGTCATCTTGTCCTGTCTGTGCTATCGATTGTATCTAATTCCAGTCTGGCCTACACTCATCCTCATGCACAAGGTTCTGCACAGCACCCCCAACCCGCCCACATGCTCCTGGATGATGTCAGCTACACACACACACACACACACAAAAAGAAAACACAGACTCGTGATAAAGCTTGCTATCATTGTACTCTATCTGTTCTCACCAGCCAGTTGTTATGGACAACAATTCATCCCTCAACATGCACACCATCAACTGTGACGTCTCTATGGGTTCTCCGCTTTTCCTTTTCACCCTTGTTATCTTCTGCTAGGGTGTCAACATTGTCTGTTTTACCTCTTATTGACAGGGTCTCGGGAAACAAGGCCAACCTACTGATTACTGCCAGAATCACAAATCACAAAATATGATTATTTGAAGTGAAAAATGTGAAAAGATTACATCATGCAAATAGAGTGGAATCAATACCTGAAGTTATTACTTGCAGTAAAAATAATTTCTAAGGGTGTCACGATGGTTGCAAATAATCTTCTCCATATTTGCAGATTAATTCCAATTTTCCAGGCAAGATAATATACTGTGTATTTGTAAATAAACTATAAGCCAAAAGGAATTCATTGTGTGTTGCTACATTTCTAAAATTCAACAAACTCAATAAAAGGCAATCTGAGCAAGAGTAAAGCACACTCTGACTTTGCATTTATTTATTTATTTATATGATATTGATTGTGCTTAAATATTATGCTACAAATAATATTTTAAATTGGATTTTATGGGTATAATTTCACCTTTAGGGATATTTTTAGCGTTCCAGTTTTTACAGGTATTTAATAGATATTTCCAAGTTCAAGCATAAGAGCGGATGGTAGAGAGGACCAAATTCCCATTGTGAAGAGTAGTGGTTGCAATCTGTGTAAACAGTAAAAGATTCCTTCTCTTTGACACATACAGTACATGATTAGTACTACACTGCCATACTGCCATAGTGGATTCAGGTGAGTGTGTTGTGGCAGTTACCTCTACTGGTCAGCAGATGGCGCCTCGTGTGGCCATCTTCCAGGTGAGATATTGACCGACGTCCCCGTCTCATCTCAAGGCTAGAAACGTGGAAAGTACACCGAAGGTCTTTTCGGTTCCTGAAAAGGTGAATCGTCAGTTTAAAACGTATTCGGCATTTTGTTTTTTGTTTTTTATTATTGCCCGTGGTCGTCGTTTAAGATGTTGCTGGAAACAGGGTTAGTTAGCTAAATTTGGGTTTGCTGATATCTTCATTTTAAACGAGGACCAAATGTTTTGTAACGCTGATGACGATGTTGTTGGTTAGGGAAAATATATAAAGACAGCCATATGGGCTATATAATACCTGAATTATTCTATTGTAATGTGACTGACATTAGACGAACAGCCTATTTTGTATAAAATGATTATTTATTCAATTATACAAACGCCCTGTAACTAGCCCCTATGTGCCTCTTACGTAACGTAACCAACCTAGCTAGCAGGTTAATTGTTTTTACACTTGAGAAGTTTGCGTTGATTATTAGCTACAAACATTCAAGACCTAGCATTTTTTTTTGAGGGGGGGGAACCCCGCAGGTAGTTTGGGAACACTTACCGGTGTTTTGAACACATTTCCAGATTCCTAAAAGAGAACTAATTCCGTTTGGACAAAAAAAGTCGGTGTGCTTCATGTAGATATTTAGTGCAACTAGTTTGTTTCCCAAGTTGCTACAAACATGGCAGCCGGAAGTGACATATCTCTCAACGACAGTAGTACTTGAACCGACCGTCTTTATTGTGTTGAATATTTGTTCCACTTGGATAAAAAATTCGTTAAGGAATCTGGAAATGTCTTCAAAAAAAAAGTTGTAACTGTTGCCCAACAAGCTGCAAAAGCTATTTCAATGCAAAGTGGTGATTACTCACTAAGGCAGCTGAGCCACTGGGAGCAATCCCTATCAAACCAATTAAGTGCTGAATTTTGACTTCATTCATTTGCATTGAGTTACCATTTACAGGCACTTACTTGTATGTAATATTGTCTCAATGACTTTTGTCTTACGCAGCTTACCCAATTTGGTATTTGGTAGCCTCCAGCAGATGTTGGAGGACGTTTCTGGGGAAAGGATATATGGCAGCTCTCCATGATGGCTCCAGTGAACCCTAACTACACCATGTGGGTATGTCTACAATAAACATATTACCGGCCTGGTAAAGGGGGAGTCAAGGCAGTACTGAGAAGGTAAATGTCAGGCACATGGAAGACAGGTTTAGAGGGTTTTAGTTTGTTCTTGTGAAATGTTGTACCACCATTACATCCTTGCATCCATGGGTTTTTCCAAGATGTGGCTGATTACATGAGTGTAGAGAATGGCTTGTAGCTTGAATCCTGAGTGGATGGCTGTGTTCCCTGTCTTTGTGGCAATGACTAATATTGTTAATAATGGTAGATTTTCTTATTCCGTTTGGGTTTTACCTCATTAATTCTTACTCTATCTTGCTGATAGACTACAAATCAGGATGTGACTTTCTTCTGCTCTAAGACAATATCTCTGACAATGTTAGGTTATCTACAGTGATTATTTAATGGCCTGAAGTGGGGGGACTTCCTTCCTTTGGGCTTTGGGCAGTATTTTATATTTTGTAACTGTAAATAGAGTCGGTCTAGACTTGCTCTATTCGAAAAAGTGCCCTGAGATAACTTTGTTATGATATGGCGCTATATAAATAAAACTGAATTGAATTGAATTAAATGTTAGACCATCCTACATTTTCTTCTTGATTTGAACAGATACCGATTTTACATCTTGATAATATCACAGGATGTGTCAGTTCTTTGGGTATACTTTCCTGCACGATGGTTACAGCTTATGTAAAGTGTAAATTCAGTGGTGTTGTCTAAACCAGTGCTCATTGCTCTTGTGAGCTTATAAATGGGGCAATGTAGGTTTTTCCTGTTTTTGTTTTTTAATAACTGCATATCGTTAAATAAAGCTTGTAGTTAAAGTCATGTGGCACTCATGAAATGGCAAATAGCTCAATGTAGCAATGGAGGGGTACTATAACACTGTACAATGGATCCGTTTTTTGGTATGTGCCATCTGGTGAGACCATTTCTATAATGAGAGCTGGGATGTGGAGCGGAACGCAACATTCATAACACTTAACAAAATTACTGCCAATATTGCCTCCATTGTAAATTCTGACAGCACTACATGAAAATCTAAACAACTTACACCAACAGAATATAATATTATTTGAGATATTACCTGTGATAAATTCTGTATGCCTTCTGCTTTCATAAATGTTTATTTTGTTGTTATTGAGCACCATAGATGTATGAATTATTGATTGAATCAACATCACTGACATTTCATCATATTGCATGTTGTACTACATTGAACAGTGCTGAACATAATAACTGCAAGAGGCTTGGTTATTAGAATATATAGGCTTTGTTTTTAGAATGTAGAAAAACACTTTCTAACGTAATTTGTCTCTGTGTTTTGAGAGTTGGCTACTTTTTTGGCTGACATCCAGTTGTTCCCGTTACACCATCTAAATCTTGTAGTAATTACTGGCCCTCACAATGCTGTTATCTGTTAATGTGTCTACTCTAAATGATCTATCTGTCTGGCTTACAAGTGAAATCCCAGGTTTTCCCATGTGGTGTGTGGCAAAAGGTATATTTGCTCAATTGCTAGAGTTAACAGAATTTAAAATGATTTTTATTTCTGGCTTAATCAATATGCATTTCCTTGAGAGTGTATGATTCTTAATTGACTGTTCTGTCAATTCTGTGGAAAAATAGAGAAAATGAACTTAGAGTAGCTACACCGTAAACAGTGACTTTGTGTTTAAAACAAACAGCTTACAGAAAATAAAAAATGATTAATTGCAAAACAAAACCCTGACGCAGTGCTAAATGGAATTTAATTAATATTGGTTGTTTGTTCAAGCTTTTTTTTTTGATAAGGAGGAAAACTGCAGTAAGACCTTTTAGTGGTTACCCAAGTAATTTATCTCTGTTTTGAAATGATCTAGTAAGCTCCATATATTGTGTGTAAACCATGGTCTGCCAGGAAGGAGAACACATCCCAGAATAATAAGCCCCCTCAATTGTAGAAGTAATTTAATTTTGCAAGAATAATCAGTCATACTAATCTCCATGGTAGCAAACATAATTAAATTTGCCAGCCTCAAATTTGGTGTCATCTCTTCAAGGAATCATGGACAATAAATACATGTGTTTTACCTTGTCGGAATACAGCACATTGTTAGCCCCTTGTGGAATAGTTAATTAAAAGAAATCAGTAGAAATATGGTTTTTCATGGCTAATATCCTTCTATGTTCCTCAGGTCAGAATGCAAACAAACTGTAAACTAGAAAGCATTAATTTAATCGTAGATGGCTTGGGACTCTTCAAGACTAGTCAATAAGGGACAGAGGCATAATGATGCTGCAACAGAAAGTGTTGATTTAGGATACATATTGACCACAGCACATTTAATATTGAATGTCTTTTTTGGAACATTTTAGGCAAAATAATTGCACAATGTGCAGTTGCATAGTTGAGGCATGGCTGAGATGTGTGACCTTTTATCACATGGTATATTGTATGTACTGTACCCTGCATACTGATGCAAGCATAGACTGGTGCAACTGAGAGAGAGAGAGAGAGAGAGAGAGAGAGAGAGAGCTACTGCCATCTGCAGACTTTGTGTGGAACTGCTATAATGGGTGAGATTCAATCAAAATGTAAAATAAGCTGACACGAGCAAAATGTCTCTTGAAGATATAAATACAATGTTTTAACAAAGCTAATATGAGACTTGGCAGTCGTGTTTATTTAGGTTGTTCAGGAAGCGTGTGCCGCCGTGCGCACTCTTTTGGGTGGTTCGCCTGGCTGCTTCAGAGCCAATCACATTTCAGATAAACACAATATTGCGTCATTGTTATTGTGGTAGTTGGAGCTCCAGCTGCTTACGGAGATTTCGCCTCCATTTCGCTTACATTTCGGCCTCTAAAACTGCGTAAAAGGAGCGGACCCGCAAGATACAATGTCGCTCCAAAAGGACGTTTCATCGGACGAGAGTTTGCAAGGTAAAGTATAAACGACAAAACGGCTTGTAGCTCACCAATGTCGACGCTAGCGGCAGTCGATTGTTAAGAAAACACGAGATAACTTACGTTAAATCAGCTAAGATAACCTGAGCTGAACAGTCGAGGTATCTAGCTAAGATTAAAGCTTAACGTTACTACATTATTTTATCGATATATAAGACGCGGAGAGGACAGCCCATCGGTCTAATGTTAATTATTTAAAGAGGTTCGTTTGCAGTGTTGCGAAATCAAAATGCCTCCAAGCCAAGGACAGTCAGTATCTGTTTATTGTTCTACTTGACACTTGGCCTGGGTGGCAGTCCCAGCCTATATAGGCCAATGATAGCGTACTGGATACCGAGATTTCCGACGCAGATTTCACGTGTAAAGACTACGTGTTTGATTTTAGGTTCTTGGGTTGAGCTGCATTTCAGTGGCACTGGCTCCCAGAGTACCAGTCATCACGGAAGCCAGGAGCAAATCCACACGTCCAGCCAAGAGGGTGACATGGAGAAAATGCTGCTAGATGCACAGCACGAGTCTGGCAGAAACAGCTCAAGAGGAAGCTCTCAGTGCAACAGGTTTGTGGGGAAGGAAGCACCGTTTGTGTTTCTCGTTTGCGCTATTTAATACAGATTGTCACGAAGTGGTATACCAAACATGTATCTTAAGTGACCAAAGTTTCCCTTTTGTGTTGTTGGCCTCTTCACAACAGCCCACTTAGAGCACAGACCCCTCTGCTTATGTGGAGAGGCTCAGAGGGAAACAGCTCACAGGTATATTTGTTGGTATCAGAATCTATTTATCAAAGTCTTATTAAATAAGTGTAGTTTTATTAAATAGTTCATATGATGTTGTACAGCATAACGTTATTTTTTAAATATCAGTGATGGCAAAGTTGTTGCTGGATGTGTTCTGACAGCATTTGATTATCCACAATTGGTGTTTTTAGTCAGATGAAGACTTCCAAGAAAGAAGACGGGAAGTAGAGAACCTGATGAAGAAAAATGCTGACTGGATCTGGGACTGGTCTAGTCGACCTGAGAACAATCCACCAAAGTATGTAGCCACCACTAATTTGGTAACTCTTAGTATTTGGTATGATTTTTTTGAAGTTAACTTAGTTAACATAATTATTCCAAGATTTAAGATACAAATGCACAAGTAATCACTACCAACAGGAAAAATTGTAGTGATTACAGGGATGGTAGAGGTAACAGGAATAGGAAATTGTTAATCCTATTGTGCTAATCTCTTCCACGTATTAGCCTAAGTATGTTTATTTTATGCTGTGATTTGTAATTGTAATTCATAGAATGAAAAAAGATGTCTGTGTGAGCAGAGATGACAGTATGACATTAGACCGGCACTCATTGATTTTAATGTATTCAAAACAGTGAAAAATTAATGTGCTCCTCTGTAGGGAGTTCCTGCTGAAGTACCCTAAGCGCTCGACCTCTCTCAGCATTAGGAACACCAGCGTCATGAAGAAGGGAGGCGTTCTCTCTGCTGACTTTCTGAAGCTTTTCCTTCCCTCATTAATCATTTCTCACATACTTGCTGTTGGCCTCGGGTAAGCAACATCATTTAATCTCTAATTCTGGTGATATTACAGTATATCAAAAACTAAAAACACTTAAGAACCTTTAGAGGCGATTGCAGAGGGATCCTTAAAGAACTGTTTAAAGCCTTGGTTTTTGACCACATGCAATTGATATATATTCACATAAATAATGGAATAATTTGACACATAGTTGAAAAATTTAACTGGTATTTTTCAAATAATCCTACATGAAAATATAGACTTGATTTCCTACCGTTTAGAAACATTGATGCAAACAGACCTTTTAATTGCACCAACACAACATGAATAATTTAGTGGTTGTCTAGTGTTAGTCCCTGTATTAAACCACCTGCCAATCAATTTGAGAGGGATAGATTCCAGTCTTGTGTTTTGGTTTTTGGTGGTGGGACAACAGTTTTATTTACATTTGTACTGTGCCATTTATAAACTTTGATCTTACTTCCACGGACCTCTAACATACGCTGAATAGAAGAAAGCAGTATTACCACAATAAGAAACGGTGGTTCCATAGCAAAAAAAAAGCACTGCAGAGAACATAAACATACTGATTGTTCAGAGTATAGCATGATTGGATAAATGGAGCAACGTATAATACTCCCTCACGTATGCTCAGCGCTTTGTTCCCAACCCTGACACAATGTCTTATCTCAACGAGGGCACAGGTATTTTTTCTAGTGACAAACCTATGGTTATGAAGTAGAGGCATCAAGTCCCAGCTTCAGTGTTTTTTCTTCAGTGTGGTTTTAGTAATATATATTTTTGGAGAATGTTTCTTGAATCTTGCTGTCAGCACCATCTTATTTTACATGTTTGTCTCTCTCCTTTTAGGATATATATTGGGAAGCGTCTAACCTCCCACAACACCTACTAGGTAGGATGGTGGTGTGTTGTGACACCTTGTCACCTTGACGTGACCATCTTGGCATGCCTTAAAATGGGACCTTCTAAATATCAAGGGAGATGTGGCCACGTGACATGGTCCAATTTGATTGAGTGCCCCACGTTACTCGCACCAGTGTGGAGAGTTGAGGATCTGTCATTGCTGTTTCATGGTGTATACTCCTGAACACAACCGTGACCAATCCTCTCCTCCTTGCTGTAGTCCCTTGTCCTGGTCTGGAGATGACTGTTTTGCTGCTTCCTGCTCCTTAAATCTGCACGTTAGGGAACTGATATATATAAATATATATATTGTATGTCATTGCCTTTTTCTGTTTGGAATGAGAAATCACTTGATTTAAAATTATATACTGTCATTTGATTTTTAGATCAGCTGTGGGTAAAGGAAATTGTTTTGACTTGTAATTTTTTATTTTTTTGTCCAAGGGATCATTAGCCTAGTATTTTAAGTGAATGTATCCATTGCTGATTGCTCTTTGTGCAATTGTAAATTGTGATTATAAGAAAATCAAATGGTGTATTAAGCACTGATATGGTCCATTTTGTTCATCCTATCCAAAATAAAAGTTGGAAATACACATATGGCCCTGATGGATTTACAAACCAGTTAATATGAAGAAACACAGAGCTGACTGTTTAGCAAAGGAAAGGACCACATACAGATGAACACAATTAAAATTTTATTGAACTTTGGTCAAAATAATAAACAAGTGAATACATTGCCACCATGTTAGGAATCAATGGACAAAGACAATGCATTATTATGTGTTTGTTTTAATGTCATCAGTATATGTTTTGTGTAGTCAACCTTCGTTTCTGCATTCACAACTATGGAGATCCACATTTGCAATACGTGGTTCAAATTTGGGTGACATCCCTAATAAATGAATAAGGGGACATGTATGAGGCCTGTCTGAATTTCCTACTTATTACATGATTCGGAGGCACTATCACAAACTGTATGGTGTGCAATTTTCCTCCGTTGTATTTTCATAGACAGCCACATATAGCAGCAGTATATGAGGACATAACTCTATAAAATAGGATTTACAAATAATGCACATGAGGTTTGTAAAACGTTTGGGGACATAACTTGTAGCTGTCACTGATAGAAGTAGGTATTAAGGCTGCAGATTCCCTTTGTCCTGGGCCCCATCTTGTGCCATGTAGTTTCCAGCCTGCATCCTAAAACATGGTCAAAAACTAGAAATTAAGCTCTTGACACAAACACATTATCGGTTTTCTCCAACAGTGGTTCTGGAACTGGTAGCCCCAAATAGTATTTCCATAACAAGTTTGCTTGAGATCTGCTCAAAGACAGTGGTGTGACTGGACATTTTTCCACCTCTCTACAACATAAAAACATGCAAAGCAATAAACATGTTTTAATACATACTTCTAAATTTAAAAACACATCTGTAGTTTTAGTTTCTTTTATTATGTGGATGACAAGGTGTACTTGAGTAGATACAGTCAGTGAAATTACGTCACCGTATTGACTGGGGTAAAGTAAGAGGAGGAAGGGGGAGAAAAGAAACAGGTCCACTTTCCAAATTCATGGCCTCTTCCACCAGTAGTTTGGCCTGAATACATGGCCAATGGGGGAATGTTACAGTTAGGCTTATTAGCCATTAATCCGCGCTTCAGAAGGCCCAAAATCTTTGAGATGATGTTACAACTTTGACAAGACGTCATTTTAAGGGCTTCCAAGAGTTCTGTCGTTAAATCATGAAATGAAGGCTTAAAATGTCAACACAAACACCAACGTTCAAGAGTTTGACCTCTAGGGAGTGCCATTCCGTCAATTAAACCCAGATTGGGCTTTCTGGGTCAGGGGGGCATGTTGATTGCCCTGGTACCAAAAGGCAAAAACAACCTAAGCTCAGACTCAAAATAAAACAGGCCTATGGATCAACCTCCTGTGGCAAAAAAAGTAGACACGTGCTTTCGAATTCTTCACCAGGAGGACAACAAGGCTGTTTCTTCTTATACAGATAGACAAGTAGTAGGCTTAACTACACAGGTACGGTAAAAGCCCTATCCTCTGGAGCCCCAAATCTTCTAGTTGATTTTGTCCTGGAAAATGTACAAGTTGTTGGTGGCTGCCACAGCTATCACGTTATCTTTGGGGTGCCAGGCAGTGTGGAGGATCTTCTTGTTGAAGTCCAGGCTATCCACGCTGATCTCATCCTTCTTCCTCTTGCCACCAGTGGACACTTTGCGCGGCTTGAGCGTAGCCCGTGGTTTGCTGCTCTCCCGGGACGCCTCCAGTGTGATGTCCCGCCTGGTGTTGCGGTCAAACATTCGGAAGAAATTGTTGTAGGAGCCAGTCATGATGGCACTAATGGAGAGAGAAAATTCAAATTGTTTGTCTACATTAACTTGCAAAAACAACCCACAATGTACAGGCCAGTATCAGGTTAAATGCTATCCTATATCCTATGCAACAACAAAGACTCTTACCTGTCACTGCCATTCCAGCAGCACTCGAACTTGTCAAAGATGCAGTCGTTTTCATACAAGGAGCAGAGTTTACTGCGTAGGTATTCATGGACCTGAAAAACAAAACACATTAATTAGTCCAAATATTCACTTGAGCCTAATGTCTTCATCTGTATGGATACATTTTAAGTGTAAAAGGGATCATCCAGCTAACACAATACTTGGCCTGATCATTGCACTTTTACACCATGTTTTTACATCAGTGAATGGAGAGCTCAGAACTGCCCTCAGATTGCATGGCTAACCAGACACACTTGTAAGGCTACTATTTTTGTGACTTTTGTATTCCTGTACGATATTTTCATTTTTATATAACCATTTCATTAATGGCTTCAAGAAAATACTTTTGCAAAAATTGTGAATATGCAGATTTAAACCAAATTGAAAATTAGGAGCTTAGCTTTTCAGTCTATGTGTATCCTATGTGAGGCCAGATTTAAGCTGTCACTGGAATCAGAGAGATCATTTTTACAACACTGTAGTGCTTCTTTTGTTCTCACATGGGATCAATGTCAGTTATATTTTAAGTCACTAGAATAGTATGTTTATGCACCTGATACGTCTCCACTGGCCTGTTCTCCATGTTGAGGTCCCAAACTTTGACGGAGAGGTAGTCACGTGTCATCATATAGCGTCCGCTGTGACTGAACTTCACATCCGAGATGGAGGAGATGATCTCAGAAAAAAAGGATCGGCTGCTTGGATCCTCAGGCTCCTCAAAGACTGAAATAAAAAAACAAAGAAACAACTCACAATTCTTTTTTCCAAATCATTCCCAGCATGGACTTTGTTGGACAACAATAACTCCAAATAAAGAAATCTTTATTGGCAATTTAGCAAGTGAAAAAACATTATCGAGTAATCTGTCTATTTAATTTATCAAATAATCATATACAATCTAGAACATGTCAAATAATGAATACCAATCACAATTTATCAGATCCAAAAACGATGTCTTCAAATGTATTTTTTCTGACCAAAAGTCAAAAAACCCTCAACATTATCAGTAATGTAATAAATATGGAAAAAAAGAGAAAAGCAGTACATCTAAATATTAGATAAACTGTTACTAAATGTCAAGTATTTTTCTATAAGTACATAATTAGTCTATCAAATTTTTGATAAATTATTTTTTCATTGATAGACTAATACATTGACTAAGCATTGTAGCACTACAGTGGAGGTACTTACACTTTGAGTGCCTGTCGCAGAGTGCCCCTGCTCGCATGTCACACAGGCGGATGGTGCCTTTGCTACTGCTGTACACAAATACATTGCATTGGTGTGGATGGCACTCAGCAGCTGTGATTACTTCTGTCAGTTCCTCCATGTTGGCGGGCTTGATGTCTACAATATCTGGGAACACACTGTTAAGGAACTAGCAGTCTTATTCAGAGACTATTAGTCCATCAGGTCATATATGTAATAACTGTTTGCCGTTGACGAAAAAGGATACTAAAACTTCTGTCTGTGATTTCCAAGTGCCATAGATTTATTCTTAGGTCATCTGCGGAGAGGTACGTTTCATGATCACTATTTACAGAAATGGAATTAATGTGATAGGTGTGCGCATTTGCAAAGATCCTCCGTGGGCTTGCTTCTACCATGAGATCCATTGGCATCAGTACTGGTACCTGAAACGTACAACATGCACCTTAAGATAAGATTTTATAAAAACCATAAAGACATTTCAAACGATGAGACGGGTCTGGCGTATGATTAAACATACCCGTAAAGAGGTGATTCTAAAGGGGTCTCTGAGTCGTCCATCTTCATCTTTCAGGTTGTAACCTTCTGCTCGTTTATCTCTTTCACTTATTTTCCACAATTTGATAGTTTTATCTGACGAAAACAAGTGGTAAAATTTAGAGGTCGAAAACAATTATCTGATGGGGATCAAGTTAAGTCACACGGTTTCAAATTCTAAAATCAACAAATAAAAAGAATAGAAATTTAAAAAAATTAAACTCTTACCATTTGTCGAAAGTAGAAAGTGAGCAGCATTTTGTTGGGGTAGCCATCTTATTTTATTAATTTTTTCCTCGATTTCTAAACTTTTCAAATAGTCAAATTCTGGCTCGTGACTCTGAAAAGTGCTATAGACGTTGTACTCCCCGCGCAGGTGTGGACGATTCTTAGACTGGAAACAAATATTGCAAACATAAGTCAGAAGGTACACAGGTTGTCGCCGCAACACAGTCAGCACACAACCTGTTGGAGAAGACAATAATCCGTCACTTCATGTGCATCTCACCTCCTGTTCATGTTGAAATATCACTACTCTGCCTCCTTTATCTCCAGTCGCAAGCAGCTCTCCAGAATAGTTGAACTCGACCGTTGAGATTATGTCAGCTGGAAATGGACACAAATCAGAGTGAATCAGACTGTAACAGCTCAGCTTTCACGAAGACAGTTCTGTGCGTTTACCGAGTCCGATGCCGGTGACATGTTATCTGGCGCACTGGCAGCAGAACACAAAAACACCCATTCACGTATGAATGAATGAAAACAAGCATGACGTCACTCGACAATTTATGGACGCAGCACATTGACGTCACGGACACGGTCGCTCCCCTTTAATAGCTTAGCCGCCGCCTAGCACGCAGCTAGCTAGCGACATGCAGCCATCTGCAGAGGAGAGGGCGTTTGTGCAACCGACCCACAAGCAGACTCGCACCAGTCGCGACAGCTGCCTTGTATTAAAACCTGTGCGGCCATCTAGCTATCGTGCATCATCGTCCTCATCGGACCCACCGTTTTAGCCTAGCCGCCAAGCTAACGTTAGCAACATACCTTCCGCAACATCTTCATCTATCGCTCCTTTCACTTGTGAGAAACACCACTGAAAATCATTTCCTCCTGCAACTCCTGTAAAGGAAAACAAACACACACACACACACACATCGTTAGTTTGTGTCTGGCGACCAAACGACCCGACGGTGACACAGTTTGACAACTAGCAACTTAGCTCGCCAGCGCTAACTTGCAGATTTCAGGCCATCGCACACACCGAGTGAGGTGGGTCCTTTTCCTCCCTTCAGAAGTAGCTTACCCGCCATTGCTTCATGTAGCAGCTCCTGCTGTGCACGGCTTCCAATACCTAATCAACCAATGCGGCTTGCTCGGGGGAAAGAGATAGCATCCACAGTCGGTGCGAAGACTCGGGTCCAGATCTGTCAAGACCACGGAAATTATCCGTGATTTTTTTTTTTTTTTTTTTTTTTTTTCTTCTTCTTCTTCTTCTTCTTCTTCTTCTTCTTCCAAAATGGCGCACAGTACATGGAGAAATGACGTCATGCACACATGCCACATCCTGGCTCCATCCATCCATCCACCCTCCTGAGCATCATATTATTAAACGTGCATTTAGTCTCTGTTTTCTAAGCGTTCAACTCTGTTTCATCACATTACATGTTAATACCTGCTTACTGAGCCCGTTAATGACGATCCAGCTGTCCTCTGATGGGCGGGACAAATAAAGTGTACACGTCAAGGATGTGGGTATTTTGATTAAAGTTGAAACAAACAAAATCAAATAAACAAACAAACAAAAAAAAAAAAAAAATAGCCAGCAGAAACATTTCTTTCTAGTCTTGTGTTCATAGGTCAGGTATGTTTCATGAATGTGATTCGCATTGATATGAGTAATCACCAAAGTTCAAACATATAAACTTCTATTTACAAGTTATGCTATTCGTGATAAAACTTTTTTTTCCATTTGCTCGGTCGCTCATGATGTTAGATATGGAGTGTGCCATGGTCCTAACCCAAAACTGTATGACACCTCACACGTACCCCTGCTTGTATAGTATGGTCAGTGGGTGACATCTAGTGGGGAAATGATGAAAATCCAGCCAATTTTTGTTGGGTTTGTTGCGCCTCCAACACTGAATGTTCATGCTTTTCAGCTCCTGTTTCACGGACACTAACAGAGGCCTTTTGTTTTTTTTCTACTCCTCCACGACTTGGTCTGTAAAACCTGACTAATCAACTCAAGTCCACTCAAAACAAACACAAGTAGGATTAAAATGTTAAAATGCGACAATTTCTTTTCAGAGTTTTCGTTTTTGGCCTGTAGAAATAAGGAATTGTTTGCCGAAAAGGCCATAACTCTTATAGGCTTGACCTCTACAGCACATTACTCTTTTAACACTATACCCTGTAGGCATATACAACACAATAAAAGGAAACTTTGTGATTTTGCCAAATTCAGAAAACTATCATTGTTTCCTCTTTAGGGTATCACAGTGGACATAGTTTTTCTATCTATCTATCTGATTTTTTTCAAAATGGAAAATACATATTTATTTGGGTTGATGTAGTCTGTTAACCAAGCACGCTCATTGTATGCTGTCAGTCATTTTGTATTGTTTTCTACAAATGGAGGATATTACATTAGGGAACACACTTTTCAAATTCTGCTTAACTCAGTTTTGCTCAGAGTCCGTCATATGTATGCCAAGTATATCTCCTTTTTATGAGCATATTCTCAAACTCACGGTGCAAAATATATATACAAAAATAGATGTTAGAGCTGTGGTAGTTGTTTTTAGTTTTATGCTTATTGTTCTGTAAACAGCACTCTCTCAAGGGTTGGGGTTGTCAAGAATTGGGAGGAGAAGGATAGCCCACAGGGGCTGATTGTGCAATAAATAAAAGTCACATTCCAAAAAAAAAAAAGACAAAAAAAGAAAATGGCAAATGCTGATGAAGTGTGAGAATATGTAATATCTGGGCCACATTTTAGTGGATGAAAAAGAATAAACAGAGATATGTTCTTTTTAGTACACCAGTTGATAGAAACATACTATTTTAATATACTAATTCTGCTGAATTAGTATATTAAAATTGGGTCCTCTGTTTGCCTAGTTGCTAATTTATTCTTGTTTTACTCTTTACCTTAGAATAGCATAGTGGCCCGAAAGTAGTCGGTAACAAATAATGCTTGTTTTTAACCAAATATTACAGCTCACATGTGTTTTTGAAGCTAGCTAATCACCTGCACTGATTTAAAGTAACTGTAATTATGGGCTCTGGATAACTTCTACACAGTGATGCTATTGTCTCCATAGTGGTTTTAAACTTTTTGTTTGCTGCATCTGCAGATTGTCCTGGAGGTGGCAAGTGAATAAATAGGGATGCACCTAGAAAGACCTGGACCAAATTTCACCAAAACCTTCTCCCCTGTATCTCCCAAGCTCCACATACCTCTCATCACTCACACAGTGTCCCTTGGGGAGAAACAGAGCAGGGGCCTGGAGGTTAGGAAGATTATATATATATATATATGTATATATGTATATGTATATATATGTATATGTGTATATATATATATATATATATGTATATATATGTATATTTATATACATATATATATATAGGTGGACCAACTTGTACATGCAGTATAAGTACAATTTGGATGGTTCCTTTTTACAGGTGTTCTCTAAAATACTGCTGAATAGTGTCTTTAAACATAGTTAACCACAGCATTTAACACCTGCTTGTGTATTGATCCCATTTGTAGTTAGTAGATGTGGGGATGTTCGCTTTAAATTAAAAATAGATGGTTCACTAGTGTTTTGTAAAACCTTCATTATTTTAAGAACCACTTGAACCTCTAAAACATTCTTGACTTCTACATGAGGAGCCCTGTGTAGTTCCACACAGCACCAAATGGGTTTGCAGTGATAGCTTCAACCTCTAACTGAATGGAACCAATTGTGTAGCTGTCTGATGAGGCAGCACACACATTATTTGTTGGATATAGTAAGTACGAACACTTCTTGATTTGAAAGCATAAGTAGTGTGTGTATAGATACTATATTAATCGCCAAATCAGAATAAAGGATACTAAATACTGCTTTTTAAATTCTAAGAAATGATTGAAACACATGTTCTTGAATTTTGCTTGAATTTTACTTGTATTATAAAACATCTGTTTTTACTATATACAGTATTATTCTTATAAATTAGAGTGAAAAATGCTGCCTTGACTAATAGTGCACTATTAAAAACATACAGTGTGAAGGAGAAACATTTAACTTAAGCCTTATTTGTGATTTAATAAACCGTACAGCTTAATTGTTGTGTACAATAGATTTTTCAAATTTTTTACAAGTTCAGTGTTCTGGCTGGAACTGTGTGTGCGAGTGTGTGTGCTGCCGTGCCGTAGCTTCATCAGGTATAAGGAGAGGTGTTGACTTTATTCCGAGCCTCCAGTAACACCACTGACTCTGATAGTTCCCCATCCCTGTGGGAATTCATTATAAGACAGCTAGAGGCTGCTTGTGGATGGTTACTGTGCTGCCCGTATGTTAACTTGTCGCTATCGCGCAAGGCAAACATGTGGTGCAGCTGCTTTCTCTGGCTGTGGGCAACCTGGAGAGATTGATTGGTGAGCCTTCTGTTTTATCCAGGATCAGGGCCACATTCAGTAGACATGGTGCCTCCGGAGAAGCAGCCATTTTCCCCAGAAAATATGGCTCATTACCAGCACAGACAAAATGAAGGTATATTGACTTTTTAACATCTTACAACATAGCTATTCCTGAGCCATTTAACAACGAGCATTTGTTATCCTGGAAATCTTTACTTTGTTTTATTCTCATGTAACAGAATACAAAAACAGTCCTGATTTTAACAAGAGCTCATTGTGTTCAAGCCACTACTACTGTCCTCATCTATTTCAGTTTGAATTTACACAAAGAGGCATGCACGTAAATACCCATACACATGCATTTGCACCGCGCACACAAAAAAATACCCTTCCCCCACATTTGGTCCATCAGACAGTTTTTAACACAAACCATTGGCCAGTGGATGTGTCTACTCTGCTCAGGGGCATAAACTCTGTCCAGACCCTCAGTCTTAACTCTCTCTCTCTCTCTCTCTCTCTCTCTCTCTCTCTCTCTCTCTCTCTCTCACACACACACACACACACACACACACACACACACACACACACACACACACACACACACACAAACAGCAAAGACAAACACAATCAATTATTCAAGACTCTTGTTTTGGCTCATGTGTTTTTTCTTATTATTTCAGTTCTGTTGTTTCTATAGCATCCTCTGGCAACCTAACAGCCAGGAGGCCCAATGAGTGAGATATGAGGCCTGATGACTTGAGGTCTGTGTATGTCTTTGTAATTTAGATTGTAGAGTATAATTTGCATGCACAGCCTTCAACATTGTCTCATTGTCTGAAGCATATTATCCTTGCTGCTTTCCACAACTGAGGGTTGTCAAAGACCTGGCTTGGAAGACAAACCTTTGTCTCCGTATTTATTTCCCCCATGAGTGGAAATTTTCAGTGTGGTCATTCAGGGTAGTTAAAACCTCACACTGAAGCACACAAGCGATCAGTGTAAATAGTACACTATCCTTTACTTTGTATTATTATTTTTTTACCACTTGTACCTCTTAGGTAAGGCTCAATACCTACAGATACAGTTTATAGTGTATATTTTACATACAGGGACTGTCATTCTTCAGTGTGCAAATCTGTGCACTAGATGGCACTATGGCACTTATTATTCAACGGCAATAGATAATTTCCATTTTGGAGGATAAGTATGCGCTGCTGACACAAGTGATGATCACAAACTGCTTGTTTTCCCCGAGCTGATGTTGATATTATCATGCAGAACTCCATATCCACTCACATTTATTAATTAACTGTTTTGACCTTTAAGCGCAGAGCAATTGTTTTGATTTTGACTGCCATAGTTTTCAAGTGAAATACATACAAAAATACTGAGTTGGAGTAGTGTAGATCACTAAAGTTTTTCAGTTTATCTCCAAGTCTACTCTAACTTGGCAGATTTTTTTAAAGGCTCAAGTGAACATCAAACAAAATATACTCGAATCAATGAAAACAGAAAAAAAATCACATTGAGGGGATATATTAGATGTGAATCCTTGCAGCAATGATGTCCTTGTAACAGATCATATTGTAAATAAGATGGGTTAAATTGCACTTGTAGCTTCCCTTCAAACAGTCAGGCTATTCTCTCGGGGGAACAAGAGAGTGCTGCAGACTCTTCCTCTAATAACGCAAGACAATGAGATCCCAGCTCATAACATAGGCCTCCACTATATAGAACAAGTATTGGGGGCTTAGCAGCTAATAAAGTGGCAAGTCTTCAAATCCATGTCAGAAGAGCAATGTGCCACAGGGACCTTTCATAACACTTGTATGTGCAGGTTCAACTGCAGTGTAAAGGTTACACATCCACATTGCACTGATCTAACCTGATGAGTTGCCTTAAGCCCCACAAATTTCAAGGCTGTGTTTCTTATTTAAAGAAGCAGAACTGAATAATTCTCTCACTCTCTAAAAGATGACAGGCGAAGACAGGAGTGTAGAATTAATGTTTGAGGTGCAATACAAAATCTACTGTGTCCTCTCCTCAATTAAAGTGCGCATGAAGCAGTGACAAAGTTTAAATCTCTTTGTTCATTTCAATTTAATTTTGATTTATGTCTGATAAGCTTGTTTTGTCACATATACATACACTCATGTAAGTAGGGTAATTTTATTTTTCAAAATGAGCAAAAATTATAATACACATCAATTTTGTTAATTGAATCATGCTGCCCTTTGAGTTCACAAAACACAGTCTCAGTAATTAGCCTTGATTGCCTGGTCTGTTTCATAAATGGTCTCTCCCGCTTTCTCTCTAGTGAACCTGTCCTTCACTTGAGCACAGACACTCCTCCAGCATTTCCACCCACTTTGTTTGTGACTCTTTGATCCACAGTATTCCAGTTAAAGTTACACCCATGTGCTGCAAGTTGAAACTTTCAGCATTGTTGCTCAGGGGAACCTTATACCCGTGGCGCCTTCTGCTTTTGTCCTTCCCTTTAGCAACAGAACTCTCCTATGGTCCGGGACAAAAGACTACTCACGACACCATTTTATGATCTCTGTGATGATACCGTTTGCTTCTCCTGCTCGCATGTTACCTTGGTCTGCTCATCTAATCCGAAATGTTAATGTCAAAAAACATCATTAAGGGCTCTCCCTTGTTGATTTGGGGGAAAGGATGTTGAAGAAAAGACACATCCTTTATCCTGAGATTTTAACTGCAAACACGAAAACCAATTTAAATCAGTACTTTTTCTATATGGTGCACAATAACATAAAAGTGTAAGAACAGATGCCACAAAGGTGATAACTGAATCATAAAACCAAAACTCTAATTTCTGTTTGTTTTTTTCAATTAAATTGATGTGCACTATCAGCTGGACTACACTCATAATGCTCATTGTGTACAGTGGAGGATTGTGTTTGTGCACACGTATGCATAACGTGCATATAAATTAGCATGTGTGTTAGTATGTGTAGTAGAATTACACATGCATGTTAAGCCTAATTGAAGCAACAATTTAAACCGTTTTCTACAACAACAATATAATTCGCTGTATAAAACACTTAAAGGCATGAACAACAAAATACAGTATATTAAAATAGAGTCTAAAGTGCTGCAGTGTCTTGCCTCTCCAGTCTGTCTAATCACTATGAGAGTGAAACATTCATGGTACACTAGATCAGTTCAATATTTAATTTCTCAACAAAGACTACATGATGGAACAGATGCTCAAACTTTGTATGTTTCTCAGGAGAGCAAAACTCACTTTCATGGAAGCTATTGAGTACAGAGATTCTGGTTGTGTACAAGCTTTGTGTTGACTTCTTTGGGCTCCTCACCTATGCACTAAACGTACAGTCACGGATAAAAAGATGTTCAAACATACTAAGTGTGCATAGTGAGTCCGTGCTCAAACCATGGACTGAATACATCAATTGTTTACATCCAGGGGCACTGAAAACTCGTGTGGAACCACATTAGTGATGCACCAAGGTTGGCCTTTGCCTCCATGTCACATTTCAAGTGAAAATTTGACTTGGCATGTTTACATAGGATTTCTTCATCTCCCTTTTAAACCCCTATGGGCAAGCTGAAGGTGAGGGGAACTAAGATTATTATCCCCCGTTTCTCTGAGGAGCTTTTCTTTATGCACACCCTCACAGATGTCGACATTTGGTTAGGCGGTGTACATAGAAGCCCCAGATTATCTAGCGCTTCAGGAAGTCTGTTTAGCTAAAGTTAGGAGTGGTTACTTTCCTGCACCTTCCTAATTTACCCTTGTGCTTTGTAACCTGGAGACCCCCGTGCTTAGTCATACATCTGTGTTAAAGAGCGTGTAAGAGAAAAATATTGGTGATTGAATATTGCTGTCCATTTGAAACCATAGGTCTTAGTTGTAATGATGTTCACATCAATAGGCTCCACTTGTGCAGACGTAGACCTAGTCACAGGAAGTGTAACAGATGGTGTACTATATGTCATAATGCTATAAAATCCAACAGGAATTGACAATTGAAATCCCACCCTGGAGTTTGCCTCTTTTAGCTTTGGCATAATCTTCTCAGGATTTCAATTGCAAAGTCAAAGAGAATAGTCTAGCACATGGGGACTAGTTATCTGGGGCAAATGCGGTCTAAGGTTGACAATGCAAAGGCTATGTTTATGTGCATCACACTTGCTATACTGAATGTTTCCCAGAGTGCAAGAACATCCTCCCCTGAATTCTATTCCTCTTCCCACGTCCCAGTGCTGCCGTGGAAAGTAGGCCAAGTGAGCACCAGGGCGTTGCTTTTTTAAGATGATCAGTTTGTCAGTGTGTTTTTGTGTGTGCTCAGGACGGCTATTCATGTGGCTTGACTCTGTAGAACAAAGACCAGCATTATACAATTTGCAGCACTTCCAATAGCAAGGAAAAGGGAGAGGTTGGAAAATAGGGACAGGACAAGTGTGGATGAAACAAAGACAAAATCTGGCTTGTACTCTAATTCATTTACTTCCTCTTTTCCACCTCTTTGTTGCAGCAAAAAGGTCCCTTGCCGGTAACACTCCTCTGCAGGATCATACTGTACTCTAGCTGGCTTGGATTATTTTTAGCTATTGCTGTGCAGCTTTCACCTTGACTCTCTCCGTCTTGACATCATAATTAACATTTCTGTTAATAGTAACGCAGTTCAATATTAATAAGGATCTCTGACTAAAATCAAAATTCAGCTGTAGAGCGGTAATGAATTGTACCGCATGGCTCATACATGAGACACCTTGCCAATCACCATCACATTTGTATCGCCTTAATGATGGTAATCCCTGTAGAAGTAGAAATTAGACGCACTGATGCAACATGTAGAAAATATACATTTTCATGTGAGTGACTTGTGAACGTGAATGATTGGACTCCTGCTGGTGGAGCAGTATCACTATAAGTTGGCAGTAGCCCCATCACAGGGGTCAACAGGCAAATTAAAGTTCTCTTGAGGACTGAGGCACTGCTGCTGCCTGTGTGGTCATGCACACCACATGCTTCTTAAAAAAAAAAAAAACAAGGTTAAAGCTGATGCCTCCTGTTTTGGAGGCCATATTGCCCAATGCAACATGTGCTCATATCATACTTATTGATGAGATTTTTAAATGACCTTCAAAGTCAGGTTTTCTGCACCCTAGTCTCACAGTCCGTTTGGTATTAGTGCGCCTATATTATAAGTTAATATGTTCCGATTTAGGGCTGAATAATCAAATTTACCTCACGTCCATCAACGCCACTTAGAAATGTGAGGCGGCCTGATAACTTTTTTTAAATAAAGATTTTTTAGATAGACGGGGCTGTGTAAGAGCGAAGGATATTTGGTCATGTGTATTTTGGTCTAAATTTCCAGGGGATATTTTAGATGTTAATAGCCCTGAAGTGGTCTCGGTTTCTTATTTAATTTCTCTCGCCTTCTTTAAATGTAATTCGCCCACAGACTGCGCCGCGAGGCTCTAAACCGCGCAGAAACTCTCTCATCATTTCCACAGCAGAATGGAAATGCAAATCGTGCGCGCGGGCAATGCCCTTGACAGAACTCACCACTGCACACAATTAACATGAGCACTCTGACAGAAGTTAGTGACGAAATGTGAGGTCACAGCAGCTGCGTGTCAGATAATGTGGTCGTGTTTATTTATTTGACACAGTCCTGCATTAAACGCGTCCGAAAGTTACACACATGGACTGTGTAATAATCATGATATTAATAATAATGCGGCTTATGTGACAATTTAATTGCAAATTATTTTGCCGCATGGAAAACAATAACGCGCGCTCTGCTCTCCTTAAGCTTTTAGCGCTATAGGCCTATACATATGAATTTTTATTTAATTTAAATTTTTTATTTTTGTGTGCAAGCTGGTCAGCAATTGTTTTTTTTAAAGAATTCTCTTGCAAAATCTGGTTTTATTATTTAAGATAACTTATCCTGAACATAAACAACCATTCTTTTTTGGCCGCTCGAGGGGCTGGTTAGGAGGTGTGGTGGGGTGGGGGGGGTGTTAGATAAACCTATGTTGAGATTTAGCTATCTTGTCACTGAGGAACACAGCTGCCTCATATCGATACAATGATCTCAAGTGTAGCCAACGAGGGGCGCTGTCCGTCTATCAGCTATAACTACTTGACACGAATAGCCTACATGATTGATCTCATCACTCTTGGCCATTTGTGTTTTACCCCTATAATTAAAAATAACGCGTAAGCTGTATATTAATATGATATTTGAATATGTCATATCGAATTTCGCACGTACATTTATTAGGCCTCTACTGTTAATAGCTTCTGGAAGCAAAGTTTGCGAGAGGCTTGTCATTTGTACTGAGGAATCAAACGTTTTACTGATTTAATTTAAAGAATTTTTTTTTTTATAAATATCGTCTAATTTTTCCCACTTATGAGAAAAATGTCAATATGCGAAGCTGAAGCTGATCTTTTAAAATAGGCCCACAGCTACAAGTGATGGGAATTTTAAAACAAAGGCTGTACATCTCAATGTAAAGGTGAACGTTTTTTTGCGCGCTATTTGCACATGCACATAAATAAAAAAGTAAATTTTAAGTTCAACCATATACACAAAATAGTCTATTATAGGTCTAAACAATGGAATAAATGATGTGAGTTGCTGTAAACAATAAGTGGGCTGACTGCCTATTTGTTCCATATGGAATTTGGAATGATGCGTAACTGTAGGCGTATTTGATTAATATGTAATCGAAAAAAGATCACTTTAAAACAACCTCTGTGATAAAGCCGTGAGCGAACTTGCTTGGTAGGTGCTAATAAGATTTCTTTTTTCCCCCTCTTTTGCCAATCAATTCATTAGGAAACAATGCAGGTGAGCATAATGAAAGTGTTGTCCCAATAAAGTGCATCGATGGACAGCTGGGCAGCGGCCGGCTGATTGACTTTGCCTTGACATCTGGGAGGCCCGCTGGCCCCTGGCACGCGTAGAGGCTGATGTCGCCATTTACATGCAAATTTAAGGAGATCATGAGGGCCTCGCCCCGTAAATTCAGACAAAAAAGAAGACGTCACCCTCAATACGGAGGAGGCTCGTCCCGTCGAGACGGGAGGTCTTCGAAGTCATCGTGTACACTTTTATTGGGAGCCACGCGTCCCGAGGAGTTTGGTTTTATATCAATGGTCAGGCCCAAATCTGTGGGGGTTCATTCATTGTGGCCACTGAATAGAAGAATGAGATAACAGCCCCCCGTGTCATCAACCGGTCATTTAAATGAGCATACAGCCTGGCTCAATGCGGCCAAGATGCACAGATCAGGCAAATAGTTTGCACTTGTTTCCCTGCCTGTCACCCATCACTTACCTCCAGCGTGCAGTTCAGAAACAGGCTTTTTTTTAAGGTGAGAAATGATAAAATGTGACTAAGATCCTCTAATCCCATGCCCGTGCAAAGTTTTCATGCACGCAAGCACTAAAACAAACGGGGATCAACATTTCCTTTATTTTGATGCTATAACATTTCACCTAATGATGGAGAGCGCATTTTCCACGGTGTAAGCCCACCACGCAGATGATCCCACAGAATGAGCTGAGACGGATTCAGGCTCCGCGCCTCAGTGTGTGGAGCAGCTGACTCCCTCTCTCCACGTCCAGATGGCTCCTGCACACAGATTTGCATTCATTTTCCTCTAATATCTTCTGAAATAGCGGGGCAGCTGCATTTGTTGTCAAATACGGTTTAAAACTCCCTTTCAGGACAGCATCGTTACCTACGTGACGGGTGTGGAGATCCATTTTCCCTCTCCAGTCAACAGTATCAGATCTAAGAGGATTTGTCTCAAAGTCTCCTAATTTGATAATCAGATTTAAATCGCCTTGGTGCGTGTAATCAGGGGTTAAGTTCTAATAAGCGACTTGAAACTGTGCAAAAAAAAGCATAGTGAGTTCTGTGCAAAAAAGATATTTGCAATCTCGGTAGAACAGACAAAACATTTACAACACGCGTTTCGGTTTGTTTCATCTAAGAAGAAAAAAGATAACATTTTTTACAAAGGGGCCCCTTTGAGTTTTTCCTGATATTTTTTTTCACAAATTGAAACTTGGATTTCTCTTAAATAATAAAAAAGTTTAAAAAAAAATCCACACCCTCATTTTGTGACTGGGCAATTTGGCAATAGATTGTGTAGAGGTGAAAGCAACAGCTTATAATTCACTTATCTTTGGCAGCAGCTATTA
This sequence comes from Macquaria australasica, assembly GCA_005408345.1. Classification (NCBI taxonomy): domain Eukaryota; kingdom Metazoa; phylum Chordata; class Actinopteri; order Centrarchiformes; family Percichthyidae; genus Macquaria; species Macquaria australasica. Next base: position 38,018 of record SEMN01000034.1, on the reverse strand, counting down.
ACCCTCAGCACCAGCTAGATAGATTGCTCAGGATATAGCACACATCTCTCTTCCTCGCACCCTCCCCTCTCTCCCTCCATCCTCTCCTCCTTTTCACCACTAATGAACCGAATTGCCTGCTTGCCCCTCTCGGACAGAGTCGGACATGTAGGCAGTTGGCTCTTTAAAAATGATTAAGATGTTTCTGATTATTACTGATTTTACAGGACGTGCATGAAATAAAGAAGACACAGAACCATGGATTTCCCGAAGTTTGTTTAATGTCATGAGACACTGTGGCTCTGATTTTTAGCCCATAAAAAGAGGTCAGAAGATCTGACTTTATCTTCTGCAAATGGCACAGTGGTGGGATTGATTTGCTTTCACGTTAATAATATGGTTACTAAGAGACTACGTCTGGTTTTCAAACTTTGTTCATATTTTATGCATACCGCAATAAATAAAGAAATTCTCCACAGCAAAACAATTGAAAGTCAATCATCTGTTGTTAAAAATTCCCCATGAAAAGTTAATGTAAATTAATAGATCTATAATCACGTCTGATTCTCTGAAATCAGCGTTATATTAATTACATTTTAATTACAGTAAAATAACCCGCAGCGTGGAGTAAAAAATGCACAATAAAATGTATCAGTTATATGAAGAAACATGATCTGCCATTATTGAAATATGATTTATGGCCTGTATTCACACAGCTATTGAGATGCTTCCGATACATTAGTGAACAAACAATCTCATCAAGTCAATTTGTAATAATAATAACAAATTTAATCGAATAAATATGTCAAATACTATTAATTGTAATCCAATATAATCACGGAAATTGCTATCATTAGGCCAGCTAAAAACAATAAGCAATGAATCCTGAATTCCGAGTTATTATTATGTATTATTATTTTTATTTTTTTTCCTCATCATGTGTGATGGTTACACCCGGTTGAATTTTCCATATCATTAAAAAAATCAAACTCACCACATATAGGGCCTAAGCAAGAGGAAAAGTGGAGCGAATGAGTGTTCTCAGGCTGCTGCACTATAGGGCTGTACCCGTACAGTGGAGCGCCACTGCCTGACAGGAACCGTCAGAGCTCCATATATGGTCAAAACCACGCCCCCACCGCGTCATATTCTGACAGCGCCTCTCCCGTGGGTTTAGAGTTTTGGCTCCCGGGAAAGATTTCAGTCCTCGGGGAAAGAGGGCTTAGTTTTGCATGTTCCCATCCATCCTGCACGACGCGAAAGGGCCCCTTATCCACCTCTCCTGTGTACTAGGAACACCTCCACTGGTGATCAGCCTTTGCCTGTGTTTGTCTTGTGGAGAAGCAGCAGCACCTTTTCAGGAGTGGGTTTTTTATTCAACAAGAAGTCCTGAAGGTTTTGGATGCGGTGCTTCAGGGATGTGGGCACTTTGAGAGCAGCATCACCCACAAACACAAACAACTGCCATCGATTTTTCTGTGAATAGCACAAAAAAAAAAAAAAGAAAAACAAAGAGGAACAATAGCAACACAAAAAAATCTTGTCTATTGAACAATTCACTTTTCCAGTCTGTGGATACCGCTCTAACTAAGTACAGCACTTTGAGAATTGTTCACATCGGACGGACTGAAGAGGGAGGCAAGACCTGTGGACCGGGTTTTCCCTCGCAAGTCTGAATCGGCTCTCGCTACTTATCCCGTGAAAAAAAAAACCCTAAAGGATAACACGCTTGGACGTTTATTTTCCTTAATTTCGCAGGAGGCTCTTTTTCACGCAAATTGTCCTAAATGTTTGGGATTCAGGAAACTATACCGCGGGGTGGGACGACGATGAAGGAGGAACCGCTGGGTGGACTGAACTCGGTCCGCTCCTGGATGCACACAGCTGGGGTGGTGGATGCAAACACAGCCGCCCAAAGGTACGCATGCCAAAAGCATCTGATTTTTCTCACGCATTCCCTCCTCATCATATCGACCCCTCAATCCCCTGAATACTCTGTATCAATTACGGTCTCCCAATAAATGCCCCCCCTTCGGCTTTCCCTTCTTTCATTACATCAGATTACCCATTATTGTGACAAATCAAGAAATCTCCCCCGTACTCAAGCGTGCTTCTGCATCTCCAATGTTTCCATCAGCTTCTCCATCACCTAGTATCCCCGGTGTCCGGTGCTTAACCGAGATGGTCTCTTGTTTTCTCCCCGCAGCGGTGTCGGCTTGGCACGGGCACATTATGAAAAGCAGCCCCCTTCCAACCTCAGAAAATCCAATTTTTTCCATTTCGTCCTGGCGCTGTATGACAGACAGGGTCAGCCGGTGGAGATCGAAAGGACAGCTTTTGTGGACTTTGTGGAGAAAGAAAAAGTAAGCGGTGTATTTTAGAAATACATGCACCCCTGTACATAATCAGCACATGTATCGAAATTATGTTCTCTGAAATGGCAATGGGTTACTAAGGGGATGTCACGTGTAATATTGATTCTTTTTAAAAACTCAATTCGTTGATGACAGAGAGTCGTTTTAACAACTAAAGCTGTTTCTCTTCTTTTGCACAGAAACTATAAATATTTTTTCCCAACACACAGACATGTGATATAGTGACAGGCAGTTGTTTTGTTGATGTTGATTTTCACAAACTGTTGTCTCCTGCAGGAACCAACCAGTGAAAAAACTAACAATGGGATACATTACAAACTACAGTTATTGTACAGCAATGGTGAGTTAAACTGTCATTCTGCAAACACGTGCAAATATATCAAACATCAGTGTGTCTGTCTGCATACAACCACATACTAATAATGATAATAATAGTAATAATAAAAGCAGTCTGATAATTTTTATAAATGTGATCACTGTCTGAGCTCTTTATATTTTTTTTATTACATGTTCGACTTTTTTTGGAGGGCTTTCTTTTTTTATCTATTGCCTGTAATTCCCCAAAATTCACAAGTGGTCTTCTTTTTCTCTCCCCAGGCGTCAGAACAGAACAGGATCTTTACATACGGTTAATCGATTCCATGACGAAGCAGGTAAGCTGCTGTTACACTTGTTTCTATACGCACAGTGCAACCCTGCTCACACCCATGCTTCACGTGTGCAAAACCTTAACATGCCGTGCAAATTGTCACCCATGAGATGCAAACAGCACACGGTTTCCCCCCCCCCCCAAAAAAAAATCTGCTTGCAAAATGCAGTTGTGGCACAAAATAAAATCAAATTACTCGTGTAACAAGAAGAGACAGCTTCCATTTCGACTGTTTACGTTTGTCCATATCATATTGCAAGACTCTAAAGTCAATTCTGCCCGAGTTAGGCTTCTTTGCAGGCTCAGTTTGTCCAACATTAAAATTTAAACACTGTGTCTGCTCCTTATGATCTGATTTGACTTTCCCTGCAAAGAGTCAGAGGTGACGCTCTAAACACATTTTAAAAATTTGCATCAAGTATTATATTTATAAATATAAATATTAATATTTTTTTGCTGAGGTGCATCTTGCTCATAAACATTTGAGTGACTCTTAACCCAGAGCCCAGCGCACAAAATGTTATTATTAAGTCTTAATGCACCTTTCAAGCCAACGCAAAGATTTGTGAACGTAATTATAATTATGGGAGTAAAATCAGACATTCTTATTTTAGCTCTGCGCCTCACTTTTTGTTATTAAATAGAGGGTTTAGTGCAGAGCCTTCTGAATAGAGCCGTGAAGCCTGGACCACTGGTCACAGACAACATTCCTGTGCGAATGATCCGAGTCAATGACGCAGAACAAGCAATTTATGGATTTCTGTTTCTACAGCTGCAAATAGCGACATAAATCAAACCAATATAGATAATCGCCCGGTTTCCAGAAAAAGACAAAAAAAAAAAAAAGAACCAAAAAAAAGAAACATCAGGTCAAATAGGACAGCTTTTAAACGCGATGCGACCTGGTTCAGATATGTCACTTTTTCAAAGTCACTCTCATATTGGCCTCAAACGTGCCAGAAAGAAACCCCATGAAAATTATTAATGGCATCACAACATAAAGAAATAACACGCTGTTTATTTCACTGCGTTTTTGTTTTTGTTATTTTTGAAGTATTTAGTCAATATTAACGTGGCGCTTCTTGCCTGCGTTTACACTTGGTGCCGGTTCAGTATACGAGGGAGTGAAGTGTCTATCCTTAGAAAAGGAAGAAGGAGGGAGGGATCGAGGGAGGGAGAGAAGAGCGGCAGAACTGATAGCTCCACGCCATCTGTTTCAGCCAATGCTCAAAAATTACTCAACCGTACCGCCAGACACCGCTTTTTATCCACAGAAAGATCATTGTTAGCGGCTCAAAATAAACAACAGATTGCCCATTAACACTTTCCCCCAAATATCCCCAGATTATAAGCATATTGATGACACTTCTATTGGATCTCTCCTTATGAAAATCTCTCTGTCTCTCTCTCTTCCTCTGCCTGTTTGTCTGAGCCACAGGATATTATCTAGATTACAAAAAAAATAAATAATAATAATACAATTTATTGTTATCATCATCAGAACCATTACCATTAATTTTGCAATTACATTTTTTATTATTGCTGCCACTAGAAATATTGTTGTTGGTATTATTATTATTATTAGTCATAGTTATTTTTGTAATTGTTTATTTAGGTAGGTGCCATTGATGTTTATATTAATTAATATAATTTATAACACTGGGAGACTGATGTGATTATCTTAACCATTTCTTACTTAGCCTTTGCACTCATGTAATATATTCTGTTGTCCTAACATCATGTGTATTCATGCCCTGATTTATTTTATGAAGTGCAAAAATAGTCTAATTATTTGTCAATTTATGTGAATTAATATGTGTTTAAGAGATGACCGTGTTTTCACTTTACTTCCATCTCATTTCCTTTCAAAGGCCATAATATATGAGGGCCAAGACAAGAATCCAGAAATGTGCAGAGTTCTTCTGACTCATGAAATTATGTGCAGGTAAGCGTTATTTTGACTCTGTCCATTTTGCAGATCCTGGCAAAAAGTAATTCCCTCCCCTTCAATAAGTTCTGACACTCATGATGTGATGCAGCAATCCAGACTGTCCTGTGGTCCTTCAGCAACCACAGAGAGAGAGAGCTGCTGTCATTTCTAACTTTGATATGATGTGATTCAACTTTGATATGAATATGAATATGACAGCAAAAATGAACTGACTGTCTTTTTCAGTGAAGGGAAATTGAATGTATAATAAACAGTCAGTGACACAGTACACAAGTTATGTTTTTTAATGTGTAGTTTGTTTATTTTTTATATTTTAAGAATTGTGTGTCATCATTTAAGCCTGCCAGAGACAATGTGTTTTCTGTTAAGTTATGCACGTTGCATGCCATGTATCAGTTTTTAAAAATTCTTTCTAGCACCGAGTCAGTTCTCGGTTGATCCCACCTGTCAACAATGATCAGCGAGCCTTTTAGCGTCATTTAACCACATAAATCTCAACCTCTCATATTGCGCTGCTATTCAGCGGTGTCATTGATACTAAAAGGAAAAACGCCTTTTGTTGTTATTGTTGAGCTCAGCATGAGCTTTGTGAACATTGAATTCGGATACTGTCGGTTAACCTCTCCTTTGTTGCACCGGTGCATTGTTCAAGTTACTGGTTGAGAGCAAGTGCAGCATGAGAGCTGAGAATGATTTGTCTTTTTCCATGCATAAACTCATCACTCACGCTCAATTTATACATGCATCCATCACTTATTTGTGACATGTTGAATATGCTCGTGCTCTAGAGGTAATATTTTTTTTTTTTGTGAAGAAGTGCGTTTTGCTCCTGAATAAAGAACTGCTACCTATTATCAGATGAGAAGATATACATAAGAACTGTTATAATAAGAATAATCTTTTGATATCTTATCTTATCTTATATTTTTTTAGGCTTGTAAGACACTAGTTTTTGAATTATATTTTTGCTCTAATACCTTGCAGCGCCTTAGCTATAAAACACATTTTTATTATTACTGCTAGAAAGTCATGTAAATCAGACATATTTAAATAGCATGTGGTTGACTGACAGTAGCTTTGCACAAAATTGTTTTTCTTTCTGCACCATATGGCATAAATCAATCTTATTCACATATGTTTATATGTTTTCATTTCAAATGGAAGCTGGGATGATGTATTTGTTTATTTTTGCAGTTTTGATTCAAGTCCCAATCAAAGAAGTGAGAGGCAGCTAGCTATAGGCTTAGGGAGGAGATGGTTGAAACATGTGGTGGAAGATAGATTAGTGCTTTTGAGGCCATAATTGATAAATGCCCCGCAGAAATATTGGTTGAGGGTGGCACCTTGCATCTCCCTCAGAAATAGCAGCTTGGCAATTAGAGGTAAACAAAAGCTGAAGCTGTGAAAAGTGACTCCCCTGCCTCCTGGCCCAATCCCCACTCCCCTCCCCTCCAACACTAAGCCAAACAACACAACATGTTGTTTTCACCATTTTTATCAGCCATCAGCATCAATGGAATGGATAGATTGAGTGAAGGAAATCACATGGCAATTTTTTTTCCCGATATCAAAACCACTCCAAGGCACTTAATAAATGTATGTGGTTTTCTGTGCATTATTTATTTATTTTTATTTATTTAGCAAAGTATTGCTTGTTCTGAAACACACTGTCTATGTTCCCATAGCCGATGCTGTGACAAGAAAAGCTGTGGAAACAGGAACGAGACTCCATCAGACCCTGTGATCATTGACAGGTAGGCTTGTGTGCAGCTTCTTCTGTGTTTGTGAACGGAGGAATGAGTAAGTGAATGAGTGTGTGTCTGAGTGACTGAGTGGATGAGCAGGCACATGGATGAGCTAGTGAACAAATGAGTTCCCTCCCGGTGTGCCAGAGGGCCCAGTTGGGCTGACTTGCATCTTAGGGCCCGCAGTGTGGGAACTGTGGGTGATTCTGTGTGAGTGGCTGAGGGGCGTCTTTCCCAGGTACCTGTGCACCGAGGGGCGGTCACCACCTGGATAGGGTTTGTTCAATCACAGGTGGTTCAATCACTAGAGGATCATGCTGGGAATACACCTAATTAGCTTAGGCAACTTCACATTTATTTGGCTGGCTTCCCTTCTTTGTTTACGACAGTGATGCTTTCACTGTCAATAGTTGTTTTTCATTGACTGTTTCCTTCTCTCAAGTTAGCTGTGAGCTAGATGCCATTAAAGTTTCGTTTTAGAAGGGATAAACATTTTATGTCTGCTGTTTTGTTCTGCACCTTCAGGGAAGTTACATCTGCCACATTTATATTACCTTCATCACTTTCTAAAGAGGGAGAATAAATGGTCTTCTTTCAGACATTGACATTTTTCTCACACTGTGTAACTATATGTCCTGGTCAGTCTGAATATGTTTAGGTAGTTAGTGTGTGTGTGTGTGTGCGTGCGTGGTGGATATAGGGGTGAGGTAGGGGGTGTAGTTTGAGCGTCGATCTCAATGTAACTCTCACCACGTAGTAGGGAGAGACAGCAATGCTAATGTTTGACTAGCCGGAATCACTGTTTGCTTAGTGGAGAATGCCTGGTATCTGACAGAGGGGACAACTCTCTTATTAGTAATCAAATAGGGCTGAGCAGTTGTTGCTGCCACTCCACTCCAGCGGCTTCTCATGCATCAGGAAGTAGGAGCTGGCTGCCCTGGGAGCCTGGATGGATTACCAGAGCTACTGCTGTCTGAACTCAAACTCACACAGACACACGAAGACAGACACACATACACAGACGAGGACACAAACACACAGACAGACAGACACCCACACACAAGCATGCTCGTCCTCATACGCACGCATACTGCTTGTATGTTTATGCTTTTATGCTTGGCACAGTGCATCATATACAACAAAAGTACTGTTTAGGAAAATGTCAGGATAGAGCTTCTTTTTTTTTTTTTTTGCTGTTTCTTTTACCAGTGGATTGCTTAATTTATTAGTCAAGTGCGTTTGTTAGTGAAGGGACGATGGCGCGAACATTAACATATAACTTGAGACGTCTACTTTGCCTAATTTCCGCTGCTTTTATGTTTGCTTTGTGTCGCTCTGCTGCCTTTTACTGCTTAGAGTTTCGCACACCATTGTTCTTCAATCTGTGGGACAAAACATGTAACATAAGTACAATAAGCAAAATGAATGCATGGAGAATTAAAGTCAAGAAGAGGGGTGGGAAAAAAAAAGAACAGGGAAAAAAGAAGCGGATGGATATTGTAAGCTCAACTGGCTCAGGGAGGGCTCGGATTTTCATTGTGACGAGTCTGAATAGGAGTAGAGTATCCCTTTCCTTGCACAATGAGCGGCTCTGTTGAAACACAAAAGCATATGTTCCTCATTAGACCCTCCCATTGTCTCCATGTCGTAACTATGAGCCCGTCAGCTCACCCTAACAGACCCACACAGGTTCCCAGTGACTGAAGGAGGCTTGCAGAGAGGGGTGCCTGTGAAAGGTTGCAGGGTTTAGCAAGAGTTACGGACATGACCAGAGCACACTGTGGCCTTGCTACGTAAGATTATTTACCACAATTACTTGACTATTCCCGCTGTGCATATGGGTAAGCTTTTAGTTAAAGCTTCCATGTTTTACAGCCATTTCGGTTACATCTGTCATTTTCTCATGCACATCATTACAGGCACCTGTGCTGCGGTCGCTGCTGGCAGAAACTGATTATTTCCAATTGAGTAGAACATAGTTGAGTGACATAAACCTAGAGGAGAGGTTTGATTGTTGAATCAGGCATGTCTCATCTGTCTACAATTACAGTATGAAAACCAGCTAGCACTGCCACATTTTCTAGAGAAACAGTAGCATGGCCGAACCTTAAGAAACAGATTTGGAGTGAATCATTGATGGCGTTCATTCGCTGTAACATTTTCCCAGATGGTAAGAGGGGAAAGCGCACACAGCTAGCTGGCATCTAGCAAGACATTAACTGGCGTTCCCATGGATCTGGCATATCCAACGGAGTTTGGGAAACTTATCATTCCAAATGTGTCCTATTTTCCTGCGGTCAAGCCAGACATCTGTTTACCCTATTTTCTCTCAGAGTTTTGATACAGATTTTCACTCAGATTTTTGAAGAGGAAGGATTCTCTTTAAAAAAAAAAAAAAAAAAAGTTGGTTAGATATAGGCCCAACAGCTGTCACAAAGTTTCAGCACTGCTTGGTCTTTAAATATTTCAGCACTTACATTTGATGCCCTTGCATTATTCATACTCCTTTTTGGATGAAGAAAGGCCCTATTTTAGTGGCATTTGGGTGGGTTTATATGTGTTGTGACTCAAATTTCAATATCTTTCGGGAAAGTCGGTACATATTTTGCGCTACAAAAAAAAAGAAAGTCTATTGTCTTTTAATAGCGTGAGCGTACTTTTTTCTTTCTTCCAACATCAATTCAGAAAGTAAAAATTTCAAAGTCAGTTGGTGCTTACATTAAATAAAAGAAACAGTAAATATATCTTGTGACTAATTGTTGCACTGTTGCTATGACCGCATCACTTTGCAGTTCGGTATAATCATCTCTCCCCTTTATAAATCCAGCAGTGCTACAGATGTCACATTTATAAGTTAATGGTGCCTTAAAGTAAGTGGGGGTGTAGGTTTATTCAGTCGGTAATTTGAGTCTTTAGAATTATAGTGATGAGGTACCCAATATCTGATTAGATGGTTTTCCCAGTTACAGTGCATGTAGTGTATAGCAAAACATAACTCAATTTGCGATGAGTCTCCTGGTCTGGTATCTGTCTTCACTCTCTTGCATATTGACTCTGTCTCCTCTTGTGTGAAAGATTAGATACATTGTTCAGGCTTACACATGGATTTTGTAATAAGACAGCGCATGTTGTTGAAAGAGGAGAGAAAATGACTCATTCTGCGTGTCAGGGTTCAAAGGTCGCGTTTTACTCAGAGAGGAGCAATTTATGCAAGTAGAATTGAGACAGACGGAGGGAGAATGTGTTATCAATGTGTATTCCACCCGTATATGAATTCTGAATTTAATGTATGTTCATACAGTTTAACATCCTGTGTCAATTTACGTTGCCATTCACAAACGGATTCTGGACCAGATCTAAACATGTCAGCTCCATTTATTCCAGCGGCTACGGCACTCCCTTTCACTTCCTGTCACAAAGGTCAAAGAGCACTGACCTTTGGAGTGCAGCCCAGCCACTGAATAATTCATGACATTGACTTGTTTTTTCCCTTATTTTTCCCCTTGTCTCTTTTTTTGGTCAGCACACATGGTTGTGCTGTGGGAGGCTTTTATTCATTTAGCTCATTTATAAAGGCCTCACCGCACCTGTTCGTGTGTTAATGCAATTAAAAATTGGCCTAATGTAAATTTTGCTTAGCTTTCTGTTATGTCCCTCATTAGTGAGCCTGTATTTTCTAAATGACTTTGCGTTATCGTTCATTTGTGGAACACCTACGAGGTCATTTCCCAGAGTGCACTTGACTTGTTGTCAAGTTGTTTACCAGAAACAAAAGACCGCAGTCTTAGAACGTCTCACATGTGGTTCCCTCGGCCTTCTAAGAAACAAATCGGAAAATTTGTGTGCTCCCATCTGGTTTTTGCAAAACCGTGATTACCTCCAAAAGCTGAACAAATGCCAGTATTTATAAGGTCAGCCCTTTATGTGGAAATGTGATGTAAATGAGAATCAGCGAAAGGGGACATTAAACAAAATTAAATTCATTGTCTCCTTTAATGTCATTTACATTTTTGGCTAAGCCCTGGACTGTCAAAGAGGATTTCTAAAACCATTTTAATTGCACATCAGCATTGGAAAAGAGGGTGTGTTTTCACTGAGCGGCTGTCTTGATAACCTGTGAAGAGAAGTCTGTTTATGAAGTACCTAAATGACATGTTTTCACTGCATCTGCAGAGGGGCAATTAAGATGGCACTCGGTAGGTAGTGTTAATCTAGCATTGTGCTCCCACCATCCATAATGAAAATGATGCAGTGGATGGGGTCACTGTTGTTGTGATTGAGAGTTGATTGCTGCAGGTGTTCCTTCTGGATTTTTTACATTATACCATTGAGCTGTGGGACCTGCGCTGCAATGTTTTGTCAGGCTTTACAGCGAGTCATTTAAAGCTGTTAACTTGTATAGGAAATGCTCTCTTTCTATATTTACACAGGCATGCAAACACCTGCGCACACCTTTTTATTTGTGGCTTAACAATATTATATATTTCCATCTCTGTGTTTTATTTACGGCTGTGTTTGGTGTAATTCATGTGACAGATGTGAGTTTCTGTCACCCAGTGAGAAATGGGAGAATAAACTGGCCACCCCTGCCTAAGTCGACGTGATGTTTGAGTGAAGCCTGTCTCCTCCCGAGCCAGAGTAGGAAGAGCAGGAAGTGTTGAGAGCGAAAGCTGTACTTGGCAGCTCTCCTTTGGCTTGCACTTGACGAAAAATGAAACCCAGACCCTCTCTGCAGCCCCAGAGCCAGAACCTCCTTCCCAGTGCTCCAACATCCAGGATTGGGTAATACTGTTCACTAAGCAAAACATTACCTCAAATTATTCTCGCCCTGTTTTCTATTCCCTCCTCCCTCATGTCGGTTTTATCGCAGTTTGTAAATGTCAAGACACGTACAAAGACGCACAGTATAAATGATATTTTCCAAATTATGCTCACATGTTTGGGTTCACATGAGTGGCGGCTGAACGTAACGTGGTGCCTGACGTTCCCGAGGGAGACCCACCTCACTAGGGTAGGATTCCCCAGTGGCATCAGCTAATGGCAAGACTTGACAACAGCAGAGAAGCCGGGGGTGTTGTGTTTTACTAGCGCTGAGCAGGGGTGATGACTTTAACATGTGTGCAGAGAAAGACGGAGATGTTTGTGTGGTGTGTGTGTGTGTGTGTATGTGCGCACACACTCACTTGCATGTATGTGTGTGTGCTGTGCTAAAGAGAGAGGTGTGCAGTACGAAAGAGTGGCGCGGGCCAACAGAGCGACGGATTCGGCTCCAGCTTGACGGCAGTGAAAGACGAAACATGGTTCCACATGTGTTGAGAAAGAGCAGTCCATCTGTCCATGGAGACAACCCCTCCCCCCTTCACCACCCCCTTCTCTTTCCCTCTCTCCTTCTCTTCCTCTCCTTCTCTTGCTCTCCTCTCCCCCCACTCTTTACTCCCCTGGTTCACTGCTGACAGAAACAAGGCCAGAGCTGGGGTGATGGGATGAATGCTGGGCCAAGAGCAACACTGGACCTTGTATACACACACAGTTACACACACATGCTGAAGAGAAATAACAAAAGGTTATCAAAGATTTTTTTTTTTGTATATGTTGTTTACTATCTCCAGTTGCATTCACTGACTTGGTTTAGCGCTGCATTTATGTGATTTAAATCCGGCTGTGGAGCAATGTAAGTGATTTATTTTCATATTATGAAAGAAAACAATCTATTAAGATTTATTCACTTTTCCCTGACACACTGCTGCAATAAGCCACCATGGTTAAAATCCTACATTATTGAAATTAAATCTGAAGTGAATAAAACATGCCACTCTTTCTCAAATATTTAGCAGCTCTCCTTTATAATTAAACTTTGTAGCTGTTTTGAAGATGCTGTTTGGTTTCTTAAAGCATTAATGACGCAGGAGCTTTGTCAAACAGCTCCCGATTCTGTGAATCACATTTAGGTCACTCAGACCAGTGTTTTTTTAGCCATTTTTTTCTTTTGAAAAAGGGTCTCCTTTCTTTCTCTTGGCATGTTCTCACTCCCATTCAATCCTTATTAGGTTTCCCCTAATTGTCAAACAAACTGTTGGGTCAACCTCAGTCGTATCTGGCCGTAAAACAGCACATTAGGCCCTGGTGAGGGATATATGTGGTATTTCATCGGAGACGGAGTAATGCTGGGGTTTTATGGTTAAGTACCAGTTCACGCCCACGCCATTTGTTTCGCATTAGAGTGGAGGTTTTGTAAATCAGATCAATATGTTCGCTGAGATGTGATTCCTTGTCGGGATCTCCCGAGTCGTTCTTTCCTCAAGTATTTTTCTTAGGGGACTGGTTGTCGATGCACACTCCTCCACTCCCCCTCCCCTCCCATCCTTCCCTTTTTCCCTACCTCTGTCAGTCCCTTCCTCCACCTCTACCTCAATCTATTTCCATTTTCTGAATGTAGCAATTTGTAGTGTGACACGGGTAAGATTAGGATGGGAAGCAGTCTGAAGATTTCATCGGACATGGTTCTGCTCCCGCTGGTGTGAGGTCACAGGACAAAGATGGGGGAATTCAGGGATAGGGTCATCAGTTACCTCGGGGAAACGAGCTGGTCTGCTGGCTGCTCTGTTGGCCCCAGGGGTGCCTGGGATGTATCGGAGGAGAAGCCCCAGAGAAAGAGCCCTGAACCAGTGTCATTTATTAAAAGTGACAAGTTATTTCTAACTATAGCTCTGTTTTTATTGTTTTACAATGCTGTCATTTGGAACAGTGCCCCTCCCTTCAGGAATCACAAACAAGTGATGAATGAACGAGGTGACCTGCTTTTTTTAACATACACACATGCTCGATGCACTTTGGCGACACGTGTGTGCTGTATAATTATATCATGTATTTTGTTGCCGTGCTTAAATGAAACAAATGTGCAGGTTTAATAAAGATCGACCGTATGATAAGTGTAATGAAAATATTTCACCATTCACCAGTTTTCTCCAGGACATTTGTTCAGTAAATTAATAACAGCTTACAGTATGAATCTCAAGCTGACCTCCGCATAATCAGTACCAGAAGTTCCACAGAACATGACCACACTGTGTATGTGTGCATAGAGAGTAGAACTTCAGTGTCTGTTTTTGTGTTTGAGTTGGTTGGACTTTTATTCTGGAGTTTCTTTATTAAAAAAACATAACATTCATGCTAATAATGGAGTATTTGACCAATGCTCTTCTTTGAGGGTCACCGAGGTACTCTGCTCCCCCCCTTTTTTTTTTTTTACTGCCTGCCCCAACTGCGTTAATGATATATGACAGAAATTTCCTTGAGCTGGTTCAGTGGCAAGAAAGGTCCTGGCTAGTCTATATCAATCCATCTGACTTATGTTCCCATGTCTTGAATTACCGCTTGATGGAAACCTGCTGTGGGCTTCTCTTGCCAATTGAAATCAGATCTCCTCCACAGCCTGGTGTGATATTGATCCATATTCAACACCCAGGCAGCCGATCGATCAGTATTGATTTACAATAAAAAACACTCCTCTGCTTGTTCAGCACTGCGATCGATACTTTAAAGCAAAGGGGGGGGGGGAAATATTTAAAAAGAAGAAAAATGGGATTGTGCTTTTTACCATGCAGTGACCAGCTGGAATATATAAAAATGAGAGGAGATGCTTGATTTCATTAGAGGAGTATGAGTTTAAGTGACCAAACCTTGACCACGCCGACAACCAGCAACCACGTCCGCAGTGAACAATGATGCTCTACCGCCATGTGAGACAAACCAATAAAAATGGTTTAACGGGATGACACTTCTATAAGGACTCATTTATTGAAGGAGGTGTGTCTGTTTCTGAATTAGTGGCACATCTGCACTGCAATGGGGAGTGCTAAAACTGTCACATCAAATGTATCTGAAAATTGAAATGGAATGCTAAAAGTGGTGGATCAAGCCTGAACACTTTAGCTTGATTTTGTGTTAACAGGATGACATGATTTCCTGTGGTTTTGATATTAATTTGTCTCCGCACACATGCCGAGCTTCTGCCTCCCACATGGTCATCATGGGGGCCCGGTACAATGTCGAACACACTAGAATAGACTAAGGCGACCTATTCAGCTCCAGTCCAGATCCACTTTTCTCCCTGTCACATCTTAGTCCTAATCTCTCGGACTTCCTCCCCTCTGCCAAATAACCGTTCCCATCCAGCAGGTCCCAGCATTGGCCCGGGCTGCCAACATCTGAAAGTTATTATCCCCAATCTCTGACATCCAGGAGTTTACAGTTATATAATGATGGGGAAAACCACATGTCCCCAGAGGCAGAGAACATTTTTGAGATGCCTCCCCATCTGTTTTGGGGGAGCTGCCCATTTTGGGCCAAACTCAGAATGGCAGACAGGCAGATTTTTTTGGTAATTTTTATTTTCTACCACTGGAACAGGCCAGTCTGGGAGCCATTATATGGGGTGATAAAGCAAATCCAATTGGGTCAGGTTCCCCTCCACACAGTGCTGGTGGCACCAGCTCTCCCTGCCTCACTGCTCGTCCCTGACTGTGTAAGTGGTGGTTGTTTGTTTGTCCTAGAGAGGCTGGGCTGGGGGACTAATGCAAGCCCGGGGGCCAGCCAGGTCGGAGGCGACGGTAAACCCGAGCTGCCTGGTATAGCAGTGCTCCCTCGCTGCTGGCTCGGCCTTGTTTGGACTGCAGCTCTGGTTTGCTTTCTTAGAGGGAAGCTGAGCCTCCGTAATCATTGAGCCTTTCGCTCGGGTGGGGAGCACAGGCGAGACCAGAGGGAGTGATGACATAGGTCCGCAGAGGCCTGGCCTGGTCCACCCCTGCTGCTCTTAGCATATTTATTTTCTCTTCTCATTGTATGGTTTAAGTCACACCATATTATGTTCGGACCTTATGCACGTGCATAGGCACTCAGATGTGATGAGGTGCATGGCGTAAAGCTGTAGGCTTTGTTTTTACTAATAACGCTGGGGATTAGTGACTTGCTGACCTCAGTGTTAACCATATACTCTAGGTATGAAGCAGCCCTAACTGATTTGAGAGCAGTGACACAGACATGCAGTTCAGGACAACACAAAGGGGGAAACTAACTAAATTACATGCTATTATTAAATCAATATGTAACAGATTGTGTTATGTTATGTGTAGATGAATGTATGTTTCTGCTAAAGCGTTCCAAAATCTTACAGATTTAGATAATTTAAGACCTCCATCTTGCCCCCTGGGCACTCCTCAGAAATGTTTTATTCAACATCACCACTCTGTTCTGTTTTGTTACGTTATTGAAATGGGTTGTCGATTCGAATAGAGTCAACCTGGTGGGCCAATCTCATTGTAGCCAGTGGAGAGTGAAAGCCATCTCTGCAGCATAGGCTCACCAGAACACACACAGAGATTGGACGAGGGGGGCAGTGAGAGCGAGAGTGCCTTCTCCAGATGGAGATCCCAGATATGGGGGAAAATGTCCGGGCCATTTTCCAGGGTTTCCATAATGGGAATCTACCCCTTGCTTGCTTATTAAGTTGTGCACACAAGGAGGAGTGAGGAGAGAGATGGAGAGGAGAGGAGATAAGGGCAGGCGAGGCGAGAGATGGACAACGGCGCGCCGTCACCTCTCTGTTGTAAGTGTCAAGCAGACCCTGTTGGAGAAATCACAGGTCATGTGGATAGATGATTGTCAAAGCACCACATTGATATAAGGGTTTTCTTTTTTTCTTTGAACCGCGGAGGCGCATGATAAGATTTGTTTTTGTTTTCTGTTGGAGAGGGAGAAAGTATGACGTTCAGGTCAGAAGGTCGGCTCGGGGGGGTCACAGGCTCGCAGCCTTTTTGGTACCTGAGTAACCTCACATGGCTAAGCCATTTCTCAGGCTCCCTGAAATGATGGCGGGGTGTGGGGGGTGGGGGGGTTGAAGGGGTGGGCAGGAGAGTGATCTATCAGCGGCAGCAGCAGACATGCAGACAGAATGGCAGCTACTGCAGCTAAACAGAGTGAGACAGATAGGCAGAAGTCTCTCATACGTAACACCAGGAGCTTTAAGAAGACAGCGCTGAGTGTTATGGATGCTTGACATTGACCTCTTATACAGAGATGGCATATTTATCAAGGTTGTAGGACAATAGTGTATTTGTAAATTATTTAGTTCACTGGGTGAGATGCTACTTTCCTCACCTAACACTTACCACTTTTGTAAGATAACAACAATCTGTTTCTATTCTACCTTTTTGCGCGTCTTGTTAGATGTTTCCTACAAGGCTCAGAATTTAGGTGATCATATTTTGAACACTGTCAGTTCTATCAAGTCAAATCTACTTTAAAAAGAGAGGAGGAAAAAAGCTCTGAAGCTTACATTTTTCTCGAAGAGAAATATTTGTGTACAGATAGGCCTGTCATTCTGTGAAACAACATTCATGATTCTTTTATTGGTGCTCAGCCATCACCCCCTCTCTTCCTCTGTGGAAAAAAGGGCTAGTCTACAAAGTGGCTTTTTGCCGTTTGAGAGAAGTAAACTTCATCAGGTCGACGGCGAGGTGTGCTTCACATGTCACTCAGTCGAGCTCCCTCCTAATGAAATGCTGCATACAGATTTCTGCCTGCGGGCTCAGGGGGATAAGACCGTGGTAACAGAATGAAACAAACCCCTTCCCATTCCCTTCACTCACACACACAAACACACGCACATGCAAAAACATACAAAGACAAACACACATTCATACAGCCACACACACACACACACACACACACACACTCTTGCTGGAGAGCATCCATGTGAGGAGATCCAAATCTGCAATTTATTCAAATATTGATATTTCTACTTGTCAGGAGAAAGGTGCCTTGAAATTTCCTCTGAGTACTCCTGTCAAAAAAATAGCAGGAAATATGTCAGATAATTCATAAATGGAGTTCAGCGCTGCAAAGTCAGTTGGGAACAGCAAAAAATATATATGCTTGTCAATGAAGAATAGGAGCAATATTACAGAGCCTGCTGCTCATTCTTCCATCATGTCAAGCAAACAGCTTTTGCAGGCCCATAAGTGTATGTTTCACAATCTGTGTGTGTATTTGTGTATATGCATGTATATTTGTATATGTCCCCGTCTATGTACATGTGTATGTATATTTATGCATGTGGATGTGTGTGTGCTTTGGCTATGTTGTGACTCCTACTTAGATGTGTTTGTTATCTTTTTCCATCAAGACACCCCATTTCCCATCCTGAAGCAGCCAATGGGAATGTGTCCTTTTTTTTTTGCATAGGTCCGTAACCGGACGCTGGCCTCCATATGGTTTGAATTAGGGCCCCCGAAACTGTGAAGGACGCCTCGAATGACGTGAGGCACTTGCAGACCAAATTCCATTCTGCTGAATGGTGGAGAAAAGAGCTCTCCGGAATCCTCCGAGATTTTTTGGCTCAGGCCCGCCAGCGATTAAAACAGGGCGGAAACCAATAACTCAATGAATCATGGGGCAACGTCCCATGAAATCTCTCACTGCTCTGTCACACCCTCATGCAAACCCAAATCAACTCGAACTCTGCTGATTAGTCTTTTTTCCAAAGTGCGAAAGAACAAAATCGGACAAAAGTCTTGTTTTTTTCTCCTGTTTATTGAACAGAACTTTCAACACTTTGAGCAGAAAAGGCACTCTCCCCCCTGCCTCCTCTCTCTGTTAGTTACCTCCATTTTGACAAAGTGTGGGCTTCCTGATGATGCATCGCTTGACCATGTCGTGCCAAGGCAAGACAGAATAGGCCTCCACATTTCTCCTGCGGTCATGTGATGCCATAGTTCATAGCAGTTGATGAGATGCAGTTTGGCACAGCTTGGGACCCATCTGGGAGATGCAGATACGCAGACAGGAGAAGTATTTTACAGCAATGCATCTGCGCGCTTGAAGAGCTATTTAGCATATGCTGCTATACGAGAGAATTTGCTCTGCTGTAGCCAGCTGCAGATTAGTCTTCATTTCTCAAAAATCCGACAGAACAGCTGATCCATAGTCGTAGACGGCGAGCATTGACTAAAATAACGTTTTATGTTAATGCAGCGTGCTATTTAATATTTTACTTAATTACTTCTGCATTACGTTGAATTATTTTGTTCAAATAACACAGGAAAAACAAAGTCTATTTCCAGTTTTTCTTGTATCAACAATAACAATGTCAAGCAGTGCAGCGATGCTGCTGCCAGCACTGGCCAGTTTGTTTCTGTTAGCTCTAGCAGAAGTCAAAGCCCATGCTGCTGCTCTAACTCAAGTGGCTGATATGTTAGGCCATCTAGGGCATGGCAGGCGGTTGACAGTCCATGCAGCCTGTCTACCCACAGGACATCTCCACATAGTGTGTCCACAGTGGGGCCAGTGCTGTCATCTGGGCCCACTATGGACCAGTGCTCTGCTGACAGTGAGAGGGTAAACGTTTACCACCTCAATCCCCCATTAACTCGGTGAAGGCGCTTCGATCCTCTGTGAAAATAATGATATTGATTGGAGCTTGGCTCTACAAACGAAATGGTTGCAACTAAAAGAGGGATGGGCCCTTGCATTAGAATATGGGATTTTCGAGGATAAAAGAGTGTTTGGATCTTGTTATATTTTTCCTCTCCTCCATCTCCCTCTAGCTTTCCCCCACCTCCTTGTCTCCTCTCTTTCTGCATTTTTATGTGTGCATGTAGTGTGAGAGCCTGTGTGTCTCCTAAGATTACCATCCGCTATCCCCGCAATCAAACAACAAATGACAACATCATTGCTCAGGCCTTTCAAAATACGACACAAAAAGTGTGTTGTAGCTACATTAACTTGCAACAACCCCCTAATAGACCCTTGTGGGTTTTGTATCTCTCCGCCTCTCTCTCCTCTCTTCTCTCTGCTAGGCTGTCACATATCCACCCCCCTCACAGTGCGAGCCTCCGAGCCTCGGTGGAGATCAGGAGCTCCCTGTCGGAGGTGCTTTGTCACGTAGCCCAGGGAGCGTGGAACTCACCCAGAGCTGTTGAACAAACACAAGCACAGGGGCTGTCAATAGCAGCTCCGCAAACTAATTGCCTGTCAAATGAACCACCCTCGTTAAGCTGCCCTCACACACACACACACACACACACACACACACACACACACACACACACACACTCTCGTGCGTGCACTGTGGCATTCATACGCTCACACACACGCACACACACCCACACACGGAGCCGATTTGATTCAAAGAGTAGTGATACCTTGTTAGAAGAAAAGACACACGAGTGGCACTTCTCTGTTTGCCGTCTTGTTTCTGCAATCGTTACCGGCGTGTGTAGTGCAGTCACCGTGAGATTGCCATTTTGTTATTATTAAGGGGAACATAGCATTGTATAGAGTGGCTGATGTAATCCACACACATCCCACACATCCTACAGTATATCAGCTGGCGTAATATTTCAGTTTTTAAAACCACTCATTAGATGGTAGCAGAGCTCCATACGCCAAATGTTATTGTTTTTGTGTTTGTTTTGCTTTTTTTTTCTGTAGTCATTAGGCAGTAGCAGTGGAGTGCCCAGCGCCTTGTCTGGGTGCCTGTAACAGTGCTGTCGGATTGACACAGCTGGGGAGAGCAGCTTGAGGCTGCACGCTCAGGAATACACAGGGGTGTTCAAAGCCCCTCTCTGAATCCTGATCAGAGCGCTGCCCCGGCCAACTGATGGCCTATTAAATATACATGCGCAGAGGTCAGAGCTGGAGGTCCCGGCTTCCTCCCAGCCATGTGCACTTAAGCGGAAGGGCTGGGCAACAATAAAACCTCCTCTCGCTCCAGCGAGCTCTCCCCTGACACCCTCACCTCCAGTGTGTACGTCAAGTACAGTGCTCACCTAGTGCTATATTACAACTGCCTTTGTGAAAAGGCCAAATGATGCATTTTTTACATGGTTATTATATATTTATATTCAATAACACCAAGGACCACTCTTGCGTCTGTCTGTCTCTCGTTTTTTTTCTGTTGTCACTGATAAATAGCCTTGCTTGATACAATCGTACACAGAGTTTGAAGTGAGTCCACATCCCTCGTCTTTGTAGTTTACCAGAGATTGAGACAAGGAGGTAGAGGGAAGAGCCCCGTAATGGCCAGTCATGATTAACATATTCAGAGTGACACTCTCTCTGTGTTCGTTCGTTAAGCCCGGTCTGTCTGACTAATGAAGTGGAGCGGCAGTTTATCAATTAACCCAGCACTGAGCCATTTGTGCTGGGGATAACGCTGGCGCTGGGTGTCACGGTGATCCAGTTTGGTGCCCTTTAACCTCTACGAGTGTCCAACAAGGCAGGATTGTGTGACAATGACAGCAAGACACACAAGTCCACAACTGGAGATCCACTAAACAGGATTTGCGCCTGCTGTTCGCCGGCAAAATGCAGAGAAAAGGGTGTGGATTGATTGGGTAATAGGATCATGAAAAAAGATCTCTACAAACTAACATTGGGGGTTTTCAGCATTCTCAGACTTCGCATAGATCATAGCAAACAACTTAATGCTGTCTCTATTAAAACAAGCCCTCCCCTGCCATTATCTTTCCCCCCACTGCTCCTTCCTCCATTTCACATTGTTTGTGTTCATTAAGACATGGGCGACCTGCCTTATCCACACATCAGACCTAGCTCTCAAGAGTAATTGCGATGGTCTTGCAGAGGATAATGTGGTTTAAACTCAGTATAGCCTGTCTATTAGGAGAGACATGATGGCAACCACAAATAATAAAGAACTATTTATTCCTCTCTCTGTGACGCTAACTAGGTAACATATCAAACCAGCACCGCTAAGGGTCTCTCTTACTGTCAGATATGGCACCCTTCATCCATTCCCAATGGCCCTTGCCTCGACATCTCTGCTCTTCATTTTCTACATGAGCTTGGTCATAAATGCACACACACCTCATATATATTTGATAGTTAATATTTATCCTCGCTAGGGAAGTGCACTTTACATGTGGTAACATACGATTACCTGCAATTCCTATAGCAACGAAACAAAATCGATATGGATATATAATTCATGACGGAGGGGCTATCAGTTTTTATGGCTCTCTATCCAGGCTCATTAAAGTTTTATCGTAATTGACTGCAAGCAAGAGTTTTTAAGGCATGTTTCTCCCTCACTTTCTACCTTTAATAATTAAGTAAAGTTTAATTGGTTGTATTTTGAAGCACCTAGTGGATGATAGGAGTCTCCCAAATTCAGAACCATGAATTATAGAGTGATATGTTATGCATTAACCTGTCAGTTTGTTCATTTGTTAAGGCAGAAAAGTATGGTCCCAACCCCCCAAATCACTTCCAGAAATCGAATAACTGGCCGGGCCCTTCAAAAAAATTCCTTTTTATGTCTTTCATTGCTGTGTTAATGTAGTGACATGACGCTGTCACTCAGAATGCTCCCATCAACCGCCAGCCCCGAATCGACTCCGCTGATTGGTGGTCAACTTGTTCTCTTGAAGGGAGATTGACAGACGGAAAATTGCACTCTCAGATTTCACCCTTCATTCGTTGCAGTTGTTCTTCCACTCGTCAACTCTCCGCCATGCCTGAGACAGACAGAGGCTTTATCCATTAGCTGTTGGCTTGGCGGGTGGGTGGGCAGATTGAGGCGGCATGGAGGAGGAGATGGGGGTAGGAAGACAATCCTACATTTGAGCACTCTGAGGGAAAATCAATCATGTCATCATAAGTGAGAAGTATGGATGAATTTCATCAGCTGGTTCCTGTCCTGTTCACGCCGCTGGCTTTCTGACTGGCCTGTCCCTCTGATTGGCATCCTCAATGACCCTTAAATCCGGAAAGGGAGAAGATTTTGAAAACACTTTAATAAGAGAAATCGGACAGTAGTTTCAGGGTCACAATTTCCCACTTTGTCTGCTGCTACACTGTGGTAAACCTCAAGTGGTTTCTCTTGACAAAGTGGTAATAGATTTACCGTATGATTTTGTGCCAAACCAGCATTAGGCAGTTTTGTAAGAAAATGTTTCTCAACTATTTTCCGTCCACAGCAGATATGATGAAGTGTTATTAAGGGCAGCGGCACTCTGCCACTGAAAATTTATTTTATCATTTTCCCCATCATCTCACAAGGTCACCGATGAGCACTAAAAGCATCATAGGTATAGGGTGTGAAGCAATCAAAAATGGATGAAAGTGAAGACATGGAAATCACAGATGAGAAATTGACAGCCGTTTACAGCCTTGTTGTTGATGTGAGTGACAGAGTGAGGGAGAAAGTGAGAGGGAAGGAGTGAGAAGGAGAGGGAAAAAAGGCAGAGTTAAAGTGGTGATAAATTTAATGGAAAAATCAAATACAAAACAAATTCATTCCTCTAAACTTGATGCTTCAGTCGTTCTTTTCTTGGCCTGTGCTAAGCCTTAGAATAAACTGTCACTCCTTATCGATCGCATCTGAATTGTTACCGAGATTTCTGAAAAGTAGTCTTGACACACACCCCGCGAATAGTAATCTTGGGAGATGAGAACATCCAGACTGAACAGCTAACACCCCTGACTTAAAATAAAAGAGGCTTTTCTTTTCTCCCCTTTTCAAATCCAAGCTAATACACTTTGGTGAATTACAAATTCAGTGATAAATATGTTGCGGTGAAAGATGTGCCCTTGTTGGATTTTATTGTCATTGCTGGAAACTGTGAATGAAGGTGGGGGGGGGCTTACTATTTTGTCTTGGGGAATGTTTATAAACAGCAACTGAGCATGAAATGTTTGTACACGATTTGTTTGCCATTTGTGATGGAGATGATATGATCAAAAAATCAATTCACTTCGCATTTGATTTCCAGCAAGCGGTTAAATGACTGCTGTCGACAGCACCCACTGAAATTCATGTCTCATGGTATGGTTCATTATATTCCGATGGTGTATTAATTATGGCTATAGATAGAGAGCTCTGCTGTGAGCGGTAGCCTTGCTGCTGTGTGCCAGAGGGAGCTAGCCTGAGGAGGAAAGCTCTGCTTGTATCCACTCATCCCTCAGCTGACAGGCCTGCTCCAGGAGAAAAGGATTTCTCCGGATTGAGTGCCATTTTCTCTTCTTTAACAAGGAAATTAGTGTGTAAAGGAGATCTGTCAGGATAAAGTGCAGCTTGACTGCTGCCGCCCTCCCCTCCTCTCTGTCTTTCTTTCCCGCCCTTCCCTCCCTTCCTCATCCTGTAACTCTCTCTGCACCTCTCTTTTGCTTTCTCTCCCTCTATCTGCCTCTCTCCTTCCTCTCTCTTTCTTTCCCTTCTCCCTCACTCAATGGCTCCCTCAGGGGATCTTCCTTGAGCATTAGCAGAACACATCCAATGTCCCAGCTACATGATTTCATGATATGATTTGTACCGGGGATTTGCAATAATCCGCAAATAAAGTTGAAAGTGAATGACTCTCAATAAGAGACGCAGACAAGCAAAACCAAACCTTTTAAGATTTTCTTTATCTTTAATGGCATGAAAAATGAATTTGTTTTGCATTAGATCACAACAATTTAGCAATGGCCTGAGTGTGTTGTTTTGTCTTTGGCTTTTATGATCATGATTAATTCCTGCACAGGAACCTCAGTGATATACATAATGCATCATTCGCTCATTTAAATGTTCTGTTCCTCTGCAGTTGCAGAGAGCTCGGTAGCTCATTACACATTACCCATGTGTGCCTGGGAGTTGGAGTGTGCCAGCTACTCACTTGTAGTCAAAGATACAGTATCTGCTGCTTTAGCAGGATGTCACGAATTGACTATGCGATTAAACTCAGGTGTCATCTCCACCACTCCAGCTTCATTCACCTCATGTTAGTCCCTTTTATTTTGTCTCAACATTAGCTAGAACTAACTTTTCACCTGGAGTAGATAGACAGGGATGAGCCCCACTGGCACATTTTAATAAGTCTGCTTCAAAGGTGTAGGGTGAGAAAAAAAATCAAAACATCCTGGGTTAATTTGAAATGTACTCTGCATCTGTGATGGGAAACAGCCTCACAGGTAAGTAAGGGAGACAATTAGGGAATATCTGTAAGTGCAGGAGCTGCATACTAAAAAACGCAAATCACTATTTCCCCATCTGGCCCCTACTGTGCCGAGAACTGCAGCTGAGGTCCGATTTCACCCGTCAATCACGGCCGCCTCGCTGTGGGGTGTGTGTCCTGGTGAGAGAGCCTACCCCCAAGTCATTAGCACACACAGTCAAACTGTACTGAGAACTGCCCTGCACCGCTCTGCTCTGCACCACGGTTTAAATATCCCCAGCCTGTGACAGGATCAGTTTAGCGATCTGTAGGATTGATCTCCTCTTTAAAGTTTTGCCTGAGGCGACTCTAATTGGGAACGAGGCTGCCTCCCACTCCCCTCACTCCCTTAACTGTCAGTCTTGGCTTTGTTTACTGAGGACATGCCCAAACCTATTTACTCAATAATGAGGAGACGTGGTGGGGATGCTGCTGATCACATTGAGGCCCCCAGCGGGACTTCTGCATGCTGGGAAGGGCGGGAACATCATTTTAGACTTTTTGAGCTGGTGAAAGTTAGTCTACGCTGTCGCTATAATGTAGTGGATATTTTTCCTCCTTGTTTTCTCATATGGCTCTCATTCCTTGATTTGCCGAGCACTTGTCTACCTCAGGGAATTTATTGTTTTTTCTCTGTCATACCATGCAGTTAGCTAAAATAGAACACCATTTAAAAGACAAAGCACATAAGTAGCACCATTTTACACTTGTAAAATGCCCTCCATATGTTTTATGCCATCTAGAAAGGATTAGAACAGACTGAAAGCCCACTCCAAGCATGTGAGGTGTCGCCAATACCTTGCTGTGGAGTGGACTATTCATGACTGGAGTGCTTTGGCCTATTGGGCCATTTCCTTGTCTCTTATAGTGAATTCCTCAGATTCTCACTCTCATTTAGGTTGTTTTCATTTGCACTGACTGACAAAGCCTTTGGTGTGGATACCAAGGCAATAGGAGTCCATTGATGCCCATTGGGATTATGAATGATGAAGTGGAGAAGCTGCCGCTATCAGAGGGACACAACACTGCTCTTAATAGAAAAGCATTTAGAAAGGCAGCGGGGAGGAGGTGGTGGTGCTGGGGGCTTTCTGACACTCGACTGATAAGAGGCAGCTCTTCAGAGGTGGTAGTGTGTACAATGAAACACGCTGATGGGGATACAATGACACACATGTTGCGTCTGACAGGCGGTGATTTAGATGTGGGGTAAAAAAAAAAAAAAAACCTGGGCCACACAACAGAGAGTTTCATGACGCGATACCCTCGATACAGAATTTTCTTGTGAAGCTGCCTGTGCATGTTTCTACTTATTGGTTTGATTTGCGGGAAAATGCATTGTCATTACTCATATCCGGCCTTGACAGATTGAAGAGGGACAGGGAAAGGGAGAGAGGGGGAGTCAGTAGTGTAGTGGCGCGGGAGGGAAAGAGAGATATGCAGAAAGGGAGAGCTGTCAGTTTGAGGAATGAGTCTGATAAGAGGAAGGGACTCGGCAGATGGGCAGAAGAAACCAGCAGCACACTTCTCAATTAAACATGTAAATACCAAAAGCAGGCAGCGATGGAGATGAGAAAGTTAAATAAACACAGCACCGTGCTGTGATTACAAGCTCAAAACACCACCACCTTTGCCACTTATTTTTTTGAGTTCCTGCAACTCCAAGGAACTCCTTAATCCAGCTAAACCTCTGCTTCAACATATTATATATTTCTGGTTTTTTTTCTTTTTGTTTTTAATCATCTCCTGTGGCTAAACTGATTCATGCAGAGTCAGATTCTTTGAGAAGTTGCACGCCCACCAGGAAATCTTGATATAGATCTAATTGAGCTATTCATCCATTCACTTTGTCCTTTGTTATCTACTATAATATTTTTTCTAATAATTGTTGTCCATCATTTTTACATACGTGCCCCCCCCACCCCTCCACATGCACCCTGCTGTGAACTACAGGGAGTATCTTAAATACTTCTGTAGGCAGTGTCCCTGA
The DNA here is from genome assembly GCA_005408345.1 of Macquaria australasica. Classification (NCBI taxonomy): domain Eukaryota; kingdom Metazoa; phylum Chordata; class Actinopteri; order Centrarchiformes; family Percichthyidae; genus Macquaria; species Macquaria australasica. The sequence continues at coordinate 11,342 of SEMN01000034.1, read as the reverse complement.
CATTAATAACAATGAGCTTGGCATAACCACAGTACATTCTTAGGGAAGATTCACAGTTTGACATTCAGCCCAGATGCTATCGCGGAGCCTCAGTGTTTAAGACCGCAGAGAAGACAGACATCTGTCACTTGTTACCTTTGAAGTGAATAAGAGAGAGACGCAGAAAAACACAGTGGACAAAAGGCCATTCTGACCACAGACCCTCAGTGTTTACAAACGGAAAGAGAGAGTGACAGGAGAAACTCAAGATGAATGGATCACTGCTGTTGATCTCTCCTCCTCATTCCATGTGCTAAGTTATTCCGTGGCTGCTACCCCAGTGGGGGGTGCAGGGAAACAGGAAGTTGAGAGAGGCAGGCAGAACGCCTCAAGGACTCTGGAGGAGCAGAGCACTGCAGCCTGCATGGGAAAAAAACTCCCTAACAACTTACTGTACACTTCTCTAACCTGAGGTACCAAACATTACAAATGTGAACATAATCCACATTTTAATGAGTGGATGACGCTATATTAAGGCAATATTTGCAATAGTGTTGATTTCTCATGTTGAAATAGCAGGATCTATTGCATTAGCTGTTATTTGTGTAGAGTGTAGATTGAGAGTGAGTGTAAAGAAGTGTATTTTGATATAATTATTATAACAATGGCTGTATTCATTTATCTTCTGTCATGTCTCCTCAGACCTGTTTCTATTTCAGGTTGCACGTCAAGTGAGAGCAGCTATATCTGGCTGGCAATTAAGCTGGTCCTGCCTCCCCTTGATGCTTGATTAGTCCGATTGATGGAGGAGGCCATATGTGGCGGTGTCAAAACTTGGCAGCCAAGCTCCATCCTCTCAAATGAGAGGCAGGCACTAAAGAGGCAGGCTGCCCAGAGTGGGTGCATGTATGCGAGGCCTGCAGTGCCATGATTTGGGCCCCCTGATATGTAGCATTTTCTCTGGGGGTCTTCGGGGCACTGACCACTCCAGCCAAGTTCTCGTCGGGGCAGAGGTGGCCACCGGCTGGGGGTGTCACTGTACTGAGCCCTCTGGGGCACAGGCTCCAGGCAAGGCGTGGGGGGTGTGTTGGGGGTGGAGTGGTAGATGGGGGGTTGGGAGGTTTAGAAAGCTGAAAGATATGGCCCCCTTCCCAATCTCGCTCGGAGACAACAAAAAGGGAATGCTTGAGAAGGGGAAGCAGCGGGAGGAGAGCACAAAGACAAAGGCGCGGGCAAGGTCAGTCTAGCTAATGGGCCTGAGCCGTAGGCTGCCTGGGGCTAGGCACACTTCTGTTCTCTCTCACACACTGGGCCTTCAAAGACCCTTCAGTCCACCCCTCTCCTTCTCTCCTCTCTTCCTCCATCTCTTCCACTCGTCTTTTACTCTTTTCCCCACTTCCACTGGTGACACTTCCTCCCATCAAAAGGTTCTGCACAGGTGCCTTTAAAAACACATTTTCTGTGAAACACCTCCCAAATACTCACTTTCGTCCATGGCATCAACAATTGTGATGTTAATGAATGGCATTTCTCCAAGCAGAAATTATTCCACACAGCATTTCCAAAATGACGGAGAAGATATTTTCTTCCTTAAACTGAGAGGATGCGGAATTCTTCAGGTTTATCTGCTGTCACCGACCGTCATTAGGTCCAAGGTGGGTCCCTGGAAGTGCTAAGAGGAACTGTTGGAAATGAGGAGGAGGTGGGAGTGTTGTTGTCAGGTTGGCTGGCTGGCGTTGCTTGGCTCCACTCGAGGGCTCCTTTAATGTGCAGCGGAGTAGAATAAGTGAGTGGCTGTGGGCACCAGCTGAGCTCACTCTCGTCTTCGCCTGGTAGCTGAGGGGTGAGCCGCTGCCACCTGACACTGGGCACACGGCTCAGGGCTCCTCTTGGCAACGTGGCACAGCACACATGTCCCCTCATTTGGATGGAGATTCAGACACAACACACAAAAGCTTTACCCCCCCGGTCCTCCTCCTCCTCCTCCCTTCCCTCCCTCACTCACTCAGTCTCTCTTTTTCCCCTCCTGTTTTTTTCTCCCTTTCCTTTAGTTTTTGACGGCATCATAATAATCTGGGTATCTTCTTGATCATGCCCCATGTTTTTTTTTTCTTTTCTTTTCTTCCTCATCTACTCGGAGACGAGTTTGAAATTGCCTGCGTCAGGACTTTGCTAATTAAAGTCATACTTTCAAAAATGCCATAATAACTGTTAATTAGCTTGATGCTATTTTCAGCATAATTTGCTAATTAGTGGAAAACCTGTACAGCGTTTCTCTCTAATTACAGTATGGCTCCGCACGGCGCATCTGTGCCTTGACTCCAAATGATACCATTACAAAGTCCCGTATTACGCATTCTCTCAAAACAGTTAATTGCCTCCACAGATAGTGAGATACTTCAGTCAGCTGATTTTTATGGTAATAAATGGACAGGCACAGACACAAACCTCCCTGGTTCATATTTATGAAATATGAAAAAGGAAAACAACCTCCTTATGAGATGCATGGAGTTAGTTTGGAATATAATCTGGTTGGCTCTGTGATGATTTTGTGTGCTCATGCGTTGAGTTGCTGAGACTTTTAATGAAGTTTGATTTATTCTATGTTATAACCTTGTGAGCAAGAAAGCCATAACATTGTAATTAAAGCAAAAGATGTTGACAGTAACGGCATCAACCTTATGGAAAGGTAAAGGCAAAGCTCCGATGGATTGTACTTTCAGAGGTGGTTGCCATGTAAATACAAGTAGCAACATAATGTGGCCATGCCACAGCTTATTACTGAGAATGTAACTACCGTGTCGCCCCGCCAGTTATTTTCATGTAGTCTAGCAAGGGGAGAGAATTATGGACATGACCACAGGTTGACCCTAATACATGTGTATACTCGACACAAATTATGACTCATTAAGTGTGGTGAGGAGCATGATTGGCATGACCTCTGACCTCAGGACGTCAGCTGTGCCCATCCTCCGCTTTGCCCTGCTTTTGACAGCCACCAGTCTGACAGGGCTAGCATCGGCGCTGGCTAATTAATGCACCACTTCAGAGACCCTTTCATTTATGGCTTCTGAAAGGCATTATTAAATTAATTAAACCACCAAGAGTTAGTCATTATGAAATCAGGAGGTTTACATGGATGACAGCGTTTATGAATTAAACATCCCCAAAGTTCCTCGCAGGAGATACCCCGAGCTGCGTGTGGGTACCTAGCACGACAGATGTTCCCCCCCCCCCTTCCTCAAGCTAACCTGTATTGCAAGCGATTTAGGTCTCATTTGGGGGTTTGAAAACTGAAAGCAGGAGAGAAAGAGGTTCAGGATAGCTAATGAGCAGAGAAAGAGAGGGGAAAAGGAGGTCACTAGCTCTGTTCATCTGTAGACAGTACAGATGGTTGTGTTTTATACAATGCAACAATGGCGTACATCAATTTGTTGATCGCTAATAGATAGCTACTCTCAGATGAATTGCAGACTGGGATCAGTTGTCTGTGGGTTTTAGCTGAGAACTCTACATTTATAGCCTCGAAACATTTAGAAAAGCTGTGTGCTTTTTTTAACTCATCATGTGATGTGAAAACTACAAATGGTTCACGAGATAAATCCCATAAACTTGGGCTTAGCTGGAGAGCAGAGGGCAGAGATGAGTAGCTCACTCAGGAGCCTTGACGATAGACTCCTCTTCATCTGTGGACTGAGATTCACAGATTATCTCAAGAGGCTCTCTATCTCTGTCCTCGTCTCTATTTCTCTTTTTCTGTTTCTCCACCCTCCCTTTCTCACCCCTCGAATCAGGAAGTTTGCCAGCTACTGTCTTTGTTTACAATGCCAAGGGAAAATGTCAGAGCCGTTGAGAAAAATATCCTTAGAATCTTTTTTTTCATCTTCTTAATCTAACAGTTTACTGAACTTGATAAGTGTCCTATCAACATGCTAATCAAATTACTTCGGAACCAAAATTGACAGTTTTCATTAATTATACAAGATTATTCTAATTGCAATTCAAATTTATTCATTCCGAACAGAAGGTATTCAGTAATATTTTACAAAATTTGCATATTAAATGGAGGGAGTTGTGCATTATGCATGGTAATGTATGCAGAGTTTCTTATTTTTAACTTCACGGCCATATGTGGTGTCGTTGTAGGAGCAGGTGAAAAGTCTAAGTGTGTTTAATTTGCTTGACAAACATTCGGCTGGAGCTTGTCAAGGGGAGTATTGTGAATGCCAATCTTTATTCCCTCTTTATTGATTACCCCAAACTCTAAACATCTGGAGGTAAATGGCACTGAGAGAGATGAACTGAATCATGGGATTAGTACCTTCAATGACTGAATCACTATCAATTACTTCAATAGCATAATTCAAGTGTACTGCATAAAAGCTACAGTACCTTGGTTTGAGCCAGGATTAATATTGCAATTTAACGTAACAATGGAGGCATGGGAATGATATGGATGGCGTCCAACTTTTTCACATTGATGTCATAAAGCTAATGCCGTTATCTAAATACGAATGTATTTAATTCCTAATTTAGGCTTTGTTTGTAAAATGAAAAGGCTGAACGCATTAGGCACATGTTTTAAAAGGTAATGGATTCTGTGAGTAAAACAACCTTATTTATTCACTGAGACGCAAAACCCCCAATTTGCTCTTTGTTTTTATTTCCTAGAGCGGGCAGTGAAGTGCAAACAGCTTACTGGGAAGCTGTTTACTACTGTATATGACAAAGGGTGTGCGTGCATGCGTGTGCGTGTGTGTATGTGTGTGCGTGTTTATGGGGAAGGAGGCTGCTCTTCCAGCTCCACAGGCAAGGTCTTGTGTTGTAATGTAAGCGTAATAATTATCAAACAGCATCAGGGGCTCTGGGTACGGGCTTTAACAGGGGGAGAGCATGTTTGATATGTAGAATCAGCCCATAGTGCATCCATAGAGGGTGACTAAATCGCACGGTTCATGGATCACATTAGTATTGCTCTGCATCCACACTCGCACTATAGGTGATTTCCATTTAGACACACATTTCCACATGAAGATAAATATGACTTGAATCGTAATTTCCCTGAAGTAAATATAATACAAATACAACATAATACAGTGTCAGGCCAGGCAGGCTAATAGATTACTAGCGTGTTTTCCATTTGTATGGTAAGTGGTGAACCTGGGTGGTGGTCTGGCGAGTAACAAATTGAATGTTTAATCCATCTCAGTGCAGATTGAGGGTATCAGAAAGATCGGTAGTCGTACGAGTTCTCTTGTGACTGGTAGTATATTAGATATTTTTACTCTTTAGGGGTTTGAGGAATGTTGTTGGATTAACAAGAGGTGCAAAGTGGTAGATAAATGCAATTTCTTATCTTTTCTGAAGTCGTCTGTTATTTTTCAAATAGGTATTTGGATTTGACATGCAGTATTTCCAGTCACTCAGTGGTGTAATCTCTGATGTCGGATTACAATAACATTACCTCTCTTTTAGTTAAATAATCACACAATATTTTATGACTTTTAAAGATAGAGTTCTACATTGTATTTTATATAATAAAATTGAATAATTAACTTTACTCTCTCTCACCAGTTACATATGTGTAAATCATTACACTCACTTCATTATGTTTTCTTGTTCTTTCAAAGTCTCTTATATGTTAGAGAGATCATTGTGGAGAAACCATGACAAACGCGCAAAAGATATGCTTCCTTAATGTAACCAAACATCCTCCAAGTACATATTTAATTCTTTAATAAATGTTTGCTCTGGCATTTTGGAGAAGCAAGATTAGCGTCAACTGCAGAGCATCTCATATAAAGTGTGACAAATTGATATTTTTATATAGCTTAATCTGTTTACTATGATGTTTATGCGAGGAATTATTACAAACTAATTAAAGAAATCACTTTGATATAATTAGTCAGATTTCAGGAAGCTCATTAGTAGTAATTTGCATGAAAAATAAGCCCTGTAGTGGTGCTTAGACCCAGCTATTCGATCTGTGTTTTATCTGGTTACACATCAACCCCCATTGTTTGTTGTTTGAGGCTGTCTGAAGTGGCCCACAATATTTTCAGTCATTGCCCTGAGAAGCGGTGGGGTATCTTTTAACAAATTCCTCCCCTAAAGCAAGTCAACCTGTATGTGGAAGCAGACACACGCCTCTGTGTACATAAGGCAGGAGGAGTGAGCAGCAAAACACTGTCTATTTATCTGTCAGGTTCCTGACAAAGAACTGAGCTGACAAGTAAGGGTTTCCCTCAGCAGAGCAGGGGGGCTTTGTTCACCGTACTTACATGCCCAGTCTATGCCCAGAGACTCATGTTATTTGCAAATCACATTCTTTGAAAACTCACAAACGGGGCGAGACATGCCACGCTATGGGTTTGTCAGCTGCCTTCACAACAGCTAGCTATATCGCTAACAGTGTGCGGTTCGGGAAGGAAGCAGCTTTCTCTTAGCATTTGCCTCGCTGTCACTTTTTCCAACACATGTGATCTGTGTCTTCATGCTTGGGGTCTCTCCTCCCTCAGAGGGTTGCCATCTTCCCTTTGGACTGACAAATAAAACGCCCACACTTTTTCTGAAATAAAAAGAGGAGGAAAAAAAAAAGACACTCCTGGAATTACATCATTCTCGGCTGAAGCAGTTCTGCCAGAAAGTGATGTACATATATTATATTCACATAATTAGATAAAAGTGATGGTTAATGATTTAAAATAAACAAGTTATTTTAAATGCAATTTTTTTTCTCAGGATACCCCTGTCTTTGGCAGAGGGGTTCAAAATGCTGGTACAAAAACAGGACCTGTTTATTCTCTATACCCTTTTCCCACCACGGACGAAATCCTTCCCTAAACATCCGGACAGAGAAGCACTTGTGTGGCGCTGATGTCACAGACCTACCTGGCCTCCCTCTCACAAAAGCTAAGGTATCATTAGCTAGGCTCACACAATGGCCATTCAACCAAGCCACTGCGCTCCTCAGGACTAGGGAACAATGTTATTTTTTGTCTCAGAATTATAAAGACAGAGTTTTGCAGGAAACCTGACAGACAAAACCCTTTAGAGGTAAATGCTCCAGGCGGCTTTTGGGTTTAATCTTTTCCCATTAGCATTTTGCCCCCCCACCCCCACACCCCTCCCTCTTGCTCACACACAAAGACCATATTTACAGGGTCAAAAGTAAAGGCTCAGAGTCTCTGGAGACTGCTTTTTGTGTAGATCTTTACTATATATTGACAACACTTTCTGCTTTTATTTTTATTTTCTGCTAATGTATTTCATATTGGGCTACTGAATAGTTTAGTAAAATCTTAAACATGTATATTTGTTTGTGGTGGTAAATTCATTTTTTTTTTCCACAACAGAACAACAAATGTAACACGCTTTTTCACCCTTAACCAAATATTGTGAGAAATCACACATGCAAGCATATTAAAAATTATTAACCCACAATGCAGCGCTTTATATAATATAATAGTTATATTGTCAACAATACAACAGCTATGCTAAGGGTTCATATGTGCTACCTTTGTGTGTGTGTTTGGGTGTGTGTGTGTGTTTGGGTGTATGTGTGCTTACGTGTGTGCGTGTGCACACATTCACTTATGCATGTGTGTGTGTGCATGTGTGTGTGTGTGTGTGTGTGTGTGTGTGTGTGTGTGTGTATGTGACTCCATGTGTGTGATTCATTCCAGGGCAGTTTTAGTCCTTATAAAATATTCATTTTGGTTGTGCAGGGCCCTGTAATTGCCATCTCTCACCCTGAATTATTTATACCTCGCACAGACTGACAAAGCTTTGCCATACGGCCCCAGATGAATCAGAAAGCAGCCATCTCTGCTGCCAACAGCACTGGGCTTTCACACAAATATGGCAGCCACGTCTCTCTGCCTGGCCTCTCTTAATTTGACATTTTCTTTTTCCCCCTGCCTTTGTCCTAGGTGCACAGAAAGGTTACCTGTTAGCTTTAAGCACCGACCCGCTCTCTGTCTTTCTGTCTCTATCCCCCCTGCCTACATGACAGTCCACAGTGGGTGTTTTTTTTTCTTCTGAGAACGCGTTAATGTGGTGGCGATGTCAGAGTGGCTGCCTCATGTTTTATGATGACTGACCAGTCCTGACAGCCACTTTAGATGTATGTATTATACATTAGCAATAATATGATGTAGAAATATACTCGCATACATTTGAGCATGCATGGACAGACAGCGAAACCACTGACTCACCGACCTATATGTAGCACACGCACACATACACACACATGCAAATAAGCCCCCACTGACCTGCTGGATCCAGCATGGCTGTTGGTAAACGGTCAAAGCCCCCCTGCTGGCCTTGCATGTACAGCTGCGTTCCTCTGCGTCTTGCCTGGGTCTGATCACTCCAAGATGCCACAGGAGAGAGACGGCGCTGTATGGCTCTCATTGTAGACCGGCTCTGGGGCCTTCCAGAACCCCACGTCCAACACCCTAAATACTACTATTCACGCAGGCCAGTTACTCCAACATATGCTTATCTTCCATCTCACTAGTGCAGGGAGGTGCTGACTGGTATTTCCTCAAGGCCCTGAGCTCCAATGCTAACCAGTAATCAAAGCACCATATTTCTCCTCCTGCGCAAAAATAACCTGGAGATACCTCTCTGCCGTCCAGCTGGCGAGCAGAGTAAATATTCTTGAGAACTGCATTGTTGATGTACGTGATTATTTTTGTAATGTCAGCAACCTTATGACCGTCATCATTGAGACTGTCATAGTCATTATCAGTAATCACCATCACATGGTTTTTATGGTGCTGGTGATGATTCAATAATATTTATGAATTCCAGTTTGGATGTAGATTATGTTGGCTCTATAGCGGCAACCAGTGTTTGATTCGGTTTTACAATAGAGCCGCGCAAGACAAAACAACGCAGAATTATTTATGTTTTGTGTCTTATTATATTGTGTTCAAAGTCCTGGTTGAGAAAAGCCGTATTCAGAGTAAAACAAAGAACAGTGTGCAACAGTACACAGCCTCAGCAGTATCTTGATGTGAGGGGATGGGAGAGGCAGAGAGAAAGCTCGGGGCTAAACATGCAGTATGTGGCGGGCTGGAGCTAAAAGCTGCATAAAGCACACAGCCTTAGTCCACTGTTAGCAAGTGATGGATAGTTAGCAGGAGCTCCGAGTCTTCGTCTAATCTGTTACAGTAAACCTGTGCCAAAGCCTGAAGGGAATCAGTGAGGGCTTGCTAGGAGTGGGTTTGACGTGAAACCATTTGTGAAGACGAGCGATTCTCTTAAGTAAGAAACTAACAGTGTCCGGAGAGAGAGAGAGAGAGAGAGAGAGAGCGAGACAGGAGGTGAGGAGAATGAGTGAGAGTACGAGAGAGAGAGAGAAGGAGGAAGAGATACCATAATGAGTCCTGTAGCCATGGAGTAAATGAAGAGGGATTGACAGAGTGAGGGATCCTCAAGTGAAATAATGTCAATGCCACTCTGCCCATTAGAGAGAAAGGGGGATGGTGGAGGAGAGGGTAAAGAGGGATGAATGGAGGGACACAGCTACATCTTAGGGTGCAGAGGAAGCACATAAATTATTTGTGACACCTCCACAACACACACACACACACACACGCAACTAACAAAAATATGAAATATGAAACAACAAAATGAACTGACAATAGCAGCTGAAAAAATAAAGAAATCAAAACAAAAAAAAGGCCTTGAAAATAACCAATAAATTCTCTGAGACATGTAGTTGGGATATTTGATGTCGAACAATAATAATCACAGTGACATCTGCCTTGCTGCTCTCGGAGGAGATGGGCAGAGCCTGTGAGTGGAAGGGGTTAATCTCCCAAACCCAATAAGGTCGGATAGTGAGGCACTTGTTCCCTGATAAAGAAGTGATAGGATCTGTGGGTCTGGTCCCTTGGCGCTTGTACAGGGGTAGAGCAAATATTGTTAATGTGCTGTGGTTTACTTCAGCTAAGGCGAGAAAAACAGCTCTGCTTGACGAGAGAAGACAGCGGCAAACCAGAATACGACAGAAATGGCCGTGCAGCTCGGCTCGGCCTCCCAGGGACTTAACTTGCATATATATCCAAGACCACTCAGTTGCATAAATAAGTGTTCGGGAAGATTAAGATCTATAAGTGTCTCTATTTCTCGTTTTACCTGCTCTGCCTTGTCACAACAGGGATCTGAATGCAGTTCAGTGGAGTGCCTAATAACTGGAGCAGTGGGTAAGGAAGGCAGGAGGCTTGACATTAAGACCCTGGCGTTTTGGAAATCCGATATGCTATTGACCCGTGTACTACTATCTCAGCGTAGAGATCTGGTGTCAGCAGATTGTAGTCTGGTGTTGGGAGCCGTTTCTTACAGGGCTCCTGTAACAGGGGCCCATTGAGTCTGGGAGGCAGCTGGGGCCTGATGGGCTGGAGCTGGGTGGTGATCGATACTCACCGCCCTGCAACGGATGACCTCACTGTCATGGCTGCCGGCTGTGGACACTGCATGCTAGTCATTAGTGCCGGGGCACCAATCAGGAGCTTAAAGTTGTCAATACCTGACTCTTACAGATACTGTGGCCATCTGTCAGTGTATTGTGTAACGGCCTAAACAAATACGGGGAAGCTCTTTTGTACAATAAGAACAAGGTGTACTATTGAAGAAAAAAACATCATCCAACTCCTGTGTATGTGATTTAAGAAACCAGCCAGTCAAAATAATTTCAAACAGTTCAGACTTCACTTTAGATTTTTTTTTTTTTTTTACAAGTAATTAAAAATAATACAAATCTGAAAATGAATGGATACAAATATGAATGAAATTGACAGGACAGCTAGCCTCTACTGTCGATGGAGCGTTCTTAATAATATAACATTATCCTTATTTGCCCTCTTCACTCAAATCAAAGAGATGGACATTTATGCATGACTGACATCAACCTTGCAATTAAGTTGGCCATTTAAATGAGAGAAGGCCTTCCTCACCTCGTCTGTTTGTTTTTTCCCCCTCTCTTCTTTTTTTTCCCTATTCCCTTTCTCTGTTTGATGATGGGAGAGGGTGAGCTAGAATTAGGGCGATGGGTCTTCCTTTGAGTGTCAGCCTAAAATGATCAGAGTAAAGATAAGAGGGTCTAGCAGCCCTCAAATCAGTCAAAGTGCCAAAGTCGGCCTTTTTCTCCTCAATTACCGGGTCTGTGAAGCCAGGGAGTAGAAGGCGCCGAGCCTGCTGCATTACTAAAGAGACAATCTATTTCCCCTTTGACCAGAGGGAGAGAAATCATTATGGCATGATTAGTAGCTTCGGCAGTGGGCGAGCATGGAGGTACTACAGGAGAATCGTATTAATTGCCTTAGACCAAGGCATGAGCAGGATTGTTTTAA